>CM024683.1:15607765-16294690 GCA_014182735.1 Corymbia maculata | reverse complement strand
TATCTACATTCTAGCTCAGTTATCAGAATACCCAATCACTTGTGACTTATTGGCCCCTCAAGTATTCAATATTTAATTATGAAGCTTGAGAACACACTGATCTCAATAGAATCATCAATATCCTTTCAATAATCTATCGATCATGAACTATTTAAAAATTCAGCATAACTATAAACCTATCATACATATTCTTAACACCTTAAAAATATGTCCACTTGTAATTGATACTATGAACTCATTCATATGAATAGGATGATGAATGAAAAAAAATTTGTCATTAGATAATCCATAACATGTAACTATTACATTATTGTTATATGGCATATAATTAATACTTTGCATCCTTAATTCAAAATCGTACTTATTTATAACTATTTACTTTCTTATTAATTATCATTTGAATGACGGATAAGGCCGCATGTGGAAAATTTCCTTTGTAGCGGCAGTGCATGTTATGAAGTGGACAAGGTATTTGTTCTCGTGAGGATGATCCACGTCGATGCAACGACAGGCGTATAAATGGGCCGGCTTGACTTGAGTCAATTGTTGTCGAGTCATATGGAAAATATGTATCACTTTGTTCGAGGAAAGGACATTCAACCGCTGGATGAATGATGTCTGTTTTTTTTTTTTTCCTTTTCCGGGAAAAAAGACGAGCCTTGCTTGGTTCTGACTATGGCTTTCGTAAACCTTTCCTAGGGGACAAACCATTGTAAAACAGGGTTTCCTCAATAAGGTGAAAGAAAATAGAAAAAGAGAAACAAAATACGCCGCTACAGTCATCGGTCGACTGCTTAAGATTTAATTTGTATGACGATAGTTATATTCTCGATTCTGTAGCGTATTCTCAGTCTCCAAAAATCTTAGTCAATCTATGAAGCTTTGGGCGTATCGCCAATATTGAGTTTCACGTTCGCATTGCCTAAGAGCGAGATTGACCGGCTCGTACAGTCGGCTATATTACAGTCGGCTATATTGAGCAGACACAATTCACAGCCTTGTATTGAACATCCTCCTATGGATTCTACCAGCACTAAATACCCTCTTTACGAGCAATAAAAAATTAAAATTATCAAGATAAGATTAATAACTTTCAATTTGGCACTCACCTATCCAAAGTTTTTGGTATACCTATAATTGTACCATAACCGCGCTACTTTATCATCATATTGTGTAGTTTTGTAATTTGTATGTTTCCGGTATTACATAATTTAAATCTACGGTTGATGTTTTTAAATCCTAACCAGTCAAAGGGCCAGTCTAGCCTCCAATACACGTGTAACGGGCTCAATCATTGGATCAAGTAGTTGGACAATCTATAAGAATAAAATGCACCATATATGTTAAATATGCCTACTTAGACCAACATTAGTGCTTAAATAAGAGGCGAGGGGATCTATCGAAGTTGTCTCTTCAATTAAGCTCTGCTGCACCTTTAAAGGTGCTACAAGCTCTATCTATCTATACTATCTTATAAAATGAACTTTTGAATCTAGTATAAGGTTAATTGGGTTACATGGTGTTTCGATTGCAAAGGATCTCATCAAAAAAATAGCATTGATGCTCATTCTATTACCATGATTAGAATGCCAGGCTCACTCTACCTGCAAGCTTTCTGCGTTTGAGGATTTGCCGTCAAAGGTTACAAGTTTGATTTCCCAATTTATCCGCAGTCTTTAGAAACATTAATTAGTTTGAAAGATAGATCCGAGTTTACCCACATGTTGGTTTGGGCTACCCACTCACATCATGATGGGGAGTAAGGGCTACGAGATTCACGCAATGGTCAGTGGTGCGCGGGCAATGTTGCATTCTTAAATTGAACCGTCTCATGTGGGTAATTTATAGTTTGATTAGATCTGACAAAATGGGTCCAAAACCTATTAAAAACCCAAATATTTGAAATAAGTCATACTAAATTTGACGGGCCAACATAACGGTCTAACAACATAAATAAGCCAAAACAAGTGGATTGCCGTGAGCTCATTTACAACCCACTTAGTCCATATATAATTAAAAGCCTCACTCACCTCACTCAACCTAACTCTCCGGGGTTCTATTTATTTTGTGAAAAATTAATGATTTGGAATATATTTTCTTAAAATTAATCTTGATTACAAAAATGAATGAACAAAAAAAAATTTCTTCATTTACAGAAATATTTAGACATAAATAATTATCAATGATAATAATATTTTTCAATGACTTATTATTTCAAGCAATCATTTCTAAAAAAATATTTTATTCATTTTTCACGAAATAAATGAGTCTAAGTCACATGCACCGCCATCTTTTTCTTGTTCAATCCTTCCTTTCCCTCTCTGCAGCTCACAACTCCTAGTCTCACCTTACCAAAAAAAAACTCCTAGTCTCAAGACTCTCCATTCAACTGCGAATCTGATTCGCCGCTGCCCTTCCGTCTTCATCGCCGCTCATCCCCAGGCCCTCCTTCTACTCAGCTATTACAAATCATCCAATTCAAAAGGTTGTCAAAACTAAACTGTATATCCGAATCAAAACCCAACCCCGAAATTTTTGGGTCTTTTTAGTTTGGACTTTGCTTATGTTCGGGTAAATGATTATAAAATGGGTCATGACCGGAGCTGAATCGAAAGACATTTCCCATTGAAAGAGACAATCGCGATCATAGGAGGGAAGGCCCGCATGCCATGCAAGTCGTGTTTCTAAGTAAATAATTCGTGCTCTATTCCGGTTTCAAGTCGGACTAGGTCACTATGAAGACGCACGTTTCATGTTTTGGTTTGGGTAGAGGCGGCTGGCAACCCGAGCCGTTAGACAGCCCTACAATTCAAATCACTAAACCGCACTTCCTCTCCACCCTCGACGCCAAACTCATTAAGAAAGGGTATGTTCGTCCTCTCTCTCTCTCAATTACATTGTTTCCGATCAGTGGTCTCTCAATATGTAGTATGTAGGGCCTGAGATCGTACCGGGTACTGCTGAATTTGGTAAACCTTTCAATGGTGTGATCTTGTAGGCAGGTGATTGTTAAGGCTCGGAATTATGTGGCTAATTCACACCTCTTAAGTCGTTCCATGCGTAGAGGTTTCACGACCGCAACGAGGTCCATGTGATTTGTTTGGTGAACTTCATCATCCGGGTGCAATTGGTTGTGCCTAGATCGTGCTCGAGAATGTTCAAATGATTGGTTGATGTGTTTGTCTCTACAAATGCTGCGCATCCAAATTTGGGTAGATTTGTATGATTTAATCACATTTAATGGCCTTATCAGTCACAGTTAGGGGAGTTTTGCTGCACTTGGGTCTCCCGTTCTTCTTCTTTCGGTTTGCTAATATTAGGATAGTCGGAACACATTCTTCTCGCCAAAATAGGCGGATTCCGTTGAGAACGTGCTCTTCATAAGTCACGACCGTGATGATGAATATAAAGCTTGGGTTTATTCTATTAAAATAGGTCTTAAATTTGAGCCCATGAACCCGACCTGAGATATATAGTTATTTATGAATTTCCGAATTTGTGTCACGAAATTACATATTTTCTATTTCGGTGTTAAAGTCAAAGTTGGATATTCTATGATATCAAATTTGAATGTGCCAAGCAAAACAGAGGAGGATTGCAATTTGCTCGGTCAACAGGTTTCCTTTTGTTGACCAATACGTGACCAAATTGGACTCCTCCTGTGGTGGTGGCTTAGATATATCAATTCTCAGGGGTTTGTTTGAAGCACCATTGTTGAAGCATTCTTGAAGCCCCGTCCATCATCAAGTGGTTGAGAGGAGTTATCTCCATTGATTTTGTTCATGAATCACATCTAAGGAAAATTAGTATTTGTAGCCATGAAATCTTGTAAATAAGATTTGTCAATTCCTTTGTGAGATTGAGCGATCATTTCGTGAAGAATTGTGGGGCTAAACACTACGTGAATTATTTGATATAATTGAGGTTTGGGAAATACTAAGTGTTGGAGTAACTCGAGTGTGTAATCTTTGTTATATTGATTGTTCTATAGTGGAATTCGTCGCTGCTCTCCCCATGAACGTAGGTCTCTATGACTAAACCACGTGAATTTTGTGTTCGATTTATTTTCTTTATTTTGTCTATTTTATTATTCGATCGCTTGTCATTTCCACAATAACTGGTATTAGAGCTAGGTTTGGTTAAGTTGAAGCGAATCAATGGCAACAAAAGAAGTAAAAATGAGAGTTGATTGATTTGATGGGAAGGATTTTAGATTTTGGAAGATGCGGATTGAAGATTATCTTTATTAGATGAACCTGCATGCACCCCTATTTGGGGAAAAGCCGGAGACAATAAAGAAAACTGAATGGAAATTGCTAAATAGACGAGCTATGGGTATTATTCGGCTAACATTGACTTGTAATATTGCGTTTAACATCGTGAAGGAGACCACCACTGCGGGTTTGATGAAAGCCCTATCGGATATGTATATGAAGCCCTCTACAATCAAAGGTCTATTTGATGCAACATCTATTTAACTTGAAGATGAGCGAATGTGCGTCAGTTGCAAATCATATCAATGAATTCAATGTGATTGTTAATTGGTTGAGTTCAATTGATATTGACTTTGAAAATGAGATACGTGCTTTGATTCTATTATCCCCATTACCTGATAGTTAGAATATTACTGTTATTGCTATTAGTAATTCCTCTAGGTCAACAAGTTTGACATTTGATGGGGTTTGAGGTTTAATTTTGAGTTAGGATATCCGTTAAAGAGAATTTGGCAAGCTTGTATCTATTACTTTAGTAGGTGAAAATAAAGAAAGAACTAATACATGTGCTAGCAAGAACATGAACAAACACAATCAATCTAGGATTGGTGGTGCTGTCTATTGGAACCGTGGCAAGATGAGGCATCTTCGATGTCACGACCCCCTTCCAAGGGTCTGAGTTGCGGGTTATTTTCGCGACATCCCAGGCTAGTCACCGTCCCAATTCATTTTACCTTCTTTATATGTACATGCAGAAGCATAACATAACAACAATATCCCCGACAAACATCACTAGAAGAACATGGGACGCAAGTATATAATACTGCTATTTTCGTTAGTAGTTCGTATACAACTGACTTTCATATTACATAATATAAAAAGGCTTGGGTATTCCTATCTCCGCTACCACCGCGGCTTCCAAAATTGGGAACCATTTTCAGTTACGGGCCAATATCACTGATTAGCATTTGTCTCGTCGGACGTGGACCCTCCACTTGGGTTCATCGGGCCTCTAAAGCCACGAATAGGCCCGATTATCTCACCGTCCGACCAAACGTACCATGCCTCGTAACGGTGAGGGACCAACTTGATTTATCCCTCGTGCACCCATACAGTTGAGGTATACTTCCGATATGTTATCCCTGCTTCGACGTGTATGACGTCTACGGTCAACTCTTCTATTCTCATCGGAAGACCAAAACATACAGGAGAAGGGTTAGCCATCTTACCAACCTGAAAAGGTAAATGGGGTGAGTTTTGGGGAAACTCAGTAAGTAAAACCTCTACCCTCGGCTAGCATGACATCCCTTTATTAACGACTAGCCAAAGTATCTCATGCAAACGGTGTCGATGGCAGATCAATTGCAACTCACATACAATGTCATGACTAATGCAGGGGCTTTACTTACTCAACCATCAACTAACACATAAACATATATCACCCATACTCGAGCACATATACACGGGTTTCACTTACTCACGTGTCGGCTAACACATAAATCCATATTACCCATACTTGAGCATAACTAGCATTCGTGTAGATCACTTTACATCGTCCTGGCTCAACCAAGCCCTCTTGACTCTTGCCGAGGCTTCTCGAGGCCAGCTTCTCGAGGCTTCCGGGGGTTACCCGGGACATCCCGTTGCGGGGGTATCATCATCTTTCCCATCTTCCATGGGGTGATCTCACAAATGCATCACTTATGCCGGTCCTCATCATTTCCTTAAGCCGACTCATTCATGACTCAATGACAACATCATGCTCATACAGAATCATGCGTGTCGTGCTTTCTACGACCCAAGTCTAATGACGCCATGATAATTTTAAGTCCGAGGTTTAGCTCAAACGCTAAATATTAAGGGTCTCGCACCAAATCCAAGACATGAGATCGGCATAATTCGATGCCAACCAAGACCTTGTGGGCTTGAGCGATCCCTATATCAAACGAGATTAGGAGTCGGCATGTCTTAATGCCAATCCAAGACCTCATGACCTTGGGCGATCTTCGTACCATACAAGACTTAAGTTCCGACACTTCGTTACCGATTCAAGCCTTATGGCTTTGGGCATTCCCAACTTGCATTGAACACCAACAACGAACCATGGCATCATCTCGGTCGTGAAATAATCACACACATGCATAAGATTCACGTATGAACCAACGTACACTTAATCTTCCATACATTCACGGTTCAACAAGAGAAGACCATCTATTCCTCATGATAGAAATATCATACTAGGGAGAAGTAAGAGATTCTACTTACCTGGACAAACCTCATGAGACTAGAGAAGCTACTTGATAGAGAAAAAGTGGCTTCCTTGAAAATTAAAGGAGAGAGTGGGCGTGAGGAGGAAAAGGGCGGCCAAGAGAGGAGGAAAGAGGAAGGAGGAGAATGGTGCAAATGATGAGGGTGGAGGAGAGGCTTCTCCTATTTATAGTCCCTGAGCTCATCATTGCATTTCTAACAGTCCAATCTTCTCTTTCCAAGTGGCCCGCCTAGAATCTTTAAGTGGCAAGCCTATTTTCCTCAATAATTGCACCTAAGGATGACTAGGCATGGATAAATATTCTACTTGGTGGTCTAATTAGTAGATGTCATTGACGATGGCCCGCCTTTCACTTTCCTATTGGCCCACTTGTTTCCCCTCATTTATTGGCATTTATGGAAGTTTGACTAGAAAGATGCCTAACTTGCCAACTAAGTCTCTAAAATTCTATATGCTCATGATGAGGGTTTGGGTGTCGCCTTCTAATTGGGCCATGTGTAATCCATCTCCATCATAGCTCCCAAGATATTTTTGACCACCATCATGACCTTTGAAAAGTAAAGGATAAGCCTTATCCAACAACATTAATGAGGATTTTCTAGAAAATTCTTCTTCTTTTGTCCTTTTCTTAACCAAGAAGGCGGTTTGGAGAATTCCACCATCTAGATTGGTTTTGAGGCCGGAAAAGGAATCATATGACATGTATCAGAAAACCAATTTACACATGCTCGGGGTCCGTGCCACATACCCCAAATTTGCCCAAACCGCTTCCTTGGGCAGTGGGTCGGCCTTAAGGTTTCCCTCATAATTCGATCATTGATCCTCGGATCGGTTCAAGGTTAATTCCAAGGCTACCCATGGCCTAGCACTAAGCCAAGGCACTCATGGACCTTAGGAATTACGATGGAATAGCCGGGTCTATCTCGAGGCTCATTTCGATCGGTGCCCGATCCATCCGCATGGTTCATGGCCGGTGCAATACCGATCCATGGTCAGACATCACCAATTCGAGATTCATTTCCGGTCACTAAGAATTAAATAGGAAATAATGCATTTTTGGTCAGAAGACGATCACTTTTGATCAAGTTGGATTGTCCGTGTATCGATGCATAGCCGAGTAGAATCACCCGCAGCCAGGCGCTATGACCGGTCGGATCAACCCATGACCATCTACCAATCCAAAATGGTCCCATGATCAATTCTCATGACCGAAAAGTCGTCTTATGAGCTAATAGTCCGTTCCCATTGGTATGGTCGGTATACTTTTCACGGCCGATGCCTCGACCAATACATGACTGGTCAATCGATCAGACCATGACCGATCCTTGATCCTTACCGATCGAACTAATTAATCCATGGCCAATGGCCCATGGTCGACTCATTCAGGACCTTATGGCCAATTTCATGGGGTCGGTTTTCAAGGATGTTACATTCGAAGAAATTGCCTTAAGCCGAAAAACGAGAAGAGTAAGGGAATTTTAATTGATACTGCAGATAATGTTGCAGTTGTAACTATTGGTAATTCGCATGATACCGATTATGTATTCTTTGTTATTGATTATTCATCGTTTGATGAATGAATTATGGATTCTAGTTGTTATTAAATAGAAATTGGTTTCCAAACTTATCAATGCATGGACAGTAGTAAAGTGCAATCGGGGAACAACGCTAAATATGATGTCGTAATTGTTGATGATGTTAAAATCAAAATGCATGATGGTATCATCATGACATTGATTGGAGTGAGGCATGTTCCATAATTGAAGAACTTAATTTCCTTGAGTGTCCTGGATTTAACTAGGTGTCGATATATTTCAAAATTTAAAATTCTGAAAGTTGTTCAAGGTACCTTAGTGATAATGAAATGAATCAAGCATAGTGGCCTATATGATCTTCAAGGTAAGATAGTGACAAATTTCGCCGTGAAGATGTCGGATAGATCTGTTTGAGAGTTTGAATTGTGGCATATGCATTTGGGGCACATTGATAAAAGAAACCTGAAGGATTTAAGTGAAAGAAATGCTATGTGGTTATGTTGATGATGAACTGAATATATGCAGTCGTTGTGATTTAAATTAACAATAGAAAGTGTAGTTCAATACTGTTGTTAAAGAAACCATGAAAATTATAGAGTTAGTTTACTTGAATATTCGTAGGTTGTCAGGGTTTCCTTCTAGGAAAAGTGCTAGATATATGCTAACAATTGTTGATGACTATTCAATGAAAACATGGGTATTTGTGCTTAAGCACAAATCCGATGCTCTTGTTAGGATCATGCAGTTGAGAGCTTTAATTGAAAAAGAGACTGGTAAGATGATCAAGCAAATAAAATGGAGTTTTGCTCGAAGTTGTTAAACAAATTCCACATGAATGAAAGCATAGTGAAACACCGCATTATTACAATGAACCACAACATGTTGCAAAATTAATGAGCAGAACATTACTAAAGATGGCCCATAAAATAATCTCTAATGCTGATATGACTAGAAGATTTCTAACGGATGCGCTTAGTACGGCAAATTACTTGGTGAATAGATCCCCATCGACTACGATTAGGTATCATACTCCCGAAGAAGTGTGGTTAGGTAACATTGCTAATTATCATGTTCTTAGAATATTTGATTGCGCATGTTATGATTGAACGAGGGATGGTAAGCTTGATAGAAAGGAAAGAAAGTGCATATTCCTAAGCTATGCACAAGGTGAGCCGGGTTATTGGTTGTGATACCTGGAGTTAAATTCACCTAATATCGGTAGAGAAGTTATGATTGATGAGTCTCCAGTACTTCTGGCTAAGAATGGCTATAGCAATGCTTATTTGGATCTGAACGGTGTTCGGCTTTAGATGAAGTTGCAACTGAAAACTCCAGAAGTAACGGGTACTAGCGAGGTAATTGACACGTGTCGTGCTTGTAGTGAGGTAGAGCTTATAAAACCAACAATTGCCACAACTATCGATATTGACAAGGTACATATTTGATCCCCTAACATATATGGATGCAACAATGGTTTTGTTTTACATGTAATTAAGGAGATTACGTCGAGAAATGCTTGTGGAGCAGTTAAAGATACATGTAGATGTCACGGAGCCGATCGTTGGGGATCGCGACCGTGCGGCGACTTAGGCTATTTCGGATCTCTTGGGATTGCTGGGGCCTAAGCCAACCCTTTGGATCATCTGATCACTCACCCAGATCGTAGAGAGAGAAACTCTGAACGAAAGAAATGAGTTTAAATTGTTAATGGTTGGATGAATACAAATGAGGGGGAGGGCACCCCTTCTTATACTTGAGACCCTCATATTACAACCATTGATCGAGTTTCGATCTGGTGGACGAGATCGTACCGCCCCACCTACCATCTATAGACATTTATGACGAGAAGGTTCCAGACCATGGCGCAATTACAGGATCGCCCATCCCTGAGAATATTCCGGAAGTGCTTGGATCCTTCAAGGGGCATTTTAGTCGTTCTTCCTCGATCACAAATGCCCCATTGACCACAGAAACCTCTGGTCCGTGACATTCTCCCCCACTCATTCGAGCGACATCCTCGGGGCTCACAGCATGGGGAGAGTTCTTTCTGGCACGAACTTTTTCCCGTTTCTTCTTATTCCCCTTGGCCCTAATCGACTCGAACGGTACCTCGAATGGCTTCTCGAACGATTGGTTGAGTGGCTTCACGATCGATCGATTGGACACACGATCCTTTCTTCGGCTCGGACATGGCATGCGGCATGTACTCCACTTCGGGGAATAGGGCTTCGATCGGCATGTCATTGGTTGGTGTAAGAGATCCCGATTCTACCTTCGGCTTCTCCAATGGTTGGGTCTTAGGTTGATTGGCCATGCGCTTGGCCTCCTTCAAGTTTTTGTCGAGGAGGTGAATCGCGGCAATCGTCATGGTGTTCATCACCCCTTTGATCATCGGCACCATAGATGGACACTTCAAATTGAGCATTATGATGCACTTGGATCCCATGTCGATCATGGCCCTCGCTCAGTCGAAGAACTGCATTCCCAGGATGAGGTCGTAGTCGTCGAGCGGAACTACTTTGAACGGGAGTTTGCCCTTCCATCCACCAATTTAGACTTCAACCTCAGGGGTTGTGCCTACACTTGCAAGGTCTTCTGAGTTGACAGTCTTGAATCGCCTTCCGTTCGGCATCACTTCCAAGCCCAACTTCTTCACCACCTTGGTCGCCATGAACATGTTGGACGCACCCGTATCAACTAAGGCATACCTCAAGTTCGACAAAGAACGTGTCCGTTTGCTCATTCTTCTTGGGCAGTGGTTGGGTATGCGCAGAGTTGAGAGTCATCCCACCAAGTCGGATTTGGCGCTTCTCCTCCTTTGGCCATTCTTCTTCTTCGACGAAAAGGATGGCATTGACTCGGTGCTTTTGTGGACCATTCTGCATCCAATGGTTCCCTTTGCAAATGAAGCAAGGAGCGGGCAGAGGTTGATCATACTTACTCATGTAGTTCGCATGCGGTCGACCTCTTTGAATGGGTTGTTTGGACGAGCCTTCTCCCCAATTCTTCATTTGACCACCTTGATCCTTGGGGCCACAGGAGTTGTCGCCAGCTTCATCCTCGAAGGACCGATCCAACCTCCAATCCCTCGATCGATGCTTCGTTGGATCGAACTTGTTGAGGTTGATAAGCAATTCGGCCACGGTTAAGGCACTCGGAAGACTTCTCACATCCCGACGCATCAACTCTTGCCTTGCCCATGGCTTGAGTCCATCCAAGAACGCTCCGAAAACCTCCTCTTCTCCAAAATTGTTGATTTGGAGCTTGAGTTCGGTGAATTCCTTCACATACTCTTGAACCGTACCTCGTTATTCGAGGCGATGGAGTCTGCTACGAGCTTCTTGTTGAGCGAACTCAAGGAAGAAGTACTCCCAAAACTCCTTCACAAAGTCATCCCACGTCTTCACGAGATGGGCACCGCACTTGGTCTCATCACACCTATTACGCCACCACAGCATTGCGGTATTAGTAAGGAATATCGGAGCAGTTCATACATTAACATTCTCGTGTTGGATGTTGGCGGCTCCGAAGTACTGCTCCATGCTCCATACGAAGTTGTCCACCTCTTTGGTAGATCAATCACCCTTGAACTCCTTGGGCTTCGGCACCTCTATCTTAGGCATTGCTTAAGTAGGCATCACTCCATTCGCGATGCTCAATTTGCATAGGGTGAGCTCTGCCTTGAGCTTTTGGATCTCCACCTTCATGGCTTCGACCTCATCCCATCGGGGGTTATCCTCTTCCATTGTTCGGACTTGTTCCCTCAAGTCGTCGATCGATATTTCGAGGGCATTGTCCTTTGCTTGGAGAGGGACCGTCTCATCATTGATGGTGTCTGTGAAGTCCCTGCAAAGAGAGCCTTCAACCTTCATGATCCGGTCTCGAACATCATCGAGTCCGTCAATGAGGTCGGCCACAGCACTTCGCATCTTCGCAAACTTCTCATCAAGCACGGCAACGGGTTCCAACAAGCTTTCTCTTTTCTTGCTTCGGCTGCGAGTCTCTCTAACTTGGGCGACCTCTCCATCCACAATAGCTTCTTGGCTCAACATTCTTTCAAACAGTTGGTGCTGCTCCTCGGATCTCTCTTCTTTTGCTCTGATACCACTTGTCACGAAGCCGATCGTTGGAGATCGCGACCGTGCGGCGACTTAGGCTATTTCGGATCGCTTGGGATCGTTGGGGCCTAAGCTAAGCCTTTGGATCATCTTATCACTCACCCAGATCATAGAGAGAGAAACTCTGAATGAAAGAAATGAGCTTAAATTGCTAATGGTTGGATGGATACAAATGAGGGGGAGGGCACCCCTTCTTATACTTGAGGCCCTCAAATTACAACCATTGATTGAGTTTCGATCTAGCGGACGATATCGTACCACCCCACCTACCATTTATAGACATTTATGACGAGAAGGTTCTAAACCATGGCGCAATTACAGGATCACCCGTCCCTAAGAATGTTCCAAAAGTGCTTGGGGCGTTTTGGTCGTTCTTCCTCGATCACGGATGCCCCATTAACCACGGAAACCTTTGCTCCGTGACATACAATTGGTGTTCTAATGAGGTCTTTAATTATGGTGAAGTTCAAGCAAAGCTTGGACTTGAAAAATATCCATGACGGTTGAGCCCATCAGAGGCTACGGGAGAGGAGAGGTCAAGTTCAAATTTTGAAGCGATTGTGACTTGGCTCCAATATCGAGCGAAGGTGGAAATTGTTAAAATATGTCTCAAGTTGAGCTCGTGAACCCGACCCAAGATATATTGTTGTTTATGAATTTTTGAATTTGTGCCATGAAATTATATTTTTCCTATTTCGATGTTAAAGTCAAAGTTGGATATTCTCTGATATCAAATTTGAATACGCCAAACAAAACATAGGAGAAATTACAATCACCTACTTATGTTCATATTGTCGAGGCCTTTGAACTAATATTGGAAATCCAACGTGGACTTGGATTGCAATTTACTCGGTCAACAGGTTTCCTTTTGTTGACCAATATGTGACCAAATAGGACTCCTTCTGTGGTGGTGGCTTATATATCTATATCAATGGTCGAGGGTTTGTTTTAAGCGCCATTGTCGAATCATTCTTGAAGCGCTATTCGTCGTTGAGTGCTTAAGAGGCGTTATCTCCGTTGATTTTGTTTGTGAATTATATCCAAGGAAGATTAGTGTTTGTAGCCATGAAATCTTGTAATAGGATTTGTCAATTCCTTTGTGAAATTAAAAGATTATTTCGCAAATAATTGTGAGGCAAAAAACTGCATGAGTTATTGGATGTAATTTGAGCTTGGGAAACACTAAGAGTGTTTGAGTGACTCGAGTATGTAATCTCTATTATATCGCTTGTGTTATAGTGGAATTTATTGCTACTCTTTCCGTGGATGTAGATTTTTATGATCGAATTACGTAAATCTGATGTTCGATTTATTTTCTTTATTCTATCTATTTTATTATTCGATCACTCGTCTTTTCCGATTTATGTGCCATCACTTTTCAATCTTGTTATTGTCCGATTCCCTCTACTACTCTGTATCCATGCATCAAGCTTGTGCTCTTACGTGCCCCTCTGTTTGTATATATATGCATGAAATAGTCGCAACACGTTCTCTGTCAATTTGTCTATGTACATAATCTGACCATGAACTCCCTTACTAACTAGACAATCTAATTCATAGAGCTATCCATTCTTCAAAAGTAACAATATAAAGAGAAGAAATGCTAAAAATGAATCCCGAGATGGGTCAAGTATTTGCATTGCAAATGAAATGGGTCAAAACGGAATTAAACCTATCAAAATGAGTCTTAAACTCATGTATGACCCATTTAAAACATAAATGGGCTATAAACGAGTTACCTACATCTTAAATAGCCTACTTAATTTGGTTTAAAAATTGAAAGCCTAAAAATAAATGTGTCTAAATGGGTTGGACTTATAAAAATCGAAATTATAATTACTTTTTCTTTTTCTTTTTTCTTATCTTTTCCTTCTTTCTTCTTCCATATTCCTAGACCAATGGCCAACATGGTGATAGTCGACAACCAACTAGGCGAGGCTCGAGCTCACTAGATTTAGTAAGGCCGAGGCCTCACTGATGTCGCCAGATCTAGTGAGGCTGGAGCTTCGCTCGACCTAGCAAGGCTTGAGCTCGCTAGATTTTGTAAGGCTGAGACCTCATTAATGTCACTAGATCTAGTGAAGCCAGAGCCTCACTCGAGCTAGTGAGGCTCGGCTTGCTAGAATTAGGTGAGCGCGAGCTTGCTAGTAGTCGGTCACTAGCCATTATCGTGGCTGACAGCTAGCCAAAGAAGAAGCAAAAGGTAAAAAGAAAAGAGAAAAATAAATAAGAAAAAATTTAAATTTAAATTTTTTTAAAATTTATAATAAAAAATAGTTAAAATTTTGATTTAAAAAAATAATTATAATTTCAAATTTTAAAAAATAAAAATAAAAATAAAATTACAAAAAAGAGTCATGGAGGAAAATTTAATCATATCTTTCATGCCAAACGATAGAAAATAGCTTCTAATTTATTTTCAAATTTGAGGTAAAAACCAAAAAATATTGTAACTTTCCTAAAAAAGAGTTTTTTTTCCAAGAAACAAACGAATGTTTTTTTTTAAATAATAAAAATTGTCCACTCGATTTGTCTTTTAAATACCTTTTTTCTAAATATCATAAAAAATAAGCTTTCTTAGGCTTAGTTAAATAGATCGGATATGGGTTAAGAATGGATCAAGTTATATATGGGTCAATAATTTTGTATTACAATAAATAGGTTATAAATAAGTTAAATTGGTCAATTTGGGTTAGACCATATATGACCCAACCCGATCCACCTATTTGACAAATCTAAACGGAACTAATGACTCAATTTGGATTGATCCATTTATGACTCGACCAAGTGCAAAGATTTTATTTTTAGATGGATGCTACTTAGTTATCTTTGCATTTGACTAGTGTAGCTATTAAGAATGCCTTTAGGCCAGCGCCAGAGCGTAGCTTAGTGAAGGATCAATCTTTTAAATTTGGACCAGTAGACTATCCATCCAACATGCCTCATCCATCGAGCTTCGAGACTGCTACAAGCTCTATCCATCAACATTATCCCATAAACCAAGCTTTTAAATTTGGTCTCAACAATACGACCAAAAAATAAATAAATTTGATCTTAACCCTTAATCTACACCGCAAACCCAATAATCTCGGACGATCCGTGGCTTGGACGAGGCTATGGTGAATTGAATTGCACCGTGTATCAATTGCGAATGGTCTAATCTCTAGATAACATTGATGGTCACCCTACCTTGGAAATGCTTGTCCTTTACTAGGCGCACGCTTCTTATAAAATTTCCCCTTCTCAAGACTCGCCATCGATGTGATTCATGAGCGAGGCTATGCCAATTATGAGAATGCGTTGTTCACAAGTTATCCACGTCATATAAACATAAAACACTGATCCTTATGTCATCGCTCCACTCGATTTTGCATTTCCTTATATTGCTAGAGATTATTCACATCAAGTATACATACTAACCTTTCACCGTCATAGGCATAGGAAAAAAATGAAATCTACTGACCATCTATGACGCGGTTGTCCATTCCCTTAGTCAAAGAAGGAGATCATCATCACAGTATGTTGTCTTCTTTTTTGACAAAACGTCGCCTAATTTTTCATCATTAGAGTAGAGGAATCTTTCCCCTAAAAGCAGCGAATGAATTTGAAGATGTGATCTCTTTCTTTAGTACTCTCTCCAAGTCCGATACGTTTTCATAAGCTTTCAACTTCGTAATTATGAGCTTACATTTTTCCTTGTCGCAATTAACATGACCATGGATTGGGATTCTCCGAAATTGGATGGTAATTTTACTGTGCGAAAATGCTGTATAAACGACCCAACTTCTCGCTTGTCAAAAGAATCTTCACTAAGACACTCCAACCTTGGAAAACCCTAACTCCCGCCCCACCCGGCCTTCTCAATCGTGGTCATCCGTCGCCCGTCGACCCCGATCCCCTTGCCTTGGTGATGACCTCTGCCCCCTCTCTCTCTCTTCGAGGCCACGACTCTAATTTGAGCTCGGCAAACGTCGGACCAAGGTCCCAGGGCTAGGCTCAATGGCGCATGGCAGGGGCTTGCAATGAAGATAGGGCGAGAAAAAAGTAGTTTCTTTAGTAGTAGGTAGGTATTGGTATGAGCACTACCACTAAAGAGTACTTCCCCAAAACACTCATGCTATGCGCTCAGCAAAAGCCCTTATCTTAAGTTAGGTTCTGAGCATGTCTCTACCCTAAGCAAAAGCCCAACTTAAGAGGACAACATAAGAAAAATTCGTATTATTGGACATTCAAGATGAAATTTTCATATTTTCCCATGCATTGTCAAAAGATTAGAATACATATTATACGAAAAAATCTATATGTTATAAAATCTATATAGTATCCACACATATATCACTGATTCTATGTAAGAATAAATTGACCGGATTCCATTTTTCACAATTGCAACTACCCATTGCAAGGAATTTAGTTCTTACAAGTAAATGCTCAAGACCCAAGTAATGCATGAATGTGATGGACCAAAAAATCTGCGGTTCCTAATGGAATAGGTAATAAAGCAACCTTGCCACCTACTGCCACTAAATCACCACCTCCCCAAGTCAAACTGGTGCTTGCTGTTGCACCAGGGGCGGTTGCAGCAGGCGCCAAAGCATGGGTGTTTTGTATCCATTGAGCAAAGACGGGTTGTAATTATATAGCGGTATCAAAAAATATATCTTAAGGTCGCCTCTGTCAGTCCCGACGGGATCAAATCCAACAAAAAATACATTAATTCATCTCTCCATTTGGATGTGAAAAGAGATACAAATAAAATAGTCGAATTTCATTCCCAACAGGGATTGGATTTCTCTTATTTTTCTTTTTTTTTGTTTTCCGCAAAAATGAAATCATTAAAAAAGAGTACTTAACTCTTTCCAAAAATACCTGCCAGTGGAGGAAAACCTCCTAGGGATAAGAGACATAGGGCTAAAGAGAGAGCCAAAAAAGTATCTTTCATGTGTGGGCCATGTGCAACATGAATGAGTAAGGGGTGACAATCTCCACCGGCCCTCTTGATCCGTGATCGGCTAAATCATATCTGTAGTCCTAAGTCATGAAAATCGATTATTGCATATAACATGATGGATGTAGTTACAAGTCTCAATGGTATGGATTTTCAGAAAACCCGAACCAAAAAGAACCGTTTGGACGTGCATTAATTTTGAACAAAACCACGCCCTCAACCTGAAACTCGATTCAATTCAGATTGGTTCGGTCTTCGATTTTCTCTTTTGAAATAATTAAAAGAAATTTTGTGAAAAGGAGAGAAATTATGTAAGTTATAATATTAAGGAGATTGGCGAACCGATTTGATTTTCGATTTTAGTTTTTGAAATATTAAAAAGGGATTTAGTGAAAAATTAGAGAGATTGTATAAATTTGAATATTAAAGAGATCAATAATTTTGAATCTGATCAATTGACTGAATAAAAATATCTAAATTGATATAAAAAAGTAATCATTTTTTTTATTTAAACTACATTAAAAATATATTAAAATTCGATTGGATTTGATTTTCGGATCCGATTCTACCACCCGTAAATTCACTCAAATCACATAGGTGCCCCCAATGAACTCTACATTTAAACTTCGTGAACTTTATCATTTCCTGCCGACCCAAAAAAAAAAAAATACCACCTGATATCTTATTTTTCAAAAAAGAAAAATCCAAAAAAGTACAAAAGGGAAATTCCCAGATTCCCAAAAACTCCCTCCATCAAATCAATCGCATCATACTTTACTACTTCCCTTGACGTCACTCTTTTATAGATAAGGAAATCGCGGCCGCAGGAAAAAAGCAATCCATAGAAGCTTCCTACGAAAAGACGATAATGCCCCTCGGGAGGTGGTTAGAAACCAACCGTCGAAATCCGAAATCCTGTTCCTGGTCCTAACCGTCTCTTTCGGATTAGGAAACTGAAGTAGTCGAGCTTTAAAAGCGATTTTATGGTCCACGAAACGACAATCGTGGCCGTACCCTTTAAGCTATTTTCTTCTAGAATTTAGTTTGAGTACAATTTAATGAAAAAAAAAAAGGAAATATCTCGAGACGTATTTTTCGTGAGAAATGAAGATCTTATAAAAGTCCCGACTATGGCCAAAGGACCAAAAATTCAAATTAGTTGGCAAAGAAAATGAATACATACGTAAAAATCGAGGTGAAATCCGTGATAAGTTGACTAGTAAAAAATAAATGAATTTGAGACATTTTGTTCCGTGAGAGACTCGTGATCCTCACTTTAATTATTATGGACGAATGTAAATCCAAACTATTTAGCATAGGAATTAAATGCGTATGTAGAAATCACTTTGAATTCCGATGCATAAAAAAGTAAATGATACTATTCAATTGGAAAACCACTTGCTCGGTTCGACATGACCCTCTTTTCTTTTCGAGCCATACACTCAACAGCTTTAGAGTCGATTTGTTTCGTAAAAATGATAATTGATCATATCAAGTAGTAAATGAAAAATGTTTCTATAATCCATAATAATTTATGTTTAGATAGTTTTATGGGTGATAACAAAATATCTTTCGTTTATTCAATTTTACAAGCAATACAAATAATGATTTTTTTTAAAATAATTTTCAAATCATAGGTTTTCATGAAATAAATGCACTTCTAAATTTAAAGTGATTGCTTACCTTGCTTATTAAATGAATGAAAGAAAAAATATTTCATGGTTTATAGTAATATTTATATTTAAATTATTTTTGGTATTGAACATATTTTTTATTAGTTAATTATGTCAAATGATATGAACACCTATTTTTTTAAAAAGATATTTTTCATGAAATAAATAAAGCCTTTAGTTCCATTCAAACAAACTTTAGTCCAATAGCAAAACAAATAAAGGTGCATTAAGTAATATTTCTATTTTTGTGAACAATTTCTTTTGAGAAATAGTTCTTTTTTTTTTGTTTGGAACAATTTCTGATTAAAATAAAACATTTGGTAAGTACAAAAATTTATTATTCTTGGAATAGAAAAAGAATATAAATGCGTTTGGTACCGACAATATATTTTTATTTCTTTTTTTCCCAATAGCGGTAGCAACCGTTGGGCAACAGCGATCGGCGATTGAGGGCAATCGATGATCGACGAGCGGGGGTGACCAGTGATCGGCGATCAACAATTGCCTGATGTCAATTGGTGGTTGTTAGTCATTGGTTATTGGCCGCCCTTGCCCATCAGCAGCTAATTGCCTGTTGTTGTCGCCAGTCGCTGGTTATCGCCGTTGCTTGCTACTATCGCCTCATTAATCGCCGCAACTTGCCAGCTATCGCCCTACCGATCACACTTGGTGTCGAGTTGTTGGTCGCTAGCCGTCCCCACCCGCCGGTTGCTTGTTGCCATCATCGTCACTGTCGTTGGTCATCATTGGTCATGCTAGGTCATCGGTCGCCGAGTGAAGGGCAATGGTGAGAGGCCGGCAACCAGCGAGTGGGTGACGGCAAGTAGGCGAAGGTAGACGGCAGTGGGCAATCGGCAATCGCCAGCCAACAATCGTGAGTAGGTGGTGGGCAATAGTGGGTGGCAAGCGGCAAATGGCCCACAAAAAATAAGTTTTTAGAAATTGTTTACAAGAATAAGAAGTTACTTTTTTTTATATCTCATTTCTATTTCAAATATATTCTCGAAAATAACTTTTTATTTAGGAGAATAGAAAAATCAGTTAGTATTACCGAATGAATTTACGTGCTTTTCTTATTCCTTGGATAAAAAATAAAAGAACATGGAATGATTTCAAACACACCTAATTACATGGACGACAAATTCAACGTTTTTCCTCGTGGAATACCGCGTCATTCGTCGGACGAACCCTCGGTTGTAAATTCGATCGATCCCCAAGGGCATTCTCGTCAAATCGCGCGATCGCGAGGCCTCACTTTCGCCCAGCGGTTGCCTATAAAGTCCTCTCCCCTTGTGACGGCGAGTTCACGAGTCCCGCTTCCACCCCCATGGTGGGCCCCGCACCACCGGAAACGAGCCAACATTTTTATTATTTAAAAAATAAATAAATAAAAGATATTAAAGTAAACGCGTAACGAGGGGAGGGCACTTCCGACATTCGGCACCACACCCTGACGTGGCGCTACGTTAACCGGGCCACGAAAACGAAACTCGCTCCGCCGCTCGACGCGTGCCCCGAGTTCAGCCGGATCCGCTCCCGTGCGACGTCGGACCCCCACGTGGGCCCCACCCGGCGACCCGAACGACTCCGGCCGGTTGCTTATAAATTCCCCCGGGTGCCCCCGCATCCCAACTTCCCCCTATAGCTCTACGTCACTCGCCTTCCACACCCAGGTACGGTGCAGCCCCCTTCCTTCCTCCCTCTCTCTCTCTCTCTCTCTCTCTCTCTCTCTCTCTCTCTCTCTCTCTCTCTAAGCCCTCCAGCTTCTCGTCGTCGCCGGGAAATGATCCGGCGCCGGTGAAACCAGTCCCTGTCGGCCGGAGAGGACTCGGAGGGCAGTTGGCGGACGCGGTCGCGTGCTTTCGGCGGCGACGTTGATGAGCGCACCTCACAGCGGCGACGATGGTGAGTGAATCGAGGTTTTTGCTTGGTTGAGTTCGCAAGTTATTCCCTTTCCCTACGTCCTCGCGATCGGCGCCGAAAAGCGCTGCGCAAGCAATCGCGAATTGATCGCGTCTGTTTCGGATCTTCTTTCTCTCTTGTTGTTAGGTGGAGAATCTCTGCGGTTTCTTTTTGGTTTGGATTGAGATGGTTGGTGCTGATAATCTGGGCTTGAAGATGGATTTCGATGGCGCGATCGGTGTCTAGATCGGTGTGGGGAGAAAAGGTTATCGGGGAGTGAAGTCAGGCGTGTTGTGCTTTTTCGATCGTGAGTCCATGCCGTTTTCCATGAAAATCCAGCCGATCGATTGTCAAGTAGACGTTGCATTCAGATTCGAGCCGGCGAAGCCGGTCGTGAAGTCGCGGCTCAAGCGGCTCTTCGAGCGCCAGTTCGTCAGCGTGTTGAAGAACTCGACGACGATCGAGAAGGCGTGCGGCGGTGAAGGCGGTGCGTTCATCGAGAAGGACGGCTTCAATGCCGAGCCGGCTGAATTCGAGCCGAGCTCTCTCTGCCTAACGAAGATGGTCCAGAATTTCATAGAGGAGAGTAACGAGAAGCAGTCGTTGTCCTCCCCCGCCACCGTGAGGTGTGGGCCCCACCGCTGCAACTGCTTCAACGGGAGCGGCACCGACAGCTCGGAGGAAGAAGAATCTGAATTTCCTGGCGGAGGAGGCAGAGGTCATTGGGGCGAGTTCCATGGCGAAGCGTGTCAGACACTGAAGGTATATCACTCGCTGAACGATCACATTCATGTCTATCTTCTTCTGTATGCATGCGCTCCGCTAATTCTTAGAGATCGCGCGCGCAGAGTTTGGTGATGTGCGCGACGCCATGCGAGAGGAATTTGCTGGCGGACAGCGCGAGGATTGTGGACAAGCAGAAAACGTCCAAGCGCAAGGACGAGAGCGTCCTGAAGATCGTGGTGGACGGATTGTTAGCTCTGGGCTACGATGCCCGCCCGTGCAAGTCTCGCTGGGAGAAATCTGCATCCTTCCCAGCTGGTACTATCTCTCGATTCCGCTCCATTTTATCTCGATAGCGGTTCAAATTTTACATAGCCATTGAAATCCTGGGTCTTGCTCGGTGAAATTTACATGCACCCGTTGCTGGTTTGTGTGCATGCTTTGATAGAGAACCAGGGTCAGCATGTCCAGGACGAATTTTTACTCTTTAGCAGGAACTGATCACTTTTTGATTCTGAGTTTCTTGGCCCACTTGTCTCGACGCCTTGTATAGTAGAAGCTAAGAGCAAAATGCATGTTTGCGATGTTCAGGGGAATACGAGTACATAGAGGTGATGATCAAAGGCGAGAGACTCATAGTCGACGTCGATTTCCAGTCGGAGTTCGAGATCGCTCGGCCCACCAAGACATACAAGTCCGTCCTCCATGCCCTGCCCAACATCTTTGTCGGCAAGCCCGAACGCCTTGGCAAAATCATCGCCATCGTATCAGAGGCGGCGAGACAGAGCTTGAAGAGCAGGGGAATGCACATCCCTCCGTGGAGGAAAGCAGAGTACATCGAGGCCAAGTGGTTCGCGCCTCACGCGGAGTCCACGCTCCCAACCGCCTCGAACAGCCCGCATCGCCTTCCCGAACGGAAGGACCAATCCCCAGGCAGGCCGGGGCCCTCCGTGGAGAGCCTCGGGCAGAGCCGCTCCACCGGCGCCGACTCGGAGCTCCTCGACTACACGATGTCCCTGCGGACGACGACCGAGAGCTCCAACGACGACGACGACAAGGGGACGACGGCGAGGACCAGGGCGATGGCGACGGTGGTGAAGCTCAGGAATTCGCAGGTGCGTGTAGAGATCGTGAGCGGATTGACTTCAGTAATGGAGGAGTAAAGAAGCAAACCCCTTAGTAGTAGAAGCGTGGAGTCTTTTGGGATTGCGGGGGGAGGTTTTGCCTTTTTTCGGAGCTTCCCTTCTACCGTCTTTTTTCCTTCGTGTTCTTTTTTTTTTATTTTTTTTTTACCGGTTGCGATGATGCCTATGAGGAGGATCGTATATTTGCAGATCCCATATATGGCTTTTTTTTTCCCTAACCTCTTCCCGATGCCGCCCTTCTGGTGTTTTTTTTGGCTGCGTGCAAGGGTCGACTAAGAGAGTGACGAAAAAACAGTTTGTAATAGCTTCTCGCTCAATCGCTACGTGCTGTTGAATTAAAAAGGATTTGGTGTTTCTAGTTTCTTTGCTAGCATTATGGTTTTTACTTGGGGGTACAAGATGATTCGTTAGTTTGATCTGGTTTTCAATTTTCGATTGATTAGATTTTTGAAAGTATTTGTTTGATTTGTGGTTTTTACAGTATTGGTCTGATTTTCGATTGATCCGATTAATCCGATTCTTGAAAGTATTTGTTTGATTTGTGATTTTTACAATATTGGTCTGATTCGCGGTTTTTAAAAGTAAAATTGATACTCGAGTATCTTGTTCCGGATCGATTATATGTAATTTTTTGTTCCAGATCGATTATATGTAATTTTAATTTTTTGTATTGGGTAATTTTTAAAAATATGATAAAATATGAACTAAATATTATTTCATTTCAATCAGTATAAAATTTGTCTCTCATTGTGGATGTATATTTTTAATTGAAAAAAAATAATCATATTTCATTCCAGTAGTGTGGTCTAGTTTTAGGATCAACAGTATTACCATTTGCCGTTACCATTTGCCAATTTCATCTTAAAATGAGATCGAATCGGTTATAATCATATTTCATTACCATTTGGCGATTTCACCTTAAAATGAGATCGAATCGGTTATAATCATATTTCATTACCATTTGGCGATTTCACCTTAAAATGAGATCGAATCGATTATAATAATATTTCATTCCAATGGTGCAGTTCAGTTATTTTCAGTGATGCGGTTCGGTTTTAAGATCAGCCTTTTCAATTATTATTTGCTGTTCTCAATTACCATTTGTCAATTGCACCTTGAAATGAGATCGAACCGGTAACTGAGCATCGTAGGTTTTATGTTGCTGGGATTGCGCATTTGGATTTTGCTTTGGTTTAGTCCTTAAGAGGCACCGCCTCGTTTTTATTTTCTCTTTTTTTTTTCTGAAATTGAATGTGTCCTCCATCCTCGGGACAAACGATCTGCCGAGGAGTGATCCGTGTTTCGACGACCGACACGTGTTGACGAGCGATGGTGTTTCGCACCCACGCCCGTCGGCCTTTGCACGGCAGTCGATGCGGCATCTCGTCGCTGTTTTGACGTTCCCCCACCGCAATTCTAGACTTTTGATGGGACGGGCCCCGTTCTTTTAGTCCTCTTTTTAATCAAGTATTAAATAAAAGGCACGAGAACGAGGAGGAGAAAGTGGTGCACGAAGGTGAACATTATAAAATTAAAAAATAATAAATAACAAAGAAATCATCATTTTTTTTATTTATTGTTGTTGTTGTTGCTTTTATGAATAATACTACTAAAAAATTATGTATGCCAACAACTAGACTAGTGAGAACGAAAAAGATATATAATAATTTTACAGGTCATCTTTTTCAAGTTATTTTGATGAAAGAATATCCTCATGCTTTGACACAATACAAGACAGTGTGGCATCCAATGCACGTAGAATACAATAGGGTCGCGAAAACGATTTGAGGGTCTACTTCAAGTTATCTCGAAACAAGTGAGTGAAAATTGAAAAATATCTTAAATTCTTCGAAATACATTGATATTTTTGCAAACTACACTAATTTCCTTTTTCTTTTTTGGGTTTCTTGGTAGAATATTCAACTTACCAACTACTCTAAAAGGATATTCTAGATCATGGTCAAAATCTTGAGCCGACTCCCACGGGTTTGATTTTGTGGCCTCATAGAGTAGGTTGACGTAATTGTCTTATCCAAAAAATAAAACACTAAGCGAACTTACTTATGTTTAATAAAAATACTCAGTTACATCTCTTTCCATTTGGATAAAAGATAAGATCCGTTCATTTATGCCGTTTGAAATGATTACTTAATCAGGAATATTTTTATTATCGATAACGCTTTAAATTTAAATATTTTTCACACCCACGTTACGATTCAACCGCTCCCCATAAAATTCCGTGACATCTCAAGTGCAGACCTTAAATTCCGACCCATGAACTAAAAAGTCATGAAAGCGTAGGCTAAGGTAAAAGGAAAGGCGCGGGCGCACCACTACCCCTTTTGTCAATTGCCCGGGAGACTTTAGGGGATGAAGGCTTTTTGGCCTCTCTTTATTTTTCCATTTACTTGCGAAAGGGACATCCCACCAAGACTCCATTTGTACGCTTCCCACGGAATCTGACATTGCTTGCGGTTCCATGACATTAAAGCTCTTCTCTTTTTACTTTTTTGTTTTTTCCTTTTTTTACTTTTTTTCCCAAAAAAGAAATGAAGTCACGACTCCTAATGTTTGAATTTTGGAAGTGCGATCAGAAACTCTAATTCGTTCGGAAAAAAAGGTGCACTAAGGTATTGACCATTCTAGAATCGGTAAAATTTAAATTTTTTTTGGGCGATTATTCAAGCCAAATTCGGCGACATAGTAATTAGAAATTCGAAGTGATTTATTTAATTTTTTTTTGTTTTTAACAAATGCGGGACTGATATTACACCATATCAGCAAACATCAATCTTATTTTGATAAATTGAAAGAATAAAAAAGCCAAAATAAAAAATAATAATAATGAAGTCGCATTTCTGATGTTTTAATTCCAAATGCGATCGAAAACTCTAATTCATTGGAAAAAAAAGTGCACTAAAGTGTTGACCGTTCTAGAATTGACAAAATGTAAATTTTTTGTAGGCGGCTATTCAAGTCAAATTTGTCAAGGAGGTGATTTGAAATTTGAAGTGGCTTACTTAAGTTTTTTTATTTTTAAATGTACATGGCACTATGTCGGAAAACATCAATTTCTTTAAAAATAAAAAAAAATAAAAAGCCAAAATCTGAATAAAAAAAATGGAAAATTGAACTAAACTAAGGAAGACAAGAGGGGGTGGGTGGGGAGCTGTGCCGCCGCCCCAAACGTCGCCGACGCGTGCGGCGGCGCCCCCAAGTCTTCAACCTCATTGTGCCTCTTTGTCTCTCTCTGAGTTTCCATTTCTTTTTATTCTTCATTTTTTAGAATTTGTGGCCATTTTTTGTGTGCTTTTTTTTTTTTTCTTTTTTTTTTTTTTTTGGGTTTTTCTTTATTTGTCATGTTTTTTAAAATTTCGATTCTTCCTTCAACGCCACGCCAGTACCGCATATGGCAAAAGATAGTGAATTAAAAAAAAAAAAAAAGCGACGATGGATTTCGGTGGGTCACATTGGCAAAATTAGCTAATCGGTCATTAGAAAGAGTTAATTGCACCGGTTACAAATATCTAGATACCCGATTGCACTTTCTCAAATGTTGTAGTCCTTTTCTTTTCCTTTCAATTTTTAGCTTCTTTTTTTCTCTTCTGGACGTGTTGTTGAAGTTAGAACATATTACAATACTTTTTGTCCAAGTCAAGGAAAAAAGAACAAGAGAAAAAGAAATCTCTATTTGTTCCTTAGGAAGTGTCGAGGAAAATGCGTTTGTGCCCTCGATTGAGATGGAAAAATGAGTCACGACAAGAGAATTTCGCTCCCAATCGATAGTCAATGTGATATGATTTTGAGTGTCCGGGACGAAAGGGAATTGACATCGGACTCTTTCAAGATAAGGTAGATCGGATTGCAAAGGGTGAAAGGTTCAGATCGAATTGAGGACTCCCAAACCGAAGTCTTCTTTGGTGTCACATTGAGATCACAACGACTTGTTGCCATCAATGAGTTTTGGATTTAATAAGGAAAATGCCTTGCCCAATTTTTACTCCATCTCTGATAGATCAAAAGAAACCAACAAAGCCGCAGATTAAAAAAATTAGGAAAAAAAAAGAGGGGATCTCTAGGGTTCTTTTAATATTTTGTTTCATTTTTCATTTTTTTACGTGATAAAATGGATCTTTCCAATACCTACCTTTTTTCTCTTTATGAAGAGAAGGCTGGATTATTTTGTAAACCACCGTGTCATGTACACGCATTACTTAAGCATCGATCGATACATACAAAAAAAAAAAAAAACTTGGTGGGCCTGAAAATATGATTAGTATATGTATATCTTTGCTCAAATTGCTGTATTGAAAATCGTTCTGAATTGGATATACCAAACTGCAGTGGTTCGAGATATTCAATTAGTGATATATGTGAAACGATATAAAGAAAAAGTTATTATACATGCATAGTACTATAATGCTTAGCCCTACTTTAAGAGCAAATATTTTAAATCTTGAGGATTGCAAAAGAGAGCTCACTTTCACATTCCTTAAGCGAAGGGTTCAAACCTTGCAACCTAGTCCTACAAAAATCTCAGAATGACGGTCTTGATCTGGGTCTTAATGAAATGGCACGACCGACTTAACCAGTTTTAACCACAAATGGCACAAGGCATTGAAACAGGCTAGAGACCATATCGGTTCTTGATTGAACCATTGGTCTAGTTCGGTATTTGAAACATCATTTGAAATTTGACCCATATTTATGTAATTGTTTCGTGATCGAAACCCGTCTAACCAACCATATGGATGTGTTCTAAATTTCGATAGTTTTCGAAAGATGGTAATAAATTGTTAGATTCACAAGCTATTTATCCCTTTTTGGGCACGTCCCAGACCTAACAAGTATCTTTTGATAAGTAACTAATTACTCGTCTCAATAGCATAGAAGTGGATGTGTACATGCTATGTATGCGACATCTGATCGTGGTAATATATGTGATTTAATTACTGCAACTTTTTCTTTTATTCCCAGAAAAACCAGAAAGAGAGAAACTGACCTTCCCCCTTGTTCCTGATTGACCATTGGGCCGGGCCCATAGTGGGTTTCTTCAATTTAACATAAACCATGAATTGCTTCTTCTACTGTGGCGCTCATTGTTAAGGCCTGGTGATTGATGGAGGAAAATTAAAAAAAAAAAAGGAAAAAATTTCAAAAAAATTGTTCATGTCGAGACTATTCATCATGCCACATAGAGAGGCTAATGCTTACCAGACTGCCATGTTAATAGTTTTTGACCAAAATTAGATCGAAAAACATATTGGCAAATTGTTAAAAGGATTAAGAGTAAATTGAACAAATTAAAAAGTTTACAATTGAATAATAAATTAATAATTTTTTTTATAATTATCCCACTTGATCCTATCCACACTTTCCTTCTTTCTCTTTATCAAAAGAAGAGTTCCTTATTTTGTAAATCACTCATGTCATGTGCACGCATTACTTGTGCATCGATCAAAACGTCAAAAAGAAAGACAAAGAAACTTGGCAGGTCATAAAAATATTATTATAATAGGCATCTCTATGCAAAATTGTTCTTTTAAGAGTCGCTAATGGCTATACCGGACGGTGTCTCCATGGAAAATATGCGGTTTGACATATTCAACCGGTAGAACCGGCCGTCTCAGGACATAATTAAATAACTTGTATAATAGATATCATCCAATGCATGGTACTACATATAAGACGATGCTTAAACCTTGTTGGCAGAGGCATTAGCTTCTTTCGAGAGCGCGGGGTTCGAATCCTGAGAACTGCAAGAGAGAGCTCACTTTTACACTTTATTAATGCAGGGTTCGAACCTTGCCACCACCAATTGTCTTTACTGTTTCAACTAATTTGGGTCACGGATTGCATAAGGTATGGGATGAGAATGGAGATCAGGCCGGCATCGAATTGGATTGGCAAGTCTAGTTCGGCATTCAAAATATTATTAAAGATCGACTTATATTCAAGTGACCGCTTCATGATTAAAAAAAAAAAAACCCAACTAACCAACTATATAAATGTTTTGACAAAATAAATAAATAAATAAATAAATAAATATCAAGCATCTTGTTATGCTTCGATGTTGGCGGTGGTTTTGAAAGATGGTAATAATTTTTTTTTAACAGTTTTGAATATTACTTAAATGTAAAACTCAATTCTTTCATAGTGTACTCACGACAATATTTTCACATATTATCGATATAAAAACAAGTCGAATTAGTAACTCACGCATGTATTTCACTAACTTAATGAGATTTCAAAACATCATCAAACAAGGGAAAACATTGTACACTACAATGAGTTTCATTGTGGCATGTGTTAAAAATTCAGACATATATAATTATCTAGTTAAGATACGTTAAATTGAAATTTGGCTGGCATGTGAAAAAGTTGGGCTGTAAAAAATATAAAAAAAGGGAAGTGATGCAAAAATTTTAATCAAACAAACCCAATATACTATAATTTTTTAAATAAATTTCAATTTTGGTTAGTCACACAATGATAATGATTTTAGTTTTCGAGTTAACAATTGCTTTGGCTTGAGTTAAATTTATTGATGCTTTAACTTGTACAAATAAGGCTTCAAGTATTAATTTTGGTAATTGTATTCATTTTGTTAAATGACGAATATACCTTTTTCACAACTGCAATTTGAAAAATGTTTTACATAGTGATGTTGCTAATAGAAATCCTACATTTATTTTTCTTATAATAAAAATGTTTGAACTGGTCTTTCTACATTGAATGTAGAAATTTTCCCTTTAAATAATGAAGTGTAAATTATAATATCTTAGGTGTATTTTTCTAGGAAAGTCACCATTTAGGAAATAATCAAATAACTGAAATCAAATAACAAAATCAAGGAAAAGATATTGATAAAAGGGAAAGTTTTCAAAACGCAATTAGAAAATCTGCAAAATATATCCAAAATCTTTAATAACCCAGAAATCAAGGAAAACATGTGATTTTAAGATCAAATATCGTAACTCATTTGTAATTTCGAAGATTCCACAATCCTTTTTTATTTGTGGGACCGATCTTTTGATGCTTGAAAGTTTTCATCTTTGTGCTCAAAAGACATGGCAGCTTGTGCTACAATGACCTTCAATTCTATCCATCTATGACAGGAACATTTGAACTTTTATTTAGGTTTTGCATTTAAGGAGAGAATAGATATTTGAGAAATTGTGGTGCATCAAGGTTTGTTGTACATAGTATCCTGGTTTGATCAAGTAGCTATAAGTTTGGGAAATATTGAAGGATGTTTGTAACTTTCAAGGATAATGAATTTCTTTCATCAAGCATATGTTATCCCGTTTATTGTAACGGAGGTATTTTTTTATAATTAAAAAGAGACCATTTTGATGTGAATTTTTTTCATTTGATTTTTTTTTGGCATCACTATCAAAATTTAAATTAAAAAAGTGGAATACATTATTTTTGTCAATTTTAAACAAATAAAAATTAAGAAGCTAATATTGATCACCCAAAAGGGCTTTTCAAATGTATTTTCTACCAAATGGCATTTCTTTCAAAATTACTTTTTAAAGCTTAGCTTAGTAAACGGCTTTTGCATTTGCCCAAAATCCTTTATGCTAAACTGTTTTGCATTTTTCCAATGAACTTTCAGAATGCTGAACCGAACGCATCCTATATCAACATCCCACATCCACAGGTAATTTTCCCTTTAAGAAGTAGCTAATTTTCCATCTCAATGTAGCTAATTACATCTACAGGTAGTTTAACAGTTGGTGGTAGTTCGGCGGTGGAGTAGGTCCCGGCGGCGGTGACGACGGCAAGAGAGGTTGGTGTTGCGTCTAAAGTTGCTAGGTTTTTGGTTCGGTGGAGTGGAGTCGCAGACGTGAGAGCCTCGGGGGGATGAAGAAAGCTTGAAGAAGAAGATGCAGTGGAAGAAGACAGAATAGTAAAAAAGAAGAAGGGGAAAATAGAAAAATGAGAAAATAAAAAATAAAAAGAAGAAAAGACAAAAGAGGCCGAAAATTAGAATGGGGCTGGGCTTCGAGTGGGCTTAATCTGAAGTTTGGGCCGATTGCTGGTGTGGGTTGAAGGCGGCTGGGCCGAATTTTTATAAAAAGTAAAATAGGCTTTTTTTTTTTAATTTTTGTAATTAATGGGCCTTTTTTTAAAAATTTTGTCCGGGCCGTTCGGCCAGCCCGGTTTCTTTAGCCCAGCCCGGACCGATAGGGTCCGGGTCGGTTTAGTAGGGCCGGGTGTCCCGACCCGGTCCGAATCACTTTTTTTTAATAAAAAAAGAAATCCAAAAAAATATTAAAAATCTTGAAAAATCTTAAAAAATTAAAAAAATGTGTTTTTTTTTAATCCAGAAATTTTTTGAAAGTTTTTTTTATAAAAAAAATTTGAATAAAAAAATCCGAATATTCAAAAATTCCAAAAAAATTAGAAAAAAATAGAAAATCCCAAAAATATCAATAAATGTGTTTTTTTTAATTCAGAAAATTTTAAAAATATCAAAAATCTTGAAAACTTGTTTTTTTTTTAAATTTCGGAAAATAAAAAAAATAAAAAATATTAAAAATATTAAAAATACTAAAAATTTCAAAAATTTCAAAAAAATTCAGAAAAACCAGAAAAAAATTGCAGAAAAATTAGAAAACCCTTAAAAAAGAAAAAAATCCAAAATTGAATAAGCCTTTAGGGCTTTTATAGTAGGTTGTTTGGTTGACGTTATATTTTTCTTTTATTTCTTTCTAGGGACGATATTAGGATATTCCTGTACCTGGTTTTGTGACGATATTTTGGATGTTAATTTCTTACTTTAGAATTGTTAGGATAAGCCTTAGATTTCTTAAATAGGTTGCCATGGCCTTGTCAACACACATTAAGTTATGTATCGAAAGGGCGCTAGTCACATAATTAGCGTAATCAAGTCCCCGACCCTAAACTCTCTGGTCATGTAAGAAGTAAAGCATACTTCCATGCCTCGCTTGGTTTCTAACCGAATTCAATAGGCTAGTGACGATTCCTTATTTGAAAATTTTTATGAATATCCAACGTCGTGCGGGGTGTGGGCTTGTATGGGCTTGAGAGAGCCTGAATTAATTAAGGGCCGTCGGCTTGAAATTAACAATACTTCTAAACTTATATTTAGACATTTTTTTCTTTCCCCTTTGAGATTGGAGAGAAATTTTTGTTTAGGTCGCGACACTTATCATTGGTCTTCTCGTGCTTCTCCTGGTCAAACTGAGTGGAACATATCCTCTGGGGTATATTAGCTTCCAAAGACTATTTGTTGATAACCGATCGATGGTGACTCCATGTCCCTATGAATACTTCGTCATATGTGACTTTTTCTCCTCTTATTTAAGATCCTTATCATTGTAATTCATCATTACTTATGTCATGAAACTCGTCAATATCATCAGTCTTTTTGAAATCTTTACCATGTCATTATAACAAATATCTACATTTATATGAAAATATTAAATTTAGGATAATTTTGAAATCATCAAAATTTCATAAGGGTATTTTCCTAACAAAACTTGTTTATCCATGATTTAACCTTTTCAAACCTATGAGCCGGTGCCCGGAATCTAGGAAGAGGGGTTAGGTTCAATTGTCATCGTCACGACACTTGTGCTGAAAGGGTCATACGTAAGCATTCGATCAGGCCTTTTGAAAGGCTTTCGAAAGCCAAAGCAAGGGTTGCCCTTTGTCAGGGAAAAGAAAAACCAGAAAGAAAATAATGGATCTCATCTCAACCGTCATTCGTACAATAGCTGGATGCCATTTGATCTTGAATGAAACATTGCACATGTGACCTAACAATACTTGACTCAAGTTTGCCCGATCCGTTTACACACTGCTTGTTGAATCAATATGGATCAACCTCAAAAAAATAAATAACTTATCAACTATCCTAGCTGCCGCTGCTATATTGTTTAATTTCGATTCACTGATTCATTGATTAATTAACCTTTGAACATATATTTTGGTTTTGGTTTTCCAGATTTAGTGAACTTATTTATTAATTAATTAAAATTTTGATTAGATGTTTAGTGTGATTCTGTTCTTAATTAAATTAATTTTGAACAACTCGTGGAAAAAAAGGTTAAATAATCTATAGGTTTCATTAATGAGAAGGAGACAAGTTATATGAACAAAATTTAACAAGTCTTGTTTTCCCCCTATATAACTAGACCAAATTTGGCTATGGTTTTCCATATTAATTGAGCTTACTTATGAGCTAATTACCCTTTAACAAGTTTCAAGATTTACTAGACTCATTTATTGATTATCTAACCTTTTGACTAGATATTTGGGCGGGACATGTTTTTCCTTTATTAAAGAACTATTAAAATTTGTGATAATTAATAGGTTTTATTAATGAAGAAGAGCAAAGTTAAAAATAATAATAACAATATTGATGATGATGGTCATCATCATCATCACCATCTCCCGGCCAAGCAACATACATTCATTTCGTTCGGGCTGATTAAATTAAACCTACTTGTGCATAATAAGATGGTTTGACCTATTGCGAACTCATTTTACATAAGATATTTGGCCCTACATATTTCTCAATTCTTCATTTTAATAAAACCTCAATAAATATTCAAAAGTCAAGTTTACATAGCGTATTACTAGCAAAAGTGCACACGCATTATCGCGTGAACAAATAATTAACATATATAATACTGTAAATATGATTCATCCAATATTAAGCCTTAAGAAACACAAAATATAAGAACATTATTTGAGGAGAATCCAATAGAAAAATTATAATTATTTCATCTCCTTTATATTACACTTTTGATGTACTACAAACTAGCAACAGCTCTCAATGAGTGGGCTCGGGAGGGGATATAGGACCGACAACGGCGCAATTGTTCCATGTCTCATTGCTTCTCTTGTAGACATCAGATATGGTCCCCTTGACTGGCTTGTGGGTCGAGAGGCTCAACTCTACAAATTGGATGTGGCAGTTCTTCCCTGCCTTTACAAGCTCGTGACAACATTCACCAGTGGGTGTAGAGATGTTGGCAAACACTATGAATTGTAAGAATTGAAACCCACAATCGGAAGTCATTCCCTTTGCGCAATCGGGATTTTTGCCTATGGCAAAGGCAGCCCTAGGAAGCAATGCCACATTGACTACCAACAAGATCATGAGAGCAGACAAGTTCTTGAAGGTCGCCATGATGGTCTTTTGGGGATGGAAAGGTTAGAAAATTGTCTGAGATTGTTAATTGTTTGATGATGTAGTCAATCTAAAGATGAGAATTTATATAGGTTGAGAGAAGTAGTGCATTAATGAAATGGATTCTTCAGTTATGATATAGAAATTTAGGTAGGAAGCATCTTCAATTATTTCTCTTGCAATAAATTATTCTTAGGTTAACTGTTCTATACAAGGATCAAGCGCCTTGCCATCTTGCTATATTTGCAATTCAATCATTGGCCATAAAAGTAATTAGTTGTTTAGTAGAAGAGAATTAGCTTGAAATGAATTAAGACTCATTTCCGGTCTGATTTCCAATCCCATGTTTGGTATATAATAGGAAATAGTCATGTGCCTGCGTGGGTTTAAAATAATTTATGAAATTAAATTTGCTTAGAACTTTCAACATATATAATTTCCTTAAAATGGCCACAATTAAGGGGAAAGATTCCTCAGCTCCAATGACGATAAATTAGGCAACGTTCTGTCAAAAGAAGTAAAAGAACGTGATGATCTCCTTCTTTGACAAAAGAAATGGACAACCGCGTTATTTATGGTAAATAGATTTCATTTTTCCTATGTTTATGACCCTGAAAGGTTAATATGTACACTTAGTGTGATTAATCTCTAGCAATATAAAGAAAGACAAAATGGAGTGGGACGACGTTACAAGAATTAATGTATACTTTTATATGACATGGGTAACTCGTGAGCAATGTATTCTCTTGCGTCACTCTTGAATCCCATCAACGACAAATCCGAGGAGGGGAAATTTACAAGAAGCGTGCACCTCACAGGGGACGGGCATTTCCAAGATAGTAGTGTGACAACCAATGCTATTTTGAGGTTGGATCGTTCGCAATCAATACACGGCACAATTCGATTCACCATGGCCTCGTTCAACCCTCGGATTGTCCGGGATTCTCGTGTTTGTGGCCTAGATTAAGAGTTAATAGCAAATTTAAAAGTTTGCTTAATGGGATGATGTTGATGGATAGAGCTTGTAGTGCTCTCAGTTTGCCAAATCGACAATTCTTATGGGCAAAAAATGCTGAAATTCATAGATCCTACAAAGTTGCATGGAATGTAATATGCTTACCAAAAAAGAAGGGAGTACTAGGCCTACTCATTCTAAAACTCTAGAATAAAGTATTGATAGGTCCCATGCTCATTCGAACATTTTTGAGCACGATCTAGGCACACGGAATTGCAACCGCATGTTCACTGAACAAATCGTACGGACCTTGTTGCTGTGGGGAAACCTCTAAGCATGAAACGACTTGAGAGGTGTGAAATTACCCGCGTAGTCCCAAGCCCTAAAACAATCACCGACCTACAAAATCACACCATGGAAAATTCTTCCAAAATCAGCAGTATCCAATACGATATCAGGCCCTAACGACTACATATTGAGAGACGACTGATCGGAAATGATGTAAATGAGAGAGAGGATGAACAGACCCTTTCTTGATGAGTTTGGCGTCAAGGGTCGACAGGAATTAGGGTTTTAGAGATTTTTTCTTTTTGGTCTGAAGGGTTTTAGAGAATGAATTGTAAGGCTGTCAATGATTTGGATTTCCAGTCGACTCCACCCGAACTGAAACATGAAACATGCTCTTCATTTTGCTTAGAAACACGACTTGCATGGCATGCCGGCATTCCCTCCTCCTGTGTTCGCGATTGTCTATTTCATTTGGTCTTTCGATTCAGTTTGGGTCGCCTAAACCAGTACACTACTCATTTTATGATCATTTACTGGAACAGAAGCAGAATCTGAACCAAAAAGACTCAAAAAGGTCGGGGCCGTTCGAGTCAGGTTGCGGTTTGGGTAAATGGTTTAGTTTTGACACCCCACATTGAACTGGACGATTTGTAGTAGCTGAGTAGAGGGAGGGCCTGAGGATGAGCGGTGACGAAGGCAGTAGAGTAGCGGCGAATCAGACTCGTGGCTGAATGGAGAGTCTTAAGACTAGGATACATTTATTGATGCTTTAACTTGTACAAATAAGGCTTCAAGTATTAATTTTGGTAATTGTATTCATTTTGTTAAATGACAAATATACCTTTTCACGACTGCAATTTGAAAAATGTTACATGGTGATGTTGCTAATAGAAATCCTACATTTATTTTTCTTATAATAAAAATGTTTGAACTGGTATTTCTACATTGAATGTATAAATATTTCATGTTGATAATGTTTTCAACAAAGCTCTTTTTAATTCTCTAAGATTTTTTTTAATAATTTACTATTTTTTATTCTAAAGAATCCCACTTTGGTGGGACTTCTGAGAGTTTTCTCAAGATTTGTCACACTATCATTTCTCTTATTAGATCGATAGACTATTTATCCCTTTCTTCTTTTGCACATATGAGGAAGAAATTGCTTGGAAAAGGATTCCAAAAGATAGTGTTTATTTTTAAATAATGAAGTGTAAATTATAATATCTTAGGCGTATTTTTATAGGGAAGTCGCCATTTAGGAAATAATCAAATAACTGAAATCAAGGAAAAGATATTGATAAAAGGGAAATTTTTCAAAATGCAACTAGAAAATCTGCAAAATATATCCAAAATCTTTAACATCCTGGAAATCAAGGAAAACATGTGATTTTAAGATCAAATATTGTAACTCATTTGTAACTTCGAAGATTCCACAATCCTTTTATATTTGTGGGACCGATCTTTTGATGCTTGAAGGTTTTCATCTTTGTGCTCAAAAGACATGGCAGATTGTGCTACAATGACCTTCAATTCTATCTATCTATGACATGAACATTTGAACTTTTATTTAGGTTTTGCATTTAAGGAGAGAATAGATATTTGAGAAATTGTGGTGCATCAAGGTTCGTTGTACATAATATTCTGGTTTGATCAAATGGCTATAAGTTTGGGAAATATTGAAGGATGTTTGTAACTTTCAAGGATAATGAATTTCTTTCATCAAGCATATATTATCCTATTTATTGTAATGGAGGTTTTTTTTTTTTTTTATAATTAAGAAAGAGACCACTTTGATGTGAATTTTTTTCATTTGATTTTTTTGGCATCACCATCAATATTTAAATTAAAAAAGTGGAATACATTATTTTTGTCAATTTTAAACAAATAAAAATTAAGAAGTTAATATTAATCACCCAAAAGGGCTTTTCAAATGTATTTTTCTACCAAACGGCATTTCTCTCAAAATTAATTTTTAAAGCATAGCTTAGTAAATGGTTTTTGCATTTGCCCAAAATCCTTTAGGCTACACTATTTTGCATTTTTCTAACGAATTTTAAAATGCTGAACCAAACGCACCCTATATCAACATCCCACATCTAACAAGTAATTTTCCCTTTAAGAAGTAGCTAATTTTTCATCTCAATGGTAGGGAAAATCATACAAACAGTTAGAAATATATTATACAAATACTAATTCAATTTTAAATATTTCAATTTTACTAAATTAGTTCTAAACTTTTATGCAAAATTCTTATGTAGTTATTCCAGTTAATTCTTGCTAGAAATTGCTAATGTAACAGTCCGGTCATAATTGGCCATCTCACTTAGCATATAGACACGTGAGTGATTTTCGATGAAATTTGGCTAGATGGACTATAATGAAATTTCATAATTTTTTTTTAAGATTAAATTGCTAAAATTGGAAATTTTAAGATTAATGACTAATTGGGCAATTTTTCTCTCAATGATAAGAGATGGCTAACGCGTATTCAATGATAACACAGGTGATTGACTACTACAACTTTTTTCTTGATTCTCAAACAAAAAAGGAAGAGGAAAAATGGCCTTCCACCCATTCCTTGCTGACCATTGGGCTGGGCCCATGTGGGTCTTTCACAAGATCCACTACTAAGTCCAGAAACGGCTTTTCCTTGTCACACGAAGAGCCCCCCTGGGTTGAAGTTTTGAATATGATTTCAAACGTTTCATGAGCTTTCAAATAACTGAGCCTCTATACTGGTATCCTTGAATTTTAATAAGGAAAAAAGAGAGAATATGATTTATTGAAAATTCAAAGAGGTAAGTTTAAGTTTTGCTTCACTTATAATGTTCATACCAATCAATTAGACACTAAAGAATATTTATATCATCCCAAATCATTAGGTTTCTATTTGGCCACAAAACATTATCATTATTTATAGACCTACCATTACAAAAAGTAAATGACAATTATGATTATGTTGATCTAGTCTTTTGATCTCAGGAACAGGAAATTTATGTTTTGGGCTGATGACATCTCCTTTTAACTTAAATGAATGCTCTTCATACTCTTTTTATGACTTTTCACTATTTTATCATCGATAATTGTAATAGTTGCCAATAGTTGTATCAGTATTAGAATCAATATATTTGATTAAAAACATGGTTTCATGCTTAAAATTAACAAGAAAGTCATGGTCTTAGCCTTAAGGTCAAACTTACTGAGCAATCCACATAAAATGCTTTATTGAGAAATGAAAAAAATATTGCATGGACCACAAAATTCGATAGGTCATGCAATGCACTTCTCGAGGAAGATGCGTGCAAGGAAAGGGTCAAATTCATGGACCGAGTGGAAGCTTCTACATCGAATTGATGGGTAATTTCTATTGCATTAGAGATGCCAAAAGTCATCTCTAGTACAGTTCTTGGCAACTTAATGCGTGTCTAGTTGTCTACGCTATATATGTCTCACGAAGTTTCGCCGTTGACCCAACTTCTGTTTCGGTAACAAAGGAGGGCGAGAGCTCAATACGTGATAAATCTATGGGAAAAACTAACTCCAACTCGATCACCTAATAAGAAAATAACTGACCCATTAGGCCATGTGTCCCCGAAATAGTGTTCTGTACTAGTAATCGCAGCAATGTTTGCTAACCAATCAGTATTGCCTTCTTTATAGGCATGGACCACCTATAGACATTTAAGAATCGAGGATTAGACTCCGTATTCATATACGTCATCATCACTGCATAGATTATATTGCCGACGAAGTTGTATATCTTTAGTAAAGCTTGCCCGTCCGCTTCCAAAACCATGCTGTAGAATCACAAGTAGATAGCCAAGGAGAGACCCCTCTTGACTGAAGAACAAATGCCGAAAGGTCTGGCGAAGCCTCCTCTCCCAAGTTCCGAATTCATCTCAAATCGACGCTTTGGCCCTACTGTGGGATGAATTCCAATTCATGTCTTTCAGTCCTCTGATCAATCTAACATCCGAAGTGTGAGTGAAATAGTACATTGGGTTCGAGCCGGATTTAGGATACTTAGTTCACGTAAGATGATGAACTATATAAATGAAAGGGTCCCTATTGGCCTCTATCGACATTTAGGACAGTCAATGGTCACTCGAAACTTCTTTTCCTTTCATCGGGAGAAAGAAGATGAAGTATACAAATGAAAAGGACCCTATTGGCCTCTATTGCATTTGTGGTGAGAAGAAGCGGTTGACCAAACCAATCTGCTGTGAGATTTTGTAATCTTTACTACATCCATCCGCAAGGGATTGAGAAATTGCCCAAATCGATGGGACTGACGTGATCTTCGCTCCACAAAATAACACCCAAAAACAATGAACGCCTTTTTCTCCTCGGTATTGTTTATATCGATCAATGCTGTTTGGTGTTGAGGAAGACGGTGGGAAATTCACCCCTCAACTTCGCATTATTCAATTTTCCCATTCACACCACAGCCACAAGCAACAACAAAGACCTGACAATGGCCCTTTTGTTATAGTTGACTTGCAATTGGTTGAGGGTCTTTCTTTAATTGATCATTTGAGTTAATCCACACGTATCAAACACTTCAAAAGCAAATAGAAAAGAAACCAAACAACTATCCAAAACAAATCTCTCTCTCTCTCTCTCTCTCTCTGTGAAAGATGGCACCCCAATCTCCAATCCAATTCATAGAAGCAGCGCTATGGTGCACAGGCCCTTTTGAGCTATCCTACACAGACCCTGACCAGAAATGGCACATAAGAAAAGACATGCTCTCTCTCCTCCAAGACTTCCCCAACCTCAGCCCTTCAATGGACACCTACGTCCACAACGATGGCTCAATCGCGAACCTCCTCAATGCCCACGGCGCGATCCATGTCTCCAGTTCTTCTCCCGAAGTCCCCCTCACCATCTGGCTCCATGAGAACTACCCTTACGTGGCCCCTATCGTGATCGTGGGCCTGCCGGGCGTGGCCCCCTCCCCGACGATCCACCTCGACCACCCTTTTGTCGACCCCTCCGGGCTCACCGTGTCGCCATATATCCAGACCTGGGAATTCCCTAGGTGCAACCTCAAGGACCTTGTTCGCAACCTTGTCAAGATATTCTCTTTTGACCACCCTTTCTCCTATTCACCCACTTCTAGCCCCTTCACCCACCCTTCGGCCGTCTCGAAGAAGGAGGCACTCGATCGCCTTGCGGGGATGCTTCACTACAACACCATGGCCTTGAGGTCCGAGACCGATGGGGAGATCGAGGAGCTGCTGGCCTTGCAACAGGAAATGGACCAGCGGGTCGCAATCGTGATGACTATAGTCCAAGGGCATGAGCGCGAGAGGTGTGAATTGAGGAATAGGGTGGCGCGGTTGACCGAGGAAGCCGATGTCCTGATCAATTGGATCAAAGTCCATGACCCAAAACGGGCCGTGGCCATGGGGGAGGACGGCATAGATGACGTGTTTGAAGGAGTTGATGAGGAGTCCAAGTCGAGGCTCCAGTGCTTGGCGGCAGATCTGTCCATAGAGGATACTATTTATGCATTGGATAAAGCAGTTGATGAAGGGGCCATGAATTTTGAGACATATATTAGGCAAGTGAGGATTTTGGCAAGAGAACAGTTTTTCCACAGAGCCGAGGTAGTTAAATTTGAGACATCCCATCAATTTTTACATAACTTAGTATAAGAATCTCTCTGGTAATTTCTTGCTCGGTTTACCGTGTATATATTTCAGTTTTGGAATGAGTCAATGGCTAAGTTTGCCTTCGATGGAATAGTTTTGTTTAATTTAGCGCAAGATTTTGGATTGGACATGAAGCTTTCTGACCAAGTCGTTTCACACTCTTTAGTTTTCTATTTTTCCTTTTGGTGAAGTCCTCCAGGAAGTGCACCGTAAGCGACGGTTTCACAATACAAGAAGAACGTTCCGTAAAAGCAATAGGAATGATTGCTCTTTATAATTTGCCTTGCTCGGTTGGAAGACGTAGGATCCAGTTGTAAAAAGTAGAGGTTGCTAGAGTTGTTATTATTATTATTATTATTGTTGTTGTTGTTGTTGTTATTGTTATTATTATTATGTTTGAGACCTGCCAATATCGTATCCACATTTCAATTTCACAGAAATCGGCATCAAAGTGAAAACCCGGTATGATTCGGTTTGATCGAATACCGTATGACCAGTTTGGTTTGCTTTAGGCAGTGGCACGGTGCTAATAAGCGGACTGAAGACTTGACCATATTCCAGCGTTCCAGAACCGTTCGTAAAACATTGCTATAGACCAAATGAGAAAATGATAACTCGTATTTGGCATAATTGCACAGGTAGGGTTTATCAATGCATCTGAATAGAGGTAATTGATGGATAGGCAAAGTCGAGATGACCCTGAAGCGGGACGAAAGTATTGCCTAGGCTTGCCCTTCTAGAAAAAGAAATAAATGAACGTCGGAACGAGCCTGGCCGAGTCAACTAGGCATTATGTCTATAGGTCCTTGTCGAAGCTCGCCCACAGGTACCCAAGGTCATTTCTAGCGTCAAGCCGAGCCCATGATTGGGTCTGGATCCGAATACCTGGCTATCTTTATCCCTTAAAATTAGGTGTCAGAGATAGAAACATGTGCATGTACTAGCCACGAAGGATGTTGGGTCGAAGAAAAAACAATGACGCGGATCACAGCACGCACAATACACAGTCATTTAAAACTCCATTTCACTGCTTTTGTTCTCTTTCCGAAGTGGATGAGGATGGACTCTTCTTGGGGGCATTTCTTTCCAAATTTTCATTGACGCTGATCGCAATTCACAACTGCTCCCAATAACTTCATGATGCGGGTCACAACTGCTCTATCGTCTTATTACTTTACTAGGTATCAACATCCTCTTACTCTAGTTACTTGAAAGCTTTTATGAAAAGAAAAACTTACTATTCGTGAACATCAGAACGATGTGTTCATTTTGTTCTTCTCATCTGGTCACAATCACTTCATGAAAAGCTCAATGTAAGACAGCTGCTATATCACGAACGGTTTTAGAGGTGATGAAAGTCCTCAGCTTAAGTATGCAAAGATGAAGAAGCAGCAACAGCAGCCAAAAACAGTGAAGGAATCAGAACATAAAATGATCAGCAGCCTTTTGACGTTTTGAGTGACTGGGATTAGGCGTGCGAGAGACTTACTGAGTCTGAGAGTTTGTGGATTAGGGTTCTTAATTTTTTCATATTTGTAAGAATTTTTTTTAAAATTAATATATATATCTTTCTGGCCGGAGTGGGATCAGGAATTGAATTGAAAATCACCAGTTCCAAAGAATTGGAATCGGAAAGTGGACCGGTGCCCTTAGGAATTGCCTAGAACTAGCCAGTTCGATCCCAGCGTGGGCAGTTCCTTTTGCTTACCTCTACTTCAAATTGTCACTCCTTAGCACATTTTATGTATAGTTGGATCAGTATAATTGAAAGATTCAAATATCCAATTAAGAAAAATATTACTTCCTTGTGACGAAGCAATATGATATGACTCCAGAGTAGCCACGCAATAAGAAGATAATGCCTCAACACCATCTATAACAAGCAATCAAAACCCCGTAAATGCTATTAATCAAAAAAGTGTTCCAATGACCGCCAGATTAAACATTGGTTCTGCAATATAATCCTCCCGAAACAACATTAAATATGTCAAGCTATGCAACATAATATATATCATTACATCTTGAAACTCATACATTCTTTTTTTTTTTTTAATGGCTTGAAATAGAAACGAATTCGCTCTATGTTCTTCGTGGCCACAGGGAACCCGTGGATCTCGTCCATCTATGAGTTGCTTGTTTCCCCGCCATTGACCATTTAATCGTGTAACGAGCCGACCCTGTCCCGAGTTCATGGCCATTGGTATTATCGTTGTGACGTCCTAGACTCGTTGCCGTCTCATTTCTTTTATCTTGTTAATATGCACATACGGAAACAAGTACAAGTATTCTCCCAGGCAACAACTAAAAATCAGGGATAACACCATAGATGAAACACACTACTTTATATTACAACAGTACATTTATAAGCCCTTTCTCCACAGGCCACTTTTCCTTTTTACATCACACTACAAGTATCCACATAGCCTAGGGGAATTTTTATCTCCTCTAGTGTGACTGCAATTCCCAAAACTATTGTGAGACTTCCATGCCTACAAGTCTAAAAGATAAGAGAGTGAGTAGGGGCACTTAGTAAGTAAAATTTCTAATTCTCAACTAGGAGGACATTTCATCATCAAAATTTAGCAAGTACAACACTTGCAATATAATGTCGATGGCTACACCTTGACTACATGCAAGTGTCCATTACAACATTACAGTATACTTCAATGCATGTTTACTTTCAGCTTATCAATAAACACATCAATATATCATACTTATTGTCATGACCTCCATCTAGGGTCTGAGTTGTGGGTTATTTTTGCGACATCCCAAGCTTGCCGCCGTCCCGATCCATTTTATCTTGTATATATGCATATGCAGAAGTGTAAACATAACAATAACCCCGACAAACATCACTGGAAGAGCATGTGATGTAAGTATATAACATACTACTATTTTTCATTAGTAGTTTCATGTACAACTAACTTCCATTTTACATAATGCAAAAAGCTAGGGTATCCCTATCTCCGCTATATCTGTGGCTGCCAAAATTGGGAACCCTTCCCATTATTGGATGGTACTACTAACTAGAGTCTATCTCGTCGAATGTTGTCCCACCACTTGGGTTCATCGAACCTCTAAAATCACGAAGGGGATCGATAAATTCATTATTTGACTAGATGAACCAAGCCTTGCAATGGTAAGGGACCAACTCAACTTGTCCTTCATCGACCCACACAGTGGTGGTGTATCTTTAGTACGTTATTCCAACTTCAGCATGTATTACATTTATAGTCAACTCTTCCATCTTTATAGGGAGACCAAAACGTAGAGAAGGTGGGTTAGCCATGCTTACAAACCTATAAAGGTAAATGGGTTAGTTTTGTGAACTCAATAAGTAAAATCCCTAACTCTCAGCTAGTAAGACATTTCCTCATCAATGATTAGCCAAATAATTCATGCAAACAATGTCAATGGTAGATTACTTGCAAGTTCATATGTGATGCCATGACTATATGCAAGAGTTTCACTTACTCACCCATTAGCTAACACATAGACACTTACAACTCAAACTTGAGCATAATTGGTATTCGTATAGATCACTTAGCATTGTCTTGGCTCAACTAGGCCATCGTGGCACAACTAAGGTTTCTAGCTTCTTGTTGGGCTTCTTGGCTTAATCAAGGCATCTCGGCTTAACCAAGATTTCTTGAGGCTAGCTTCCCGAAGCTTCCAAGTATAACCTAGGCATCCCGTTGTGGGGGCATTGTCATTCTCATCTTTTATGGGGTGATCACACAAATGCATCACTTATGTCGATTCTTGTCTTTTCTTCTAGCCGACTCATTCGTGGCTCAACATTAATGTTCTCATACATAATCTTGTGTCATGCTTTCTACGACCTGGTTCTAATGATGCCGTGAATGACTCTAAACCCGAGGTTTAGCTCAATCGTCAAGTATCAAGGATCCCACACCAATCCAAGACATGAGCTTAGTTGTCACACCCCGAACCTCGAACCTCGAACCCCGAACCCCGAACCCCGAGCATGCAACAACCCCTTCTCTTGGTCAATTGAAAGTGACGTCCTAGGACTCATTGACGACCATTCATTTTAATCTTTCATTATGCACAAGTGGAATACAAACCATCACCAGTCCAACAAACAATCAAGCAATCAATCAGGGATAGAAGGATGAACAACAATAACAACAACCACTACTCATTTATACATCATCATTGGATTAACCAACGGAGGATCATTTTCGATTTATGAGCACAACAAAATGGGCCGATCCATCTTCTAAGCCAAACCAAAAAAAACCTAGGCTAGGCTAATTCAACTATACAAAATGAACCTTTGGGTTTAGCATCACGATCACTTGGACCCATCGAACTCAAGCTCCGTTGGGTCAATCACAAGTGGAGCGGGGGCAGGATTATTCATTGCGGGTGCACCATTTTAGGGGCCTAAAAGTGGTTATATAATAATCAGTGAGATAAAATCTCAACGAGTTCTTCCCTTAAACCCCGGTTAGTACGCCAACTCAACCCGGGATATCTCTCTAGAACCACCCCTCACTCAACCCAACAACAAGCAACCAGCAACCAGCAACCCGCAAACAAATAATAGATAGGGTCAACCAACAAAAGAATAGTTGATTTGCATGCAACCTTACCTGATATACCATACCTTGAACGTTAAACCTCATACAATGCAAGCAAGACACATAGCCGTTAGATGATACAATTCATCAATCACATGTGAGTTGCGTCACAAGTGATCTCACCTGGCCATTACCACACCTTGCACGACTATTAATTCATGCGTGCGTGCCATTAATAATGCGATCATCACGACGTAAGAGCATGCAAATAATTAGAGCATTGCACACAGCTTTCTCATGTCTCACATTCACACAGACTTTGATTATTATGACCCCTCCCCTCTAGGCAATGGCACAACCTTATGGTTGGTGGTTCTTGGCCAAGCCAGTTTCATCCTCTTTACCTCAAGGCACGGTGACGTCAAGGGCTCACTCCCAAGACGACATTCCTGAAGGAGCATAGGACCCACCCACTACTGTAGTCCCGTCATTGACAGAGGCCAAGGACCTGCCCACTACTGTAGTCCCACAAAGTAACCCCTCCCTATTAGGCAACCGACCGAAGTCAGGCAATCAAATGGCCACTGCACAATCCCAATAGGATTGGCAGTCTTTCGGCAACGCCAGGTCCCTTTTCTTAATGTGAATGCAACATATCATCAAGCAATTCATTTATATCTTTACTTTGTCATGAATGTAACATCGCTCATGCTCATATGACATGCTATTGTAGATAACCCATACAATATGTTATGCGGTATCACTCGACAATTCCAAAATTCAATTCAACCAGCATTCGATCACACATTTCATCATTATTCATGAATATAATTAACAACCGGCACTTCAATAAATCACATAATCAAGAGCACATCAAAATAAGACTAAAATTAGCTTTCGCATGAACAGTGCCATGAATAGTAATTATGAACAGTGTTCATGAATAGTAATCGTGAACAATAATTATGAACAGTAAATTTCAGAATTCAATTATTAATAAATTAAACTTAGAAATTATACCAAACATTAATTAAAATAATCAATCAATCAATCAAGGCAAATCATGCTTAATTAACACATAAATACAATTAATCATAAATTAAGCACAATTAAGCTTAATAAGCAAAATTAAACTAATCTAATCTTAACCATTTATCTAACCACCTATTTTAGGGTTAATACAACTTAATTAAACCCCTTAAACCAAAATTACCACTAACTAAACCAACCCTAAGCAAGTTTAGGCACTAATAAAGGATTAGGGGCTAAACTCACCCATTAAGCGAGCTAGCGACATGGACGCAGTGGCGGCAACGAAGATGACATCTGAGGGCCTCTACCACAGTGATTCAAGGTGGTCTTAGGCTCAAAACATCAGCAACAACCTCTGCTCTCTCACTACAACTCTAAAAACAACACTGTTGGAGGAGGAAAGTGGCTAACCTGAGTAAAATGGGTTGACAGGAGCTCCAGCGAGCGGTTGGCCAGCGACCGGCGGCACTTGGGGGTCAAGGGGGAATTGTTGGTGGCTAGGATGGGTAGTGGTTGGGTCAGAAAGGGAGGAAAATAGCTGAAAAGGAAAAATTGGGTAGGATAGGCGCTATAGTAGGCGGTCGGGCTAGCGATGGCTTTTGGATGGCTGGTGGGTCGGCTAGCGACTTCGATCGATGAACGGCCGACATGGTCCATACGGTTTGGATATCCTGAGCACGATGGTGGGTGGCACAGGTAGTGATTCGAATGGGAAGGGAACGAATGACTCAATTTTTCAGAGGAAGGTTAGAAGGAAAAATAGAATGAAGGAAATGAAAACAAGGGAGAAAGTGGTGTGTGGTTTTGGAGTTGAAAGGAGAGAGAGAGAGAGAGAGAGAGAGAGAGAGAGAGAGAGAGAGAGAAATGAGGGCTGAAGATTAGCCTCATCAAGGCCATTAATGGCTTGCCCCAACTCTCAAGCAAATGACATCATCTTCTTTCTCTCATTTTGTCATTTCTTCAAAATATCTAAGGGCAAAATGGTCATTTCCGCCTTGCACATTTTCCAATCTACCATTTAGTTGAAATGAAGGGTGGGCCTAAGAAATGGGCTAGAAAATGAATAGGAACGCGCTCGGGAATTTGTTGGGCTCGATATGACTCAAGGTTAGATAACAGGCTCAGAAGGGTAAATGGTCGGTTTGATCCAATGGGCTCACTCGCTTGCCTCGGGTCTACCACGGTGGCTATCCCACCTTGAGCATGAGGCCCACATTGTTCTTGCCTGGCCCACGTCCTTGTAGGCTCGTTTCCTCGGTTCGTAATCATTTTTCCAAAAACTCGGCTCAACTGACACTGTCGACTATCAAAGAAGCATTGTCCAAAAGTTCACCTCAAACCTTCCCAAAAATTTGAAGTCCAATCTTGGATTCTCATGCCATGTCAATTTCATCCAAATGCCATTTTGGTACAACTCAAATTGACAGGCGGCTTCGAGGATTCACGCATAATCGACTTGTGCCAAATCACGTTCAAGATTTCTCAACACATGGACGTCCTTGACCACATGAAATTACGAAGGATAGATTCTTATTTCAAAGTACATGATTACCGAGGATCAACATAGGGTTGCTCGCGGGCTTGATAATAGCAAACAGAATCACCCGTCGTCCCATTATGTTCTGTTTGCGAATCGACTTCTATTCGTCCCTAGAATCGGCCTATATATCTACAAGATCGTCCTTACCCAAGTCTCACGGTCGAGTTATTTTCCTAGGTCAAGTTCTTTAGTCACATGAGTTCTTTCCACATTGGCCTTTCCTTTCAAAGTCAATATCTCAGGAGTGATAAGTTTCAAGTGAGATCAACCAACAATGCATTGATGAAATTAACGTTCATTCCTCTCTCAAAGGGCTCGAATTTCAGGATGTCACATTAGTACACTTCGATGCCAATCAAGACCTTGTGGACTTGAGAGATCCCTGTGCCAAATGAGATTAGGATTTGGCATGCCTTAATGCCGATCTAGTACTTTGCGGCTTTAAGTGATCTTCTTGCTGCACAAGACTTGAGTTTCAACATCTCATTGCCGACTCAAGCCTTGTGGCTCTAGACATCCTGACTTGTGTTGAACACGCACCACAAACCTTGGTATCATCTTGGTCGTGAAAGACTCAAACATATGCATAAGATTCATGTATCAGCCAACATATACATAATCTCTCATACAAATCACAGTTTATCAAGAGAGTGCCATCTAGATTTAACGATAGAATTGGTAATACCAGGGAGAAGTAAGAGATTCTACTTACCTGGAAAAACCTCAAGGAACAAGAGAAACTAACTTGACAGAAAAGGGGCGGCTTGCTTGGCCGAAGGAGAGAGAGGGCAAAAGAGAGGAGGATGAGGCATCTAAGGAAGAGAAATGAGGAGAGGAGGCCAAAGTGTTGAGAAATGAGGAGAGATCGTCCTATTTATAGTTCTTGACCTCATAATTCTTTCATTGGCTCACATAGATACCTGCATTTATTAACAATTAAGGCAACTTGAAGAAGCTAGAGTCTTCTTTGCCAACTCAGTACCTAAGCTTTCTAGATTAATGATGAGGGGTTCGAGTATCAATTTTCAATCAGTCCATTTGTGTGGCACTCCTTTTCTTGGCCACCAAGGATATTTTTGATCCATCATTGCTAATCTTGAACTTTGACAATTCAAAGTACAACTCACCCCCTTCATTAAATGAGGGGTTTCTAGAGAGTTCCTTGCCTTGTCTTTTTCTTCCGCAAGAAGGCGGTCCAAAGAAATCCATAATCTAAATTGGTTTTGGGGTCGAAAGAGGGATTACTTGGTGCACCTCAAAAAACCAAATCACACACACCTAAGGTTCGACCATCATGCCCCTTGATCATCCAACCCATCCTCTTGGGTGGTTGGTTAGCCTTGGAGGGCTGGCCCATTGGTCGGCACTTTGGCCAGCCTTGTGGTCACATGGTTGAGTTTGTCCAGGTCTAAGACTGGCCCCCAAGCTAGTCCTTGGGCTTGCTGTCGACCTTACTATGACCATTCCCCTAATTTAAGTCTTTGATTCACTGGTTGGTTCAATGTCAATCCTAAGGTTATTCATGGCCTAGTACTAAGCCAAGGCACCCATGGACCTTAGAATTAGTGACGGAATTGCCGAGTTTATCTTGAGACACATTCTGATTAGCGCCTAATCTATCCACATGGGTCTATGGCTGATGCATGACTGATCCACGATCAAACATCACCAATTCAAGATTCCCTTATGATCACTAATAATAAAATAGGGAATGATGCATTTTTGGTCAGAAGACAATCACATTTGGTCGAGTTGGATCATCCGTGTATTAGTGCATAGCCGGGCATAATCACCTGCGGCCGAGCATAACCAGTCATGATCGATCCTTGGCCATTTGCCAAACCATGATCATCCCATGATCAATTCTCATGATCTAAAACTCATCTTATGAGCTGATGATCCAATCCCACTTATATGGTCGGTGCTAATTCACGGTCGATGTTTCAGCTAATTCATGGCCAGTTGATCGGTTGGACCATGATCGATCCTTAATTCCTTACCTATCGAATCGATCAATCCCATGGCCAATAGCCCATAGTCGACCTATTCAGGACCTCGTGGCCATTTCTCACGGGTTGGAATCAAGGGTGTTACAATTCTCCCCCTCTAAAAAAAACATTTCATCCCCAAAATTTCAAACGTACCTAGACACTCAAATAGATCAGGGTACTTGTGATTTCTTCACTTTCCCAAGTAGCCTCTTCTATTTCATGGTGCTTCCATAGGTCCTTGATTAGGGGAATGGCTTTACTTCTGATTACTTGCTTATATCTATCCACGATCTGCACTGGCTCCTCAATATATGACCCTTGGTTGTCCACCTTGATCTCTTTGAAGTTGAACACATGTGTCGGATTTGGCTTATACTTTCTTAACATGGATACATGAAATGCATCATGTACTCAAGCAAGTTTCGATGGTAGTGCCAATTGATAGGCCATATTTCCGATCCTTTATAGGATTTCAAAGGGTCCTATGTATCGTGGACTCGACTTACCGTTCTCCCTAAAATGGGACATACCTTTTAATAGAGACACCTTAAGGAACACTTACTCTTCTACTTGAAACTCTAAAGGCTTTTGTCTCTTGTCAACATAACTCTTTTGTCTACTTTGGGCAATCTTAGATTCTATTCTTACTTACCTGAACAGTGTTTACTATAGATTGGGCTTACTCAAGACCAATGACCTTCCTTTCCTTGACCTCATTCCATTCAATTGGAGTTTTTTCAAGCTTGACCATACAATGCCTTAAACAAAGCCATGCCATTACTTTACTGGCACCCATTGTTATGAGTAGATTGACAAGGTAGAGGTTTTCTTTCCAACTTTCACTAAAGTCAATCACATAAGCTCGCAATAGGTCATCCAATGCTTTGGATGATTCTTTCTGCTTGACCTTCCGTCTAGAACAATGTTCAAATTTTATGTAGCCATTTTGACTTGGTCACGCTTCTTCAAAGCACTCTGATAATCACTATTCTTTTATTATGATGTCGAAATTGTACATGACCAACACAACTAGTTTCATCATTTATGTCTACTTATAAAAATTGAACATGCTTGCATTAAGTGGTTAACCGACCCAAAAGGGATTAGGAGCTTAATTGTGGCTTTATTTTTACCTTAATCTAATCACAGGTGATTTTGCATAAGATGTACTTTATGGTATAATGACTATGTTATCTCATTTGGCTATGATATGCTCGTTTAACTCAAAACATGAGCAAAATCATATTCTATAATTGTTTGAATTTTTTTTCGTAGTCTTGATTTCAAATACCTCAAATGAATTTTCAATGGCATCTCGAGATATTTTAATTTTCATCTTAACCATTATTGACTTGGTTATTATTAATCTAGGATGTCACAACTCTTCCCTCCTTAGAAAATTTTGTCCTCGAAATTTAGAACTTACCTAGTTCTTTGAAGAATTGGGGGTATTGGCTTCTCATGCTTTCTTCAGTTGCCTCTTCCATATCATGGTATTGCCATAATACTTTGACTAATGGTAGTATAGTTTTGTTTCTCAAGAATTGGTCCCTTCAATTCAGGATTAGTATGGGTTCTTCTACGTATCACACTTTTTCATCTATCTCGAGTAGCTTGAAGTCTAGTACGTGTGCTAAGTCTAGTTCATATTTCCTCAATATAGACATGTGAAAAACATTATGTATGTTGGGTGGTTTTAGTGGCTAGGCCAACCGATATGCTGAGTCCCCAATTCTTTCAAGGATTTCAAAAGGTCCTATGAATCATGGACTTAATTTTCCTTTCTTCCCAAACTTTGACATGTCCTTTACAAGGGACACATTAAGAAATACATGATCGCCAATGTTGAACTCTAGAGGTTTATGATGTTTATTTGCATAACTCTTCTGTCAGCTTTGTGTAGTTCAAAGTCAATCTCGAATTATTTTTACTGCGTCCAACGTCATTTGAACTAATTTTGGTCCTGTTAACATTCTTTTTTCTACTTTGTTCCAACAAATAGCGATTCTACAGTTTCTGCAATACAATACTTCAAATAGGGCCATATCGATACTTTGCTGGAAGCTATTATTATAGGCATATTCCACTGAATGTAAGTTTTCATCCCAATTGCCCTTAAAATAATGATGCAAGCCCGCATTATATCTTCTAACATTTGTATAGTCCTTTCTAACTGTCCATCTGTTTGCGAGTGATAAGTTGTACTACATTGTAATTTCATCCCTAAAGCAACCTGGAGACTTCAACAAAAATTTGAGGTAAGCCATGAATTGCGATATGTGGTTATAGTTACAAGGACTCTGTGCAATCACACTATATGTTTAATGTACAAGGTAGCATATTTCTTTAGTGAGTAGTCAACTTGTACTGCCAGAAAATGAGTCGACTTAGTAAGTCGATCAACTATCACACAGATCGAATCATGGCCACTTAAGGTCTTTTGCAGTCCTTGCACAAAGTCCATTATCACATGTTCCCATTTGCATTATTGTATATCTAATAGTTTTAACATCCCTATAGGCTTATGATGCTCTGCCTTCACTTGTTGACATGTAAGACACCTGGATACATGTTTGGTGATGTCAGTTTTCATTCCATTCAACCGATAGTGTTGCGAAGGTTTTTGTATATCTTTGTACTTTCTGGGTGGATACTATAATTACAAGGTGCTTCTGATAAAATTTCTTTCCTTATTTCATTGTTATTGGGCACGCAAAGGCGTCCTTATTATTTCACGATTCCATCATTTGAGACTTGAAAATCTAGCTTCCTTCCTTTTGAGATTTCGTCCATTATCTTTGAAATTTCAAGATCTAATTGTTGCAATGCCTTGATTCATCGTATAATTTTAGGTTCAACCCTAAGTATAGCTATTATACCTACGAGGTTATCCATTTTGACCTTAAATTCAGAGTTGGAAATTTCCTCTAGCAAGTTCCACTCTTTGATCATCATACTTGCAATCATCATTGCTGATTTTCGACTAAGAGTTTTTGCTACCTTGTTTCATTTCCTTGGGTGATACAAGATCTCATAGTCGCAATCCTTTAGTAATTATATCCATCATCTTTGGCTCATGTTTAGTTCCTTCCACGAAAACAAATATTTCAAGCTTTTGTGGTCTATGAAAATCTCGAACTTTTCAACATACAAATAATGTCTCCATATTCTTAAGGCAAAAATAATGTGAGCAAGCTCCAAATCATGAGTGGGGTAGCTCATTTCTTATGGTCTTAATTGTCTTGATGCATATGCAATTACCTTTCCATATTGCATTAGAACATATTCTAGACTTTTATGGGATGCATCACTATAGACCACAAATCCCATGATCCCAAATGTATAGTTTATACTAGGGCTGTAGTCCATCTTTTCTTGAGTTCTTAGAAACTTTGTTTGCATTTCGATGACCAATTAAACTTTGACCTTTTCAATGTTAACTATGTTAATAGTCTTGCAATTCATGAAAATCCTTTTAGAAATCTCTGGTAATACCTTGCCAAGTATAAGAAACTTCATATTTCCGTCACTGTCGAGGGTCTAGGCCAGTCTATTACTGCCTCGACTTTGATTGGGTTCATTGATATTCCTTCACCTATCACTACGTGACCTAGGAATATTACTCTGTCTAGCCAATATTCGCACTTGCTGAATTTGTCATATAGTTTGTGCTCTCTAAGCATCAGCAGCACAACCCTTAAGTTCTCTTTACGCTCATCTTGTCCCTTTGAATATACTAGTATATCATCTATAAAAACTATCACAAATTGATCCAAATAGGGTCTGAACACTCCATTCATTAAATCCAAAAATGCAGTTGGGGCATTTGTCAATCCAAAAGGCATAATAAGGAACTCGTAGTGTTTGTATCGAGTTCGAAAAGCCATCTTAGGGATATCCTCCTTTCTTATCCTTAGTTGATGGTATCATGACCTCAAATCAATCTTTGAAAATACCAAGTGATCAAATAAGTCATCGATGCTAGGTAACGGGTACTTATTCTTTATAGTCACTTGATTCAGTTGCCTATAGTCAATGCAAAGGCGCAGTGATCCGTCTTTCTTTTACATAAATAACACAGGATGCACTAGGTATAATAAATCCCTCATCAAGTAACTCTTGAAGCTGCACTTTCAATTCCTTTAGCTTTATTAGTGCCATTCGATATGGAGCCTTGGATATGGGTTTTGCACTAGGAGCCAATTTGATGGCGAACCGACTTCTCGTTCTGGGGGGTAATCTAGGTAATTCCTCAGGAAATACATTAGGAAATTCTTGAACTATAAGAATTTCCTCAAGCCTTACTTCTTGTTCGGCTTGAGTACGCACACACGTCAAATAGCCCTGACAACCGTTCTCAAGAAGTTTATGAGCTTTATGTGCGAATATAAAGGGTACTGTAACATTTGCAATTCCAACCCCACGAGGAATGGCTATAAGTTTGGCTCGTCGATGATGAAGCTTAACCATGGACAGTCGAAAAGATCAATCATGGATCAATCGATCAATTAGAATGATAACCAAGGATCAGTTATGGTCTGATCAAGGGATTGGTCATCGATTGACTAAGGGATTGGCCATGTATTAACCCACCAAGCATGTGAGGGAAACTGAGCCATTTGACCATGAGATGGTTATTCGATCATGAGGATTGATCACGGGATAGTCGAGTGCCATCATAGATTGGGGGACTACCATGGATTGGTCCCAATCGATCATGTTCCAGTCACAGGTGATTCCGCTCGATCATGTAGAGACCATGGATGATCATGAGTTGATTCATTGCGAATTATTTTGGACATGGACTGATTAATCCTAGGCAATTCCTTAATGATTGGGAGTTGGTTTTGGATCGAGCAAGTTTGGTCATGGATCAGTTGTAGACCAACCGTGAGCTTTTATGATAGATTGGGACTCACCAGAATGTGTTATGAGATTAATCCAGTGATCTTGTCACCAAATCAAAGGGTTCGATTGTGCCTCGACTTAGTGTTAGTCTATGGACAACTTGAACTAGTCCTTGAATCTACCGACGGACCATAGATTGTGTAAAGGAACTCGATCATGAGTAAGCTCGGCGACAAGCCCAGTGACTGGCCCGAGGGCTTGTCTTGGACCCATGCGGCTTGGCCATGTCGACTCGCAAGCCGACCATTGTGCTGACCCCTAGATCAACCAAGGGACAACCAACTTAGCCATTTGGGAGATCTTGCCGTTTAAGGCCTTTTGGTGCTAAACCTCGAACTCATTGTAATTGTTAGTTTCTGGTGTACCTTATGATCTTTCGATTGGCCCTAAAAGCAATTCAAATGGTCACTTTCTCATGTTTGCCATATTCATGACGATGATGACAAAATAGAATTCTCTAGAACTACTTCATTTAATGACTATGGTGAGTCATCTTATGAGGTGTCCAAGAAGATATTTGGTAATGATGGCTTGAGATTTTCCTTGAGGATCAAGGTGATGAGTCGGCACAGTATTAGACCAATTAAGCTATGATTCTAGAGATCTCCATTGAAAGCCTATGGGCTTAGGCGCTACTTTGACTTATATAGACACTACCTCCTCAAGTTTGCTTTATATGTTATTTGATGAGGCAAGCTTAGATGGACCAATGGAGAGGAAACAAGTAAGCTTCCTATCATTCCATTTAGGCCCTAGAGTTGCCACCTAAGCCAAGTAGGCTTGCCACCTCTTCTCTTAGGTGTGCCACCTTGTAGGGACAACCTTGCCATCTAAGCAAGATAGGCGTGCCACTTCTAGACTTGCGATTGGTCCATTTTGATAGGTTATGATGAGATTGAGGGCTATAAATAGAGAAAACCCCTCCTCCATTCTCACCATTTTGGCTTATCTCTTCCTCCTTTTCCTCCTTAGGTGTCTACTCTTCTTTCCCCTCTTTCCTTCATCTTTACATCCACTAGCCCTCACTAAGTTGCTTTCTTTGGTTCTCGAGTTTCTTCAAGGTAAGTGAAGCTTCCTACTTCTCCCTAGTATTGCCAATTCCATCATTAAGTCTAGATAGTGCTCACTTGTCAAGTCGTAGGTAGGATGTATGGCTATGTGTGTGAATTGATTCTTGATGGTCTTAAGCATGTGCTTAAGTCTTGCACAACCATAATGATGCCAAGGTTTGTTGCTTATGTTTAATGCAAGTTGAGGTTTGCCTAAAACCATAAGATGTGATTGAATATTGAGGCGTATAGATTTCACATCTTGGATTGGTGCAAGGACTTTGATAGTTGGCAATTGGGCGAAGCCTTGAACTTAAGATCATTCATGGCATATTGTAGAATCAAGTCTTTGTGTGTGTTTTGGATGTGTGCTCCTATGTGTTCATGCCCAAAACAAGGTTAAGATACCTTGACTTGAAATCAATGTCAAGATGCGATGGCCTAAGCTAAGAGGCTTTGGAATCAGTATTGAAATATGCCGAAACTCAAGTCTTGTACGTCATGGGGATCACCCAGGGCTACAAGGCCTTGGATCAGCACTAAGGCATGTCGAATCCTAGTCTCGTTCAATATGGGGATTGCCCAAACACATGAGGTCTCGGTATGGCATTAAGATGTGCCAGTTCCAAGTCTTCCTTGGTATAAGGATTAGCTCTAGGCATTTGATTCAAATTATGAGCCAAGAATCGTGCCCAGCATGTTATATAATATGATATTGTAATCTATAGCACACACATATGTGAATAAGCGCGCCTTTAGGCCTATATATGAGTTTGCTAAAGAAAGAAGATAAAAATAAGCTTGTGTGATGCACTATGTGTGATCACTTAATGAAAGAAAAAAAACCATTGCCACTAGAAGTGACGATGATGTCCCCACGCTAACATGATGCCTTATTAATGAGAACAAGATGCCCCACGCTAATGGGATACTTGGGTTTTAGCCTAGATGCCTCGGGTAAGCTAGTGCCCAGGATGCCCCATGCCAATGAGATGCCTTGATTGAGTCAAGAAGCCTGGTATGAAGCTGGAAGCTTCGATCGAGCAGGGAGGGCCTAGTTAAGCCAGAATGATGTTAAATGAAATCTATGTGAGTGCTGGTTATGCATGAGTGAGATATTATGATGTAAATCAAGTTGAAGTTGTATGAGAGTCTTGCATAAAGTCATGGCATAGTTGTTGAATTGCTATTAACCTACCATTGACACTGTTTGCATTTGGTTCTGGCTAGTCTTTAATGATGAAATGCTTTACTAGCCGAGAGTTGGGAGTTTAACTTACCGAATTCCCAAAACTCACTCCTTTACTCTTTTCAGGTTTGTCGGTATTGCTAGTCTACCACCTGGACATTTTGGCCTTCCTAAAAAATGGGAAGGGTTCCCAATTTCAGAAGTTGGGCTGTAGTAGAGATAGGGATACCCTAGCTTTTTGTTACCATGTAAAATAGGCCAAATCAGAAAGTTAGCTTATACACAGAACTATCAATGTAATATAATAGTGTACTTTGTATGATGTCTATCCCATGTTCTTCTAGAGATTTTTGTTGGGATAATATGTTCACATTTCTACATGTGCCTATAACCAAGACAAAATGAATTAGGATGGCGACAAGCCTAAAATGTGGCAAAGTAACCCATAGCTTGAGACCCTAGTTGGGGTTGTGATGGGTATATTAGGGGTCGTTCCATCTCCATAAAATTCGAAACTAGGGTAGTCAAGTGGGGTAAACTAGATCATTTTCCTGTAGCAATCCATGTTGGCTCAGTACTTATGAAGCCAGTTCATTCCGAAATGACATCAAAATCTTACATATCTAATATCATTAAATCTGACAGTAGGCTTTGCTCTCCTATGAGAGTGGGTAGAACCGTGTCCCCTAATGACGTGGAAACACTAATTATTACTTCCAACGTGTTAGGTTTCATCCCACTCTATTGTATGAATTGAGTGGATACAAAGTAATGGGCAGTTCTTATATCAAATAAGGTATAAGCATTCTAGTCAAACAAGGAAATGGTACCTGTGATGGTTATTTTAGAGGCTTCGGCCTTATCTTTTGTAATCGCATGGAGCCTTCCTTGAGTTGCTGGTTTTCAAGAGTTTCTTTGTTGTATTGATTGATTAGTTGATTGTAGTCGCTGCTGTTGTTGTGTCTTCCTCTAAAGACATTCTTTGATCAAATGTCTCGGTTATTCGCAGCCAAAACAAGTCCTCAACATTGGACATGGTGTATTCCCGTGTGATCGATTGCACCTACAATAATTTTCATTATGGTACGGTCGCCTTGTTGCTCGATTGTTCTATGTCCTGCCAAAATTGTTTGCCTTATTTTTCTTATATGGCACAAATGGTTGCTTTCCCATCTATTGCGGTCTCTTGTCATGACGATAGTTATTTTAATTCATCTGGTGATTCGGTCTTACTTGATATCCCATCACCATCCTTCGAGCTGCCAACTCTTGCTCTACTAATTGAGTACGCTTATATACTTCTTTGTAGTCTCTTAAACACAAGGGTGCAAACTTTTCCCTAATGTCAATCCTTAAACCCATTAAAAATCCCTAAGCCTTATCATCCCTATTCTTGACTAACCTAGGGGGAAACCTGCAAAATTTTGCAAATTTAGCCTCATACTGGTCCACCATCAAATCATTCTTGTTCATCTGCATGAACTCCATTATTTTCTTGTCTCGAGCACAATTAGAAAAGTACTTTTTGAAGAACAATTTGACAAAACAAGCCTAAATTACTTCCGTACCTTCTAAAAATATCATTTCCTTTGACGCTCTCCACTAGAGTTTGACATTTCCTTGGAGTTGATACTTCGCTAATGACACCTTTTCAACATATGTATAGTTCAACAACAGTAGTATTTTCTCCATCTCATCTATCCATATCTCCGCCTCTAAGCCTAGCGAACTTTGGTGGCTTCAACTTAAAGAATTGTTCAATCAATCTCTCTATTCGACGCTCACCACCTGCCATCTATTGGGCTTGCCTTTCCATGAGGGCGCCTACATTAGTAAGCACTTGCAGAATTTCCTCCATTCAAGCATATGCATTTGCAGGAGATTCACATGTAGCTGTCCTCCTTCCAGTTCCTCTCATCCTTGCAATATCGGATTGTCTGCACATTAGTCACTAGATAACAGATGACCGAGCAACCCTAAGTAACAAATGTTACCAATACCCTCTAAATAACTCAAGCTTATTTCTAACAAAACAACAATTGCAAGCATGCGGTAGTACCTAGTGAGCACAATTCATCCTACTTGTGACGCCCTGAAATTCGAGCCCTTTGAGGGAAGAATGAACGTTAATTTCGCCAATGCATTGTTGATTGATCTCACTCGGAATTGATCACTTCTGAGAGATTGACCTTGAGGAGAAAGGCTAATGAGGACAGAACTCGTGCAACTAAAGAACTTGATTTTGGAAAACGACTCGATCATGAGACTTGCGTAAGAATGATCCTGTAGATATGCAGGCCGATTTCAGAAATGACTAAAAGTCAATTCGCGGACAGAGTATAATGGGACGACGGGTGATTCCATCTACTATTATCGAACCCGTGAACGACCCTATGCTGATCCTTGATAATTGTGTACTTTAAAATGAGAATCTATTATTCGCAATTTCACGTAGTCAATGATGTCCATGTGTCGAGAAGTCTTGAACGTGATTTGGCATGAGTCGGTTATGCGTAAATCCTCGAAGTCGCCTGTTAGTCTAAGTGGTACCAAAATGGCATTTGGACGAAATTGACAAGATATGAGAATCCAAGATTGGACTTCGAATTTTTGGGAACGTCCGGGACAAACTTTTGGATGATGCTTCTTTGACCGTCGACAGTGTTAGTTGAGTTGAGTTTTTGGGAAAGGGATTTTTAGACCGAGGAAATGAGCCTACGAGGACGTGGGCTGGGCAAGAACAGTGTGGGCCTCACGCCTAAGGTAGGATGGCCACCGTGGAAGACTGAGACAAGCAAGTGAGCCCGTTGTCCAAACTTGAGCCAATTCAAGCCAAACAAATTCCTGAGTCCGTTCTTATTCATTTTCTAGCCTGTTTCTTAGGCTCGCCTTTCATTTTAAGCCCAAGGGCAGTTTAGGAATTGTGTAAGGTAGAAATGACCAAAATGCCCTTGGATATTTTGAAGAAAAGTCAAAAGAAGAGAGAGAAGATGATGTCATGTTTCTTGGCAACTTGAACCAAGCCATTAATAGTCTTAATGAGCTTATCCTTCAGCCTTCATTTCATCTCTCTCTCTCTCTCTCTCTCTCTCTCTCTCTCTCTCACAAACCGCACACTCTCTTCCCTTGGTTTCCATTTCCTTCTTGCAGTTTCAGCTTCTGACCTTCCTCGAAAATTGAGTTGTTCATAACTTTCCTGTGTGAATCACGGCTCGTACCACCCACCGTTGTGTTCAGGAGACAAATCCATTCAAATGGCATTGGCCGTTCATCGAACGGAGCCGCTAGCCGATCCGTATGGCGGCTGGAAGCCGGCTGCTCGCTAATCACCCACTATAGCGACTAGCCTACCTAGTTCCGCCTTTTCCTCTGTTTCTCTCCTATTTCAACCAAACCACTGCCTATACTAGCCACCAGCATGTAACATCCTGAAATTCGAGTCCTTTTAGGGAGGAACGAGCGTTAATTTCGTAAATGCATTGTTGGTTGATCTCACTCGGAACTGATCACTCCTGAGATACTGACCTTGAGGGGAAAGGCTAATGAGGACGAGAACTCGTGCGACTAAAGAACTTGACCTGGGAAAACGACTCGACCGTGAGACTTGCGTAAGGATGATCCTGTAGTCATGCGGGCCGATTCCAAGGACGAATAGGAGTCGATTCGTGGGCAGAACATAATGGGACGACGGGTGATTCCGCCTACTATTATCGAACCCGCGAACGGCCCCTGTGTCAATCCTTAGTAATCGTGTACTTTGAAATAAGAATCGATTCTTCGCAATTTCATGTAGTCAAGGACGTCCATGTGTCGAGAAGTCTTTAACGTGAATTGGCACGAGTCGGTTACGCGTGAATCCTCGAAGTCGCCCGTCAGTCTGAATAGTACCAAAATGGCATTCGGGCGAAATTGACATGGCATGAGAATCCAATATTGGACTTCGAATTTTCGGGAATGTTCGAGAAGGACTTTTGGACGATGCTTCTTAGACGATCGACACTTCTTAGCCGGTTGAGCCGAGTATTTGGAAAAGGGATTTTCGGACCAAGAAAACGAGCCTATGAGGACGTGGGCCGGGCAAAATCAGTGTGGGCCTCACGCCCAAGGTGGGACAGCCACCATGGAAGGCCCGAGGCAAGCAAGTGAGCCCGTTGGGCCAAACCGACCCTTTACCCTTCCGAGCCCATTGTTTAAAACCGAGCCGATTCAAACCCAATAAATTCCCGAGCCCGTTCCTATTCATTTTCCAGCCCATTTCCTAGGCCCGCCCCTCCATTTTCAGCCCAGGACAGATTAGGAAATGTGCAAGGTGGAAATGACCAAAATGCCCTTGGATATTTTGAAGAAAAGTCAAAAAGAAGAAAGAGAAGATGAGGTCATTTTCTTGACAAGTGGGGCAAGCATTGAAGGCTTTGATAAGCCTTATCCTTCAGCCTTCACTTCACTCTCTCTCTCCTCTTCATCTTCCCCAAACCGCACACCCTTCTCTCCCATGGTTTTCCTTCATTCCTTCTGTTTTTCAGTTTGACCTTTCACCGAAATCTGAGTTGTTCATTGCCTTCCCGTTGGAATCTCGTCTCGTGCCACCCGCCGTTGTGTTCAGAAGACGAAAACCGTTCAGACAACGTCGACCGATCGCCAGAAGGAGCCTCCGATCGTCCCGTATTCCGGCCGAAAGCCACCGCCGGCTGGACCGTTTTCTGACCGCCTGCTGCTGTTCTGTTTTGCTGTTTCGGCCATTTTCCTCCCTTTCCGACCCAATCTCCGCCCATACCAGCCACAAGTGGTTCCCCCTCGACCCCCAGGTGCCGCCAGTCGCTGGCCCGTCGCTCCCGGAGCTCCGGGCAGCCCGTTCAACTCCGGTCAGCAACTTTCCTCCTGTGCAGTCAGTTTTCAGAGTTGCAGAGGGATTTCGAGTTTGTTGCTGCTGTTCTCAGCCCGGGACCGCCTTGGATCGCTGTGGTAGAGGTCCCCGGGTGTCGGGTTCGTTGCCGCCGCCGCGTCCGTGTCGCCGGCCCGCCTAACGGGTGAGTTTAGCTCCTAATCCCTATTTAGTGCCTAAACTTGCTTAGGGTTGGTTAGTTAGTGTTAATCTTGGTTTAAGGGGTTTAATTAAGTTGTATTAGCCCTAAGATAGGTGGTTAGATAGATGGTTAAGATTATATTAGCTTAATTTTGCTTATTAGGCTTAATTGTGCTTAATTTGTGATTAATTATGCTTATGTGTTTAATTAAGCATGATTTGCTTTAATTGAATTTATTAATTGTTTTAATTAATGTTTTGTTTAATTTCTGGATTAAATGTTTTAATTAATTGAATTTCGGAAAAATCACTGTTCATAATTACTGTTCACGATTACTGTTCACGATCACTGTTCACGGCACTGTTCATCCAGAAGCTAAATTTTGTCTGAATTTGATGTGCTATTGATTGTTATGATTAATTGAAGTGCCGATTGTTAATTATACTCGTGAATATTGATGAAATGCGTGATCGAATGTTGGTTGAATTGAATTTTGGAAATTGTCGAGTGAGATTGTATGACATATCGTGTGGGTTATCTGAAATGGCATGTCGCATGAGCATGAGCGTATGAGCGATGTTGCATTCACGACCAAGCAAAAAGCAAAGACAAGAATGAATTGCTTGATGATGTGTTGCATGATCACATTATGAGAGGAACCCGGCGTTGCCGAAGACCGCCAATCCTTATGGGGTTGTGCCGTGGCCGTTTGGTCGCCCGACTTCGGTCGGATGCACGACGGGGGACATGTGACGGGACTGCGGTAGTGGGCGGGTCCTATGTTCTGTCGGTTGGGGGCTGCGGTAGTGGGCGGGTCCTGTGCTCCTTCGGGAATGCCGTCGAGAGGGAAGGGATGACCCCCGACGTCGCCGTGCCTCGAGGTAAAGAGGACGAAGCTGGTTTAGCCGGGAACCGCCAACTATAAGGTTGTGCCGTTGGCCCGGGGGGGCGTTAATAATCGGAGCATGTGTGAGTGTGAGACACGAGAAAGTTGTGTGAGATGCTCGATTATTCGCATGCTCTTAATGTCGTGATGATTTGTGGTACGCACGCATGAGTTGTGATCGTGCGGGGTGTGGCAATGGCCAGGTGAGATCGCTTGTGGCGCGACTCGCATGTGATTGATGAATTATGTCATCTAACGGCCATGTGCCTTGCTTGCATTGTATGAGTTTGAACGTGCAGGGTATGGCATACCGTGTAAGGTTGCATGCGAATCGAATATTGCTATGTTGGTTGCCTGTCTGTTTGTCCGAGTTGTTGTTTGGTTTTGGTTGTGGGTTGTTGGGTTGAGTGAGGGGTGGTTCGGAGAGATACCCCGGGTTGAGTTGGCGTACTAACCGGGGCTTAGGGAAGAACTCGCTGAGATTTTATCTCAACCCGTCGTGGTAAACATTTTCAGGTCCTTAGAATGGCGTACTGCGGTGGAGAATCCCGCCCCCGCTTCTCCGGTGATCGACTCGACGGAGCTTGAGTCCGATGGGTCCGAGTGACCATGGTGTTGAACCCGAGGGTTCTTTGTGTACTTGTTGGATTAGCCTAGTTCTTTTGGTTTCGCTTAGAGGATGGATCGGCCCTTTTTGTCGGGCTTGTAATTCGGAAACGATCCTCCATTGGTTAATCCAGTAATTTGAATAAATGAGTAGTTCGTTGTCATTGCTTTGTTCATCCCTCTATCCCTGTTTGATTGTTTGTTTGTGCAGGGATGGTTCGTCTTCCGCTTGCGCTTAACGAAAGATAAAATGAATGGTCGTCGACGGGTCTGGGACGTCGCTTTCAATCGACCAAGAGAAGGGGTTGCCGCGAGCTCGGGGTTCGGGCGTGACAACCCCGCCGGTTTTGGTATCAGAGCGAGGTCGAGACTTGGAGTGATAAGGTGCGTGGGATTTTTGGGATAGTGAGATAGGGATGGCTTTTAATTACGTGCCTGTGATTGCTTTTGTGGTTTCGTGTGGTGGCGGGTTGCTCATAGTCCAAAGTGATGAGCAATCCTGAGCAGTCAGCCCATAGACGTAGGGCAGTGTCTGGTCAGACTAGTACTTGAGGTAGCGTGTAGGCAGATCCTAGGTTAGTTGGGATCCTGCTGGCGCTAGAGACCTTGATAGGACAGCAAGCTGTGTGCTCTTGCTGTGGTCCTTGTGGTTCCCCTAGTGAGAGGAGAGGCTTGTGAGAGACCGATGCTTAGGCTAGTTGAGCAGTTCCTGAGATTGAAGCCATCGAGGTTTAGTGGCGTGGGCGACCCTGAAGCTGCGACCCTTTGGATAAGGGATAGTGAGAGGATTGTTTCAGTGTTGAGGTATTCAGAGAAAGAAAGAGTGCTTCTGGCAGTTTATCAGTTTCAAGGTAATGTCAGTACTTGGTGGGAAGCCACTCAAGGAAGAGTGTTCCCTGAAGGCATGGCTCAGACTTGGGGTGCCTTTCGTAAAGCTTTCATTGGAAAGTACTTCTTGAACAGTGTAAGGGAGTCAAATATGGCAGAGTTCCAACAGTTTCGCTAGAATTAGATGTCAGTGGATCAGTATAAGATGAAGTTCGCTGAGTTGGCCCAGTATGTACTGAGATTAGTGGAGGACCCTTGGATAGGGCGAGATGGTTTAGAGATGGTTTGAAGCCGGAATTGAAAGCTAGCTGGTGCCCTTGAGTTTAAAGAGTTTTGATGAGATGTACGAGAGGGCCCAGATAATCAAGAAGAATATGATTGAGAGGACGACCGCATTTGGGTCGCGGTTCGTGCCTAATAGAGACAATCGTCGGTTTGGAAAGAGACCGATGATGGGGAGAAAGAATCTCATCCCACCCAACAGAAAGTGGATTGTCATGGAAAGACAATTCAATTTAACCCAGTAGTGGGTGACAGTTTTGAGTTTGTGGGAAATCGAGAAGGACCCTCGACCCCTTTGAAATTCGTCGTTGGAAGTAACTCGTTTATTGGACGAAAGTTGCTAAGGTTATTGGACAATTGAGGTTAACTGGTTAGTTGAAGAATCAAAGATGAATCGTTGGACTTATGCATCGCTTATCAGTAGCTCAACCAAAGGACGGTCATGAGCAAGTGTCCATTACCAAGGATGGATGACTTGTTTGACCCACTTCAAGGAGCTTCGATATGTCCCAGGATAGACCTAAGGACGGGCTATCAGTGGTTGAGGATTAAAAAGGAGGAAAAAATTAAAGACGACATATCGTGTGTGATTTGGTCATTACAAGATTATAGTACCGCCGTTTGGATTAACTAATACGCCAGTTACTTTTATGGATTTGATGGATTGAGTGATTAAGGCGTATTTGGATTGATTGTAATTGTGTTCGTGAGCAATATATTGGATTATTCGAGGAATTTAGAGGAACACGGACAGCACTTAAGGGTGGTGCTATAGACCATTTGAGAGCATAAACAGTATGCCAAGTTTAATACATGCGAGTTTGGGTTTACTCGCGTTGTTTTGTTGGTCATATGATTTTGGACGAAGGAATTTCTATAGATCCGTTAAGATCAAGGTAGTCATGAATATGTCAGGACTTATGACAGTGACAGAGGTTCAAAGTTTTCTAAGTCGATCAGGTTAGTACAAACGATTCGTAGAAAGGTTCTCTACGATAACTATGCTTTTGATGCGAAGATTAATAAAGGACATAAGAATTTGAATGGATGAATAAGTGAAATTTTTAAGAGCTTAAGTATAAGCTGATTATCGCACCAGTTTTGAGGATTTAGTCTATTATTGGAGAATATGAGATTTGCAGTGAAGTGTCGTATAAGGGATTTGACTGCGTGGTAAAGCAACAAGGAAGATTGGTTGCTTACGCGTCACAACAATTGAGGTCATTGGATTTAATGAAAGTCAGACAAGTTTTATCTTAATGATTTGAGGAGTTGTAGGTATGGGATCATAAGATATGATATATTAAATGGCGATAATCTTTGATAAGAATTACGGTGGATGATTTATTGCTCGGAAGTCTTAGATTCGATTAAGATATGAATTTACCAAGATGGATTATTTCAGGAGATAATTAAGATAGGGATTTGAGGAATGGATTTTTGTCTTTGGTGGATTAAGAATTAATTATCCCTTGATGCTAGATGGATGAGTGAGGAAATGGCATTGTCGATGATTTCTTCTTGAGGTATCAGAAAGGATTTGAAGAAGTACCCGAAAGCTTTTGGTGCAATAAATGACATTTGGTTATTAAATGGACGTGAAAGGAATGTTGAAAGAAAAATCGATAGTTTGTGGAATTCGAACGGCGATTTAATGGAAATTCGGTGAATCAGATTTTAAGTGTCGATAAGTGACCTCGCGAGAAACGAGCTCATGGGTTGATGAGCTGGAGAAAGTTTTACACTTTGAGGTGGATGAGGTTAAAACCGTGAGGCTTGGTATGGGACAGGCCAAAGCGGATAATACCTCTTTGAGATGGTGTATGTCAAAAAAAAAAGGACCTTTGCTAGTAGTGGTGCAGTTCGTAGATGCCCGTGACGCCCGATCCGACGAGGGCGGGGAGTGGTCGCGGGGCCAGAGTACTGAGCAAGGAGCGACTCTGGCAGGCTTCTAGGATGTCGAAAAGGGCAGAAATGAACTGAACTACGCACTATGCAAAAAGAGAGTGCTTGTGGGATAAGATTTTATCGGAGTGGTATAGCAGAAATATGGTCAAGTTTGTGGAACTTTAGTCTATGGAACAAGGTCAGAGAACTGGGAATCATTGGTTCAAAAATTGATTTAGCAGTTATTGAATGTAGTTCAGATTATCAGAGACAAACTAAAGACCGCTCAGAGTCGTCAGAAGAGTTATGTAGATAAGCATCGTAGACCGTTGGAGTTTAAGGTGGGCGATCGTGTGTTTCTGAAAGTATCGCCGATGAGGGTACTTCTAGATTTGGCAAGAAAGAAAAGTTGTTTGAGGTACGTTGGACCCTTTTGAAATTTTGGAAAGGATCGGGATTTTAGCGTATCGTCTTGTGTTGCCACCGAAGCTTGCTCAAGTACATGATGTTTTCCACGTGTCCATGTTGAGAAAGTATGAACCGGACCCGACTCATGTTTTGAATTTTGAGGAACTGGACATAGACGACAGGGTGTCGTACGTGGAGAAGCCGATACGGATAGAGGACCGTAAAGAGCAAGTACTTCAAATTAAGACTATCACCTTAGTTAAGGTGATTTGGCAGTATCATGGATCATAGGGAGCTACATTGGAAAGTGAAGAAGTGATGAAGCATCAACACCCCCATCTTTTTGAGGATTTGTCAGTAGCTACAAATTTCGAGGACGAAATTTTTATAAGAGGGGAAGAGTTGTAACATCCTGAAATTCGAGTCCTTTTAGGGAGGAACGAGCGTTAATTTCGTAAATGCATTGTTGGTTGATCTCACTCGGGCCCGATCACTCTGAGATACCGACCTTGAGGGGAAAGGCTAATGAGGACAGAACTCGTGCGACTAAAGAACTTGACCTGGGAAAACGACTCGGACCGTGAGACTTGCGTAAGGATGATCCCGTAGTCATGCGGGCCGATTCCAAGGACGAATAGGAGTCGATTCGTGGGCAGAACATAATGGGACGACGGGTGATTCCGCCTACTATTATCGAACCTGCGAACGGCCCTGTGTCAATCCTTAGTAATCGTGTACTTTGAAATAAGAATCGATTCTTCGCAATTTCATGTAGTCAAGGACGTCCATGTGTCGAGAAGTCTTTAACGTGAATTGGCACGAGTCGGTTACGCGTGAATCCTCGAAGTCGCCCGTCGCCCGAATAGTACCAAAATGGCATTCGGGCGAAATTGACATGGCATGAGAATCCAATATTGGACTTCGAATTTTCGGGAATGTTCGAGAAGGACTTTTGGACGATGCTTCTTAGACGATCGACACTGCCTTAGGTTGAGCGAGTATTTGGAAAAGGGATTTTCAGACCAAGAAAACGAGCCTATGAGGACGTGGGCCGGGCAAAATCAGTGTGGGCCTCACGCCCAAGGTGGGACAGCCACCATGGAAGGCCCGAGGCAAGCAAGTGAGCCCGTTGGGCCAAACCGACCCTTTACCCTTCCGAGCCCATTGTTTAAAACCGAGCCGATTCAAACCCAATAAATTCCCGAGCCCGTTCCTATTCATTTTCCAGCCCATTTCCTAGGCCCGCCCCTCCATTTTCAGCCCAAGGACAGATTAGGAAATGTGCAAGGTGGAAATGACCAAAATGCCCTTGGATATTTTGAAGAAAAGTCAAAAAGAAGAAAGAGAAGATGAGGTCATTTTCTTGACAAGTGGGGCAAGCATTGAAGGCTTTGATAAGCCTTATCCTTCAGCCTTCACTTCACTCTCTCTCTCCTCTTCATCTTCCCCAAACCGCACACCCTTCTCTCCCATGGTTTTCCTTCATTCCTTCTGTTTTTCAGTTTGACCTTTCACCGAAATCTGAGTTGTTCATTGCCTTCCCGTTGGAATCTCGTCTCGTGCCACCCGCCGTTGTGTTCAGAAGACGAAAACCGTTCAGACAACGTCGACCGATCGCCAGAAGGAGCCTCCGATCGTCCCGTATTCCGGCCGAAAGCCACCGCCGGCTGGACCGTTTTCTGACCGCCTGCTGCTGTTCTGTTTTGCTGTTTCGGCCATTTTCCTCCCTTTCCGACCCAATCTCCGCCCATACCAGCCACAAGTGGTTCCCCCTCGACCCCCAGGTGCCGCCAGTCGCTGGCCCGTCGCTCCCGGAGCTCCGGGCAGCCCGTTCAACTCCGGTCAGCAACTTTCCTCCTGTGCAGTCAGTTTTTCAGAGTTGCAGAGGGATTTCGAGTTTGTTGCTGCTGTTCTCAGCCCCGGGACCGCCTTGGATCGCTGTGGTAGAGGTCCCCGGGTGTCGGGTTCGTTGCCGCCGCCGCGTCCGTGTCGCCGGCCCGCCTAACGGGTGAGTTTAGCTCCTAATCCCTATTTAGTGCCTAAACTTGCTTAGGGTTGGTTAGTTAGTGTTAATCTTGGTTTAAGGGGTTTAATTAAGTTGTATTAGCCCTAAGATAGGTGGTTAGATAGATGGTTAAGATTATATTAGCTTAATTTTGCTTATTAGGCTTAATTGTGCTTAATTTGTGATTAATTATGCTTATGTGTTTAATTAAGCATGATTTGCTTTAATTGAATTTATTAATTGTTTTAATTAATGTTTTGTTTAATTTCTGGATTAAATGTTTTAATTAATTGAATTTCGGAAAAATCACTGTTCATAATTACTGTTCACGATTACTGTTCACGATCACTTTGTTCACGGCACTTTGTTCATCCGAAGCTAAATTTTGTCTGAATTTGATGTGCTATTGATTGTTATGATTAATTGAAGTGCCGATTGTTAATTATACTCGTGAATATTGATGAAATGCGTGATCGAATGTTGGTTGAATTGAATTTTGGAAATTGTCGAGTGAGATTGTATGACATATCGTGTGGGTTATCTGAAATGGCATGTCGCATGAGCATGAGCGTATGAGCGATGTTGCATTCACGACCAAGCAAAAAGCAAAGACAAGAATGAATTGCTTGATGATGTGTTGCATGATCACATTATGAGAGGGAACCCCGGCGTTGCCGGAAGACCGCCAATCCTTATGGGGTTGTGCCGTGGCCGTTTGGTCGCGACTTCGGTCGGATGCCCGAGGGGACATGTGACGGACTGCGGTAGTGGGCGGGTCCTATGTTCTGTCGATTCTTGCGGGGCTGCGGTAGTGGGCGGGTCCCGTGCTCCTTCGGGAATGCCGTCGAGAGGAAGGGATGACCCCGACGTCGCCGTGCCTCGAGGTAAAGAGGACGAAGGCTGGTTTAGCCAGAACCGCCAACTATAAGGTTGTGCCGTTGGCCCGGGAGGGGCGTTAATAATCGGAGCATGTGTGAGTGTGAGACACGAGAAAGTTGTGTGAGATGCTCGATTATTCGCATGCTCTTAATGTCGTGATGATTTGTGGTACGCACGCATGAGTTGACGGTCGTGCAGGGTGTGGCAATGGCCAGGTGAGATCGCTTGTGGCGCGACTCGCATGTGATTGATGAATTATGTCATCTAACGGCCATGTGCCTTGCTTGCATTGTATGAGTTTGAACGTGCAGGGTATGGCATACCGTGTAAGGTTGCATGCGAATCGAATATTGCTATGTTGGTTGCCCTGTCTATTGTTTGGCCTGCTGTTTGCTGGTTGTGGGTTGTTGGGTTGGGTTGGCGTACTAACCGGGGCTTAAGGGGAAGAACTCGCTGAGATTTTATCTCAACCCATCATGGTTAAACATTTTCAGGTCCTTAGAATGGCGTACTGCGGTGGAGAATCCGCCCCCGCTTCTCCGGTGATCGACTCGACGGAGCTTGAGTCCGATGGGTCCGAGTGACCATGGTGTTGAACCCGAGGGTTCTTTGTGTACTTGTTGGATTAGCCTAGTTCTTTTGGTTTCGCTTAGAGGATGGATCGGCCCTTTTTGTCGGGCTTGTAATTCGGAAACGATCCTCCATTGGTTAATCCAGTAATTTGAATAAATGAGTAGTTCTTTGTTGTCATTCTTTGTTCATCCCTCTATCCCCGTTTGATTGTTTGTTTGTGCAGGGATGGTTCGTCTTCCGCTTGCGCTAACGAAAGATAAAATGAATGGTCGTCGACGGGTCCTGGGACGTCGCTTTCAATCGACCAAGAGAAGGGGTTGCCGCGAGCTCGGGGTTCGGGGCGTGACACAGCAATTGTCCCTTGACCCCCTGTATTGCTGGTCACTGGCCAACCGCTTGTCGGAGCTCCGGCCAAGCCGTTTTGCTCCGACCGGCCCTTATTCTCCTCCTGTAGTGCAGTTTTTCAGAAGTTCAGTGGGAGTCCGAGTTTGTTATTATTGTTCTCAGCCTTGGGATTGCCTTGGATCATCGTGGTAGAGGTCCCCGGGTGTCGGGTTCATCGCCATCACTACGTTCATGTCGCCAGCCCGCTTAACGGGTGAGTTTAGCCCTTAATCCCTTAGTTAGTGCCTAAACTTCCTTAGGGTTCGGTTAATTAGTATTAAGGGTTGTTTAGGATGTTTAATTAAGTGTATTAGCCCTAAGATATGTGGTTAGATAAATGATTAAGATTAGCTTAGCTTAATTTTGCTTATTTATGCTTAATTGAGTGTTCTGTGTTAATTAAGCATATTTTACCTTAATTGCTTGATTAATTTGATTAATCATTTTAATTTATGATTTATTTAATTTCTGCATTTAATTATTTAATTATTTAAATTTATGAATTTAATTATTAAATTCTGAAATTTCACTATTCATGCACTGTTCATCCGAAAATTAAAAATGTGTAATTTCATGTGTCTTGATTTTATGAAGTGAATTAAATGTGTAATTGTATGAGCATCCGCATGAATCGTGTGATTTTTATAAAAATGGGAAAAAGATTAATTGTCTGAGGGACACCGGAAATGGACCTCTTTTATGAGGAAGGAATTGAGATTTTAAATGCAAGTGTATGTGCAAGTATGTGTGCATTGCACAAGAGCACGGTTGCACCTCTGCAGAGGAAGGGTGTCGTAGCGCTGTAGCTCGAGTGTACCAAAAACATTGCATCATTGGTTTCAATTATGCATAAGGTGATCACATCATTATTTATGGCACGCATGCATGAATTAATAACATGTAGGGTGTGGCAATGGTTAGGTGAGATCGCTTGTCATGCGACTCGCATGTGATTGGTGAATTGTATCATCTAATGACCATGTGCATTGCGTGTATTGTGCTGATATGTAACATGCAGGGTATGGCATATCGAGTAAGATTGCATGCGAACCGACTTTTGATTGTTGGTTGACCCTGTCTATTGTTTAATTGCTGACTGCTGGTTGTTTGTGGTTGGGTTGTGTGAGGGGTGGTTCTGAAGAGATATCTTAGGTTGAGTTGGTGTACTAACTAGCGCTTAGGGGGAAGAACTCGCTGAGATTTATATCTCACTAGTTATTGTATAACCACTTTTAGGCCTCAGAATGGCGTAGTGGAGAATCTAGCCCCCGTTCCTCTAGCGATCGACCTGACGGAGCCGAGTCCAATGGGTCCAGGTGGCAGTGGTGCTGAACCCGGGGGTTCATATTGTATAGTTGGATTAGCCTACCCTAGTTTCTTTTTGGACTGGCTCAAAGGATGGATCGGTCCCTTTGTCGGGCTTGTATTGGGAAACGATCCTCCGTTGGTTAATCTAGTAAATTGTATAAATGAGTAGTTGAGGTTTATGCTGTTCATTCCTCTATCCCTATTTGATTGTTTAGTTGTCTGTTTGGACTGGAGATGGTTCGTCTTCTGCTTGCGCATAATGAAAGATGAAAATGAATGGTCGTCGATGAGTCTTGGGATGTCGCTTTCAATTGACCATGGTAGGGGGTTGTCACGTGCCCGGAGTTCGGGGGGGTGACATTACCCATTCTAGCCTATTGCATCTTATCACTCTAAAGTTCTAGCCTATTGCATCTTATCACTCTAAAGTACAACCTAGCTCTGATACCACAATAAGAGGGGTTGTCATGTCCTAAGCCTATGACCCTCTTCTTATACAGACTCGTTCTATCCTTATAATAGGTTAACATTTATAATATGAATTTTAAACAAGACTTAGCTGAGGCTAAATAGGGTAATTTTCATTTCCATTATTTAGTTACATAGATGGTACATCAAAACATCGTACTTAAGCTAATCAAGGGAGTACACCAAAAAGAAATTCGCTCTCCTACAATCAATCAACAGTGGCTATTTACATCATCAACGGCCACTAGTGTCCATCTTCACGACCTACAACCAAAAAGTGACATGTCGTGGACTACAGTAAATGAAAACTCTCTACCCTACTCGCCCATGCTTCCCTCGGTCACTCCCAACCATCACTATACTGCTCCTCCTCCTTCTCGAAATCGATGTATTCTTCTGGTCTGTTATTATCGTCATTAGTGCTGTCGCTATCACACTATAGGCTTAATGGTCCCCTCAGCTCGTTTCCTACTCGAACAAAGCAAGCCACAAAATGCAATGGGATTTTTCAGGTATGACCTATATCTATTCAAACTATAGAACTCTGACGAATGAAGACATGCTACGACCCTGAAAAAGTAAACTCCTTTCGGTAACCCTCGAACCTAAAGGGATGACCATAACAAGCAACCGGCATTACATCCATACTTAATTATCTGAAAATGGTAATTTAACAGGAGTAAGCCAAAGTTTAGCAAAAGATAAGATAAACTCATAAATAGCTGATGTAACGTATTCTCAAGTTCCTAAGATTGCCAGTTATCAACTAACGCAGTATAATAACGGATTTCTCATGCCAAACAACAAGCAATCAACCCGTTTCACATGCTGAACGTAGCATACACCATACACACGTCCATTTACACTGCCAAGCTATAATAATTTAATCATCCCTGTCTCACGGATTTAACCGATGATAAGTCGATATCACGTGGGTCATTTATGGCTCACCAGTTAACTAGACTTCTAGGAACCCTATTACCCCACTCATCCAACTCTGGGGCATCCAAGGAACACACAGCATCCCCGGCATCCCTTCGACATCCGTTCCAGGCCATCATTAGGGAAAACATTTCTAGCTCACACGTGGCCAGACTTCTAGGGAACCCTATTACTGCCTAGGCATTCATAGCATACTCAGCACACATAATGTAGCATCAAATTCACACAAGAAAAATTTCGTGCATAGGAAAGACAGCACAAATACCCATTAACAGAAAAAACTTTCACAATCATTTGGGGTCACATCCCTGCAATATCAGACTCATTTGAAAACTTAAAACGTGTGCTCGTCATATCTAGAAGACATCATTGCCAGATTTCCACTTTTTCCCATAGAAATAGACCCATTTCAAAAATCGGATAGAAAAGGTCAATTTTGCACAGATCTAGAACTCGACTGAAATAAAATAGTATTTGCCCTCCAAAAATTCTAATTTTGGGATATGTTCTAGAGGACACAAAAAGAAACATTTCTCATGAGAACTCGGGCTCTAAATCAGCACACAACCTGGTTGAAAGTTGGATAAATTAGGGCGTTGAAAACAGGTTAGGTTGCTTGTTAGAATCTATTTCCATAGATCTCATTTCAAATTAAAAAATTCTAAGATTCAGATATTTGGTAGAGAAAGATGTTTAGAGAAACTTTCTTGAAGGAGAGTTGTTCAGATTTGGACCAACAAAATCAGTAAGAATTTGAGAAACCGGAAAGGTCACATGTAGTGAGAACTGGGCTCGAGGAAACTGAAGCAATAGTTGATTGCCAACCTATTTATCTCAACTCAAAAAATTATAGATTTAAAATATGTGAAATTTCGAGATGTTTGGAGTAATTTTGAAGAAGGAAGTTTCTTGAAATTAGGTCTATACAAGTGCCAGTAAAATTAGGAAAATTTAAGGTACAGTAACTTGATTTTCTAGACTTCCACTAAACTCCAAGACCAACCTTCTATTTTTATTTCCAGTTGCTTTCACTTGATAAAAGAGAACACCAGAGGCTTCAACAACATATTACAACACCCGCAGAACATGTGTAATGCATGTAATGAGGTTTCAAGACTAAACAATCACATGCACAGCCAAACTAACACTTTAAACGAACATATACGACCAAAGACAAGTAGAACAGCAACAAGCAATGCCTTTAGCCTTTTTTCACGCCTCTTTCAGCTAAGTTCATAGGCAGAAATCATTGGCTACACTCAACGAACAAAAAAAACCACAACTAGCTCATGTGTGAGGCAAAACTGAGAGGGGAAAGATCAAATGACTTAGGAGGGTATCTCATCTCCTTGCCTTGAACTTTTTCTGCCTTGAGGGGAGTTTTGAGCAAGGAAAAATAGCAATGTCGGAGGAAAATGCAGAGGAGGCTGCTGGTTTTGGGGTTTGGCTGAAGGTGAGAGTGAGGAAGAAGAAGGCTTAAATTCTTGAGGAATGTGAAATTGAAGAGAGAGAGGAGGGGCGGCCGTAGGTGTTAAGAGGCTTGAGGGAGGAATGATGAAGGCTTGAGAAACACATTTCATGCATGGATTTTCATTGGTTGTGCACTATTCATCAATGATGGCATGCCCACTTTGTGTCAGGGGCAAAAGGGAAATTTCACAGCTTGATTTTTAGGGCAGCCAACCCTAGAGGGATTAGGAACTTAATCGTGACTTTGTTTTTACCTTAATCTAATCATAGGTGATTTTGCATGAGGCGTACTTTAAGTTACAATGACCATATTATCTCATTTGGCCAGAATATACTCGTCTAACTCGAGAATATCAACAAAATCATGTTCTATAATTTTTTGAGAAAAATTTTCATAATCTCGATTTCAAGTACCTTAGATGAATTTTCAAAGGCGTCTTGAGATATTTTAATTTCCATCTCAGCCATTATTAACTTGGTTATTATTAAACAAATGGGTGAAATTTAGGATGTCACATGATCTTTGTACTAAGCAAGACTTGGAATTGGCACGCTTTAATACCATACCAAGATTTCATGAGTTTGGGTGGTCCCTGTATCAAACAAGACTTAGAACCGGCATGCCTTAATGCCGATCTAAGACCTTGAGGCCTTAGGTGATCCTAACATCGAATGTGTCACGCCCTGAACCCCGAGCACGCAACAACCCCTTACCATAGTCAATTGAAAGCGACGTCCCAGGACTCGTTGACGGCCATTCATTTTAATCTTTCATTATGCGCAAGCGGAAGACGAACCATCCCAAGTCCAAACAGACAATCAAACAATCAAACAAGGATAAATGGATGAACAACAGAAACCTCAACTATTCATTTATACAATTACTAGATTAACCAACAAAGAATCGCTTTCAAATTACAAGCCCAACAAAAGGGGCCGATCCATCCTCTAAGCTAGGCCAAAAAGGAACTAGGCTAATCTAGCTATACAAAATGAATCCTCAGGTTCAGTACTACGGTCACTCAGACCCATCAGACTCGGCTCTGTCAAGTTGATCACCGGTGAAGCGGGGGCAGGATTCTCCAATGCAGGTGCGCCATTCTAAGAGCTTGAAAATAGTTAACCATGACGGGTTGAGATAAAATCTCAGCGAGTTCTTCCCCTAAGCCCTAGTTAGTACACTAACTCAACCTGGAGTATCTCTCCAGAACCACCTCTCACTCAATCCAACAACAAACAATCAGAAATCAACAATAAAATAACAAGCAAGGTTAACCAACAATCAAAAGCCGGTTCGCATGCAACCTTACCCGATATGCTATACCCTGCACGTTATCTATCAGCACAATACACGCAATGTACATGGCCATTAGAAGATGCAGTTCACCAATCACATGCGAGTCGCGTTACAAGTGATCTCACCTGGCCATTGCCACACCCTGCACGTTATCAATTCATGCGTGCGTGCCATAAATGATGTGATCATCTCATGCATAATCGGAACCAATGATGCTATGTTTTCTCATGCACTCTTGCATTCACACATGTTTCGATTATTACTGCCCCACAGGGTTACAATTGAGGCGCAACGGCACCCTTCCTCTGCAGAGGCGCAACCGTGCCCTTCCGTGTCCAAAGGATGCCAAGGGATATTCTCCCAAGATGGCACGCCCACAAAATGTCAAGGGATACTCTCCCAAGACTGCATACCCACAAAACGTCAAGGGAAGAAACAATATCTACATTAGTTATTGGATCAACCACACAACCGATATCATGATCATGCTCTACTATATAAACTATATAATGTGCTAGTATAGTTGATAACCTCTGTCTGATGGATCTCTTGATTGATGCTACTGCATCCTCATCCTACACTTGAGAGGTTTAAGGAACTTCATTAGGAATTGCCTCAATAACGAGATCCTAAACCTCAACAACCTTAGTCCGAAAATGGCTTGTCCTTGTCCGAGAGAGAGAGAGAGAGAGGATCCCAATTCTTATAGCCTTAATTGAGGCATGACAATGAGTACTTTCAATTTTGCTATACATGTAATTACGAGACATGAATCATTCTGGTGGTTCATGGGCTTTCATATAACCGAGCTTCTATTTTCATACCCTTGAATTATAGAAAAAAAAGATTAATATGAATCATTGAAAGTTCACATTAATAAGTTTTAGCTTTGCTTAACTTAGAATGTCCATATCAATCGATTAGATACTAAAGGACGTTTGTATCATCATATATTGTTTGTGTTACATTGTTGGGGAACATTGTGATCATTTATAGACCTGCCGTTACATAAAGTAAAATGACAATTACCAATGTATTGATGTAGTCTTTTGATCTTGTAAAGAGGGAATTTTTGTTTTGGCTGAATGAAACCTTCGGCTCTCTCTCTTCATGCAATTTTTATGACTTTTCAATATTTTGTCATGGATGATTGCGCTAATATCAATAGTCACATTAGCAATATAATTAATATATTCGGTTTAATGCATGGTTTCATCTTGGAATTAACAAGTCCGGTCATAGTCTCAAGATGTAGAGTCAAGTCTTATAGAAAGGAAAATACGGAAGCTTCAAGATCAAATTCTTTGAGCAAAGTTATTTCCACATAAAAACGCTCTATTGAGATGAAAAGATATTTCATGGTCCATAAATCATGTAGGGACCTACATAAATAAAGCTTCAGATGATAATGATCACATAATTTAATAGACCATACAATAAAATTCTTGAGTGAGATGCAGACAAAGAAAGGGTCAAAAACATGGATGAAATGGAAGCTTCAACATCGAATTCATGGATAATAATATACTTAAAGTCATAGATTTTATTCAATTAGAGTTGCCAAGGTCATCTCTAGCAAAGTTCTTGGCAACTTAATGTGCATCATAGTTGTTTAGACAATATATGACTGATGACTCACATAGTTGTGCCGTTGACAAAAACTTCCTTTTAGTAACGAAGGAGGGCCAGAGCCGTTGATTACATGATAACTACAGGGGAAACCAACTCCTACTCATTCACCTAACAAGAAATGAAACGACCAATTAGGTGGGGCGTCCCCAAAATAATGTTCCGTACTAGCAACCAGAGCATAGTTCGCTAACCAATCAACACACTGATTTCCTTCTCTATAGATATGGACCTCCAATAAAAAAAATTGAGGATCAAACTCCATATGCATATATGTCATAATCACCATGTAGATCCTTTTGCCGACGTGGTTGTGACATCTCTAGTAAAGCTTGCGAGCCAACTTCCAAAATTATGCTGTTGTTTCCAAGGAGAGACTCAAATTGCCCTAGAGTTCAGTCTCACTAAAGAAAAAATGCCCGAGATTTGGCAAAGCCTCATCTCCAAGTTCCAAATTTGTCTGGAATCAAAGGTTTGGCCCTCCCGTGGAACTAATTTTACTACATGTCTTTCATTCCTAGAATTGAAATGTAACATCTAGAGTTCACGGGGAAGACAACAATGACATAGTATGATGCCCAGAACGTTATGCATAACACGTGTTCTTTTTTCCATTTATTCTCATACTCATGTGAAAACATAATAAAATTTTCACAACACCCTTTATAAGAAAATCGCACAAGTTTAATAATATATATATATATATATATATATATATATATATCTTTAACTTTATACAAATATCAGTAATTATTATCACAACAATATACATCGTCCTGGGAAATGTCAAGATCGTCTAACACCACCACTTCTATGCTAAACCAAAAGCGAGTACAAACATCAACCAAGTCACTGTCCAATTCATGGATTGATGGCCTCTCAAGCATCATCTCATCCCCTCCATCGACATGTCCAGATACTATACTACAAATTTAAAAGATATGGGGTCAACCAAAGCTTAGTAAATGAAATCTTTAAGTTTAAGTTAAGAGATTGGTTTGCCACTCAACCCGATACCAACCAACAACAATGGGAGTTCAAGCAACACAAGATAACCATAAATGACAAATGCATTATCCTTTCTTCTTCTTTTATCATTATATGCCGATGGAACCAACAACAGCATTATATAAAATCATTCAGTCAAATGCAAATAGATGGCACATTGCTTTGGGATGCACTAGTATCATCAAATAGCTCACTACTATACATAGGGAATATGTTTTCCCTATTGGTCATGAAGTTGATCAATATACATAGGTAAGTTCATACTTACATGAAGCTTATCAATGCATACATAGTGTCTTCATGCTTTTTATTGGCCAGAACCATCTCGATTCATGAGGCATCTTGACTAATGAGACATGGTCATTATCAATTAACGGGGACGAAAAAAATCAATACCTCTTTGCCATGCCACGTAGCCCAGTCATCAAGGGTGTCCTCTTCATTAGCGAGGATGATGACTTTCATGTACAATCGCATGATGATGGTCAACACAGGCTTACATGAGCCAACTCAAACTTTACAAGTCAACTTATTGTGTGTGTGCAAATTATAGGACTTTCATGCCTTTTCAACCTTGTAGAGAATTATCTTATATAGTAGGATATTTGGCTAATTCTAGAGTTTTTCACATATACTCATACAAGGGTATCAACTATGTCAAATGTTTTCTCTCACATGGTATCATAGCTGTACACATTATGATTATAATAATTGCCATATGCATCACAATAATTTATCTTTCTCATGAAATTTATGATAAACAGTTAAATACATACACTTCAACACATATGCCTTCCTTCTCTTCTCATCATGCTATTCTTGTCATAATAAAAGACTCTAATCAAGCAAGTAGGTTAGAATTAGTAAATGCTCAAAATAAGTTATTAGGTAGAATCGACATCTAGTACACAACATCTTTCCATGCAAATCATTTTCAAGATACAGTTAGCCAATAATCACATATGAGGATAATGACAATGACATGCTTAACTCCTTTCCTAAGCAATGATAACATACTTAGAAAATTGGCAACCTAAGCATTGACAACTCAAATAATCGACAATATGAATATCGACATCTCAAATAATCAATAACGTTAACATCAACAATCCACATGATAGACAATATGTACAATCGGCATCGCTTCACTAGTAAATAGTTACTCAACCAAATTACAAGAATATCATTTTCTAGTTTAATCTTGCTCTTTCTATTTTTTATACTACCGAATCTCGCGGAAGTCGAATAATGACAACCATGACATGTAGAAACTCATCAATTTAAGCAAACACAACGATTCAACTTGCAATCATTTTAACTTTTTCACACTTAATATCAAAGCTTGAACTAAAATCAACAACCATTGAACAACCAAGTCAAATGTGATAAGTAGATCAACCTAATTTAACCCCTAAAGTTTCACTTACCATCAATTTCAAACTAAATTACAGACATCAATCAACTAAGCCAAAAGTACTAAGTAGATCAATTTGAACTTAGCCCTTAGAGTTTTTACTTACCTCAACTAAAAGGCTTGAGTAAAATCAAAGCCTTAATCATCTTCAAAGCAAAATAATCAAGAACAAGGATTAACATCTCTCAACCTTTCATAAAAACTAGTTTAACAAAAGAGAATAAAACCCACAAGTTCACCTTGTAAGCTATTTAAAATTGGAATTTTGAAGCTTTGACAACACAAAAGAAAAATCTTTCCTTTCACACAAAAGATTGGAATGTGAAAATAAAAGAGGATGATCTCTTTTTCTTTATTTGCAAGAAGAAGTTGGAATTCCTTTTGAAAGTTGAAGATATAAGGAAACCTATTTATAGGCAAAGGGAAGTAAGAACAAGTAAGGTAAGTCAAGAGAAATGATGACATGAGGTTAAAAGTAACACGTGGAGAGTGCAAGGGTGTATTCAAGTTAGATAATCACAAGTGACATGATCGTATGATTTCACCTAATGATAAGGCAAAGGGGGATGAATCAAGTGATTATGATCTTGAGCTAAAATCATGAGGTCTAAAGGTAGAAAGGATACATGTTCCAACAGAAATGCTTCAAGGGCCCTAAGTGAGTAGCTAGGGTGCAAGTGGCATAATAAGATTAGCCATTAGGAGATACTTTGATTCAAATGAAAGATGGCTTCTTCTTGGCCAAGTAAAGTGGGTGGGTCATTAAGGTATTAATATGCTATGTTGTCATGAATGATGTAATGCATGATGTCAAAGCTAACCAAATTCAATGTCTCTAACTACAGCATGGGTTTTAAATTTTGGTAGAAAGAATGAAGAGCAGGCGTGCCAAAAGAGATAGCAAAGACTTAACCCAAAGTAGATAGGTTTCCAAAATATTTTGTAAATCAATATATATACATAGGAAAACAAATATTCGTTCTGAACATTGATAAATCCAGAAAATATCTTAAATCCACTAAAATTATTGGTAAACAATTCCAAGTGTCATGAAAATCTCAATTCAGTAAATTTAAACTTTAAATTCTGTATAATGAAATTCAGAGCATATTGGCCCCTTTTTACAACCATTATGGCGATAAATTAATTATCGTCAGCCTACGCACCAATGTAGTGATAATAGCTATCTATTTAATCTCAAAGCATCGCATTCTAAAAAGCATGCTAAATACTATTATTAAGTTTAAAAAATTCCAGATGCCACATATTGAGTTCAAAACGAATTTAGAATATTAGTCACGTAATTTCCGCATAGGGTCCGACTCACTATTCAATCATCACTCAAAACTTCTTTTCCTTTCCTTAGAAGAAGGAAGATGAGCTGTACAGATGAAAGGGTCCCTATTGGCCTCTATTGCATTTGTCATGAGAGAAACGGTTGACCAAACCATTCTTTTGTGAGATTTTGTAATTTTTGCAAAATCCATCCACAAGGGATTGAGAGTCGCCCAAATCAATGGGATTGACGTGATCAAAGCACTATAAACTAACACCCAAAAACAACAAATGCCTTTTGTCCACGGTATTGTTCTTATCGACCCACGTTGTTTAATGTTAAGGAAGAAGGTGGGAAATTCACCTTTCAATTTCAGCATTATTCAATGTTCACACCACCACAACAAACAAGCAACAACAAAGACCTGGCAATGACCCTTTTGTTATAGTTTTATTTTTGGTTAAAACCTTTTTGTTATGGTTGACTTGCAATTTGTTGAAATTCTTTATGTAATCCATGAAAACGACTAGAAATTTCTTGTAATTATAATCATCGTCGTTTGAATCAACCCACACGTATCAAACACTTCGCAACAAATAGAAAAAAAGAACCAAACAATTATCCAGAGCCAATGCCTTCTTCCTTATCCCCCCCGGACACCCCTCTCTGTGAAAATGGCACTGCAATCTCGAATCCAATTCATAGAAGAAGCCCTATGGTGCACAGGCCCTTTTGAGCTATCCTACACAGACCCTGACCAGAAATGGCACATAAGAAAAGACATGCTCTCTCTCCTCCAAGACTTCCCCAACCTCAGCCCTTCAATGGACACCTACGTCCACAACGATGGCGCAATCACGAACCTCCTCAATGCCCATGGCACAGTCCATGTCTCCAGCTCATCTCCCCAAGTCCCCCTCACCATTTGGCTCCACGAGAACTATCCTTACGCGGCCCCAATCGTGTTCGTGGGCCTGCCAGGCGCGGCCCCCTCCCCCACAATCCACAGCGACCACCCCTTCGTCGACCCCTCAGGGCTCACCGCATCCCCATATATCCGAACCTGGCAATTCCCTAGGTGCAACCTCAAGGACCTTGTCCACAATCTTGTCAAGATATTCTCTCGTGACCACCCTTTTTCCTATTCACCCACTTCTAGCCCCTTCACCCACCCTTCCGCCGTCTTGAAGGAGGCACTCGATCGCCTTGAGGGGATGCTTCACTACGACACGATGGCCTTGAGGTCGGAGACCGACAAGGTTATCGAGAAGCTACTGGCCTTGCAACAGGAAATGGACCAGCAGGTTGAGATCGTGACAACCATAGTCCAAGGGCTCAAGCGCGAGAGGTGGGAATTGAGGGATAGGTTGGCCCGGTTGGCTGAGGGAGCCGATGTCTTGATCAACTGGCTCAAAGTCCACGACCCCAAACGGACCATAGCCACGGGAGACGACAGCATAGATGATGCATTTGAAGGAGTTGATGAGGAGTCCAGGTTGAGGCTTCAGTGCTTGGCTGCAGATCTGTCTATAGAGGATACTATTTATGCTTTGGATAAAGCAGTTGATGAAGGGGCTGTGAATTTTGAGACTTATATTAGGCAAGTGAGGAATTTGGCAAGAGAACAGTTTTTCCACAGAGCCATGGTACTTAAATTTGAGACATCTCATCAACTTTTATAGGACTTTACAACTCCTGTGATTTCTTGCCTCAGGATTTGTTGTGCATATATTTCATTTTTGGAACGAGCCCACGGCTCAGTTTACCTTCAACGGGATAGTTTTATTTAGTTTAGAGCCAGATTTTGTATTGGATTGGAAGCTTTGTAACGATGTCATTTCGGACTCTTAGTTAAGTGTTCTCACATGTTTTTGAAAAATCCTCCTGTAAATGGGACTCATTCATCTAATTCTCTCTAGACTTGAATTTTCCCTATAAACTAATTACTTTCATCTAATTTCCCTGAGCTCATTGCCGGTGAAAAAAATTGCTGGCTAACGAACATGTTTCGTGCCTTTCGCAAGGCGCTTTTGTCGGAATAAACCCTTTGTTGTGGAACAATGCCAAAAGATGCACCAATCGAACCACAAATAGCAAAAGATGAAAGCAAAATTAAAATCACACGAGATGCAAAATTTAAGTGAAAACCCATAACGGGAAAAACCATGAAGAGAGAGGGGTGTTAACACTTAAATTTAGGCTCCGTTCGTTTCACAGAAAATAAATTCACCGGGGAAAACATTTTCCATGAAGAAAAAAAAGTCTTCTAAAGTGGAAGAAAATGTTTTTCACTTTTCAAGTTGGGAAAAACATTTTCCACACTCACTCCCTTCTATCTCACACCTCTTATTAGTCATCACTTCTTTCTTTCTATTTTTTTAAAATCATTTTTTTTAATTTTTTTCATAAATTCTAAAATTTTGTTATTTTTTAATAAAATCAAAATTTTTTTTTTTTTCTGTCTTTCTTTTTTGCTGTTTTTTTTTTTCGGCTGGTCGCCGGCGACGGGCAAGGCTCGAGCATTGCGGATCGGCGACGCCTAAGTGTTGCCAGAGGCAACAAGGCTTGAGCATTAGATCGGCGGGCGGCGACGCCTGGGCCTTGCAAATCGGCGACGCTCGAGCGTTGCCAAATGGTGGTGAGGCTCGAGCATCACAGATCGGCGACGCCCAAGTGTTGCCAAAGGCGACAAGGCTCGAGCACTAGATCGGTGACACTTGGGCCTCACTAGATGGCAGCAAGGCTCAGGCCTCGCAGATTGGCGACGCTCAAGTGTCGCAAAATGGCAGTGAGGCTCGGGCCTTGCAGATCAGTGATGCCCGGGCGCCGCCAGAGGTGGCGAGGCATGGGCCTCGGTAGATTGATGACACCCAAGTGTCGCCAAACCACAGCGAGGCTCAGGCATCACCAATCTACGAGGTTTGAGCCTCACTGCCTCGAGCTTGCCTCGTCGGTGAGCTAATCGTGCGAGCTCGAGATGGGGAGAAAAATAATTTCATAATAATTTTTTTAAAATAATAAATAATGATTTTAAAAAATAAAATATTGAAAAGAGTTTATAAAGGAAAATATGTTCTTAAGCAAACTGTAGAAAACATTTTCTACTTCAAAATCAAGTTTCATCCGAGCACCGGAAAATAATTACATTTTCCTGGAAAATAGCTTCTTGGAAAATATTCTCCAGAAAAATAATATTTTCCGTGAAATGAACGGAGCCTTAGATTATTTCACTCGTTCATCACATATATATTAAGCATTTCATTGCATTTAGATTTATCAGAACTAGAAAATAATCCGATTGTGGAGGGAGGTTTAAAAGGTTTTAAATTTTGATTTTTGAAAAGGATTTTAAATTTTGGAGCCATTTTCGATTGAGCAGTTTCCTTTATATGTGGAAGATCATCATTTGTTGAGTGAATATATGCTACAATCGAGGAAAATATTTGTTGAATAGCAAATCATTTTTCGATTGAGCGGTTTCCTTTATATGCGGAATATTGTCATTTGTTAAGTGAATATATGCTACAATCAAGGGAAATATTTGCTGAATAACAAATCATTTTTCTTCCTCTATAAATAGAGGCCAAGGTGAGGGGGGTGAAAAGAAAAAAGAACGGGTGAAGCGTGAGGAAAATTTGAGAGAAGGAAGACTCCAAAAAAGTGAGTGGGCCTGTTTTCTTCGGTCACCTCGACCGAACCCCTCTTGGCGTCCGGACCGACTACCCCAGTGCCATTGCTACTAAAGGTGCCTCACAACTCCGCCCGACGACAATACCGCATGATGACAAATTGCGCCACATTTCAGCCCTTTTTGAGACGAGTTGCTACACCTTAGCCTCTCGACGACGAACTGTTATTGTTGTCCTGAGCTCACCGTCCCCGCTCAAGTCGTGACCTTGCTGCAATATTGAGCCGTTCTCGTCATACTGGAACAAACTGCTGAAGAACCTATCTGGAGAAGCAACTAAGCCCTGAGCCAACCTGTTGCAGCTTGCGATCAGTGCCTAGCAACAAATCGCGTCCTCGTTGCTCAGTCCGAGTTCAATTTATGGCTTTTGCAGGTGCTTTATGCTTTGCAACGTGCCTGCCGACTTGGCTAGTCATGCCATTTACAGGTGGTAACAAATAAAAGTGCTGCAAATTCTCTTTCATGGCACACTTCTATTTGTTTCTTTTGGCAGGGGTGAGTGTGCTCAGTGTAGGAAACAAAAGTGAAATGCCATCAATTTCGCCTAAGCAAATCAAATGGTGAAAACACCAATCAAATCTAAGCTATGCTTTAACTTGGTCAAAGGAATCGGTTTAGTCAACATATTTGCCGAATTATCCACTTTAGGTACTTTCTTCATCATAACTATACCTTTAGCAACCTCATCACACACAAAGTGATACCGGATGTCGATATGTTTTGTCCTATTGTGATACATTGCGTTCTTGGTCGAATGGATCCTACTTTAGTTATCGCAAAATATAACAAAGGCACCTTCCTGCTTCACCCCAAGTTCTATAACTAAACGCTTCGACCAAAAAGCTTCTTTTACTACTTTTGCTGCTGCTATGTACTCTACTTCAATGGTAGACAAAGCAACTATGCCCTACAAAATTGCTCTCCAACTAACTGTGGAACCACCAAGCATAAAAACATAACTTGTCAAAGATCTCCTTTATCGAAATCGCCTCCATAATCAGAATTAATGAAGCCAACAACTGAATGTTCTATATCACAACTTCTTTCAAAGACCAAACTCACATTTGAAGAACTCCAGATGTACTAAAGAATCCATTTCATTGCTTGCCAGTAAGTTTTACTTGGATGTGCCATATACTTGCTCACAACACTACCAACCTGGGAAATATCTAGATAGGGCAGACCATAACATATACGAGACCACCCACATCACTAGAATATGTAACTTGAGACATCTCATCTTCCTATTCTTTAATTTTAGGTGACAAAGAAGTTGAAAGCCTAAAATGGGACGCCAAAGAAGTACTTATTGATTTGGCACTCTTCATGCCAAAGTGCTCAAGCACTTTTTCAATATACTTCTTTTGCGAGAGATATAACTTCTCAACTTGTTTGTCACTACAAATCTCCATGCCTAGAATTTTCTTAATAGCTCTTCGATCCTTCATCTCAAATTCCCTACTAAGTTGCCACAATAAGCATGTCATCCACATCTAACAACAAATAAGCAAAAGAACTATCATGCAATCTCTCATAGTACACACAATTGTCATACGTAGTTCGCAAGTGGCCATGACTCAACATAAAGGTATCAAACCTTTTGTACCAATGTCGTAGAAATTGCTTGGGACCATATAAAAAATGTTTCAATCTACAAACGTCATCTTCTTTACCTTCAACAATGAATCCCTTCGGTTGAGATATATAGATTGTCTCCTCAACTCGCCATGCAAAAAGGCGGTTTTGGTATCAAGTTGCTCAAGTTCTAAATCATAAAGGGCCACTAACACGAGCAACACACGAATTGAACAATGTTTCATAATTTAAGAGAACACTTCATTGAAGGCTATTCCCTTTTTCTGACTAAAACTCTTTGCTATCAGACGTGCCTTGAATTTTTCATCTTCAATACCTGGGATTCCCTCTTTTCTTTTGAAGACCTAATTACGTTCAATAGCTCTTTTGCCCTTAGGCACTTTTACAAGATCCCAAGTTTGGTTCTTATAAAGAGATTCCATCTCTTCATTCATTACAACAAGCCACTTCTCGGATTTAGAACAAATAATAGCTTCATGGAATGTGTAGAAGGTTCTTCAATACTAAGCTTTTCAGTAACTGTAAGAGCATATGCTACAAAATCAGGGGAACCATACATTTAAGGAGGCTTAATTTGTCGTTTGGCTCTCCCTCCAGCCAAACTCTAAGGTTGCTCTATTTCTTCTACATCCTCTTTGATTGAATTTGAGTGTTGTTGCTCATATCACTTTCTAACTTAATAGGAACACCTTCAAATGTTCTCCATGGATGCTCCACAGCCCCACCTCTTTCTCAACATTTTTCTCCTAAATACTTGTAGATTTAGTGACAACATTTCTCTCTTCAAGTATAGAGTTTTCATCAAAAGTAACATCCCTACTAATTATAAGCTTTGATGATTGAAGGTCAAACCATAACCTATACCTTTAACCCCATCTGCATAACTAACAAAAATATATATTTTTTGCCCTAGGTTCAAGCTTACCCTCTTTTATATAATAATAAGCGAGATATCCAAATATTTTCAAATGAGAATAATAAGAAGGTTTACCTAACCATATCTCATTAGGTGTCTTACATTTAATTGCAGTTGAAGGAGAACAATTCACCAATAACACGTCGTGTTAACAACTTCAACTAAAAAAATCTTTCCCAAGTCCAACATTAGAAAGCATATATTTAGCTCTCTATAAAAGTGTCCAATTCATGTGCTTTGCCACCTCATTCTTTTGAATTGTGTGTCTAGCTATTTGATGTCGAACAATCCTCAAATCTTCATAGCACTTGTTGAAATTACCTCCGTAAAACTCAAGACCATTGTCCATTTTGAGACGCTTTATCTTCTTCCCAGTATAATTTTCTACCAACATCTTCCACTTCTTGAATGTATTAAAGACGTTACTTTTACGCTTCAAGAAATGAACCCAAACTTTCTTGGAAAATTATTAATAAATGTTAAAAGATAAATTGTACCATCATTAGATATTACCTATGCCAGTCTCTATAAATCGGAGTCAATATAGTCAACTATGCCCTTCGTCAAGTGCACTCCAGTAATGAAATCAACTCTATCTGCTTCCCAAAATGCAATATTCACAAAAGTCAAGTGGGATCATATAATCGCTACACGTTTACTCAAGATAGTCATTCCTCTTTGGCTCATGTGGCCTAACTGCATTTGCCACAACCTTAATTTTTTAGAATCTAAAGAGGATGATATATTTAAAGAATTCACAATAGTGCTTCTCTGCAAAACGCAAAGGTTGTTCTTTTTGCTACCTCTTATCACAATTAAGGAGCCTTTTTAAATTTTCAAAACTCCACCTACATCAATATACATGCACTCGATGGAATTTAAACTACTCAACAAAATAAGGTTCTTTAAATCTGGGATGAGCCTAACATTTATCAAAGTTCTTACAACCTTGTCATGACATTTAATTTACACTATACTAATACCCACAATTTTGCAAATTGCATTGTTGCCCATTATAACTAAACCACCACTAACTTTATCATATGTATGGAACTAATCTCTATATGGACACATGTGATATGAACATGTGGAATCCAAAACCCATTCGTCATCGACATGACAATTTAAAGACAAAACAGTGAGAACATTATCCACATTAATCAAATCGTTATTCTTCACTAGACTAGCCAAATTAGAACTTTCCTTCGACTTCTTCCCCTTAGCTGTGAGCATAGGACATTTCATTTTTGTATTGTCCAAATTTGTGACGATAGTGATACTTCAACTTACTCTTATTCCAACCTGAACTAGACTTCAAATGCCCTTTACTATTACTACATCTATCACAATGATTTGACCCTCCCATGATAATTAAGCCATTAGCTTTATCAGCACTACTACTACTACTCACATTCAACTTTGTACGCATCTCCACAGAATTCAAAGAGGCCTTCACATCCTCAAGAGTTATAGATTCCCTTCCATATAGCATAAAATTCAAATAATTCTCATTGATCTTGCAAAGCACCTTGTCGGACAACAATAATTGGATGGTGCTAGGCGCCCTCTCTTCCATCTCCTCGGTCTCAACTATAACCATGTCGTCGCGATAATTCCAATCCAAGGCTCTAACTAATCTTCACAATGCAACATTGCCTTCATCTTGATCCTCGATAGCCCAAAATTATTTTGGTCATCAAAGGGTGCCACTTCAAACTTGATAGATGCCAACTTGAGCAAAAATGATTGAAATTTCTTCGCTCTAATACGAATTTGTTATAGAACAATGCCCAAAGATGCACCAATCGAAGCACAAGTAGTGAACGATGAAACCAAAATCAAAATCACACAAGATGAAAAATTTATGTGGAAACCCAAAACAAGAAAAATGATGGGGAGACAGGGTCACAATCTTCAACAAGTATGAGAGTATAATCCAAAAGGGCTCAAAAAACCACTTAATGAACCATAAGATTTAAATATCTAACAAGAAGAAAGGAAAAAAAATGAAGGGAAATATATGAAGGCTAGGGTTAGATATGTGTTATTAAATACATTAATTTTATAGCCTCTCTTCAAAAAACCCTAAAACAAATATGCATGGTCTAATTGATCAAATTCAAGAGTATCATCAAAGAAGGTCGAGTGTGAGGAACATTTTGAGAAATGGAGATCACTTTAGGGCTCCAGGAATTTCCTCGTTGTCTTCTTATCCATAGCACAGGCATTTGAAACCTTTTGTCGTACTAATCCTATAGCAATGAGGTAATAGCGACCAAATTTGTAGAATTTGAAGAGGGTACGATGGGGAATGCCCTGAATTTGAAATCAAATAACGTCAGTGTTGTAGTGACGAGCGCCGTTTTCAAAATAAAAGAGGAAAGTTCCATGAAGACAATAGGAATAATTACTGTTTATAATGTAGCCTTGCTTGGTTGGAAGAGGTAGGATCTACTTGTAGAAAGCAGGGCTTGCTTGACATCTCAGAGTTTCTTATTCATGATGTTTAAAACTTACCAATGCAGTGCCCACTTTTCATTTTCACAAAAATTGGCAACCAAGTGAAAATTTGGTCTTGATACGATTTGATCGGATAACGTATGACCAGTTTGGTTGGTTTTGGCCAGCGGCACGGTGCTAAGAAACAGACTGAAGAATTTCATGTATTCCGGTCTTCTGGTCCCACTAGTAAAACATTGCTACAAACAAAATGAGAAAATAATAACTCATATTTGTCATATTTCCATAGCTAGTGTAAATCAATGCATTTGAATAGAGGTGGTCAATGGATGGACGGGCTAAGTTAGGCTGGACCCTTGAAGAGGGCCAAAATTATAGTCTAAACTTTCCCTTCTAGAACAAGAAATATAAGAAATGTGCAGGCTGATCGGGCCTGGTTCGGGCCTAGTCGAGTCAGACTAGGCATTATGTCTATAGGTCCTTGTCCAAGCTTGCCAACAAGTACCTAAGGTCATTTTTAGCAACAAGCTGGAACCGATGATCGGATCTGGACTTGAGCTTGCCTAATTTTATCAAATTAACCCGTCGGCAGTCATGAAGCAGAACTTTGAAAAATCACTTGAGTTAGGCATTTATAATCGGAATACCAAAAGTTGATTGTCCTTGCCCTTTTACAAATCCAATCTCCTTAGCACATTTTTATGTACAGCTGGATTAGAATAATCGAAAAATTCAAATATCCAATTAAGAAAAACATTACTTCCTTGTCAGGAAGCAATATGATATGACTCCAGAGCAGCCACGCAACAAGAAAATATATAAAAGAGATAGTGCCTCAACACCATCTATAACAAGCAATCGAAATCCCGTAAATGCCATTAATAAAAAAAAGCGTCAAGGACCGCCGGATTAAGCATAGGGTCTGAAATAGTCCTCCCAAAACACCATTAATTATGCCGTGCTATACAGCATTATATATATCGCTACATCTTGAAATTCATACCTCCTTTTTCTTAGACGGCTCGAAATAGTAAGGAATTGGTTGATTGTTCGTTGTGGCCACGGGAAATCCGTCGATCTCATCCGTCCATGGGTTGCTTGCTTCCCTGCCATCGACGGTCCTGATCGCCTCCCACATCACACTGCTGCACTTGAAACCGGACCCGAATGCGATCTGCCACGCCCGGTCGCCCCGCTTCATCCTCCCTTTGGCCTCGGCATACGCCAGCGCGTACCAAACCGAGCTGCTCGACGTGTTCCCGAACCGGTACAGCGTCATCCTCGATGCCTCCATGAGGGCCTCGCTCAAGCCGAGGCTCTTCTGGAGCTCGTCGAGCACTGGCTTGCCGCCTACGTGGGGGAACACGTGGTCCACGGCCTTCTTGAAGTCGGGCACGTAGGGCTCGACGTTCGCCAAGTGGAGGCGCCTCGCTAGGTAGTTTGCGGCGTAGAGGATTTGCTCCGACATGGGGAGGACGAGGCGGCCAAACACGGCAATGTTGGCCTCGATGGCATTGATCGCCACCGTCATGAGGTCCTTGGTGATGGTGACGCCCACTAGGCCGCACGGGTCCTCCTCCTGGAAGATGCACTGGTAGGAGCGGTCCCAGCGGGCCGTGTGGGTGTGCACGGTGTGGAGGAGCTTGTACTTGGCAATCTGGGCGTCGGACGGCCGGTTCGAGAGGAGGATCGCAGCTGCGCCGACGCGGAACAGGCAGTTGATGAGGGTCATGGAGCGATCATTGCCCAGGTAGGCATTCTCGGTGATGTTCTCGGTGCTCACGACTAGAGCATAAGAGTTGGGATGCACCTACATGAAAACCCCAAAACAAAAAAACAAAAAAAACAAAAATAGCATGGCAATTCAGGCATTAATAACGTTAAAACTATTCTACATAATTAACTAAACAAAATTAGTACCAATTGCGATGGGACCATCAGAGCTTCGCCTAGGCCAAAACGAAAAACCCAGGAAGTACCCGACACATTTGTAACTAGAAAATGGAAAAGAAGCGTATATAACACACTAATTATTCAAATCCACTCTGTAATTTTGCTCTTCAAACCGTGCGACAAAAAATTGTAGCCTCAAATGAGATGTATAAATTATTGTGTCTTAATTTAATCAGTTTTCAAACAAGCGATGCAGTTACTCTATTTTGTTATAACAAAGGATATCCGAACTTTACAACTCGCCTAATCTTTACGGATACATGCGAGTTGCTTTGTCTACACATTTCGAATAAGGTTTTACCTATGAAGTGGCGAGTACGCCAACCAAAGTTTTATATGAATAGATGGCGTTATAGCGCTTTTGCGCTCAAGCAATCTTCCAAGGTTTAAGGTGATTACCTATGCTATTTGTAATATATAATCGTTGTATATACTTATATAGTCAACAACCGTGTTAAATGTTTTGCTCCCTATTATCAGTCAGTAAGTTATTTGATAAAAAGAAATAATCATTGTAAATAAGGTCTTAAGAAAATGAGTTCCCATTCTAGGCCACAGGTAGTTATATGTTAGAGTGGAGGCAGGTAGTTATTTCAAGGATTTAGTTATGATTGATTATAATTAGAAATAAGTAAACTGACCCGTCCACGTCTACCGGAAATGTTTCACCTACAAGGTAATGGATGTGGCCACCATGGCTTATATAAGTGGATGGCGCTGCTCTTTAGACACGAAATGTGTTGGATCAAAACCAAGTGCTCGACCATTCCGACAATTTCTTAGGAGTTAGCTCAGTTAATTTTAAGGTTCGTAACATATAATCATTATAAATCCCAAGATTAATCAACGCCATTGTTAGTCTTTGTTAGTAGGTCATTTGATTGAAAAGCTAATCATCATTAATACGGTTAAAAAGAAATCGGTACTTGTATTTTGAAGTAGAGGAAATTGGTTTTCTTAAGGATGTGTTTATAATTATGATCATTTTCTTATTTTTTGACTTTCTATTATCTAATATATGAATATTGAGGGAATACTTAATAAGTGAGACGAAGCTTCAATTTTGCGTTAATAATATCGATATATGCCAAGCCAGCATATTTGTGGGTCACATCCCCAATAGTCGTTTGGTTGCAATATTAGAATAAGGCTATAATATAATAGTCATTATACTATAATGGTTAAAGTTTTAATGCATGTTACACTACTTAGTTTAATTTATGTAATACCTATTACATCGTTTGGTTTCAAGGATAAAAAATGTGCAATAAAGGGAAGCAACACCAAAATAAGAAGTGGATAATAAGAAGTAGACTTAATATAATAATTGTCAATTTAATAGTCAATCATGATGTTAAAACCCCCATATAAATTATTAGATAAATATTATTTTGCATTTTACGAAAGTAAGAGGCATAAAATGTGACCACACTAAAACAACGAATATATTATGATCATTATCACTTTAACAACCAATCATTAGTGTGATACCTCGTCTATATCCTCAAGATAGTACAATTTAATCTATAAATTTAATCTATCATTTAATAATTGATTTATAACTATAATGTAAATGTTAATATATAAGAATAAGCATTATTTAGTATCTAATTAATTGTATGATTGAAATAGTAATTATACCACAATTTGAGCATCAATTAATATTATTTTGAGTTATAAAATATTTGATAAGCGGGGCAAAGAATGTTATGCCAAAATAATTTTTTACGGAATATATAATTATGTGCTATCAAGATAGCATAATTACCATTACATTGATTATTCACACTTTATTTAATATTTTATTTATTTAATCACAACGTGATTAAAGTCAGAAAAGTATAATTGACCATGTCATTGCATGAATACTATAAATAAATTCAGTTGGAATTAATATGTAAAATTATTAATCTAAGATTGATGACTGACCGAGAAAAAAACTAAATAGGGGTAATAGGGAATAGCTATTACAACCATATTGTAATGGCTATTACCCTGTAATTGGCAGTCATCCTATAGTCATTACTGCAACCAAACATGCTATAAGTTGAGTTACACGGACTTATGTTATCAGTATATTATAATGGATGTCAAAAAGACTCGGTATTTAATAAGAGAAAAATGAAGGAATACACACAAACAAAATCCTTGAGATAAGGAGGGGATAAATAAGAATATAGTGACATTCTAACAAAAAAATTTAACTACTACTAATGATGATTAATTTCTAATCACTTGATTTATCTACGGCAATCTTCATGGCCAAATTCTATCGTACTAATCCAAATAGATCAACTTAGAATCTTTTTTTTCCCCAAGAGATTGGCTTTGAGAACTGGTAATCAGTAACCAACATGTGATCATGGGTCTGTATTATGCCTTACTTAATATATCTAGCATACCTAACATGGGTTTACAAAAATATGACAAAATATTTCTGAAAAAGAAAATTCACTCTGGTAATTACGACTGATGGTTTAACTTTTCAAGTTAATACATATAATATTGTAATTTCTTATTCCTCATCATATTATCATGCCTTTTATTTGGCTTAAATTTCTATCCTTAAGAATATACTTCTCAAATAAATTATGTATCTCTTCATCCATCTTAAGGGAATTGGAAGTTTATTCATTAGACTTGTCCCCTTGGCTCACTTGCATTAATTTCTCTCTCTCTCTCTCTCTCTCTCTCTCTCTCTCTCTCTCTCTCTCTTTATTACTTTATTTTCTTCTCTCCTGTCTCCCTCTCTTGCTTTTACCTCATCTTCTCCGTTGCTTTTTCCCTTGGAACATTCATCCCCATGCCAGAAGCTTTGACGGCCATGGCTTCCGTGAGCTCAAGCTCAAGTGAGCTGACAAGACATCAAAACTTAGGTGACCATGGCTGTAAGCTCGAGATATGGCAACCATGGTCACAATCTCGTGTTCATAGCCGATGCCGCCACCCTGTGCGCTGCGTACAATGCAGATGTGTACTATGCCAACCCCCTTGCCGGCAGCTATGTGTGGGTCCATGGCGAGATGTCAAAACTCAGGTGGCCATGGCTTTCGCAAGCTTGAGCTCTAGCCATGGCGGATGTAAAAAGCAAAAAGAAAAATAGGTGCTGAACAAAGAAGATGAAGGAAGGAGAAGGTGAGGAAAAAGGAAGAGAAAAAGGAGGAATGATTGTGGGCCCCATGCGAAACATGTTTCCTAATAAATGGACTAGTAATTTACTGACCCGGTCACCCTTATGTACCCAATATTTCTCATTCAACGCTCCCTAACTATTAGTTGCCTACCATAAATAAACGACCATGCTTACTATGGCCAGTAAGAAAGGAGTACCTTTTCTGAATTCTTGCTGAGCCTTTATAAATAGTTAATTCTTTTGGGAGTGCAAAATGATCAAGAAGCAGCATTCATGTTTGATTTTTTTCCTTTCGATATATCATTTTCCTGCACCGTACTCATCGACACTATTGTAGAGGATAAAAATAAATGTATGAGATGAAGCAGGCTCTCAATGCACTGCTAGTCGATAATAGGCCTGATTAACGGACGGGTCAAATCTAGTATCATGCTTAAATTCTTGTCTAGATCCATCCAGGATTAGATATTTTACATTCACTATATGAAATTAATCTATTCAAGGCAGTGCAAGTTTGCGCAAGTCGACAAGCCTAACAAAGGATTTGCTTGTCTAGAACCCCCCCAACATTTGCTATTCGCAAAGACCAGACTTTGGTGGGCCTAACAAATCATCAAATAATGAATCACCTCTAAGGGTGAGCAACAAGACCGGTTTAAATCAAGAACCAAATTGAACCGACCTTACTCAACTAGTTCCAGACCAATTCACAAGGATTCATTCATTTCTCGAGTAAAAAAATTTAAACTGACCTTGACCAATTTGGTTTTCGGTTCTCTTATATTAATGGTTTTGAACCGATTTCAACGTGATTCTCAAGTAGGACTGGTTGTAAATCCTTTTCAAAACGGGTTCTAATCCTAAGTTAAGTCTCTTCAAAGCTTTTTTCATTTCTCATTTAGATCAACATGATAAGTGAAAATCGTCAAGGTTGTTAATATTTCATATTTTTGGGATACAATGACACAGGAAAAAAAAAGATTATGTTCTTGGCTTTAAAATTTGAGAACCGATTCCGACAAAATAAGTTTTAGGTTCTTACTTATCCAAACATCAATCACTCCTAATCACCTCTAGCTGATAAGATCTAATACAAGATCTGTTTATCCACGTTTATGGAAAAAACGCACTGAATATTTCATCTTTGAAAATATTTTACACGAATTAAAAAGTATGAAAGATTATATAATAATCACTCCCGTGTTCTTTTCTTTTGTTTTTGGACCTGACGTAACTTTGTTGCACACACATATATATATATAGACACACACCCACCAACGTACCAACAACGTATTGACATTAAAGAGCACAGTGACGCTTATCAAAGAGAAAACAAGCCAACCCCCGTGGGGACTTCAATTAAAGATGGTGCAGAGGAATCATCAAACGAGGTTGACGAAATTCGACAGATGTTGATTGACTTCTTTCACCTAACGGATCATAGGATGGTCTAGCGACGTACCAGACCATTTATTAACGCTCTTTTTGTCCGAAATAAAAAGGAACAATAAATGTTAAAACTATACATATCAACGCGCTTTATCCAAAAAATAAATAAATAAACTGAGCATATTAATGATACTGACTTTAATCGTTGGACACCTAATCCCATCATTAAATGCGCTTTATGCAAAGGAGCCAGGCATAAAGAATGTTAACTATTACTAGGGATTTAAATTTTTTGTTAGCTTCAAGTAATCTCACTTTTAGTAGACAGATGCAGCAAATTTGCATACCCAAAGAGAGCCTCGAGTCATTTACCGATAATTACCGAACGTGTTACCTGAAGCAGATTCTTGGCGAGGCCAATAGCACAAAGCCCACCACTGCAACCCATTCCTTGAAGGCTATAGCTCACCACATCTTCTTTGAGCTTGTACTTGTTCACTATCATGGAAGATAGAGAAGGCACTACATTGAATATGCAACAGTTCACCACCAACACCCTGATCTCATCACCTCTCACCCCCGTCTTGGCCAACACCTCGTCGACAGTCCCGAACAAAGCTGCCTCAGCCTCCTTCACCGCCTCCTCCAGGCAATGGTTGGGGGGCTGCTGGAGCAGCGCCTCGGGCAGGTACGTCGACTCCCCGAGCCCAGATCGCTCCAGCGTCTTGCACATGAAGTCAAGGGTCGCATCCGAGAATTTCCCATAGTTGCGGGCCTTCTCCATGAACGACTCTTTTGAGCAACATTGAGCGTCGGGGGGTTTGTAACACACGAAGTCCAGCAAGAACACCCTGTTGGGGTATTTTGGCTTGAGAAGGGTCGCCAGGAAAAGGATAAGGGTTAGGCATAAGAGAAAAATCCCCGTGGATATGAGGTTGAGATGTTCAAGAGTGAAGGTTGATATATCAAATGGAGACATTTGTGAGTGTGTTTGTGTGTGTGAATTAGTGAAGAGAGTTTGGGATCAAGAAGAGGACAATTTGTGCTTGAGTATATTGTGATGCTGGTTGGGTGCAAGTGCGAGAGCCCAAGTCCTCATCTGGGAAAATGAGAGAAGTAGGGTTTGTCTAAGAGGGAGGGATAAACATAAGAACTGGTTTCCTTTATATAATAGGCTAAAAGAGATGATTGAAAGTTTTGCTTTTAAGCTCTGTTTGGTAACATTTCTATTTCTCCTGATTTCTATTATTTTTTTTTCAGAAAAAAAAAATTCATTTGGTAACGTTAGTCAACAATTTTAATCTCCACAGTAAAAAATTGTTTCGACGAATAAATTTGGAATATAAACAAGAAGTAAAAAAAAGTAACTTCTTGTTTCTGAAAACAATTTCTAGAATAAGTCATTTTCTTTTTCTTCTTTTTTCTTTTCTTCTTCTTCTTCCTCTTCTAACCGGTCACTGCCACCATCGGTCGCCCAACGTCAGTTGTCAGCCACCACCATTGAAAGAAGAAGAAAGGAAAAAAAAGAAAAATCTAAAAAATTAAAAGAAATTTTACGTCACAAAAAAATTATAGGTCGTACCAAATGCATTTCTATTATTTTTCTATTATGAGAATAGAAATTCTGTGTAGTTATTAAATGCGTTCTTTTGCTAAGAAATTGTTTCAAAGAATAGAAATAGAAAAGAACTATTTCTGAAAAGAAATTATTCCCAATAATAGATATGTTACCAAACACACCATTACTTTTGGAGCAGCCCTTGTGGGTCTCAAATCAATGACTTCCACTTCCAAATGATTTAGTTACGTTAAACTTACATAACAGTGAAAATGTGTTAGCTTGCATTTATTGTACAATTTTGGATATTACTCAATTTTATCATGTTCAAGATTCATAACATATCGCTTCGAATTGCAAACCAGTTATATTTTAAGTCGATTTATTTGGAGAGATTCCAAGTTACTCATTGATATATGATCGCGTTGCTGAAGATATTACAGAGCTCATGCGGTAATCGATCATCTTTGAAGTGTCACGAGCGCAGAATTTACCAATGCTATACGTTTTGCTGTCCTTTGTGTTGAATTTATATCGCCAGCTTGCGGAATGATCGTGGCAGTCGTTTTAATTAAGTTTGGCACTGTACGATTTGATACTTTCGTGAAAATGTGTAGGTCGGTCCTAGTTAGGTCTAGTAAATATTCGAAAGGATCTCTCTCTCTCTCTCTATATATATTTTCCTGATAAGCTTTGTCCTATCCAACAACGCCAAAATGGGATTTGATATCTTTGCCGATATTCATGGGCGACGATCCGTTTCTCCTCTATGCATGACATGTCTTTTCTTGTTTGATTTGGACTGCTTTCTTGCTTCGAAGTTATTCAAGAAATATCTTCCTTTTGTACTTCGGCAGGGTGAGCATTTTCATAGGGAGTGCTTCGGTTTGGTAGCCCCACCATAGGCGGGTGCAATTAGTTTGATAACCTAGATCTGATACTTCATATTCTAACTTTCCCTTATTTGTCCGTAGTTAACCCAGATCCGAATACTTCTGTGACATATCATATTCTGAGTTGAATGGAATCCCATGTTGAGTTATCCATAAGTCAACACTTTCTACATAATGGTGATAACTTTGTGTGCTTACCCAGAGTACTTCTTCTGGAAACTTGGTCCTTGTGGAATGAGCTGTATTGTTACAGATGGTATCCAAGCAAAATCTCATCTAGTAAATGTTGGTTTGTGGACGGACTGGACTTATATCCAATCTGATGAGGACAGGAGTGATCATTGAGCAAAGAGTGGTTTTTTACAGGCTTCTAGAACAATGAATGGACCAACACTAATAAGAACGTAGTTGTGATATCACAGATATTATATTAGATGAGAGAGGGACTGTTGAGTAATATATAAATCAACACTTACTCCTAACTGGTCATCGCTTTGTATGGTTCCTTAAGATACTTCTTTCAAAATCTTGTTCGACATACAACAGGTTGGGTCATTTCAACTTATACTAGGAAGTACTTGATAAATAGCAACCGCACTCAAAGCGCACACATCCCATTTTTTTGTTTCCTAAGCAAAGCGACAAGAAGTTCAACGTCAAACTTTCGTCAAACATCCTTCGAATGCGCTCAGTTAAGGATCTTTGCTATACTACTTTGCACTTTCAAAGATTTATCTCTCTCCACAAATATTTGATAATTATCTTGTTTCTTTTTTCAAGACAAGCATACGCGTGTGCTTTCTTGCTTACGTACATTTCTCGTTGCCCTGACCACTAACAACTTTGCTGTGTCAGGTTATTTTGATGTAGTGCTGATTGAATGTTCACAATGGAAAGAACACCTAAAATGGACAATCCCTAGATGGATCAATCCTTAAGTGATTATTGACATAAATCATATTTGATTATATTTCTCTGACAAAAGCACGTATAAATCATATGATTGGATATATGAGAAGGATCATTTTTGTACGGAGGAAAAACAATACGAGAGAGAGTATGTGTTGAAATAGTTTGTTATCATGAAAAGATGTGATTTATGAATTGATTATTGACATAAAAAAATTGAGATGGTTGATCATGAATAACAGTGACGGCTGGGATAAGATACATATTCTTAATAGATATATTGATTAGTTATTTATAATTAGTAACAAATCATACATTTTTCAAAACAACTTCTTCATAACTCTCTCTAATTCTCTTTTCATACACACAACTTTGATAACACATTTAAGGTAAAATTCTAAGAGAAATTGAGGCATTATTGAACTTATTTCTCTGTGACTTTGATATATATTTTAGAGGGATATTTGTTCAGAACCAGGCAACAATAATAGTGGAGCAAATAATACCTTAAGGACAATGATTATCGTCATGCCTCAAAGCATCAAATATATGTAACTATTGTGCTATCTCCATCAACAATCAAATTTCCTCAACAATATTAAGCTATTATTTTCATGGAGGTGGAGATAGTGACTGCATCAAGTGTTGCAATCTTAATAGATAAGCATTTTGAAACTTTTGTTTTTGTTTATATGCTTGAGTCATCTTCCTTACGTTATAATAGATTATCTCATCTATGATATTAACTTTGAAATTTATGAATAAAAGTGGCATGATATCATGTGAATTTTGATAAGAAAAGGATTATGGAAGGAGGTGCCAAGGAAGAATTTTTAATGCTCTATCAAATCATTTATATGAATTGTTTCGATCTTACACAAATCCTAGAGATATTTGGAATCCCTTGGAGACCCAACACAATACTGACAAGCAAGGTACGAATATATTTACTACTTTAGAATATTTTGAATCTATCGTAATTAATGGAAAATCTATCTCTAAGTAAGTAAAGGAACTTCAAATATATGTTGCCAAACTCAAATATGATTGATGTTTCTGAACCACTTCAAGTTGCTTCAATCATTTCAAAATTGCTTTCAACTCGAAATGATTAATAATTGAAACTTCTCCACACGATTGAAAACTTGATTGTGGATAATTTGATAAAAACATATTCAAATTGAGGAAGGTTCTTTGTGACATCCTGAATTTCTCCGACCTATTTTGGATTTCTATGAATGCGTAATTTGTCAATGCATTGTTAGTCAGGTCTTGTTCTGAACTGATCACTCACGAGATACTAACCAAAGAGGAAAGACTACTAAAGACTTCCGTATACGTGTAATTCTTAAAAGCCACCCATTAGTTTAAGACACACTAAAGTTGCAATTGATTGACTTAGCCATGATCTTTACCTAAAATTCGATTGTTAGGCTTTCGGACGTTGAAATTAAATTATTGAATTTTAGCCTCATTAATTTTCGAAAATTCTGATCCGCTTGGGAATGCCAGAAAAAGGATTATCAGGTACTTCCCATTTCGTATTTTTGGACCAAGGGCATTTTGAGAATTTTATGTGTAACATCTTGAATTTCGACCTATTCTGGGATATATGAAATGATTATTTTATCAATGCACTGCTAGTTACGTCTACTCTGAGTTGGCCTCTCGTGAGTTAACTAACTGTTCGAAAAGGCAATTAAGGATCGATACGCGTATGACTACTGAATTTAATCAGGGATAGGCCGCTCAACCATAAAGATTAAAAAGGAATGATACCACACTGTTGCAAGATTAGCGAACGGAAATAAATCGATTCGATAAAAGTACAAGGTTGGATTGCGGGTGATTCCACACGACTTCAATATTGACTGCGAACGACATTAAACCGATTTTCTTTTGGCCCTGTATTCAGTGTGAGCAATTAACCCCTCATGATTACATTACAATCCAGGATCGCCCTTATTTGAATATGCACAATCGTGGATTGAAAAGCTATTAACGACAGGTTAAACGTGCGAGAACCCTAAACGCCACCCGAAAATTAGGTCGTACTAAAGTTGCGATTGATCAATTTTAACCATGAATTTCAATCCGGTATCGGGTATCGAACTTTAAGGATGTCGAGACTAAAATATTGGACATTGCCTCATTGATTCTTGAATTTATCGATAAGTCTAAAATTATCGGAAAAGGATTTTGGAGCCAAATATTTGGGAATTTGTGCTTCAGGGAAAAAAAGACCAAAATGCCCTTTCTAGAAGCTTGTTTAGTTTTTTCTTTTTCTTTTTTTTTCTTTTTTTCTTTTCTCTCTCTTCTCTCACCTTCCTCCGCATGTTTTCTTCCCCCCTTTCTTTTGTTGACCCACGGTCAAATCTCTCTCTCTCTCTCTCTCTCTCTCTCTCTCTCTCGTTCTTTCTCTCAAAACAACAGCATAGGCTGCTGTGTTGCCCCCAAATCAGCCACCCTTGCCACATGCCGGAGCCGCCATACGCTGCCGGAGAGTCCAAGCCGCGTTGGTCGCCGTTCTTTCTCACCGAATCGGAACCACCCCGTTGCCGAGACCCATTTTCGTTGCCGCTTGTCTTGTTGTTTCCAACGTAGCCACGTGTCGCCCTCGCCGCCACCATCGTGCCCGTGTCGTCGGAATCGCTAAACCGTGAGTTGATTTCCTAATCCCTTAGTTAGGGGTTAATCTTGCTTAGGAGTAATTTAATTAGTTTATCTTTTATTAATGCTTTGGATGATGGTTAATTGGCAATATAATATTATTGATTAAGCTTGCTTATTGTTAATCATGGTTAGAATAAAGTAACCGCGGTTAGATTAAAGTAACTGAGGTTAAATTAAAGTAACCGTGGTTGAGTTAGTTAACCGTAGTTTAGAATAGTAACCATGGTTAGTGTTAATTAATATTATTATTTTTTGGAATAAATAATAATTTATTATTTTCGGAATTATTAATTAAATTATTTTATAATTTCGAATTATTAATATTGTTATTACTATTCATTTCTGAAAATTAATTATTTTGGGGAAAATAATTAATTGTGATTATTTATGGGAAATGGTTTTAATTGAGTAATTTTGTAGGAAAATTACTATGGTCTAATTTTCTAATGTCAATAGTATTTATATACTACGTTATCAAATGACATTGGTTTATTAAAGAATGGTTTTATTAAATGAAATAATTTGGGTTGGATAATTAATTATGGGATTGAAAAATAATTAGTATTTTGTGGGACTTAAATTATTTTATGGGAACAATCGACTATAGTATTACATGCTTCTTAAATGAGTATCTTTGAGTATAATTATAGTTTATACTTATTTTGGGATAATTGAGTATTGATGGGAATAGTTGATTGTCGTAATTGTGAAGACACGTGTTTATTTATTATTGAATATTGAGACGCGTGGTTGGGTACCCGTAACTATTGAGGTACATGATGATTTTGAAAAAATATGCAAGTACTGTGATGTTAATTGGTTGGAATTGATTGTCGGACTGTGACTTGAACTGCTGATTGTTACAACTTTCGTGAATGATTGGATTGTTGCTATTGTACGTGACTGCTAAATACTGCCGCATGACATTATACATGTGTTAACTGCAACAGCATGTCGCGTGAGCACGAACTGTATGTGCATTCACGACCAAGCAAAAGTAAAAACAAGAATGAACTGTTTGCTAATGTGTTGCATGGTCATATTAAAGTTGATAGCCTGGTTGAGCCAGACGATCGTCAATCCTCATTAGGGTTGTATTGTGACCATTGGGTTGCCTAACAGTGGTCAGATGCAAAGTTGTAGCAGTGAATGAGCCCCATGCTCCATAGGGAATGCCATCAATTGGGGAAAGCCCATGACGTCGCCGTGCCTCATGGGGGAGGACGATGCCTGGTCTACGACCAGTTGACCGCCAACCATAAGGTTGTGCCGTGGCCTAGAAGGTCGTAATAATCGGAGCACGTGTGGGCATTGAGATATGAGAAAGTTGTGCTATACTCTGATTATTTGCATGCCTCTTGTTGTTGTTATGAGGTAATTGACAGTTTCTAGAGGTTGCGTGTACCAAGGCTAAGTAGGGTCACATGTGTTTGCATCTGCTTATTGAACTATCGTATGATAATGCTGCTTTAGGTGTGGTATATGTTGTTTGCCGGAACTAGGTTGCATGATTAGACTACCCTCGAGGCGAGCAAAATTCCTAACCAAGGCTTAAGATTTTGACTTACTGAGATTTTATCTCATTGGTTATTGTATAACCATTTTTAGGTCCGTAGGATGGTGAATCGACGCGTGTTATGGCTCATGGCCATTTTTGAATGAAGGAGATTAACTCTGGCTTGTTGGTTTCATTGGCTTGATAGGATGATGCCCGTGGTAAGGGTTTGTATTTGTAAACTTCTTAGGGTTAATCAGTTAGTTAATAAAGCATCACTTTGGAATGTGTTATTGTTGGGTTTTCCTGCTATCTCTGCTTTTGTAATTAATTGGGGGATTGTGATTCGCTTTTGCATGCGTTTAATTAAAAGATAAAAATAACAGTCAACGACGGATACTATGGAGTCGCAAATCAAATGACCGCAAAAGAATAGGAGTTGCCACATGCTCGAGGGGCAAGGCGTAACATTATGCCCAAAAATTGCGAAATGATGAAATTGCCCCTAGCCATTTATGGACTAGGGGATAATTTTGGTTTGAATTAAATAGAGAGAGATGATGGGAGGGGCAAATTTCCCCCCTCAACCATCCCCTCCTCTATCCTCTTTCTCTCCCTCTCTTCCTCTCGTTTTCTCTTCTCTCTCCTTATTTTCCCCTTTTCCATGCCAAACCCCTAGTTGCCCCCATCCCCTCCACCCTGACAACCCTCTCTCTCTCGTTTTCTCTTCTCTCTCCTTATTTTCCCCTTTTCCATGCCAAACCCCTAGTTGCCCCATCCCTTCCACCTTGACAACCCCCTCTCTCTCTCTCTCTCTCTCAGTTTTCCCCCATGCACATACACTTCCCCTCTGCAGCCTCCTCCTCCTCTTCCTCCTCCTCCTCCTTCTCCTCCTGCTTCTTCTTCTTCATTTTGTTGTGGCCAACAATAGCTGCTATGTCCCTTGCTGTTGTCACCTCTTCAACTGCCACCACTACTGTTGTCCCAGCTCCGCCAGCTCGTTGCCAAAGCCGTGACAAGCACTAACCGCCGAACCAACTGCCCTTTTTTCCTCCTCTTTCCTCTGGTTTTTCCAACTTGTAGCAGTTCTTGGTTGAACTGTCACTACCCACTGTCATCAGCCACCAAGCCACACGCCAAACCATCGTCGTCCGCTTGAACTAGCCACGCTCACCCTCTTCTTCTCTGTTTTTGTTGGGGTTGCCTCGTTGAAACCAAACCCCAGCTGGCCTGATCACTGGAGTAGCTGGCTGCCCGTCCAAGACTATCAGACCGCCGAGCCAACTCAACTACTACCCGTCGCCGTTCATCCCTCCCTCTCCATTTCGCTCTTATCCCTCGTGGACGGAGAAGTCAGACATCCTCCTCATTGCCCAGCTTGACCGTTCATCGTTCAACCACCGCTCGCCACTATAACATCCTAAATTTCAACCCATTTCGAGATATATGAAATGGTTATTTTATCAATGCATTGTTTAGTTACATTTACTTTGAATTTGCCTCTCATGAGTTAAATAACTATTCGAAAAGGAAATTAAGGACTGATACGCGTGCAACTAGTGAATTCAATCAGGGATAGGCTAGTCAACTATAAGGATCAAACAAGGATGATACCATACCGTTACAGTCCAATTAGCAAATGGATATAAATCAATTTGATAGAAGTACGAGGTCAGATTGCGGGTGATTTCGCACGACTTCGATATTAATTGTAAACGACATTAAACCGATTTTCTTTTGGCATGTACTCAGCGTGAGCAATTAACCTCTTATGATTACATAACAATCGAGGATCGCCCTGATTTGAATAGGCATGATTGTGGATTGAAAAACTATCAATTATAGGTCATATACATGAGAACCCCTAAATGCCGCCCAATAGTTATGTTGTACTAAAGTCACGATTGATCGATTTTAACCACGAATTTCAATCAGGTTTCGAGTATCGAACTTTCAAGGATATCAAGACTAAAATATTGGATTTTGCCTCATTGTTTCTCGAATTTATTGATAAGCCCGAAAATTATTGGAAAAAGATTCAACAGACTGAAAAAGTTGAATCAAGAAGAGTTGGACAGACCGAAGGCTCAATAGGCCTTGTGCCTATTAGGGGTTGGCCACGTGGGTCCCAAGCTTGCCTAAGTGGGCCCAATTAGGTCCACTAAGCCAACTTCTAGCCTTTGAGCCTAATTGCATTTTCTAGTCCATTTCTCCTCAATTTAAACCCAAACCAATTTTATTCAAGCCCGTCTAAAATCTTGGCCTATATATGCGTATAGTATGGTATACTATACTTGGGGGAAATTACAAAATTGCCCTTTCTAGATTGTACATTCAATTTTGGAGGACAAAATGGAGGAAAAGTCACAGAAATGATGGAAATGTTTCGGAAATTGATGAAGCTTCTTGGAGAAGGCTTCAAGGGAAATTATCTTCATCTTTCTCTCTCCTCCCTCATTCCTTTTCCCTCTTGGGCGTTCAGCCCCTCACCCCTCCTTTTTCTCTCTCATTTTTCTCTCTTTTCCTCTCCTTTTCTTCTTGTTGCTTTCCCTTGCCACCCCCTTTACCATCCAGACCACCACCACCCATCGTTCTTGTCACCGTTGTCATTGCCATGCCGTTGTGGTGCCATCCATTCAGGCTACCAAGCCGTGCCTCTCTCTCCCTCGCGGTTCTCACCTCTGCCGGAAACTGCATCCACCGAGACCCGTGTTTGCCAAGTGCCTCCATGACATTTTGATGGTAGCTGTGCGTCGCTGCGCCACCACCATCGCGCCCATGTCATCAAAATCGCAAAACCATGATTTGTTTTCCTAATCCCTTAATCAAGGGATAATATTACTTAAGAGTAGTTTAATTAGTTTAATCTTGGTTTATGCTTTTGATGTGGGTGATTAGAATTTTATTAATTGGTTAATCATGCTTAGTGTTAACCCTGGTTAGAGTTGAATTTACCCTAGTTAGATTAAAGTTACCGCAGTAATATTAAAGTAACTACTGTCAGATTTATTAACCGTAGTTATAATAAAGTAATTGTGGTTGAATAAAGTAATCTCGGTTGGGTTAGTTAACTGTAGTTTGGTTAATATTAACTACGGTTAGTAATAAATAAATATTATTATTATTTTTGAAATAAATAATAATTATTCATTTTCGGAATCAATTAATGCATTATATTATTTTATAATTTCGAATTATTATTATTTATTTATGAATATTAATTATTTTTGGGGAAAATAATTAATTATGATTATTTCTTGGAAATAGATTTAATTGAGAAATTTCGTGGGAAAAATTACTAGGGCCTATTTTCTAAAGTCAATTGTAATTATTTACTAGGTTATTAAGTGATATTGGTTTATCAAAGAAAGGTTTTTGGAAATGAAACTTTTTGGGAGGAATAAATATTTTTAAGATTATTGTAAAGTGATAAGTATTTTATGGGGATTATGGGATTGGTAAATAATTATAAGTATTTTGTAGGAGTTAAATTATTTTATCAGAATAATTGACTATAGTATTGTATACTTCATAAATGAGTATTTTTGGGTTATAATCCTAGTTTATACTTATTTTGTGATGATTGACTATTTATGGGAATAATTGATTGTCATTAGCCGTGGAGATGCGTGTTTATCTATTATTGAATATTGAGACACGTGGTTAGGTACCATTAATTATTGAAATACGTGATTATTTTGGAAAGGCGTGCAAGTATCGTGAAGTTAATTGGTCGGAATTGATTGTCAGATTGTGACTTGAATTGCTATTTGACGGTTGTATTTGGACTGTTGAATTGTCCAAGTCATGTGGCTATTGATTATTATTGCATTGCATTATACGTGTGTTAACTGCAATAACATGTTGCGTGAGCATGAACTATAATTGCATTTACGACAAAGAAAAGAAAGAATGAATTGGTTGATGGTTATGCTGCATGATCACATTAAAGGAATACCCAGCATGCCAAAAGACCGCTAACCCTTGGGGTTATGCCATGGCCTTTTGGTCGCCTGACTTCAGTTGATTGCTTAACAGTGGTCAGTTGCGAAGTCACGGTAGAAGCCGGACCCATGCTCCTTGGTTAATGTCATCTAGGGGAAGGCCTGTGACGTAGCCGTGCCCACAAAGAAGACGATGCCTAGTTTTAGACTAAAGACCGCCAACCATAAGGTTGTGCCGTGGCCTAAGGGGTCATAATAATTGGAGCATGTATGGGTACTGAGACATGAAAAAGTTCATTGAGTGCTCTGATTATGTGAAATGACGGTTAAAACTGTTATGGCTTGAATTGTATTGTTTATGCAGGGTACTTGTGCCAAGATAAGGTGAGATCGCATGTGTTTGTACCTGATGGCTATAAAATTGTATCGTGATTGTGTTTCTGACATGTTGATAGATTAGGCAAAGTGGAGGTTGCTTTACAATTAATCTGCCATCGACTCTAGGTTGTATGATTAGGCTGCACACAAGGCGAGCGAATCTCCTAACTAAGGCTTAGGATTATAACTTACTGAAATTTTATCTTACTAATTATTGTATAACCATTTTTAGGTCCATAGGATGGAGAACCGACATGTGTTACGGCTCATGGCCGTATTTGAAGGGAGTAAATTAACCTTGGCTCTTTTGGTTTCGTTGACTCGATAAGAAGATGTCGTTGTAAAGGTTTGTACTTGTGAACTTCCTAGAGTTAATTAGTTAATAAATAAAATGACACTTTTGAATGTTTTTTTTTTTTTTTGATGACCCAGGGAACCCCGCACCCCACCAATAGCTAAGGATGTAAACCCTGAGGGCCACACGTGCTAGCCACCACACACATACAACCAGGTAAGTCACTCTATGACGAAACTGGGATTCGAACTCTCGACCTTTTGCGAGAAAAAGAGAGCACGAACCAGCAACGCCACCCAAGTGTGTGGTCACTTTTGAATGTGTTTCTGGTTGGGTTTTCCTACTATCCCTACTCTTGTAGTTGACTGGGTGGTTGAGATTCGCTTCCGCATGCGTTTAATTAGAAAATAAAAATAATGGTTGGCGATGCGTACTGGGACATCGCATCTAAATGACCATGAGAGAATAGGGTTGTCGTGTGCTCGAGGGTCGAGGCGTGACAGCATCGTCCGACTGCCCTTATGCCGCTGTCAATCCTACCCTGAGCCATGCCAGCTACTACCTTGCGTCTCTCTCTCTCGTGAGTGTTCCTTGGCTGAATAGCCAGCCACCCCGCGGCCGACATCCGGCCTTGTGCCGCCTTGTCTCGGCAAATCGGAGGTGTCTGCATGTCCGCCTCGCCACCGCCATCACACAAGTGTCGTCGGAATCGTTCCCAGATGAGTTTATGCTCTAATCTCTCGTTTAGTCCATTAAACTTGCTTAGGAGTATATTATGTTATAGTTAATTTTAGTTAGGGAGTTGATTATGATTAACCATGGTTTAAAGGATTGGTTAGAAAGTGGACTATGGTTAAGTTAATTAACGAAGGATAGGTTAATTAAATAAGATGGAAGCATGGTTATGTTAGTTAACTATAGTTAACTTTAATTAAATTGTTAATCATGCTTAGTGATAATTAATGGTGGTTAATTAGGATAATCAAGGATTAGTGCGATAATCTTGATTAGTATTATTTTATTAAAAAGAAATAATTTTCTTTTTAATTTTTATTTATTAAATTCGTAATTTTTACTAATTATTTTAATAATAATTAATTATGAATAGTACTTTCTAATTATAATTAAATTGTGGGACTAATTTGATGTGTCCGTATTTATAAGCATGTTGAATTGTTGTTATATTGATCATGTAATTGATTGAAATTATCATGTGCTTGATTGTTCTGATAATTATACCTTGACGTTTGTGTATTGTTGCATAGACTATAAAAAGAAAAGACCCCGAGGTGTCAGGTGCATATATGTCAAGCTTCACAAGAAAAAAAAGAGAATGGCATATCTTCCTTATAAAAGCTAGACAGGTTTTGAAATAAAATGTGATCACGTGCAATTCTTTACTGCTATTTTTTACATGAAAAATGTGTAGTAGGCTTTTATATTGAGCATGTACCACGTCTGCATTGGTCAATGCATGGAATTATTTATTTATGGTCTGCTTGTGTGGTCACATAATATAAACTATCACCCCGACAAGAGTCCGGATGTAGGTTGCAGTAGAGGCTAAACCTATGCTCCTTAGAAAATGTCATATGGACGGGAGATCTAGACATAGACGTGCTTGATGGAGTGGTACAATGCTTGGCAAAGCTAGTAAACACCAGCGTGAGTTCAGTCGTGGCCTTTAAGGGCATTAATAATTGAAATACACATGAATGAAGGGGTGCATGAGAAATATGTTGACATTGATTCTGATTATGCATGTGTTGGTTGCATTAGTTATGGCACACCAGAATTGATATCGTGTAGGATATGGCAATGGCCAAGTGAGATCGCTTGCAATACGACTCAACTGTGGTTGATTAATGCATTGTTGAGAGTGTGGTATGCGTTAATCGTGAAATGCATGTGTGCTTATCGTGTAAGGTATGGTATGATCGGGTAAGGTTGCCTGTGAATCGATTGCTTGTTAATGTTATTTATGGGGTTATTGAGTAGATCGAGTCATTAATTGAGGCAAATAGTATTGTTTTGTCATTGATTTGCTTGAGGAATTTGATCGTGCCATAGGTACCCGAGGTGAGTTGGTGTCCTAACTGGGACTTAGGACGAGAACTTATTGAGATTATATCCCATTGGTTATTATCTAACCATTTTAGGTCCCTAAGATGATACACCACTTGGTGCGGTTCGGGGTTCCCCAGGATTGGGAAATAGTTGTTACGATCTATCAATTTCCGAGTTGGGCGTACTTGTATGAGAAGTATGTTTCCACCATCTGGGTGGATGAACGACCGGGGAGGTGGGTTCTCCACCAATTTTTGGCATGGTATATTAAGGAGGGCGAGACTCTATTTAGCCCTCTGTGTGGTTTTGATGGACCACTTAGTAGGGGCCCTAAAAATGTGGATTGGGATCCCATGAAGTTAGACCCCTAGAACAACTATTCTTAGACCCCTAGAACAACTGTTCAAAACAATTTTTTTGGAACTCTTTCTTCTTCTTTTTTTATATGGTGTTGTGCATCTCACTTTAATAAACGTGATGTGTTTGTGTCAAGGCATTTCAACATGTCTATTAAATATTTCATGTTGAGGTTAGTCATATTCATGTCACATCCCTATTTCGGCACGATATGATTAACAAGACATTATATCAATTGTGGTCCTACTTGAAAATTTGATGGCTTACTTAACAAAGAAAAAAAAGATGATTTTAGTGCCTCCCAAATTTTGTAGCATTTTATAATTAAAAAGTTTACTCTATGTGGCTTTTTAAAAAAAAAACCAGTCCACATGGACAAATAATCGTGCAAAACCACGTCGTTCCTCCCCAATTCTTTTTGCATCTTCATTTCTTCTACTCCTTCACCATCCCCTCCACCATTGCCCATGGAGCCATCACCCACCACGCCCAGCACTGCCACCTCCTCGACTACCTTGACAGTTTGGCAACAGCGGTGAGAACGTGGTTGTCGACCCATCCATCTCCTTTCAAAACCCCAGCTTGTGCCATGCCTACGTGCTCATCCAATTCAATCCATGGCCATTTCAGTTGCTTCCTTCGATTAAGTGACTTCAACCTATGTCGAGAGCTCTTCGATTTTTTATACGAAACCTTAATTTTTTTGATTCAGTCAATGGCATTGATCCTCAGCCTCTTTTCGAGATTTCTTCATCGATCTTCCTTCTCCATCGCTCTCTTAACACCAAAAGCCATCACTAGAAAGGAAGGGATTCATCGTACACACATTGATCATACAAAGAAGTTCTTGATAGAAGTGATTTTCCTTCAATTCGACTCACGATTTCAGGTGAATTGATTCTAGTGGCCATGGCCCTTCTTAATAGAAGTTACATCGTTGCCACTTACTTCCTCTGTTTCACCTTGTTCCATGGCCAAGAGCATCGAAGTGGTTAAATCTCATATACTATAGGCTGTCCTAACAACATCCCAGGATCAACATAGCTAGAAACTTGAACATTATGACGGTGAAAAGAAGAGATTTACATACTTGTTTTCGAATCCATCGACCCTCAACGTAGAATGAGGACGAGCCAATCTTCCAACGGTATTGATCTTCTCCTCTATTACCCTCAAAATCCTAGCTCGATAAGACTACCCTTAAGATTGCCCCTCATCACTACCTTATGTGAGGATTTCAAAGCATGTTTTTAAACTGGGGGCTAGAGGAGGGACTTTTAGCTCTACTTATAGAGTTTCAACTAAGCCATCTCATCACGGGACAGGCCCAACTCAGTCCACACAAGCCAAGCCTATATTTATATATTAAGAAACCTTACATCTCACTTTAGCAGACCAACCTTATGAAACAGTAAATTACAATCTCAATTAATGTAGCCCACATCAAGAAAACTCTTACAAAAACTTCATTACTTGTGTCCGTCTTCAATGACAACAAATTCCTGAACCTCTTCTTGTCAGTTTGATGACTAATGGTGATTAGTATCACTCATGCTTGATTCACTTGAGTCTACGCTATAATTGGATGATATGCGATGGCTCTATTATTCTAGTTCTGATTTTAGTGATTCCAGATGAAAACATGCCTTCGATTCCATAACCTTAGTCAATCATGTTGTTGCACATATATTGTCTAACAAAATGCCTCAAAGGCATGTTTGAGAAAGAACACATGATATAATCCAATCTGAGATTTTGCTGACACGGAGTGCTTGTTTCCAGTTAATTTGTTGAGAATTTGGAGATGGTTCTTGTTGTAATTCGTCATTACTGAATGTGAGCCCATGTTTGTCTCCTGTTTTTGTTCCATGTTTCATGCATTCATGTGGCGCTCAATGTTGGTCGATCAGGTGTCAACAATTAGGATTCCTCCTCAGTAAGGCAAATTCTTTGAACTCCGTTTTTGCCACTTATGAATGAAGTAAATTCTATAAATTTCAACTACTGCAGTTGTGAAAACCGACCATAATTTAGTATCCATTGATGATTCAAGTTTATCATGATGATGTTGCGGTCCGTGCGAGTGGTGCTTGGTGATGGTAAGGTGAATAAGGTCAACGGTAAGGTGAAACACTTCAGCCAACAGATTTAAGCAACTCCTTCATGTATACTTCACAACTTCATTGAGACATTTCAACAAACAGCCTACATGCAAAGAGAATACTACATCTAGTCATTAAATCGAAATTGTCTTGCATCTAAATTCAGTATTTTGAACAATGATGTCGTCACCAATCATCAACTAACAACTCACATTTTCAGTGAAATTACCTTGTCCAGGAGGGTTCTCGGTTGCGCTTACTAATCGAGCTACACATGGAGGTGCAGCTGGTTGATGCTGCTAGTTTGTGCTTGCACTAGCACGTGTTTGTGTAGTTGATGCAAGCACAAGCACAAGCACAAAACTACACTAGGACTTGTGTGTACCGGTATGTGCTTGGCACCGAAATGATCACCTATCAACAATGAGTGTAACAGAAATGATCACTATAAAAAAACAAAAAAATGTCACTCAAACAATCACTATTTACAACTTTTAGATGAAGTCCTTTAAAGGTTATGTGCTAATTGGGTACATCAATAAGCTACATAGGACTGGGAAATTAATAAAAGATGGTCATGTCAAATTTCCGATAACTTATATCAGAGTTGGTACTAAAGTTATCGTTTTTTTTCCTTAAAACCCGACATTTAATTGATCTGAAAAAAGCTATACGCACTAAAGTAAGCATCTTACACAATTTTTGACATTTTTACGGTCCTTCTCCTCTTCTAGATGTTGGACAATATACAACGGGCAATGGGCAATGGGCAAAATGTCACGGGGAGAGACTTTCCCAATTTAGGACAAGCTCATGCGCCATAATCAAGCCAAAAAGGCAGGCCAACTTCCCTCATTTGATTGTGTTAAAAGCAATAAGATTAATTGCTTCATCATAATTAAGCATACAACACCTGTTTAGATTGGACATCTAATCAGTCAAGTAAAAACACATATTGATGACATGTTGAAAAAGCTCCTATTAGATTCTGAAGTTGACAAAACTATCCAGTAGACTTTATTAAGTCTAAATATTGTCTTGAAGAATGTTGATTCAGGGACATACTCAAGGAATGGAAACATTTCATTCCAAATCAAATTCAAGGACAATTCATAGAGTCTACCTCAAGCTGAAGATACTCAGACTTATGCTCAAAACTTTATTCTTAAGATGAAGACTGAGAGAATTGTTTTCATTCCCATCCTAACAAAGTTTAGGACATAGCTAGTCCAGAACGCGAAAAGATCATAACATAGCTAATTCATAATGATGCATACAACCAGAAGGTGAAAGACCCAGAACAAGACCGATCCAAGGCATACAATTACTAGTGATTTGGTTTGAATTTCACATCGTGATAGAAGGTTGATCCGATCTAATTGATTGACAAATCAATCTTGAAGATAAGTTTTTTTCTAAATGGAGAAGCTCTACTTACCAAGACTCGGGTTGTATGGGCTACTAGAACCAAGCAGGGATTTAGCTTCTATCACTCAATGGCCATCAAATCTTCTTGATACAGATCTGTCCAATGGGTAAATTGAAAGACAATCCTCTAAAAGTTGTCCAACAGCTAGTTTGGAGGTGGAGGAGTATAAAACAAGACTAAGGCGTCGAGGAGCAAAGAAGAGACAAGGCCCGTAATCTAAAATTCTAAAATCTAATCTAACTTTGATCATACATTTGTCTTCTATGAGCTAAAAACCTTGTGGTTGTAAGAGAAGTACCAAAAGAGTGACTTAGTGAGATAGTGTGATCTATCATTGAGTGTTTACACTTAAAATTGTAATCTTTTGTTTATTATATAGTGAAATCTAGGCTGTAGGCTATCAGCGTAAGAGAGTGGACATAAATCCTCATTTAAGCCAAATTACTATAAATTTTGTATGTAGTTTTCTCTCAACCCTAATCTTTTATTATTTATTGCTATAGTTCATTGCACACCGTTTGGTGCTTCTAAAGTTTATTTTACTACTTAATAGATTCTGAACTCTATTCCAAAATCTGAATATTATTCATACTTAATCTTGACTTGTTCTATTATGCTTTAATTTATAAAGATTTCATATTATCTCCTATTCAACCTTTCTAGGTGATATCTGCTTGCTAGCGACCCTCAACTCGAATATAACAAACAAACAATGAGTTAAAACCAACCATGAGCATCATCACGAAAGTAGCATCAACACATTGAGCTGCCATTGTATTGCTTTTTCTAGATGGAAATGGAATCCAAAACATTCAATGTGCTTCATCATTTATCCTTGACTCACTTTGAACCTCTCCCTTGAGAATCTCTATGCACCAACGATCACATCACATAGCTCCATTTTCTTTGAAAAATTCTTGAGTGATCACATCTCAGAGTTCCATTTAAGATGGAGATATCTAGGTCGAATTCTCTCTCCTCTTTTACTCTCTCTGTTTGGGTTGGTGAAGAACATGACCGGGGAGTTCCTATAAAGGGGTGAAGTCAGAGCTGGTTCATTCACCTGCATCATCACAAATATGAACCTGATAATGGCACTAGACGTGACAGAGAAAGATATGAATGAGCGTGAGCAAAATTCAGAAAGTGCACCTAGAGTTGCCTGGCTTCTGCTTTCATCGTTCCACCAATGGGTAATCATTCTGGTGAAAGATAAAAAGCCGGGCTTGTTTCCATCTCCTTTCTTGTTTCTCCTTTCTTGTTAAAAGAGAAGGAGAAGTCGCTTCTCTCTCTGTCTCGGCATTTATTGTGATCGGTGCCAACTTTGAAATTGAACGTGTCGATCAACCATTCGTGAAGGGGCTCAGCTCATAAAAATGGTACATAGCTTTTTGGGAGGAGGAGCAGTTTTAGGGCAATTAATAAGTAGTGGTTAAAAAACAAGTGTTACAAGATTTATTTTTGTGTATATACATATATATATATATATATATGTTTTTAATTCGATTTTTAAAGAGGTGATTAAATATTATGAGAAAAGTAAGTGTATTAGTAGCCAGTTACAGATTGAGGTTTTAAGCTTGAGAGTACGAGACAAAAATTTTAAACTAATATCTTAAGTGTGTGTATGTATATATATGCGCGCGCGCACAGGGGGCCAATTAGCTCCTTAGGTCTGCGATTATTGAACTTCCTAAAAAAAAAATTTAAGGATGGATATTTACTGAATTTTCGGGTTGCAAATTTACATAATTAAGGTATACATAAACGGCCTAAAAGCACTCACTTTTTGAGGAATTCACACAAAAATATCCAGACGCAAAGAGCCTTCACTCTTTCCCCATTCTCACTCCCCCTCCACCTTTAGTCGCCGTTAGTCTCTACCACCTAGTGATCCGTCACCGTCGACGTGGTCTCACCTTCCCTAACCATCGCCACTTGCCATCGAGTCCTTGCGCCATTGCCCATCGCTCATCGACTTGTGTCCTCTTTTACCCAATCATGATCTCAATTGTGACACATGTGATTCAACTCACTCAAGATATTATATGCTTTAATTCATTCAATGTCAAATCTCACGGTTTTATCCTTTGAAGTATAAATAGACATTCTCGAGAGATCACCCATTTTGATAGTGTCTTGCCTAAGCATGTTTAGGATTGGAAAAAGGCATTTTTTTGAGTTAATACTAGCTCCGCATATATAATCCAGATCCGCTCTCCTCAATGTTCAGTACTCACCCATTTAAAATCTTGCGTACAGGCCCTCCTGCCTCAGCAATCATTCCCCCCACCCCCAACCACCGTGCCAGATCGTCACATCTACCATGTGTTCTCTCTCCTTGAAGCTGTATGCTTGCGCCATCGGCTGATGACCTCGCCAAGTCTAGGCTCAGGTATGCCGGACTCTATGTCTAGAACCTGCATGCCATCGCGACCCATAGAGATTGAGTGTGGCGCTTGGGGGTTAACCTGGGTGGTGACGACGAAGGGGCGAGAATAGCTGGTGGCGACACGAGATGGTGCATGGCCAGCAGGCTCATGGTGGCTCTTGTAGTCCTCTCTTCGTGCGAGTGCGCACGTACATACTTGCTTGTGAGGGGGCACAATGGAAAAATAAGGAAAGGAGAAAAAATGGGAAGAAAAATAAATGAAAATTAGAGATCACATGTTCAAATCTCACCAATTATGTACAAACTAGTCTAGGTTAAAATTGCATACTCGGAACAAAGATTAGGATTTGACCGGTTCATTGGGCTTGCAAGGTGTTCCATAGGCTTTCAAGTAATTAGATTTCCACATCCATACCCCTAGATTATTAACAAATGGGAAAACGGGGAATTAATATAGGCTATTGAATGAGTCTAATAATGGGGTGTCAATCTCTCGTATGTAAATCTAAGATGTTATCTCGTAAACTTAAAGCATTTCAATTCTTTATTTTATTTATTGAAATAACAAGTATCTTCAAAGTAGTATTTCGTAAACTCTTCTCGAGAGTGACAAAAAGATGTTCAATTTAAAAAGTCAAGATCAGCGGGAGATAATGGAGTTGAATCGCCTCGTACCAAAGCTTAATGGAATTCAACCCCTCCTGCTGTATATATCTTTTCCGGATTTTGATGTTAGAAAAACTCCTTATGTAATTTGAAGAGGACAAAACATCTACTTGAATTAATATGCTTTCTTGAGGAAGCAGAAGGATATCCTCTACATACACAAGTTAACAATATGACTTCTACAGAGCTTCTTTACTATGAAAAAGAGAACCAGGTAGTGAGCAAAAAGTATTAGAGTTAGAAGGATCTTAGAATTTTGGTGAACAACGAAGAAATGTGGGATCATCAAGGCGCTTGAAGCGACTGAATAGAAGGAAAACAACTTCGATAACATGAGTATGTCAAGGACCAAAACGCAAATAATGAGTAGATCAGAATCGGGTGAAACTGCCAAATCTGTATACGCTCCACGTACCTGGAAGCAAAGACAATCGAATTGGTGCTTTGAAGCCAACTTTAGGCCTCGGAATCCACAAAGTTACGCTCGAGAGAAATCAGAATAGGGTTTGCAATTTCTGGCTAAGTGGAGAAAGTGTCAAGCTAGTTCACGGGGGTTGTTTTGTCTTTCTGGGCATTATTTATTACTTAGCTTCGAGTGGACGTAGAACAGCCCATCTTAACAATTACTTTCGTCTATTTGACATCTCCGACTGGCTTAGGAACCTTGAGCGTTGCGTGTTTGAGGGACTAGCGTGCTAGTGGTGGCTTGAGGATTGTACTCGCCAAACGGTCCTTTGAATTAGACCAACGGCCCGGACCATGACACTTGGTATTAGTGCCTGAGTTGTAGCGAAACACTGTGGGATCATGCAACACTCGAACAACCGAAGATCGTAAACAATTGAGGATTTGGAAGCTGAGATGAATTCCCTAGATAGCCAAGGGACATCATTCATGAAACTCGATGAGCAGATCAGGCTCATTGAGAGATCGCACTACGCTATGGGTGATCGAATGGGTATTCTTGAAGATGACATTCGAAACCGTGCACCAACTGCACAAGGGGACGGCATAACTGACTACGCAAGTGGTCATATTGACGCGAGCCACAGGTTACACCCAATTTTGAGATGGGCTGCATGAAGGTACCAGAACGATGTGCTTATTTTGGCGGCTGGGATGTTAAGCAGCTCGAGAACTTTTTGTTGGACATAGGACAATACCTTGGTACCGTGCGTCCAGACTTGAAGCAGACCAAGGTAGCGATGGTTTCCATGTATCAAAGCTGTGGTGACGGACCAATTATGATGGAGATCCAACATGGCCAAGGCACAAGTCAATACCCGGGATGAATTGAAGCAACGGCTGAGGTAACAGCTCTTTCCTAATAGTGCGGGGACATAATGCTCGAAGGGATTACGTGAATTGAAACACGGTAATGACAACCAAAAGTATGTGCGCAAGTTCTTAGCGATGATGCTAGACATCCGAGACATGCCTGAGCCAAGACGGGTTGCTTTACTTCCTGGAAGACTTGAAACCATGGGCCAAACCATGGGCCTAACCGAGCTGCAGAGGTAGCAACTTAGAAACTTGCCTTCGGCACCAGCCGCAACCAAGTGCTTGACTAACTACTCCTTGGCCGGCTAAAGTACAGCGAAAGTGGCAAAATTTGACATAAGTAGATACTTTGATGTCAAAACTTCCAAAGTACATTAAAATACCATTTTTTTTAAAAAGAGATATTTTAGTGCCAACTCTAGTAAAGGGTCTTGGAAATCCTATGTGGCATATTTTTAATAATATAAATCGTCTACGTAACTCGTCAAAGAGTCGAGTCAACTTAGATATCACCCAAAACGATGTCATTTCTATAATTTCCCAAATTTCTATAATTGCCCAAACTAAAGCCCTAAATCGACAAAAACACGACATCATTTTACCCCCTAAATCGAATTTTAATGTATAAATTAATTAAAATAAATTAAAAGAATGGAAATTATAATAAAAAAAGCAGTAGCAGCACTCATCGATGGCCTGCACAGCTCTCGCACCGCTATCCCACCATAGTTGGCAAGCGATGGTGGGGGGAGGATCAGTCGAGGTTAGCTAGGGTCACTAGGCATTTTAATGTATATATTAATTAAGATAAATTAAAAGAACCAAATCTTTTTTATAAAAAAGGGTAGTAGCAATGTTTGGCGAGGGCCTACACAGCTCTCGCTGCCACTGTGGCCGCCCCACATCGTCAGCGGGCAATGATGGGAGGAGGGTCGACCGAGCTCATCAAGCCTTGGGTAAGGGCCAACAAGCCTAGCTGATGCCAACGAGGGCCTACAAGCCCTTGCCTAGATCTAGGGTGAGGTTCACAACCCTTCCTCAAATCCAACAAAGGTCATCGACCCTTGCCTAATCGAGCCAAGGGTCGGTAGCCACTAGCTAGGGCGACGACCCTTGGCCCAACTAGGTGAGGGCCGGTGACCCTTGCCCTAGATTTGGGCAAGGGCTTGCAAGCCCTCACCAGTGTCGGCCAGGGTTGCCAACCCCTATCTAGGGCCCAACAACCCCAACCAACCCTCCCCCTATCATTGTCAGCCCTTGCCGGCAATGGTGGGGTGACGACGGTCTATGTCGCCCTTGTCGAACACTGTTATGATCCTTTATTTTTTTAAATTTTGCTCTTTTAATTTATTTAATTATTATTTATATTGATTCAAATCCAAAGGCAAAACGACATCATTTTGCACTTAACTCACTGGAAAAATGCCAAATCAACAATTTAGTTAGAAATTTTCGCTGTTGGCATTTAAATATCCCATTCTTCTTCAATTTTAGTACTTAAATATACTTTTTGAAAGTTTTAGCATCAAAGCACCCGCTTGTCCCAAGTTTTGCACTTCAGCTCTACATTTGCCCTACTCCCCCAAGAGGGAACACGAAGAAATTTGGTGTTTCAAACTTGAACGGGGAAAAGTTATTCGAGTTGGGCAAGAGAGGGGGAAGCCTCAAATGGCAACAGTGGACCAAGTTAGGGATTCGCAGCTTGGAATCAGTACCAGTGGAACGACAAGACCCTGGTGAAATGGAGGCAGGCAACCGCAAGCTTGCTTCATGTGCAATGGACCACGTATAGAGTTGTCGAGTGCTCGAAACATGCGATGGAAGTCATGCAGAAAGAGTGCTGAGCCATCATGTCGACTCAGATAGTTAGGGCGAGCACAGAGATGGCTTGAGGATTGGGGCCATATGCTTGCTTCATGCCGTTGAGGGCCAAGCCATCACTAAGGACTCAGGCAAAAGGGATTGCTGAGAACGAGTAGATGTATGAAGAGCTGCAGATTAACGGCTAATCAGCATGGGCCGTGATTGACTCAGATTCAACCCATACCTATGTGGATTTGCTCGGAGCCTGGCGATGGGGACTTTGGATTGGAGAATGATGGAGGTCAAATCAAGGCCTCGAACCCAGAGGCACGCCCGATTGATGGCGTGGCCCAGGGCTACTGGTAAATATTGTGTGGCAGAGAGGGACGGTCATTTTTATAACTTTTGTTTTTTAAAGGTGAGTATGATAGGGTTAGGCCAATTCACCTAGCCTAAGGACTAACACGCATAGTATTGATCTCCAATTTTTGGGACTAAGGACCGACTCTATTAGTCCGGTCCGATTTCAGAGTCTACCTGGAACCAATCAATTTTTTTTTTGTTTCATTTTTTTTGTATTCCTGAAATGGACAAACATAATATTTCAAATTATATATCTATCAACAATATAATATTGAGCAACCAAGCTTTGAACACCAATATATATCAAATATAAATATAAGACAAGATAATAACAAAAATATCACACTTGTAAAAAGAAACAAACCATGAAAATTGACATGCAAGACGAGGGAACAGAGTCGTGCGGCAAGGTGAGTGAATAGAGACAAGCGACAAGGCGAGGGAGGCCAAGGCAGCAAGAGAAGAGAGGCAAGCCACGAACCAAGCAATAAGCAAGGTGAGCAGGCGAGCAAGGCCAAGGCAGCAAGCTTGATTGAGGCAAGTGAAGAGGGTATCTTTTTTCTTTTTTTTGTCAAATTAGGGATGGGTTTCCTTCTACTTTCTAATTTACACAGCAAATTGAACTGCAAAGAAAAGAGAGGAGGATGCACTAGGGTTTAGAGTGGACAAAAACTCACAAGATATAATATCCAATATTTTTGTAAATAATATATAATATAAATATAAGGTTGATCTGGGTTGAACCAACTTTTAAACTCCCAGAATCAAGGACCAACTCACACAATGCAAAGTCCAAAGGTCTCAACATCAAAGACCAACCTAAACCCTTGGAAACTAGACCAAAATCAACCAAGTTGGGTTGGTTTGGGGTTGACCCTAAACCGATGCTCACCCCTAAAACTTTTGGGTGACTTCTCAGTCGTCCTTGGAATAAGTTTGAACACAAGTGCTTGTGACACCAATGCCATTTATAGTAGGGGTGATTAGTTCCAAGGTAAGCATGTTTTAGAGTTGCAATGTGAAACCTACCATGTTATAATTGATTCTCAGTTTTTATACCTTGGAACCTGTTATGTTTGCTTGGAACCGGTTCTAGAACCTATCATGTTTTTCCAATCCGGTTCCAAGGTTACCCAAGAACTGTATTTTTTCCTTTTTTAATTCATTTTTTACACAAAATCATATGAGGTTATAAGTAACAAAACAATACAAAGCAAAAGATGAATAACAAAAATTTCTATCCATCAAAAACAATAATTCATAAGATGAACACGTAGTCACTTACAATTATAAATAATAAAATGTTCGAACACATAACATAAAACATAAATTACAAACTACATTGCCCATTCATCCATGAAAATCTAAGGAAAGAGGAAAGACTAGCAAAGAGTTCTAAGGAAGGACAAAGGATGAAGGAGTGTTGAGATTAGAATTTAGGGAGAAAAGAAATTAAGGTTGTAGCTTTTTAGCTTATAGAATCGATTCCAAAACTGATATCAAAACAAGGCAGTCCGGTCCATTTCCTGAGTAAGTATTTACTTGGAACCTATTCTCAGACCGATTCCTGTGGGAATTGCTTGTCAGACCTATTTTTAGGCAATTTGTTCCGATTCTTAGATAGAACCGTTTGGTTACACACCCCTAATTCACGTACTCTTTGCCGTTCATGGCAGATTGACTATGGACTACTCAAACCCAAAGAAGTAGGCCTAGAGGTGACGGTGGTTTGAGCAAGAGTTACGACCTATAACTGCTAGAATCAAGTTTCTAAGATGAAGTGGCCCGAACACTTCAACTCAAACTTGACTTGGATAAATGTCGATTTAATTGTGTGCATTTTTCGAATGAGTTGCAATTTCTAATCTTTCATTGTAGTGAATAAATCTATTGAGCATTAATGATTCATTTGTTATACAAAAAATGAATGATTTGGAAAATATTTTCCTAAACATGATCGCTAACAAAAATGAATGAACAAAAAAAACTTTCATCATCTACAAAAATGTTTAGGCATAAATTGTTGTCAATAATAAATACATTTGTCATTAATTAATTATTCAAGTGATACAAGCAATCACTTTTAAGAAAATATTTTCCAAACAATTCATTTTTTACAAACAAATGGAGCCTAAATGAAATAAACTCAATTATTTTACATCTATTTTTGAATTGAATGGATAGAAAATGCCTTTATTCAGGTAATCAACAAAAGCTGGACTTTAAATTATGAGTATTGCTTATGTAATAAGATATATTACTCTTTTGGACATGTTCCAAATTGATATGATACATTATATATTCAAAGAGATTTTATCTTTATTTGCATCTATTCAAATTTAAAATCAATAAGATAATGAAAACGAGAAATGTTTTATGAAGGGTAATAATAGTTTAAAAAAAAGTTATATCACCTATTTTATAGGTTGACTACATTTAAGAATACTTTTGAAGACGCGTTCTCTTTATTCATCTTTAAATTTTAATTTAATAAGTAACAAAAGTTTGAGGATGACAAGTCACTAAACTAATTATAATTGGTTGAACAGGGCCATGTAACATAGTTATCAAGCCACGCAATTATCACAAAGATAAAGTTAAGTGCCATGTGACGAGCATACACTTTGCATGGGCATACTTTGATACATATGTTTACTCATATTTTAAATTATAGTATGTCTATATAGTTATGAAACCATGTGGTTACCACAAAGATAAAGTTAAGTGTCACGTGACAAGCGCATAATTAAATATTCCCTCAACTTTGGCAATAACTATATTAAGGGCCCACACTTTGGATGGGCATAGTTTGATACATGTGTTTATTCATTTTTCAAATTAAAGTTTGCCTACATACATTATTAGAGATTGTTTTCCATTTATTCTTGGCAAATACGAAACAAAATTATTTTTAAAGTTACACATACAAGAGAGGACATGAGACTTTACACTTAAAATCGGGGGAAAAAACCACCAAAATATCTTAAACTATATCCATTATAACCCATTTATCCTGAACTTTTTTGAGATATCAAAAATTCTAATTATGCCCACTATAGCACAGTTACTATAAACTTTTTTTTTGTTATATAAAAAATCCCAAACTTGAATCTATGTAACACGTTCACTCTCAATCAAGGTTTCGTTAGATAAGTTTTCAACTAAAATAGCATCGTTTTTTATTTCACTTAAGCCATATGGATACCATGTAGTCCACTTAAGCCATATTTTAATGGCTCTCATTGATAGAACTTTGATAAAGGGTAAATGTGCCACACAAGTACAAGTTTGGGCTTTTTATATCATTGAAAAAAGTTTAGAGTAAATATATTATAGTAGGCATTGTTTATAGTAGACAGATTTTAACGGTTCTCATTGATAGAACTTTGACAAATGATTAATTTATCACATAAGTACAAGTTTGAGACTTTTTATATCAGAGAAAATAATATAAAGTAAATATGTTACAGTAGGCATGGTTTAGAGTTTTTAGTGGCTTTTACCCTAAAATTTGGGGACAAAGTATACCGATTACTAATTGGCCAACTAGCCCAGTGGACTGCCAAAAATACATTGGACCTGGTGCTTCTGGTCTAGAACTTTGTTATGATTTTTTTTTACGCCTGAAGTCCACTGTAATTTACCCCATCATCTCCGACTAAGTTGTAGTTTCGACATGGGAAGCCCAACCTTCGAGGAAATACATGGTGAAAGACATCCAAAATCCAAGCAATATTTTTCAAAGAACTTGATATAGGGCAATTAAAAAATTGTCTAGTTACGCAAATAGTTTGATAGATATTTATTAGTTTCACTAGCTTTATTTCCCCACAATATGCCAAAGATTGAATGAATAATTAGGAAAATTCCAAATAAAGGCTCAAAATGCCATTAATTTCTCAAATAAGAGCTCAAAGTGAAGCTTGTCTCAAATCAGGGCCTAAACTGCTCTCAATTTCTCAAATAATGATCTAAAGTATACTTTATTTCAAATAAATGCATGAAGTGGCCATGTCAGTCTCAAAAAATGATCTAATCTCAACAACTGGTCAAGGGCATTTTCATCCTTTACAAAAAAAAATCATTTTCCTCCCTTTTTTCTTTATTTTTTTTCCTTTTTCTATTTTTTCAAAAAAAGACTAACTAAAAAAAGACTAAAACTTAAAAAAAAAAAAAAAAAGGAAAACACAAAATTTAAAAATAAAAATAAAAAACCCACCGCCTGGTTTTTTTTCCTCTTTCTTTTAAAGTTTTAGCCTTTTTCTTTTCTTTTTTGTGAATATAAAAAGGAAAAATGAAAGAAAAAAAAAAGTAAATGATGAAAATTCCCTTGACCAATCGATGAGGTCAAATTATTCTTTGAGACTAATATGGCCACTTTAGGCATGTATTTGAAATAATATCCACTTCAAACCCTTATTTGAAAAAATAATAGCACTTTAGGCCCCTATTTAAAACAATGTTCACTTTATGCTCCTATTTGAGAAATTGAGGACAACTCGGGCCCTTATTTGGAAATTCCCCAAATAATTACGAAAGGAAATATTAAAAACTCATTTGCAATAAAGTCATTGAAAGAAGAAACCAGAGTTTCCTAGTTTACATTTTTAATATCCCCTGTTTTCATATTTGACAACTTGCTTATGCTACATTATTTTTATATTTTAATTGGTTAACTATTTGTTCGATTGGAAACTAGCTATCCTCTATAGCCCATCAGTTTATCAATCTACATGGTTATAATTTTTGCGTAGGCGACGGAAATGATATTAGTAAGTTTCTTAACTTGTTATCTCTTTTAATGAACTAAAAACATTTTCATCGCAATCTATTTTATGACATTAGCCAAGACTTTCGAGCTATAATGTGTGTATTCCTATGTGCGAGGAATTTTATTTTATAGCATAGCTTACATCATTCAAGAAAATGGCAAGAACAAATAAGGTAAAATAGAGAACCATTCATTCAAAAAGAAAATCGTGTATAGTTTGTATGTACTCTAACCACGGCAATTAAGAAAAACATAATTAGCAATCACTTTCAGCAGCAAATAAATAACATCTTAGATGTGTACAACATAGTATTCATCGTGCACTTCTTGTCCATGGACTGCCAAATCCTTTTGTCTTTTCCACTGAGATCACCTGATATAATGATGCAAGTAAGACAACAATGACACAATCACCAACATTTATACCTTTAACCATTGCCGACAAGGTGTTGCTTAAATGGCAGAAGAGTTTGCTCCTCTCTTTTGTAGTCTTGGGTTCAAGTTTTGTTGGGTAATGCATCATATCCATGTTGGAGAGTGAGCCGAAATGGACCAGTAGAGACACGCAAATACTACTCGGACACCTCACGACTGATAAACCAAAGGAACATATCAAGGGAGACAATATAAGAAGATCCGAGGGTTGCGGGCCTTCACACTTTTCCTGGATAATTTCCCTCTTATTTGAGATGGTCTCGATTCTAGTCACTATAGCAAATAATTAGAAACTTAGTACTAATTCACGGTACGTACAATAAAATACAAGAATTACAAAAAGAGATACTTATTAATTAGTTTTGTGCAATACATGCAAGAGAAGTTTCCGGACCAGTCATTATTCAGGGCATAAAGAGAACTTTGAAAGCCTCGATGCCTTTTCACATGGAGAAAAGCTTGAGACCATCAATTTTCGAAGTCCCACGTGAAAAGTAATACTTTGACTCGTCAAAGGGTGGGGCCACAAGAGAGGAAAAAATGGACATTCGGGGAAAAAAATGGACATTCGCGGCCGAGAAAGAAAGGAAGATAAGGGAAAGAATGAAGGAAGAAAGAAAGGAAAAGAAAGAAGGGAGTTCTTGCGCGTACATGTCACAGAGGCCTCGCAAAATCGATTCAATTACGATTCGCAATGTCTGATAAATATCTGCGCCCCCTTTTTCTTCCAATCATAACAGTTTTCAGAATTATAGCCCAAATTCAAAGTTTTGTGAAAATCAAGCCATGAAATCCAATTATTGAGTTGTTAAGCTTTGGGATTTCATGAAAATGGTAGATTGCGGCATTGCAGAGCCATGTGTTTTGATGAGAGTCATTTTGGCACATCAATTTGATCAAAGCGAGAATTGTTCTATATTACGAACCGCTTTAAATAATCGCTTTGAACAAGCGATTTGTGGATGTGTTCAAATCATTTTGTTAGTATTTAAGCTCTAAGATAGCATTTTACTCGATTTTAACGTTATTTCTCACTTATTTGATAAAATTGCAAGTTCGACGGTTCAAGCAATATTCATTGTTTGATTGTAGGCATTCTAAGGTGAGTAATATTTTCTCATTTATGAATACGTAAACTCGTATCTTTAAAACAATAGAGATTCGAGATATTGTAAGTTATGAAATAGCATGTTTATTGCAAGAAAATATGGATCAAGTATTTACTACATTTTGGTCATTTTGAATGGTTTGAGAAATGTTTTAGAAAAGTTATAAGGAAACGTTATATATATTTTGAACTTGATTTATGAAATGGGTTATATAATGATATGAGAAAGGCATTTTGAAATGTTGCAGGTTTATAAACTAGAGTCCGAAATGATGTGAAAAATGTCTTGCAAAATGTATTATATTTAATGAACTGAGTTGAGAAAGATTATATGTACTGGATTGTAAAATTGACTCATGATAAATATTCTGGATTGACTTTGTGGATATTGGAGGTTGTGGTTTTTGTAACATTTCGCAATTCCAACCCCATAAGGAATGGCTATAAGGTTTGGAGTGTCTATGGTCAAGATCGGCCATGGACCGTTCTAAGGATTAGTCATCGAATCGATTGAATCGATCAGCTCGATCAACCGGTAACCAAGGATCAATTAGGGTCCGACCAATAAATTGGCCATAAACTGATCCAAGGATCGGCCATGAATCAACCCACTAACCATGCAAGTGAACTCGAGCCATTCCGCCATGGAATGGTTATTTGGTCATGAGAATTGACCATGGGATAGTCAGGCGCCATCATGGATCGACAAACAATCATGGATCAGTTCTAATTGGTCAAGGCCCCAGCTACAAGTGATTCTGCCCTATCATGAATAGGTCATGGACGATCATGAGTTGATCCGTCGCGATCGTGTATTGGTCATGCAAAGGGAAAAGTAAGGGTAAATGGAAATTTTTGCGTAAAAGCCGTCATCGTTCTTCAAAGAAGCGCAACAAAGACAGGTGCTATGTCTGCAACAAAAAAGGACATTTTGCCAAAAATTGTCCAAAGGCAAACAAGCGAGGAAGCCATTTGATTGACAAAATTGCCAAAAGCACTGGTATTCAACTTGATGATTCAGATATAGAATCTGTCTTCTCTTTAGACGATCAACCATCTGAAAATACCCTTTGTGCTATTCAGACATATAGCTCAGATTCAAGCTCAGATTCTGAAAACGATGTCTTTACTTTCTTTCCTGATTCACCTGTTGAAATTGAGCTCAATTAACCTGTCCATCACCCATATATCCCTGTCCACATTCTCTTGTCCAAATACCATAAACCAATTCATTTGGTAGCACTCATCGATACTGGAGCAAGCTCTTCCATTTTGGACACAAAGATCCTTCCAGAAGAATTTTGGAAACCTTAAACCAGCTATTTCAATTCTGCCTCTGGTGACACTTTTGCTATCAAGTATCGTAGTAAACCCATTACTATTCAGTTCTTTCCCTAGTGTTCTATAACCACCAAGGTTCTTGGTTCTTCGTCTCTAGACAAAGATATCATCATTGGTTAGGATATCTTGACCCAACTTCCCAAACTCAGAATTATGTCTCATGACCTTCGTTTCAAAAATCAATTCAAGGAATTTGTAGACATTAAACGATTTTATGCCCTCCAACCAGCCATTCTAGACCCGATCATTCAAAGTCTACTTTCTTCCTGTGCTGAAACGCACTCCCAGTTTTCCCAAACTTGCACCCGGCCATTGTGGAAAAACCCTTCTTTTTATGTCAAACTTCCTTTCAAAAGGAATGAAGACATCAATCCTACAAAAGCTAGCCACTCAGGAATGAGCCTTGAACATCTTGCACTCGCTCAGCAAGAATGTGCTGAACTACTAGCACAAGGTCTCATTGAACCTTCTGACTCCCAATGGGCATGTGAAGCATTCTATGTCAACAAACGGGCTGAGCAGAACCGTGGAAAAATGAGGTTAGTAATTAACTATCAACCTCTGAATCAGTTCCTTCAAGATGATAAATTCACATTGCCTCATCGGAATTCCCTTGTCCTGAGCCTTGCCCAAGCAAAGATCTATTCAAAATTTGATCTTAAGGCAGGATTTTGGCAATTGGGTATTGACCCAGCAAACAGACCCAAAACAGGGTTCTGTATCCCAAACCAGCATTTCCAATGGACAGTTGTCCCATTTGGCCTCAAAACTACACCCTCTCTTTTTCAAAAGGCTATGTGCAAAATCTTCGAACCATCCTCCAAAACTCACAGATTTATATTGATGACATCCTTTTGTTCAGCCATGATGAACAATCTCATTGCCAACTCTTGACACAATTTGCTGATATTGTTAAGAAACATGGCATTATGCTTTCCCAGAAAAAGATGATTATTGCCCAAAAGGAAATTGAATTCCTTGGTATGCGTCTCAAAGATAAAACCTATTGCCCTGAACCCCATATTTCTTATGAACTCCAAAAATTCCCTGAAAATGATCTCAATCCTAAACAAGTCCAGCAATTTCTTGGCATTGTAAATTATCTGCGAGATTTTGTTTCACACATCTCTAAGTATTTGAGACCTCTCCAGCGAATGCTCAAAAAGGATCCTCCCCCATGGGGATCCAAACAGACTCAAGCTATTGCTCAACTCAAACAGCTCTTGCAAAACCTTCCTCCTTTAAAAATCCCATCCACTGGCAAAAGAATTCTCCAAACTGATGCCAGTGACAAATATTGGGCAGCCATTCTTTTCGAAGAAATTGATGGAACCAAGCATATTTGTGCCTACAAAAGTTGTCGATTTTCCCAGGCATAAATCCATTATCATTCCACTTTTAAGGAGATACTTGTAGTTAAGTATGGCATCAAGAAGTTTGAATTCCACCTCATCGGACACCATTTTCTTGTTGAAATGGATATGTCATCATTTCCTCAGATGCTTAAGTTCAAACAAAAGCAGGCTCCCCATCCACAATTGCTACGATGGGCTGAATGGTTTTCTAAATACTCCTTTGAAGTCAAGCACATTCCGGGAACTAAGAATGTCCTTGCTGATTTCTTGTCCCATCCAAAGGAACCAATGCAAACCATCAACATGTATGTCAAAAAGGAGCCCTTCCAGGACACATACCGAACAGACAAAATCCCAGGTGGTTGGCCCAGTCTCAAATACCTTCCTGATGTTCCTGAGGCAATCTACCACAATAATCTAAAAGAAAGACTTCCAGAACTGATGTGGGAATATCACCTCCGAATTTTCCGTGAACATGGTGGTTTGATGCTTAGACCAGATGGACTTCATCCGCAATATCCATTCATTCATCCTCTCAAATGGTCTCCTGATGAAGAATTTCCAAAAGAACTGAAATGGTTATTTTGATACATGTTCAACCTGTACACTATAGCTATTGAATTTTCCACTGACAAAATTTTGCAGGTTATTCACAAGGATGGCCAAGCTCAACCTCATAATCAGAAACACCTCTTGGAGATTTTTGCATGGTATAAACCACTCTACTATTGGAGAGAACTCTTCAAGGTCCAAAATCGCCAAGGAAGGCCTGAACTAGAACGACACACCGTCATCTTATTTCACCGACCATGGACGTTTTCCCATCCATGTGGTTGGATAGCTGACAAACCTTCTGCTGCAGAAATTTCGAGCTACAGGTCCCAAGTTTTCCAAGAATTTGCTCAGATCTATCGGACGCTTCCATACTCCATCACCACAAGCAGACTAGCGTCACGTGAACTCCAAAGAATCCTACGTCAAGAAAATCGCACCATCCCACCAGAAGCATGGCCATCTGCCCACGTCCCTATCTCTTGGGACCACCTCGAAGCATGGGATTCCACGAGAGAACAGATCCAAGAAGCTCTCCATACCCTTCGGCAGAACAATCCATACTCCTCCACCCCCTATGATCCATGGGGAGGGCCACTTGCACAAGACCCTTAGGGAGACACCCCCAATTACGCCCATTTTCCGGTTCTTTTGGTGCTAGCTCATCTCATCCACCAGACCTGTCGGCAGAAGAAATCGAGAATCTCATTCGTGCTTTCAAAAGAGAAAAAGACGGAAGTTCCAGTCCAGATGCAGAAGAGGCTCTCTACAGAGAACAGATCGCTCATCATAGCTCTGATGATTCAAACTATGACCACTACAATGCTAGGGACGGAAGAGACATATAAAGCCGTCCTGAAAACACTGTACACCGGTCCTGTACACTGTTCACTGTTCATCCAGTCTATTTTTACTATCCACCCAGTTTGTTTTTACTGTAGCAACAAGCGAAAAATACTGTTCATAGCCTGTCACGGGATTTCTTTAGGACTCCCTATGTGTGTAGCCCATAAGTGGCTAAGTTTGCTCAATTATGTCCTAGCACAGCCAGTCCACTTGCTCTTGTCTGTTGTATCCTCCTTTGCCTATATAAGAGCAAGGAGCCCCCATTGTAAAAACCAGAGAGTGAAATAAGAAGTGTGTTGTGTACTCTACTCCCAACATGATCTTCTAAACACTCCCATCCTCTTCTAGTCCAGAACGATAGTTCTGAACAAACACTATGATTGAGAAAAATCCTGGAGTATGCTCTGCACTTGCCCTTAGGGGATCCTATGCATCAGAATTTCCAATATTTTAGAGTTTACCGGTATCTAAGTTCATTGTTTGAGAAGGAACTTGATGACTAACTGGCAGTCCCTATTGAAGGCCAAGAGGGCCGTGTGTGGGATAGCATACTTGTCACAAGTTTGCAACTCAAACTCTGGATTTAGATCACAATACCCTTTATGGGGTATGCAAACCGATTTAAGATATCCTTCTGGCTGAGCCACCGATTTTGTAGATGGAAACTTAGTAAGTGTGGGAATCTTGATCGCCTTGTCATCGGGCATTGTGTTATAACTGTAGTAGAATATTGAATAATAGGTTGGTTGATAGAATGAACCATCGATGTGTGATTTAAAATTAATCAATGGAATAGATCATTAATATGTGAGTTGTTGTGATTGATCAATGGATTGGACCATTGATACTATTGTTTTAAAATTACTGAGGAAATGAGTATTTTTGAATTGGACAAAGCTTTGTTCAAATGAAACCACTCATGTGTGATTCAATAAGTATTTTAGATCTTGAGTTTGGATTACGAGTTTTTGGTATTGCTTTGTATACATAGTAGTGACTTGATTAGCTTAGAAGATATGTACAACTCACTAAATTGTAATTACTCACACTTCTCTTTACCAATCTTTTCAGGTCCCTCAATTAATTGCCATTAGAGTGAGAACGTCATTCCGTAAACTTTTGGGAGTTGGATTTTGGTAGTTTGAGGCTATGTGCTTTGGATGGATGAAATGTCGACCATATCATCCCCTTTCTACTGGGATTCGAGATGTGACAAAAAGGGCTGTTCAATTCTCTTGAGAATTTTCAGAGACAAATTCTTAAGAAATCATTAACGAAGCTTTCAATTAATAGGAGAAAAATGTGTTTTCCATATGACATGATTATCAAGCTTAAGAGAACTTTCTAACATGAATGCTTGCGCCATGCACAAATCGTGCGAGTTTTATTGCGTTAAAATATTTAATAAATAAATCATGCCTCTATTTATTAGTTTAAACTTTAGATCTTACAAAATCCCACATGATAGTAGAGCAGGATGTCCTGAGTGTAAGAATAATCATAGCTAACATGATATAAATAATGGTTTAATAATTACTTAAATGCCAAAAATATATTACGTAAGGCTAAAAAGCAATTGTTACGAAGATATGATATGCTTTGATGGATGCTACATATTAAAGGCATTCATTGAAGACTTCTAATGAATACACTTATTGAAGGTATCTATTGATAGCTTATATCAAGAGTCTATTCTTCTTTCCACCTATAAAAATAGCGAAAGTCGTATCTAATAAAATACATTAAGAGGAAAGTGAGTTAAAGGAGAGAAATTAGATTTTAACATTCTATTTCTACAGAAATCATTTTCTTAAGGTTATTATTTTCTCAAGACGACAATAAAAAATTTTATTGTTAAAAACTATAGGTGCTTAGGAAACTTAACATTATAACGTCTTCTTTCAAGATAAAATTATTCTTAGGACTTCTAATAGTACCATATTTTTCTACAAATTCATAAACTAATTAACATTGTGCAGATCTGGTCTTTTTCTCTTCGATCGAGTCTCCTATTAATGGAAGGGTTAATAACACCAAAAATTCCAAATTATTAAATTTATGACAAATTTACCCTCAATATTTTTGGGTCACAAAAAACACCAAAACTAGTAGTTCCATGACAAATTTACTGCACCTAAATTATATGGATTTCCACATAGACTCATCATGTCAACTGAGTTATTGCCATGTATTATCTAGCTCGGCAATTTCACATTGAAATTTGATGGAAGTTAATGGAGAATAAATATGTCATGAGTATACCAATTGAGGATTCTCTAGTGATGCAAAGATAAGATCATATGTACTAATTTAGATTTTTTATTATATTAACCCTTAATGGAATACTAAAAGTTCAAAAATATTCGTATAGACACTCCGGTCCGGACAACGCACAAGCTAAATGACCAGTTTAACGTTAACATTGAAAAAGCAAGATTGAAGATAATACCAAGATTCAAAGTACTGCGACTTAATATGAAAGACCAGAAAACAAAACCAATCTGTGTTAACAGATACAACAAATTAACACTAATTAAATAAAAACTGCTTCATTAAAGCAAATTCAAAGTAAAGCGTTTGAACCATATTTTTTTAATCTATTGTAGCTCTAAATATCTTTTAAATAAATATATCATTGTTATTCTCTCTAAAATTTTGTCGTGAAATGTAATAAGCGCCATCTTTTAGGATGTAAACTGATGGCTTCAATTTGTATCGCTTCTCATATTACTACGTGAATACTTACCGCGATAATTATTGAAAAAATTTATTCATAAAAAGAAAATAAAAGAAAAGAAAAATAAAAAATTATATGTGCCAATTATGCTCTTTATTTAAATGAATGAAGTTCCTAGGCATAAGTACAGCGGGAGTGCCAAAACTAGGTACAGAGGAACATTTAAGTGCCAAAACTTACAAATGGTACACTTAAGTGTCAAAATCGGAGCAAAATGGATCACTTAAGTGCCAACGGCGAGAAAATCCAGCCAAAATGCTGACATGGCATTTTTCCAGCAATTTGGAGTTGAAACGGCGTCATTTTTGTTGCTGATGTGGCGAAATAAACCCAAAACGATTTGTTGTGATTAAATTTTATTTTTTAATAAATATTAATTAAATAATATTAAAATAGCAAAAATTTAAAAAATTTAAAAAAAAAAAAAAGGATTTTCCGGGGGGGAGATGCCTGCTGCGCAGCCTCATCACCGGTGGGGTGGTGGCGACGGACGGCGAGGATCGTCGACGCTTGGGTGCGGGTCGGCGAGGATCGGACGGCCCTTGCTAGTTGCGACCCTCTCCCGGATCCGGGTGAGGTGCTGCCCTCACCCCGACCTGGGCGAGGGTCGCCGACCCTCACCCAGATCCGGAGAGGGTCGCCGCCCTCTCCCGGTGTCTGGCAAGGGTCGCCGAGCCGCACCCAGGCATTGGTGACCCTCCCCATTCGTCGCCCCCGCCCCACCGGTGATGGGGCGGCGGCGACTGGCTGCTCCCCCTTCCCTTTTTTTTTCTTTTAATATTATTTAATTAATATTTATTAAAAAATAAAATTTTAGTCAAAACAAGATCGTTTTAAGTGCTATGGCCACATCAGCACCCAAAACAACACCATTTCGACCCCAGATCGTCGAAAAAATGCCATGTTAGTATTTTGACTAGATTTTCTCGCCGTTTGTACTTAAATGATTCATTTTGCTTCGATTTGGCACTTAAGTATACCGTTTATAAGTTTTGGCACTTAAGTGTCCCTTCGTGCCAAGTTATGGCACTCTCGGGGATCCGTACCTCGAAATTCCTGGATGACTTGAAAGTACTAATACCCCCAGTGCACCCTTATCATTAGATACAATGAAGGAAACTCCCCGGCTACGGGAAGTGCAAAAACCCCAACTACATCCTTGCCAAGAAAAAGGTAAAGTCTATTTTTAATCCTTGAACTTGCATGTTTTTTTTTCCCGATTACATCTTTGAACTTTTAAAATATCCAGTCAAGTCATTGAACTTGCATAATTTTTCTAATCGAGTCTCCTCCACTCTAAAATCAAATCGGTCGAACCTGTACGCTCAATGGATCTAGTAAGAGTTTGAATTAGAAAATTTTACGCCATATTGACAATCAACAAATGCATAAGAAGACCATCCACTTAGGTGGCGTTGCTGGTTCGCGCTCTCTTACCCCATTGGTCTTGATGCACAAGGTCATAGGGTGACTTACCTGGTTGCATGTGTGTGGTGACTAGCACGTGCGACCCCCAGGGTTTACTCCCCTAGCTGTCGGCGGAGTGCGAGGTTCCCTGGGTCATAAAAAAAAACTAAAAAAACAAATGCATATCAAGTAGACATACAATCAGATAAGGCTCATCGTTTGTTTGGTATAGCTGTGGGTTAACTATATTTATGTTGCGTTGTAACTAGAGGTGGTCGACAGTACGTTCATTGAATCTAGCAAGAGTATGATGTAGAAAAATTGTAGGCATATTGGACAATCAACAAATGCGTTGAAGATAAAGCTTACAATTAAATCTGGTTAAGCCGGGGCTTACTGATTGTGTTACATTGTAACTAGAGGTGATTATCGAGCGGGCTTGGACCAAAGAGTCGACCATGAGGTGCTGCCCAACCCCATATATTCAAGCCTTACCGGATCGAACTCAAGCCAAAAATGAGGGGTCTGGTTTTCTCATGGAATAGGAAAGTTATTTTTCTTAAATACCAAGTTTCTTAAATTAATAAAATTAAAATTATGTTTCAATATAAATAATATTTGAGTTCTAGTATAAGAAATTCAAAATAACAAAAATAATGTTTTTAAATTAATCTTGTTTTTTATATTCAAATTTAATTATATCTTATAATATAAATTCAATATAAATATATAAATATATTTATATTCATTACATGTTTTAGGCATTTTAGGTATATTATACTATTTTATAAAATTTTATTAGAGAATGATGGAAGGGAAAAAAGGGAAATATTAAAAAGAAGAGAGGAAGAAAAGACAAATAAAAAATGAAGTGAGCACGAGTATCATGAGAGATTTTTATCATCTACGTTTGTAAACTTTTATGTTCATTTATACCGATGTACCATTATACCAAATAATGTACATAATATAATATGAATATATCCAACTTTAGGTTCACAACTCATCAAACAATAAATATGATATAAATAAATCCATGAACTTCTTATTCTATCATATCCAGTTCTATCTTATTTAGAAATCCGGATAATCAAACGTAATATTAGGAATTGGTGGACTTGGACTGGCTAAGTGAGCTAGCCCCCTATCACCTCTAGTCATGACTATATTGCAAAGTAACACAATTTGTATGTTTGATAGCACAGTATACCAAAAAGTTGGTTGAGGAAACTCCGTACCAACTGATTGAGGCAACTTCCTAAGAAACTATTGTAGCCGTGAGGGTGCTCTTGCTTTTAAAAATTTGCCAAACACTAGCAAAAGGACCCTATAAATTTCAAATCTTTTTGTACAATACTCAATTTAGTATTACAATATTTTGATCACTCATTTAAGCTCCTTAACTTACAAATTCCATTCATTTAAGTTACTTTGGCAGCTTGCCTTGAAAATGGTGATATAACATCATATTAATGATAGAATTATCCCTACATGACTTTTTTAAATAGTGTCACATCAACTTTTCTAACAAGCAAATGACCAATGTAGTTTAAAAGAATGATTTTTAAAAGTTCGAAAGTTTAAAAGAGCACTGAAAAGTTTGCAGCATTAAACTAAGCATCATACATAAAATTTGAAATTTCTAATGTACTTTTTCTTCCAAACACCTTGCAAAAGTTGCCGCATCCTTTTTCACATCTGTAATTCATGCAGTAAACCTGGTATTTCTCAATAGAAAACTGCCATTAAGTTTTCCAATTTAGGCTCTTCTTGACTTCAATAGAAACATCAGTTTTAATTAATTGGATAAGGATTTGAAAGGACCTGATTAATAAAGTTGTACAAGTTCAAGGACTTGATTAGCACGACTTAGATTGAAACTAAGAAAATGTACAAGTTTAGAGACTTAAAGTGGACTTTTGTATCATCAACGTGTAAACACGACATTATCACAGGGTCACGAGGGCGAAGAGAACTTTCCAAGTCTCTAGCTTGAAGTTTAGTTTTGAAAATTTTGTTTTCGGTTTGGAAAGAAGAAGAAGTTTGCGAGTTTATTAAATCATATTATTTAATTAAAAGTGAATATTCTGAACCTGATTATATTTTGATAAACAAGATTCTGGAGCTCTTTTCTTTACCATCCCAAACTTCCTTGATTTTCATGTCTACCAAAAATTGCAAAAATACTATAATAATTTTTTAAATGATAGTATAATGAGTTGTGAATCAAGATATCAATTCAATCACAAGATTCAATACATACACATTTTAAGTAACATTCTTGATTGAAGGCAAGAATAATTTCGAATACATGTTAACATAACATGAGATATTGTGTGTGTATATATATATATATATTATTTTTTTTAAATGTCATTGACACGATAGTGGAAAGTATATATTCCATAGTATTTTATTATGGATTTGTAGTTTACAAACATTCCTTTATATGATTGTGGAACGATGACCACTTCACAAAATAACATATTAAATATAATGAATTACAACTCAATTAAATCAATAACTATGCAACATCTACAATTTAATGGTGAATCGATGAATTTTGCTCATGACTTATGCAATTTTACCCTAAGTTTGACATTAAAATGCTTCATCTCATGCCTTATGATCCTCGGTATGTGACAACACATGTATTAGGAGTGTATCATAACCTAAAAGGGCATTGTCAGTTATAGGATATGAAAAAATATCGTACTAATTAGAATACGTTAAAATAAGGAATGCCGAATGCCGTATTATAAAATATGAATCCCGATCGAGAACGGATCACTTCCAAATCCAGAACTTTTGATTTTCAATATATATATATATATTTTTTTTTTTTTGAGGAAATTTTGGGAAACAAGAACCGTCTTAATAATTCCTAAGGACTCGATTCTTATTACATTCCGTGAAATTTGGGAGGTTTCGTACGAGATACGGAGTGTGTTAGGGCAGCGATCCCATACTTTTCATCCGGAAAACCCCGCCTCGTGTTCCTCCTCCTCCCCTTCCCGTCTTGCCGGTTCAAAACTTGGGCCAATGTCCGTACCCGATTCTTAACGTACATCCATCTCCATGGCTCCTCAAGATCCGTCTTTCCTCGCCCCGTTTCGCCATCCAGCGTTAACCCCCCTCCCTCCTGTTCTTCTCCTCCATACCCTTCTCGCCATGGTCCCCTCCGATCGCCCGTGATAATCCCCTCCTCCTCCTTCTCGGCTTCTCAGTCTCATTGCATCGGTTCTGTCATTAGAAATGGAGCATTTGACTTGGGTTGTGGCGCTTTGGATCTGGCTCGGTTTCTTGGCTTCTGGGTCTTCTTCGATCGACGGCTTACACCAAGCGTAAGTAGCTTTTCTGATTGTCGAGCGTTCGTTTTGGTTTGATGGGTTGGCTCTTGTTTGGGAGATGGAGCTGAAGCTGATTCTTGGATGAGGGCGAGCGATTCCGTGTCGTGATTCGGGGATGTCTTATGAAATGTCAGGAGCTGCGTGCATGAACTGAGAATTCTTGTCGCTAGATTTGCATGTTGTGTGATCTTGGTGGTTCGCAGCTTGAGCTTGAATGGGCTTTGCTGAGTTCGAGGGTGATTGGTTTTATTTGCCCTTGCACCTGTGACGTCCACATTGCGATGTGGGATGTGCCGCATTGGGCGATTTGATTTAGATATGTGACCAAGCGCTGTCGGTTTGGCTTAGGATTAAATCAGTGAATAGAGAGAATTTTACTTTGATCTTTGGACTTAGATTTTCTCTCTGTGCTAGGGCTGCTGATTTTTATTGAATTGTTAAAAGAAGGTTGTGAGGTGATATGTGTGCTATTGTCATAAGCTACAGATGAAAGAAGAATGTATTGGAGGCAAAAAGAAGAAAAGAAAGGGCCAGGGTTGGCCTGCGATTGATATAAATGGTTGTAAGAGAAAATTTGAATTGATCATAGCTTTCATTCTTGCTCTTTGGCAAGTGGAGGTACTGGCTTCAAATGAGATGATTTTTATGGTGGTCTTGGCATTTGAAACCGTGAACTCTGCGACAAGTAGATGCGACTTTATGCTGACTAGGGAAGATGAGGATGAGAGAGCTCTGAGGAAATAGATGAGTAAGGGCCTTTAGTTGACATTATGGTGCTGGATATAAAATGATATAATGGGCAAACAAGAAGAATGAGATTGGCATTGCTCAATGGTAAAGGTTTAGTTATTATTGTGCAGCTAGTCAGGTTGTAAGTTATCATTACCTATGAGGGTGCGGACAGTGCGCAGATATGGCATTGAAAGTTGTAAAGATGGTTGTCTTTCATATTGATCTGTTGAAGCAGCATGCGTTGGCCTCTTGAGCTAAAATTACCCTTTATATACTCTTGGGGAAGAACTGCAACAAACCTTCTCTCGTCCAGATTCATATGCTGTACTTTGAGTCATCCCCCTCTTATATCATCTAATGGATCTGTCATTGCAGGTTTCCTGTTGTGGAACCTGATCCTGGTCATACAAAACTGCGTCTTGCAAGGGAAGGCTTGGAGATTATCAAGAGGATAAATAACCCAATTGCTGCTGTTGCTGTAATTCTCTATGATGCACATATATTTTTAAATTTCAAAACTCCATAGAGACCTGAATGCATAGTCAAGCTAGGCCTTTTTTACAGTGAAACTAGCATGTTTACGTAAGTGATTCGTGGCTTCACTTTATTTGACTATGTAAAGGCTCTTAAAGTTGATTGTTTTCTGATCTGTTGGATGATTTGATTACCTAATATCATAAGCAGCTTTCGCTGAATCCATGTACAACAATTGCTTACTCTTGAGGAGATTTGCAAGCAGGAGGGTTTACAGAATGAATATTTCGACTGGTATTTCAAGAGGTAAAATCAGTCGGCGAAATGTTAGCGGTACTTTTAAGGGATTGAAGAAGGCCGCTGAGTAGAAAAGACAAGGTTGTTTGAGAGAAAGCAGAAAGAGTGATTAGTCACAATTGCTCATAATCTGGCAACAGAAACAAAGAACAAGAAAGATTGTAGTGTTCAATCATGGCGAAATTCTTTCTAAAAGGAAAACAGAGTGGAGATTCGCAGTGAATTGTCAATTTGGTAGATGCTCATTCAGAGAACAAAAAAGTTTTTCTACTAAAAAAAGTTGTCACGATTAAGATATTATCAAGAAAGAACATCCTATTTGGTATCTGATGGTGTCGAAGCTTGTAGAGGTTCCCTTTTCTTATGAAACCAGGTGTTCAGTTATAGATGAGACATTGCTCATTGGTACAAAGTAGAAGAATGGTTGAAGAACGTCCGAATGCCAATATAAATTAAAATGCAAGTGCACCATATTGGAAGTTGTTTTGTTTTGAAGGCTTGATGGATAGTCCTTTATGTTGTAAGATTATGGAATTAATGTCTACCTCTAGATAAAATTCTTTCTTATGGAAGTGCAGTCCCTATCTTTTCTCAATATGTGTGGATTGGTCATTAGAGGTGACTATTGGTCTGTATAATTTTGTATGTCTCTACCTTAATCTATGTGGCTACTAGTCTACGAAAAGTGCCTATCCTAGAGAAATATTTGATTGCTCAAACTTTCCCCATTCTGATCTCATTTGATGTTGTCTTTTCAGGTAATTGGCCCTTACCGTTCTGGAAAATCTTTTCTTCTTAATCAGCTACTCTCCCTTTCATGTTATGAGGGTGACACTACTTTTCTGCTCATGGAACTTCTTTTAGCTGGATCCTTTTGCACTTCCTTGACATAAAAGTGTTAGCATTGGATTTTTTTCAGGATTCGGTGTTGGACACATGCGTGACACAAAAACTAAGGGTAATTGGAAGTAATAAATTTTCCCCTCTCTTTCCAATTACCATGTGCTCACTTGTCAGTTTCATGTTACAGGAATATGGGTTTGGGGACTCCCTGTTGAACTTGATATTGATGGAGTAAAAACATCAGTCTTTTACCTTGACACAGAAGGATTTGAAAGTGTTGGCAAGTCGAATGTATATGATGACAGGTAGTTTCTGCACCATGATAGAAAGCTGGGCTGAAATTTTTAATTATTAGTAAACTCTGTAGCACATGAGTAATCCAATCTCTTCTCATGTAGGATTTTCGCTCTAGCAACTGTTATGAGTTCCGTGCTTATTTATAACCTCCCTGAGACGGTTAGTCACTCTAACTTCATTATTGATTGACTGCCATCAGCTATGAAATCATTTAGGAATTTTTGTCTTATGGACAAAAATTTGAAGGTGGGTTATGCTTTTCTGTTAATTGCCAACTATGATATTGAGATAGAGTGATAGACTGGCAACTCTTATGCATCAAGGCAAAAGTTTAAATATGCTTTTACTTGGAAATTTATATGGTATGCAGAGATTGGAAGAATGTTGTTTACTTTTTGTGCCATGATTCTTAGGATTATTTTGCATCTTGAGGGATGATTTTTTGAGCTACAACTATCTGAAATTTATTTATTTGATGGGAAAGTCTGGTGGTCTTGCTTTTGCTGAATAACCAAAAATGATGCATCTGGGAAGTTTTATTTTCTGCTATATCAAAATGTTCTTTTCCCCTTTTAGATACGTGAAGCTGATATATCTCGGCTTTCATTTGCTGTTGAGCTTGCTGAAGAGTTTTATGGGAGGTATGAGCTTCATTTTGCTATCAATGGTTTTTCTATGACTACATCTTAAATTATCGTCCCTGTATGGGTCATCATAGCTTACCCATCCACCATTACTGACTTGTTTATTGATGGATTTGCCAAAAAAACATTGCTGAAAGAGTTAAGGTAACCCATTCACCACTCTTATTTTGTTGCTAGTTTTTTAAGACAAATTCTGTGCAGTGTTATTTTTCAAAAACTTCTCATGGTTGGGTTGCCTTCTAGGGTCAAGATGTTGCTTTTGAGCCTGCGAAGCTATTGTGGCTTATCCAACGTGATTTCTTGCGTAAGTTAAAGTGTCCATTTGTGTTGAAGTTTTTCTGATGTAGTAAATGAGTCCCTCATGTGCACTTCTACCATGATTGACACTGTCATTGTCCTGCAGAAGGGAAAACCGTACAAGAAATGGTGGACGAAGCTCTTAGACAAGTTCCTAATACTGATGGTTAGTATCATTACCTACCTGTGTAAGAAAATGTCGGATTTCTTTTTCTACTTTATGCAATGACAAATATCTAATATGCATCTTTCAATTGCAGGAGACAAGAATATTGATCAAGTAATTCTCTCTGCTAGATTGCTTTTCACCCCCCATCATTTAGCTTCTAGATTTGGTTGTTGGAATGAATTTAAAATCTTTTTATCAATCTTTTAGATTAATCAGATTCGGGACTCACTGGCTATCATGGGTGATAACAGCACAGCCTTCAGCTTACCTCAAGTATGTTTGCCTTTTGTTTGTCTCTGATCTCTGTTTTTTTTTTTTCTCTCTTTTCTTTTCTTGTATCCAACTTGAAGCCTTCATTGTTTGCGTTGTCAACATAATATGGAAACAATGTGAAGAGGCCTTTTTCATAGAGGCATCATGCTGAATGGATGTTTGTCTCATTTCAGTTCTATAGCTATGATCCTAGATCATCTTTCTTCCTTACATAGAACTTCAATTTCTGTGCTTGCGTGAGGGAATAAAAGACATATCTATTACCATTTATAGGGTTTACCCTGCATGGGTCCATTCTTTATCTTTGTAAGGTATATGCAGTGAACTGTCATGAGCATTATACCATGTTACTTTATGGTGTAAGTCCTTGCTAAAATGAGCCTTTAAACAGCCACATCTACAACGGACAAAGCTTTGTGACATGAAAGATGATGAGCTTGATCCCACATACGTTAAGAAAAGGGAGCAATTGAAAAAGCTTGTTGCAAGTGTCATACGTCCAAAGATTGTGCAAGGCAAAACACTGAATGGACAGGAGTTTGTTGCTTTCTTAGAGCAGGTAACTTCCCATGGATTGCCTTATTTGGTTGTAGTATTACCTTTTTTTATTAAATCAGATGCTTGATATATTTTTATTCCTTCATCTAGACTATTTATGCATGACTTTGATTAGCATGCTTGATTGAATACTTCTCATGTCTTTAGGTTGCCAGAAAATACGTTTTTTTCAAGTGAACTGTTTATATTCTCCAAGAGCTATTGAAATGGAGTCGTTTCACCACCAAGTTGAAAATTTTGCAAATATTTATTTTAACTATCCATGCGTGTTTATGAAAAAGGAATTTGGTGATTTATTACTTGGACCTTGCAAGTGTAATGTCATGTGGTTGGTGATCTCCAAGGCAAGCTTATTTGGTCTGAAATGAAAAAATCAAGAAACGTATTTCCTGATGTGCAAGGTAAAATTAAGAGAATCCTTATCTACTTGCATTCAGTTGCAATGATTTGCAATAGAGGATGGTCTCCTTCTGATTGAGGAAGGGACAGAAAATAGCTGATGCTATGTATAATTGGCCTGTAGATTTTATTATTGCTGAGGCATTTAAAGTTAAGATATTTGTATTTTTGTCCTTTTAAGTATTTTGCTCCTTTATCTTTTGGTTTCAGATACTTGAAGCATTAAATAAAGGGGAGATTCCATCAACAGGCTCTCTGGTGGAGGTTTTCAATAAGAAAATCCTTGAGCTATGTTTAAAGCTATATAGTGATATGATGGCAAAAGTGGGTTTGCCTCTCTCTGAGCAATCTTTGCAAGAGGCCCATGAAAAGTCTAGGGTTCTATCTATGAAGGCTTTTGATGAACAACATTTTGGCCGCCATCATGCTAAGAAGTCAGCAATGCAACTAGAGGAAGAAATGGACAAGGTAGTTTGGCTTCTAATTTTTCTGGGTTTGTAAGTATTAAGAATTTTGCAATCTAATCATGTGTAGTCTGCAGATGCTCTCTTTTGCAGCTGTATACTGAGTATACATATCGATTATCATGCTTAAGTGTGAATGGTTTTTTTTTTTTTTTGTATTTGTATTTGCACTTTTTGAAGATTAATGTGGGAAATTCAATATATTTTTCTCCAGGTTTACAAAAATATCATTTTGGCTAATGAGTATCGGTCCTCAAAGCTTTGTGAGTCACTTTATACAAGATGCGAGGACAAGATGGATCAGCTTCAGGTTCTCAGACTTCCTTCCATGGCAAAGTTCAACGCCGGTTTCCTTCAATGCAACCAAAGTTTTGAACATGAATGTGTTGGCCCTTCCAAAACAAACTATGAGCAACGCATGATGAAGGTCAACTGAAATATTCTCCTTTATTTCTTTAGCTTGCTTTTTCTTTTCTTTTTCACAAATTACATCTAGACTTGAGCTTTTCTCCTGTGTGCTATATATTTGAATGCAGATGTTAGGGAAGTCACGGACTCTATTTATTAAGGAGTACAACCACAGACTCTTCAATTGGCTAGTTGCTTTCTCTCTGGTGATGGTAGTGGTTGGCCGGTTTATTATCAAATTTATTTTGATTGAAATAGGGGCATGGATAATGTTTATCTTCTTGGAGACGTACACCAGAATGTTTTGGTCAGCAGAAACCCTTTATTACAACCCAGTCTGGCATTTTATTGTGGCTACCTGGGAAACTCTTGTTTACAACCCTATTCTCGATTTGGACAGGTAACTGATCTTTTTTTCTTATTTCATTTATTCAATCTCTTTTTCAATGGTTACCTTTTGTTCTCTGTGATACTTTTGATGGGGTATTTTGTTCTTCTCGTGAGTAAATCGACAGTGAAGCATATATCTTATGTTAAGCAGTCTTGACTTCCTTTTGGGTGCTAGGTGCAGTACCTGTTCTACAAAATCATCATGCATGATTCATGTATTTACTTATGCTTTTGCTTTTCGTTGGAATGGCATCAGTTTCTTTTCTTTGTCAAACATATTATCTCTTCATGTCTTTCATGCTCTGTTTAATCTGGTATGCCAAAAATGTATTGCCATAGTTCTTTTATTTTTGTTTATTGGATTAGAAAGGTCTGGATAGTTCAAAGAACCCATTATGAAGATTTTTAAAAAATTTAAGGAAAGAAGGGCAGTGAAAAACATTGTAAGCCTGCAGGGTGATTTTGCAATATGCTCATAACATGTGACTCTTTTCCTTCCAACAGATGGGCGATTCCCATTATCCTATTGGGTGCAATATTTATACTTTATTGGCGGTGTTATGGGAGAAGGAAGCATGGTTCACTTTCACTCTTACCTCTGTATAGCAATCAAAAAGGTGGCTCAACCCGTCCGAGGACAGATTAGACAAACAGCAAGAAACAATCACTCTTCCACATTTTGTATTCCCATAGAGGACAGCGAGCTTCTCCATTTTAACATGCGAAGCCCGCTTTCATTATTCTTTTTTAATCCCATGACACTTCTCCTTGAACCTCTCATACGGTGAAGAATTACTCAACAGGGAAACGAAAGAAGGCTGCCAGGAAAAAAAAAAAGAAATGGCAAGATCTGAGTAGCTGCTATAGCAATTTTAAGTGTAGCATTCTGAGTGAAAAATGGATTTCATGTTACTAATTTGATTAATTGAATTCTCTGTGTTAGTCTGCAGTGTTGTTGTCTAGATAGAACTTTGTCCAACAAAAATGATGGCAATGCACGCTAACATTTTGTGCGATGATTTCTCCATCATATGTTGTAGAGGAATGAAAAGATGGGCTTATTGCACCGCATGATGTTTCTAGTACTTGTCCACATAATAGTTATTGCCATCATCCTTTTGAGAGATATCTCGAGTATCCCAACAGCTATTGCGCTCCTTTTACCCTATAACATGAACTCTGATACCATTTATTGATTGGTCACTTGTTGAACAAAACAGGGGAATGGAATTAATAAGCAAATTTAGATGAAGATTGGTAGTTGTGAGGCATTTGTTATGTTAGCGTAGGAATAGTCTCTTTTCAAGATGGAATGAGAGCTGCAGTTCTAACTCGGAACTTCCATATCTCAGTTCACTTGGTATTTAACATGATGAGGATCATGTGTCAATTCTACTTAGTGATGCCGTGTTGTAGTGGGTTGATAAAGAGATGATACACGAGAATTCAACAGATGCTGACATTACGTCAGTGAACTCTAGAGTACGCTTTATCTGCAGTGATAACCTGAACGTGGAATCCTGAAGGCTTTGTTGTTCATCGTATTATATTTCTTGACATTACTAAAGTGGCTTACTTCTTCAATGCATCATCTCCAGTTATGTAACAGAGGAAGTTAGAGCAGGAGCCGTTCCTCCCAAAATTTTCTCTGTCCTACTCATTCTAGTCGTACTTTGCCAACTAAGTTTATCCATCCAGTGTGGAGAACTTATCTTGTGTCTCATCCTTATAATTCTTTGACTTCATCCTGCATCGTCTGGATAGATCCAGCAGTTGACAAAGTTGGTCAATGTCTTGGCTTGCTCCGCTGTATTAGCTACGTGACTGGAGGTGGAAACCTTTATAAGAGATAGGGTTCCGCACATTTCGATCCATCCATTTTTTATTTCGATTTGTAACGTTCGATCCATTTTCTCTTTGATCTGGAACCTTTGGAACTACTGCATATAGCGTGTCCAACCCACCATGGACGATGGAGTCAGGGAGCATTGTTGAGAAGTTCTTGGTAAGCAAGTCCACTGTTGGCAATGAGGTACCGTAAGGCCGGCAGGATATGAGACGCAAAGCACTTCTCCAAGTGGGTCGGGTTCACCGTCAATGCATAGTACTGAGAATTCAAAACTTAAAGAACTCATGCACAAGTACCATGAAGATTGGTATAGAAATCGGATCGCTCAAAAGACTTTTCAAATGCCTCCGTAAACAGAATTGAACCCCCAGCTTCTAAATATTATTTTCTATAAAGGAACACAGCCAGATGAATGACATGGTTTTAAGGTGCCAAGTGTCCTTGGTCAGTTCTCGCGGAAATTAGAAGCTGATTTGGTCGATGTTCTAGGTATGATCCACGTGTAGCATTTCAGTAGTTCATTCTACCTGAAACTACTTGATTCAAATTTTAAAATGACAAGCAAGTAACGAAGTTTCAGCAATTGTTCCATCCGTGCATAGGAACAGAATTTGCCTAGAATCAGGGAACAGAACTTTCTTTAGGAACAGCTGGTGTCGAAAGCTAAACCAACCAGTCAGTAAGAGGAACCGTGGAAATTGAAACTTAGCCATAACTAGAACAAAGACTACACGCCTATAGCGGTCGTTACCTCTTTATTCCGTTGTGGTCAGTGTGTCAGCCTTCACAAACCAAACGAGTGACTGCACTTAATTGTAATGAAAAGGCAGGCAAATAAATTAACCTGTTGCTTCGAAACCCCGAACATTCTTTAGCAATTACTGCACTCCAAGAAGATTCTGCGAGAACAAAAGGCTTCGCAAAAACTTCCATGAAATGCTCCTCCTTTTCCCTCCTATTTTATAATGCATAGGCTACATAACATAGTGTGACACCAGATGATCCACTCCTTAGCTGGACTAAAGTTTAGTTGCACACCCTAAAGATGCATTGACAATCCAGATCCATGCAGAAGTACATGTAGAGATAGAGATACTCCAACAGATTCTATTGACTAACAAAGGAATGATGCCAGGCGGGCGTCTACTTCTGTTTAATGTTAGTGTTTGCCAGTGGAGGAGGAATGTTTGAGCTCCAACCAGGAATAGTCCCAGAGGTGCCAGGAACACCCTGCATCAATGAAACCGGAGCCACATTGTTCGAAACGGCATCGGATTGCATGTTTGCGAGCACTGGAAGTGGGTTGTTCCTGGGGAAGCCATTGCTGTCAAATCTTGGGTGGTGCGGGTTGATAGAGGTTATATTAGGAGCTGCATGATGAAAGAAGTGGTCGGCATTTGGTTGCATTGGCGTAGCGGCAGTTGTGAATGAATCCATTGGGCTGCTCACAAACGGGATGTCTGAACTAGGCAAGTTTGACATAGCAATGACAAGTGGATTGATTCCAGTAACCCGCTTGACTGTTTCTTCAGCCATTTTCACCTGGAAAGAGAAAGATCGTCGAGCAGACGGAAGTCTTTCAAAAGCAGAATAATTGACCCATATTCATAAAATTTCAAGACATTTAAGGTGTCTAGTGTTTTCAAGCTCTATCACGCTGGTCCTTTTTTATTGGTGGGAATGGGGAAATGGTTAGGGCTTCAGTCCAGTTGACTAACCCTAATTCAACCGTTTCAGCCTGCAATAGAGTTAATTCACTTTAAAGGAAATAGTTTGGTAACATGTGCCTTAGAGACACTTGTTAATCAACTAATTAAGGAAACTTTGCAGTTTCCAATGCTTTGATTGCCTTGTGTCTGCATAATCACTACTCTGAAAAGTGAATTATTCCTCATTCAGTATCCTTATCAAGTGCCTCCGGAGCACTCATTAACAATTCTTGGTGGAGATCACTGGTAGTAAACTAGCTGTCCTTTAAATTATTCACAGTTTTACTTTTCACACAGTGTGCAGCACCCAAACTTGGGCCCTCATGCTTAGAATATAGAATATAAGCAATGCAAACCACAATGATCAAGACAACTTGGTTCTTAATTTTGCTCACACATTTAGTATTTATATTTGCTCATGCAATTAATATATGTTACATAGTATTGGAATTGTAAATTCCAACTACCGGAGCCAATTGAACCACAAATGGTAGCTTTGAACTCCAAATCTTGGGAAAAATAGAGATGTCAAGGCTAAATTAGACCCAAGCAAACAATACAAGTAGTTCCTTAATTATAGGTGAGATACCCACACCAAAGACGAGGTTTTAGAGTCTCAAAACATAGGAGATATCTGAAGCAAAACTCTCTACAGATATCATAATTAATAGGTTTAGTAGTGCAGATAAACACATCATTGCACATATATGCCTATGCCTCAAGGTCTTGGGATAGAATAACAGAGAAGGTAGACCATACCCCATTCACGTAGTTACCAGATTTTTTTTTTTTAATGGGACGTAGTTGCCAGATTGAGGCAGTTTAATATGTATCGACACTACCCAATCTTTAAAGTCTGATTAAATCATGAAACTGGCCTACTTTTATGCCTGATTCTGTAACCTAATCTTTCCCTGCTCTATCCAAGGAAAACACCTTACTCAAACTATTTCTAAGGCCAAGATAATCTCTCTGTTTCCTTCCTTTCAAAAAGCCTTATAAAGTGTTACACTTTCCATATACCATAACATTACAATGGTGCTAGCGTGTTTACACACTTCTAGGAAACTTATGTTCCATCATTATTTATCAAGTGAGACATTGTCCCTTCATATGGAAAATCAAGTCTTAGAAAAATCTATCCTTGAAATTGCTCCTTATTAAACTAAAAGAATAGTAGAAGGGAATGGGTATGGACACTACCGAGGTACTTCAGAATTCCACATAATATGGGCCAAATACCTTGTCATATTTGTTAAGTTCAATTAGATAATACTCAAATTTTTAGATTGCCACCATCTTTGAATATATTTTTTCTGTTAAATTTGGCCCCCAAAAGGCAGTTTTCCTGGCTCCATCCCTGCATGACATCATTCCTTACTCTTCTTTCTATGAAATCAAACCTTCTCAAAATCATCCCCCTCAATTCACACACGAAGTTACAGCACCCATCAATGACAGATAGTCAATTAATGTACTTCCTGAACGATTTATTCCTCAAATTTAGCCAAAGGGTATACTTTTCTTGACATGTGAAAATATCAGACCATGTATTTTTCAGAAAAGAGGCCACATCTTGTCATTGCTAAAGCTCAAAACTGAAACTTCATTGCTAAAATGATGCAATGCATATGTAAATTTTATGCTCGTGAATAAATTAAAGTAGATGGACTGATCAAAACAGCTTTTTTGATAGTGGAAAGGAGAAACTAATGGTAAATCATGCCAGTTATGACTATGCCTGAAGAAAAAGGCCAAACCATGACAAGCTAATATCATTTCCACAATAAAGCACATGAGTAACACATGAATAGCCACACATATTTTACATAGAAGTAATGAAAAGGGAGAAAGAGATTTTCAATTAAGAAGTGCAAACATGGTTACATTGCAGAAAGAACATCTGAGTTATCAAGTTCGCATGGATTGACCGAAGAATGTTTTCCACATGTAATCATTAATATCAAAAAGAAACCAAACCTTTGCTCGTAATGTCTCAATGTCAGCTTTCAAAATTCTGTTGTCAACTGATGCTACATCATACTTTTGGTTCATATCAGTAAGACGCTTCAGTAGTGCAGTGTGCTCAACCTTCAGTTGGCCAACCTAGACCATTACCAGAAGTGCAATTCAAAAATCCCTACTTATATGAGCTTTTCAACTGAGAGTTCAAGTGAAATATATACCTGGTTTTCGAGTTCACTCATGTGCTCCTGTTTTCTTCTTCTGGATCGTCTAGCTGATTCACGATTTGACTGCATCCTGAGCCACCATTAATATATCAATTGACAAAGTGGTATCTTCATTGTAACACCATATTTAATATGGCGACTTCACTGATGTGAAGATAGTATATGATATCACACACCAGCCTGTTCTGAAATAAATAAATAATACAATAACAATAACAGTCATAATCAACCCCAGGCCAAGAACCCCACATGACAGAAGAAAATTTCAGACAATAAATTTAAGTGCAAATTACTGAAAAAGAAGATGCTTGTTTCACTCTAATTCAACAATTCCCTTTGAGATAGGAATATATCTGAAATGGATAGGTGGTGCAGAAACCTGCTCTGGACCTGGAGGAAAGACATTGCATATGTAACTGTAGAATGTAATCACTCACAGCGTCATATTACTCGATTACAGATCAAAGGGATTTCAGGTTGAACTTATAAAAGCTCCAATAATAAAAGTGAGATGGCAACTTTGAAGATGAGAAGCCAAGCTTCTAGTCATATAGATTTTTGCTCCAAGTTCTGCTTCCAGTTGAAACAGTTTTGATTTTTACTGGACAGATTAGGTTATAGGGAATGAACAGATTCATAAGTTGCCAAGAAATTTCGCACATGGATATGAAGGGAATAAAAAATGAAAGGATGTAATGCACCATTGTGCAAAAGTTGGCAAAATGTTGCTACCTTCTAGCACGTCTGACCTCAGCAGGATTGTTGTTTTCAGTGGTTCCTGTGTCGCCTTCAAGTTCATCATCATCTGAATCCTCCCTTGATGACTCACTTGTTGTTTGCTTAACTTGCACGCCTGAATCTCTTTGTATGGAGGGTAAGGCTGGAATGCCAAATGATCCATTATCTGCACCTTGTGGTATTGGCACACCATGACCAGAACCTCCAAATGATAGACAAGTCAGATGTTTTAGAGGAATTCAACCTAAATAATCTAAGTGACAAGTCCTTTGACAGTGGAAGTGGACATGAATTAGCAATCATAAGTAAGGGCTTGGGGAATATAAAAGTTCTAGTTGACTCAGTAAGTGCAAAAACATTTAGGCAGTATAAATCCGGTAACAAGAAAATCATATTTATAGTGAGCCGTTGTTGTTATAAGCAAATGAAGAATTTTTGAAGTAATTGCATAAACAGAAGATAAGAACTAGCACCACTCAAAGAAAAACAGAGGCATCATCCCTTGGAAAGATGTGAAATGGATATAATAAGCAGAACTGTCACACTACAAGTAAAATTTTCAGTCAATAAAATTTGAATGGAATAACTTAGGCAAAGAAAACTTCACTGTTTTATCAGCAGATCTAACACAACCAAGAGAACAGACAAAATCAACCCAAGAGAAGCACCATAATACATGTATCTACTAGAAATGTAATTGTCAAGCAATCTGTCTGAGATAGCTGAAAAGAAGATGCTCCTCCAGCCATGCTGCAACTTTGGAGCAACCAATGCATCTGATTGCATGCTCATATCTAAGAGAACTACACAAGTCCCAAATGCAAGATGCATCATCTCTATGTTGCAACTATTCATTTAGTAATCCATGCTTACTACTTGTCAACAGTGGACCTAGTGCAGCTTTTGCTGGACTGTCACAGATATTTCAGATATAAATCATCAATCAGACCACAGTTTTTAATTTGGAAGCAATGCTTCTTGTAATTTGTCACATGTAATATTGCCTCATTCATTTGTAGCTTTTGCTGGCACATTACATGCCAAACTGTCAAATTAAATTTCATAGGTGTATCCTTCAAATCATTCATAAACTATTTATTCCATTTGAAAGCAAGATTTTAACACACTTCCAGACAGAACAATGTGATAAATATAATGCGCATGTCAAATTTGCAAGGAAAGGATGAAGGGAAATCATATGCACCTTACCAAGACCTAAAGATGTTTTTTCAAAAATCACCTACTGAACAATTAATATTTAGCAAACAAAATTTGCAGAGGGTGATCAAAATAACACGGGCACACAGCCCAGAAAAAAAAATATATTTAAAAGAAACAAGTTATACCATCAGCTTGGATGTCCAACTGGGTAGAAATTGAAGCCCGTAACGGCATGTTGGGAAAACCAGTAGGTTCTTCTGGCATCTTAGTTGACTCCTGTAACCACACAATACAATTTTTTTCCATCACAGAGAGAAAACTACTAGGTCAACAGATAACACGAAAGGTCCAGACAAATGGATTAGAATCCTATTTCCAATTCTTATGATTGCTGAGCTCTAGATCTTGAAACAACCTTGCTCATATGTTCAGATAGACACACAATTCACTACAAAGTCAAACCATGACCGTCCATATCCTACGAACACGCACTGCGTACACAAAACGTACAAAAGTCGATCGGTGGACTAAAATTAACAGACATCAACGGGTGAAGACACCAGACAAACACGCGCGCGCACGTATTATCATCACACATGAGCAGCAATAAAGGAAGGATTGATACACGTAAGCGAGCGACGGCAGCACACGCCATGTCGAGCTGATTCTTGAGGAAAGCGTGGCTGTCATCAGGATTGACCGGCACCTTCGTCGTCGTCGGCGGCGGCGGCGGCTGCAGCTGCAGCTGCTGGTTCAATTGCGCGACCTGGCCGTTCGGCTTCTTGATCTCGACGACGTCGTCGAGATCACCTCCCCCCGCCGGTCGCCTCGGGTTCGGCGGCGCGATCGAAGCAGAGGAAGGAGAGATCGCACCGGAGCACCTCACCTCGGCCAGAAGCCTCTCCAACGCCCACTCCGATTGGCTCCGTCCCATCGGCCCCGGTGCGGGATCGGCCGCCGGCGGCCAGTAGGAGTCGCCGATTTCGTCGACGGGGAACACGGAATTCATCTTCGCCACGATTGATCGATCGATCTCTCCGTCTCTCTCTCTCTCTCTCTCTCTCTCTCTCTCTCTCTGTTTGTTTATGATTTTTCTACGGTGGGTTTTTGGGGGGCTAGGTTTTGGGTTTTTAAGGTGGGGCCCACTCGTGGGGAGCTAAAGGAAAAGGTTCGGGTGCTTCGTGAACCAGCCTTCCAGTCCAGTAGGGGGTCGACACGTGTAAAAGTGCCGAAAGTGCTGAGGACGTGTTTGGAAGTTATTGGGCGTGATTTGGCCAGCAGAGTTCTGATTGGACGAGAGAAAGTCGTCTTTTAAAAAAAAAAACACACAGAGAAAAGGTGGGGTCCACCGGAAAGGCGAATCGGGGGGATCTTTTCTTTTCTTTCCCCTTGGTTCCACGTTATTTCCAAGACATCGCCATCAGTCGTCACCAGCGCAAAATAATAATAATAATAATAATAATTCAAAAAGATAATGAAAAAGGTTAAACTTATAAAATTGCGATGTTCGATGAAAAGTGCAAGAAATGTAGTTCATTATAATAGTATTTCCTAAAATTAATTAAAACAATTCATGAATAAGTACATCTTCAAATTCGAAATGAAGGGGAAAAAAACGTGTACATAATGTATTACATCCATAAGAAAGTGCAATTAATTCAATATCATTGATACGGCATCTTACTTAATGATTCGGACGATAAAATGTCGACATCATCCTTTTATTTATGTGGGATTCGAGTCACATTGTACATGTCACCTAGGTGGTTTATTTTCTCTACGACTACTTAGGCATTATAGGTGTCTAATCGACTTTAATTAGTAGGATGGTGATGCCTCCTCTCTCGCTTTACATCGTTGATTTGGCAGCCAACTCAAACTTAGGATTCAAGATGGTTTTAAGAATCAAGACCTCCATAGATTGGCAATCTGCCATTTGTAAAATTTTTGATGCTAAAATTGACATGATCGCGTCGAACTTGTTATGAATGGTGGTGAAATTCAAGTGGGGCTGATGACACATTGATTCGAGTTGCTATTGGCTATTGACATTGCTTAGGATGTGGAGATGAGCATAGGGGATTGGAAAGGATAATTCACCTAGAGGCATCTCCACATGATGATTACGATCTTATTTTGAGAATGAAATTCTTCAATGAGGTCGATACCATGATTGAGAAGAGGACCTAGTCTTTTGTCATCACCAATCGAAAATGCCAATGTGTAATGCCGGGGATCGGTGGGTGAAAGATAACCACGACCATCATTACGGTGCAACTCAGGGAGAGGAGGCCGTGAAATGAGAAGCCCGTGGCCAAGCCGACGATAAGGCCACGGCATTTGGAGGGGCCAAAGGCGAAGCCGGTGCCATCCAAGACAACTGGTGATTGGGTGTCGATCCATGTTCTTGTTTTGTAAGGGGGAACTTGTCATGCAACATAGGGATGGACAAGCCAATGGGAGAAATTGCTTTTGAAGTTAGTCGCAGTTCGTGAGTCAGGCAACCATGAAGTCAAGATGGGGAAAGACTAAACAACATGCGAGATGGAAGAACCATTAACTGGGGGTGTGCAATTGAACCAGGTTTACCTGAAATCCAAACCAGCCCACCAGAAAAACAGGGTCGGGAACCGGTTCCCAATTAAACTGATCTAGGAACCGATTCCAATTTTTTGGAACCGGGTCCAAGCAAAGACCCACCCAGAACCAGACTAGTTTTGAAACTGGTTTTGGAATTGGTTTTTACCCTCTTAAAAAAAATCGTCTCTCTATATAATGCTTTTAAGTCTCATTGTCTTCGAAAAATTGTTAAAAAATAAAAAAGGCTCATTCTGAATTAAGTTAAGGGAGAATTGTTTTCAAAGAATTATTTAAAAAAATCATTTTCATGCATTGTTTTTCTTTTATAATGGTCCCACCTTTAACTATTATTATAGTCACGGGACAAGTGCTACTAACAATTGTAACACTAATTAAAGCATTCTCAGTCTAATTTAAGAAAGATGTCATTTTAATAATAGCTCCATCACATACACATGAGTAGGTGCATTATATCATATCAAAAATATTTATGGGAATGAGACTAATTTTAGATCCACATTTGTTTTTAATGTTTATGCATTGTTAGAATTTTTGTTTTGTCTTATAATGTTAGGAGAATTACGTTGTTCTTTTAAAATAAATTAATGTAAAATTCGAAGCCATATAGGATATCGAACAATTGTAAAACAGATTCTAATGAAAACATGGTTGACCCTATTCTCGGACCGAAAAAACAGGGGCGGGTCCAAAACAGGGTCCAATAAAAATAGGTTAGGGCACAAAGTCCAAAAAAAGGGGAACTAGTTATAACATGGTTGGGTACATAGTCTAGGTTTGGACCCTACCCATCATGGACCCGATTACCCCTACTACCAACCTCCTAAGGGGCCGATGATCTAAAGGAAGGATCAAATTAGACAAGAGAGAGACTTCTTAGCACTAAGGACATCGCTTAATTGGGTGGGGAAGAATGTCAAGGGACGGAGATTTCAAGTTACCATCAAGCCCTAGAGGTGGCCAAAATGACCAAAGGCGTCTTGAAGTTTCAAGGAGTTGAGGGTTTTCTTGTATCTCAAGAATTTTTAGGGGCGTTACAAAAGTTATAAGTAGCATTTGTGTACTTCCTAGGGGAAATTAGCACATGGAGAAATTGAATATCCATTGTCACATCATAAGGAGATCTATAATTGTAATTTGAAGAGTGATGTTTATATAATCATCCACTCTCCCTAATTTGAAGGTGCGGATAGTTCAAGTGCCAAAACTTGACATGTGTGGACACATGAAAGCCAAAATTTCGAAAAAGTACACACTTAAATGTCAAAATCAAAGAAGAAATGAACAGTTAAGTGCAAACAACAAGAATTTCTAGCTAAGCAACTAATGTGGCTTTCTTCAACAAGAATTTAAATGATGCGACATTTCTTTTAAAAAAAAAAAGTATTCATGTGGTGTCAACGTGATTAGATAAGCTCAAAACAACATCATTTTGGGACAAAGATTGTTGAGTGAACATTCCAATAAGCCACATAGATTAGTTTTATTATTAAAATAACCCACGTTAGCTTTTCAACAAATCTTGCTAGAGTTGGCACTTAAGTGTACAATTTTTTAAGAAAATAGTAATTAAGTGTACATTTAAGAAGTTTTGACACTTGAAATGTATTTCCTTCTCCTAATTTGTATAATCTAATGCAAGAGTAGTACACGACATTCTCTCTCAAATACTGTATGAGTGAGCCAAATGAGCAAGTAAGCGAGTGACTAGAGAAGGTTGAGTTATGACGACTCAAGGGTTAATGAGTTATTTAGAGCCTATGTGTCACATGGTCGCAATCTCGAGTGTCAGCCTGTACCATGACAAGCGAGGACTCGGACCAACTCACTTCAAGCTCGATTTAATAAGACATTTGGTAGAGTTTTTGCTCCAAATACATCTTGGATTTTTAGTTTGTCAAATAATCTTTCTACCCGTCGGTTAATGCTGCCTAAATGTTTCGTTTAGTTATGTCTCTGACTTCCATTGATTGATTAAAGAGTAAAGCTTTTGGGTTGACTTTCGTTTGGAGATGTACAACTAATTAATCTAATTGAGGTTATTCCATTTTGGAAAAAGTAGATGCTCTATGCCTGGCTTTGGATCATGCATTATTCAAGTTGGCCATGCACTGTCATTAGGCTCAGCTTGAGGCGGTTGTCCTGTTTTGGATATTAATTATGGGATTTGACGGGTTGTTCTTACTAGATGCCACCTATTATGAGTGAGTGATTCTGGGTCTACAATCTAGAATCTAGAACCTAGAATCAATCATATGATATGTATTTTTAAAATTGGAAACAGGACAATCAGTTTGGATACCACTTGTTCTTGACCTAAAAATAGATGCCTTTGGTCTTTTCGATAAAAAAGAAAAAGAGATTCTTATTGTAAAACATGAAAATTGCAACTTTTGGACAAGAAAGGTGGCCTACGTTCAAAGTTCCATGTGTGCAATTTTTTTTCATTTATATAAAAGCTTCGAAATCTGTTGAACTAGGATTGGCAATTTCAGTCTTGGAATGAGTAAACGAACTATCGATTCCAAGTTCTTAGAATTGGCTTTGAATCGAATTGACTAGGTCGATTTCATCCGATTCTTAAATCAGACTTGATGCTTACCCTATATCCTTGATTTACTCAATCCCTTAATCCTTTTTTTAATTTTTTTTTTTACAATTAAGGAGAGGACCAGAGTAGAGACCCAATCACGTGAACGCTCATGAAACACTTTACAAAGCCTCAAAAACTGCTTAAACCCATTTATTTGGCTTATGTAGGTGGCCTAGGCTTAGACTAATTTGCATGACATGGCTGAAATTTTAAACAATTGATCTCAATTCCTGAACTAAAAATCCCTCCCGACCAACTAAATCGACCATGTAGAGCTTATTCAAATTCATGGTCTCTACATATGATTTTTATTATTTTTGGCAGGATGCATGTTCATTTATGCCTAATTTCATCACCTTCATCCTTCCCCTAAACCAACTACAAATCTCTCTGAAACTAGAGACAACCAACTTTCCAAGTTCAATCCTCCATCCGAAACCAAGCCCTAATGATCTGAAAAGCCTTTGGGAATGTGCTCAAGTCCTCTAAAAAAATCATCATTTGATCTCCCAAAACGGGAGTGTGACCTTTATTTTGAACCGAAGTGTGCCACATGGTCGCAATCTCAAGTGTCAGCCTGTAATATGAGTGGCGAGGACTTAGACGAGCTCACTTCAAGCCCAATTTAATAAGATATTTGGAAATTTTTCTACTCCAAATATGTCTTGAATTTTTAGTTTGTCAAAAATCATTCGACCCATTGATTAATGCTGCCTAAATGTTTCGTTTAGTTGTATCTCTGACTTCCATTGATTAATTAGGATTAATGGTATTTGGTTGACTTTCATTTGGAGATTTACAACTAATTAATCTAATTGAGGTTATTCCATTTTGGAAAAAGCAGATGCTCTATGCCTGGCTTTTGATCATGCAATATTCAAGTTGGCCATGCACTGTTACGGGGATAGCTTGAGGCGGTAGTCCTGTTTTGGGTATTTTTTGGGATGTGACGGGTTATTCTCACCTACAATACCTATTAGGAGTGATCGATTCTTAGTCTAAAACCTAAAATCTAAAATCAATCATATGATACGTATTTTTTAAATTGGAAATAGGACAATCAGTTTGGATACCAACTATGCCTAACCTGAAAATAGACGCTTAAAAAATTATAATCTTGTTTATCGTAAAACATGAAAATTGCAACTTTTGGACAAGAAAGGTAGCCTAGGTTCAAATTTCTGTGAGTGCAATGTTATTTATTAATATAAAAGCTTCAAAATCCGTTGAACCTGGATAAAAACTAGCATTTTGAGTCTTGAACAATGAAACGAATCATTGGTTCCAAGTTGTTAGAATTGGCTTTAAATTGAATTGACTAGGCCGGTTTTGTTCGATTCTTAAGTTAAATCAGACTTGATGCTCACTCTAAATCCTTGATTTGTCCAATCCCTTAATCCTTTTCTTTTGAGTTTTTTTTTTCTTTTTACAATTAAGGAAAGGACCAAGTAGAGACCCAGTAACTGGAATGCTCATAAAACATCCTACAAAGCCTCGAGAACTTCTTAAACCCATTTATTTGGTTTATGCAGGTGGCCTAGAGTTAGAGCAATTCGCACGAAATTACTGAAATTTTAAACAGTCGATCTCAATTTTTGAATTGAAAATCCCTCCTAACCAACTAAATCGACCATCTGGAGTTTATTTAAATTCATGACTTCTATTTTTGGCAGGACACATATTCATTTATGCCAAACTTCATCACCTCCATCCTTCCCTAAACCAACTACAGATCTCTCTGAAACTAGACACAACTAACTTTCCAAGTTCAATCCTCATCCTAAACCAAGCCCAAATGATCTGAGAAGCATTAGGGAATGTGCTCAAGTCCTCTAAAAAAGATCATCATCTGAATTGCGAACCGAAACGTGATCAGACAAAAGATTTGTGCCTCTTTACACTTCAAGGATGACTCCATACGTCAAGTGTGTTCGTTTCGTTGTGAAAACATGTAGGCATGAAGATGGCGTCGCAAGCATGACATTTCGCACGAACCCTGTTCCAGTTCATATGCCTGTGTAATGACTAGGATGCTTCGATACTTCACTTGACGATGCTTGTATGAATGTTTTGAAAATGACGGTGTCATTGTAATATGGGGTTTGGAAAGTCTAAAACAGCTTTTATTTTTATGAAAATACTAATGATATTTAGAAAACGATCCTATTGAAAATATGAGCGTGCGTGCGCTGGGCCTGAGGTCTTGTCTGGCGGTAATTCAACCACGAGCCGCTCTGACTCGAGTTTGACCGGTCGCTGGAGATTCCATTGACATAAATCCTTCGGGAAAGGCTTTTATTCCAATGGGTTTTCTAATGCTTTTACTTCATCAGAGTTTGCCCCAATAATCATCTTTTTCACAGAGAAAGTGGAAAATGTGAGATGAGAGTTTGAATTCCACTTTTTAGGGATTGAAGTGGAGACGATTTAGTTTTAATAATGGATTTCGACTATCATGTTCTACTAAGAGATATGGCAAACATTTAAGAGTGATAATTAAAATAAGAATAGAGTATGACCAACTAAACAAGAAAGTAATTTAATTATAGGGTTAATACCACAAACAACTCCAAACTATTCTCACTATGACAAAAATGCCCTAAACTTTTTTTTTTGTATCACTAAAAATCCCAAACTTGCTTATTGTAACACAAATATCTTGAACTTTTTCTGTGTCATAAAAGTTTGAATTTATACCAAAATGACAAATATATTTTGGATAGAACTGAAATAAATTGTATACATATCGCATGTGTATTTAGGTTTTTTTTCGTGATACAAAAAAAAATTTGGGTGTTTGTGTCATGGTATTCAAATTTAGGGCTTTTGGTTATATAAATGAAAGTTTAGTTACTTATATCATGATGGGTTTATAATTTAGGATTTTTCCTTGCGGTATTTTCCGTCCATTATAATTGTTGAATCATTTCATAATAATTACGATTGATACCACGAAAAACCCTTAATTAGTATATTTGCAATAAATTTACCTTCCGTTAAATTTTATCATTAAATTGCTGAGTTGAAAACATGACAACCAATGAATTTACTAGTTTAAAGTCTTGTCCTTAATTTATTATAAACATACCAATTTATGATTTTCCGTAGTACTAATCAAATTTAGCGGAAGCTAAGAAATAGTGAATTTGTCGCAAATACCAGTTTGAGGTTTTTGAATATTAAAAAATTAGTTTATGTTAAATATGTCGTGGATGCACCGGTCTAGGATTTTTAAGGGTATTGACGCTAATAATTTACATATTTGATCCACCAATTTTTTCCCTTTAATGGGATTCGGCTGGGCCGGACCGGACCAAACAAATTCCCATCCGGGCCAACGTGTTTGGGCCGAGCTAAGTTGGGACGATCCGGCCCGTTATCAAAGAACAAAGGGAACAGGACCCAGCCCCGTTGGGGGAGGGGCAACATCTGTAATAAAACCCAAAAGCAGACCCTTTTGCACAAAAGGCACCTCTTTTTAACGGGAGCATAAAGCTACTTCCATGCCAATATCCCTCCTTCATTCTTCTTCTTCTTCCTCGCGTCCCTCTGCTTCCGGCGAGCGGAACCGAAATTCTCCACCGCAACCCGCCTGAGCTCCGCCGTGAAACCCTCTCTCCATCTCCATCTCCGTTGCCATCGCCATCCCTGCCACCGGTTGCGACGGTAGATAGATGCCCTTCCCGCCCGCTCATGGCGAACAACCCGAATGATGGCCCCAACGACGAGTTCTTCGAGCACCTCCTCGGCCTTCCCAACTTCGCCGCCGCGGCGGAGGCCGGCCTCGCCCCGGGTGACGGGAGCGGCCTCACCGTGACCGCGGCCACCCCGATGATGCTCCAGCTCGGCTCCGGCGACGGCTCCGGCGGCCACGGCCACATGTCCGCCCTCGGTGGCGGCGGCGGCGGGGAGGGGCTGGTGGGGCCGCGGCAGGCGGCGGCGGGTACCACGGGACGGTGTTCCCGCTGGGGCTGAGCCTAGAGCAGGGGAAGGGAGGGTTCCTGAAGCCCGAGGAGGCGTCCGGGAGTGGCAAGCGGTTCCACGAGGAGGTCGTCGACGGCAGAGCTTCGACTGTGAAAAACGTAAGTGGGTTCTCAACTGTGCATTCTTTACTCCTCGTTAAGCTCTGTTCGGCAGTACAGGGGTTGAAGAGATGCAAAAGAGTGATACTTGTCGCTGCTTTCATTTTTTTGTCTTGGCCTGTTTGTTTATGTCTACTAATTTAGTATGAGAATCGAAGCTATGTGGAAAGAAATGGTTAGGAAGCCTCTGCTGGTTAAGAAATGTTTTTTATTTGGCCAAGCTGGTGATTATGCTGCTGTGAAATACGTTGCTTTATGGACGAAGGACATGTCGCTGGCTCTTTTTAGTCGATGCATGGTTACTTCTTGATCATTTCTTTGCAGAAATTAGATTTTATCTACTTCTTAGATTATGGGGGGTTCAAGAAAGTTCAAATAAACTTATACGATTCCGATCATCTCTGGTCCAGCTAAATAGCCACACATATTTGGTGCTGTATAATTTTGTCGTGATAATCATATCCCATTTTTTTCTGTTGGAGTTTAAAGCTGGAGAACTGGTTACTCTTTCTTGTTTGCGTTGTACTTTGTCCAAACAGCTGCACTTCCTGTTGCCCTACTTCCCAGATGTTTCACCAATGACTTCTTTTAAGAATCGAGATGTGTGTGGATAAAGTTTTATTGTTGTTAATCATTAGCTGACTAATCGCCATGTTTGATCTTTCTGCTTAATTCAATTTGGTGGCAAATTTTGCATTTAAAGCTTTATGGTTCTCATGGCTTCCTGTTATGTACCAAGTTTCTGTGGGGAGGATGGTTATAAAAGTTACACTCAGGCAGAGCTTTCATAATTCCACACTTAGGTGTAGATAGAGCTTTCAAATCTTTCTTCTCTCCACATACTCATAGTTAATGAATTTGTAGTTCGAGTGTACTCATCTCTTCCTACATGCTTGACGACTGCTCATCATGACTTTATGGTTCTCATGGCTTCCTGTTATGTACCAAGTTTCTGTGGGGAGGATGGTTATAAAAGTTACACTCAGGCAGAGCTTTCATAATTCCACACTTAGGTGTAGATAGAGCTTTCAAATCTTTCTTCTCTCCACATACTCATAGTTAATGACTTTGTAGTTCGAGTGTACTCGTCTCTTCCTACATGCTTGATGACTGCTCATCAGACTTGAGGCAGAGAGCAGCTCCTTGTCGACAGAGATCTGGGCAACCTGGTGCACATGGTAAATTCTTACCAGTCAAGAACGGAGTAGGAAAGCTAGCCAACCTTTAACTCTTCTTAAAAACTTAATAGTATGAAGTGTCCTGGAACTTTTGATCGTCTGTATTGAAGTTCAATCCGATTGAGAAGGAATTGTCTAGCAAAAGAGAAACGGACCCTCCAATTACTAGTAGAACTTGCGAGGGATAAGGTAAAAACATTGTGAAATGATAGAACCTAGTGGGTGAAGACTGAGATCAAACTGATTGAGCAGAATGCTGAGCATGACGACTCTGGTGTCTTAAAAGATGTTTCTTTCTGTGGTGTTCTTCAGTGATTTTCTCATTAGCTCATATATATGTGAGTAACAATGTCAAGTCATCATGAGGAGTGAAATTTCAAGATGGAAATATGAACTTATACCTCGATAAGTGTTAAAAGTACCTATAGTTGAAGGCTTTCAGAGAGAATCACCTGCATTTAATAGATTTTATTGCATTCTGCATTTTCTTATTATGTGCTAAATTGTAGGAGAATAGACTGTGTTGGAAAAGGTTTACCTTATGCAATTTGTTTTGGTCGGAGCATTGTGCAAAGTAAGCATGGGTTTTATCTAATTCTGCTGTCTATGTTGTGTTTCTGAATTCTTTATATGATCTGAAGGAAATGTTTCCTCACTGTAAACCTTCTAAGCAAATATTGTCAGTGATTTGACAGTCTTCTGCTGTAGTATAGTTCTATTGCCTTGCTACCTGCAAGATTTCATCTTTTCTTTCTGAGATTTTTGTTTCTTTCTTTTGGGTTCGAATCTCTCTCTTCCCCCCCTTGGTGCACTGTTGAGGGCATGAAGTGCCAGTACAACATAGTTCCTTCTCATAAAACATTTTGTCACTAATTCCTAACGAGTTCCTTCTTTGTCAGGTATTTCATGGACAACCAGTGCCCAACCCTGTTCCTGCAGCACCACATCCACCAGCAATGCGCCCGAGAGTAAGGGCTAGACGAGGACAAGCTACAGATCCCCACAGCATTGCCGAACGAGTAATTACTATATGCACTCGCAATTTGAGATTGAGCTTGTCTGAGTGAGCTGACTGAAAAATGCATTATGACCTAATCAAATTCTAATATGCTTGAGCTTAACTTTTGAGGAAGACTTTTTTCTCATACCTATAGAGAGCCCGAGAGGTTACATGCAAGATATTTATTTGGCTATCACTAGGTCTTCCAAAGAAATTGGATCGTTTCTTCCATTAAATGATCACCTTTTCCAGGTCTCTTAAAAAGGATTTAGCTGCTTCTTTTTTAAAATATCCTAATTAACTTAAGAGAGAAGGTTCTCTTTGTAAAATATCCTGGAGGACAGAAATATTTTGAATAAATGTAATTCGACAGATTGTCATGCATGCTTGTCAAATATGGGTATAAGGTCCATGGAGACTTGTGCGCTTATGCTCTTATACAGCTAATCAGATTCTAATTATGAATCTGTGAGGTTGACAGGATTGACAGGAGAGTTCCATAAATGCTTGCCTTTAAGTTATTTAATCTTGCTTTTATAAGTTTAGTCTTGGAAAGAGATGCATCTATTCACTCTTCTAAAAATTTTGTGCACCCTCTTTATTGTGGGAACTGCGCCAACATTGTATTTTTGTTCTTCTGCAGTTGCGGAGAGAGAGAATAGCAGAAAGGATTAGACAATTGCAAGATCTGGTTCCAAGTGTTAACAAGGTTGGTATCTCTGTTCTTGATCAGTAAGAATCTATATTTTGGGATCTATGCTCATTCTTCAGTATTCTTTTCCACTTCTTGGTCTGTTTATTGTTTTTGTTTGGTCTCTGTGCTTGGAGAAAGATAGGGTGTTGTCCTGTTATGAAGACAAAGACACAAAAATATAATATAGGGCATTTGTACATTGAGGTTATGATGTCAAATCAGTCTAAGAGCTTTCTTAAGAAATAAAAAGATTCATTGTTGGCTTGAAAAAGGAATATAGGGATAACACTTTGTGGAATGTGTTATTTGAGTTGTAAATATCATGTGGATCAAACCTGATACTAATTATCATTCGTTCTATTTTTTTGAATAAGTCAAAAGATTTTGCTTTTAATTAGGTACATAGGTAAAGAGATTGGGACATTATGGAATGTGTTCTCATTTATGAGGTGTTATCTTCTTGTTTCGCTAAGCTTCACCTAGTGTCATAAACTTCTTGAATTTGAGTAATTCAAAATTAGCTCTATATCTTCATTTTTCTTTCAGCCTCTCTTTGGATTATCCAAGACAGGGAAGTTCTTAGTTCAGAAATAAATAATCTCAATAATTTCATTACATATTTCGTGCTGATTATTGCAAAATGGAGCTTATACATATACAGTAATTATTTATCATTTGCTTTGACCATGCAGACAGATAGGGCTGCTATGCTTGATGAAATTGTGGACTATGTGAAGTTCCTGAGGCTGCAAGTTAAGGTAAACTAGGTTCCTGTTCCTTATGATGAATTTCAAGGGTATTTTCTCTTTTTTGCCATTTAACTTCACAGGTTGAAACTTGGAACACCAATTTCATTGTCTAATATTTGGTATTTGGTTGATAGTAATGTCTCTTGGAGGATCACTTTCTATTTTTGGCTAATCATGCACTTGAACTGTGTTTTCTCATGTGGCAAAACTGGGTCGTTGACTTTTACTTCATTAAAGATTGATGTGATTCTTTTAGATTATCCATCTTTACCCAACTGTATTTCCTAGTGAGCCACTGACTTGCTCTTTTACACAGTTTCAAAGTTAACTTACTGTAAATGTATAATTTGGAGAAGTACCAGCTTTTGAGTTTTGAGTGATAGTTCAGGCACTGTGTCGGAAGTTATTGGGAATGAACTTCATCTTTGCTTGATGCTGTGTATAGGGAGTTGGAATCAATTAAGCATGTTTCTTTTCTAACATGAAATTCTTTCTTTTTGAGTTAGCGCAAGTTATTTCCAAATGGGTATTTCAGAGATATGGTGTATAACATTTCTTTTTCCATGAACTTGCATTAGTATAACTTTTACTGTGTCATGTAAGTGAGCCAAATGATGGCTTATTTATGAGTTGTCAATGGCGGAAGGATGGTGCGGAATGAGTTTAATGGCCTAATAATTTTTTAATATGATTACCTGTTCAGGTTTTGAGCATGAGCAGATTGGGCGCAGCTGGTGCAGTGGCCCCACTTGTTACCGACATCCCACTATCATCAGTAGAGGTGACAAATTAGAAAAATAACCATATTGTCATTATCATTTCTTTATCTCATGATGAGCTTCTGAGGATTCTACTCATCTTTGTTTGTAATTTAGGAAGAAGGCGGCGAAGGCGGAAGAAACCAGCCGGCCTGGGAAAAGTGGTCAAATGATGGCACAGAGCGGCAGGTCGCTAAGCTCATGGAGGAGAACGTCGGCACTGCAATGCAGTTCCTTCAGTCCAAGGCCCTCTGCATCATGCCAATTTCTCTAGCCACCGCAATCTACCAAACGCAACCGCCCGACACCTCCTCCCTCGTCAAGTCTGAAAGCAATCCGCCATCCTAGACCGCCAGAACACGGGTACCTCCCCTTTTTCCAGGTCCCACCAGAGGCTCAAATACTTAAATGCTCCTTGGTCCCCGCTCTAGTTTGTCCTGTTCCGACACCTCCAAAAACCTAGTTGATGGCCCTCCTCGAATTGCAATCAAAGTCAGATGCCATAGCCCTTGCTTTTCCGCCCTCTCTTTAAGCTTTTCACCGGGACAGGGTTCGATGTCAATGCCTAATAAAATACTAGCAGGCCCTCCATGTCTTGCCAAGTTCAACTAAAGGAGAGATATTCAAACCCTCACTTGAGATGCTCTCTCTCACTCTCTCTCTCTCTCTCTCTCTCTCTCTCTCTCTACCAATAGGTGGTGCTTAGTGGAGAATGATGTGAGCGACTTTATAGTGGGTGGGGTCTCTTGTTTTTCTTGGTAGTGGGTCGTGGGGCCTTGTAAAAGGGATTGGTTGTGTAAAGTACCATTTGTATAATGTAATGCGTAATGTGTTTGATGAAGAGGAATGGATTGCTTGGGTAGAAAAAAACGAGAAACGGATAGAAAAGTTTGGTCCTTTCGCTCAGTGTCCGTAGTCCAAATGGATCTTGATAGTGCCATCGCCCTACTTTCTGGGTCAGCCTGATGAGGGGGGGCGCGTGGGTGGGGATTGTTTGGAAAGAAAAGAAGAAGTGATTTTGACTTGCCTTTTCTTCAAGGAAAGATTTCTCCTGTGTCATTATTGGAAGGTGAAATCTCGACAAAAGAGGACGAAAATGGGGTTGTTGAGAGTTCTTTTAAGAGTTTTCAAATAACGGATGGTTTGATTTGTTTCATGGTGGAGCATTTAGTTCGGTCGGTCCCCTCAACTCTCTGAATGATAATTGAGGATTGAGGGAGACTGGTTTTGTTCCCCGCTGTGATTCTCCTTTTTGGCGGGGCCAATTCCGCTGGGATTGAAGCATGCGTTTTACAATACAGAAAATGACCTGAGAAAATCATAAGCCTGAATCGACTTGAATTGTAAGATTCATTAATTTTTGTGTTTTTATCACGACATTTACAATGATGAGAGCTGAAACAATTGATGAATATGCTGCCGAGATAATTGGTCTTGTGATGAAGAGATCACTTGCGAGCAAATCTCTGAATGACTCATGATGTGTTCCCTAATGATGATATACCTCGTATAGGGAGATTTCTTGGGTGCTAGTATTTTGGTGGGGCTTTGTCGACGGGCTATTTGACCTCAAACCATGCCGTTCCAGGTGATGCGGAGTATTTATGGTGGGGCTTAGAGGAGGCTGTCGTCTCTCTTTACACTTATAAAAAAGAATTGCATGAATTTGTTATTGGCCATAACATGAGAAAAAGATATGATAAATATTATAACTTTCTGTCGATTACTTGAATGACAAAACTTATTTGTAGAGCTCACTTGAGTGTCATCATTTTTTTTTTAATCACTTAAATGCTATGTAACCGTGCCATGTCGGATATCTAGCACTTAGGTAGATGTTTTTAAAAAGTTATGATACTCAAGTGATCAATAGAAAGTTGGAACATTCTAGTGAACATTATATCACTTAAGTGGTCTAAAAAAAGTTATGACATTCAAGTTAGTATTGTACAGAAGTTATGACACTTATAGTATTTTTATTCCATCATAGTAATAACCAAATATTATATTTGATGGTTTTTGGTCATTCTTGCTAATCAGGTAGTGCTCGGAGTGGCATTTATTATTTTTTTGTTTTTGGGTTTTTCATTTAGGGAGTTATATCTAATATTAAATTTCTAGAGTCATTTTTTTTATCGGTAATTTCTAGAGTCATTAACATTTGGGCATTTGAGGCAATCTTGAGTAAAGGAGAAGATTTTGATAATTTTCAAAATAGAATGGCCTTTTCATTTTTGCAGAGAAAAGTTGAAATGATGCTTTTTTGCTTTCAAAAAGCCAATCCACGGTGGCCTCTAATTTCTTGAAAAAGAAACAACCGTCATTCTACTTTTGTCGGAAGATTAACCAATGATAAACCAATCATATAAACAGACATATGAGATTTATTGTGAAATATCACTCCAAATCTATAAGGAATTACCACAATGGACCACCCTTTAATGCCTTCATTCTCTATATAAACTTGTCAAAATGGGTCATACATAGGATTAGCACATCGGATCGTTCAAATTGAAAACCACCTGAACTAGACCGGACAAGTAGGTTTGGTTTGGTTTTTCGGGGGCGTTAGTCTAGTTCCCAATTCCATAAAAATAAAATTGGTGATTTTCGATCGATTCTCGATTTCGGGGAGAATCAAACAGACTTATTTTTATTTGAAAATATATTTCTTAAATTCTTAAAAAACGCAATAAACCCTAAAATAATAAAATTTTTAGTATTTTTAAAATTTTTTAATTTGTCTTTGCTAAGTCAATCCAGTCCGATCCTCAATCCCAAAAAATGGGAATTGATCCTCCCAATCAGATCTCCGGTTCCACCTTGAAATCGGATCGGAATCGGATCAGGAACCAATCACCCTTAGTCATATGCTTATTTCTTAACCTATATTTGATGGGTTAAGTTGATATATGTGTTATATTTAGTAAATCGATCATAAATGGGTTTACATTGGTAAAACCCACAATAATATGGATATTAAATGGGTTTATAACTTACTTAGACTCAACTTTATGACTCTCTTTTCACACTTTCACTCTCAATAGACGCTTGCTCACTTTGCACTCTCACCTTAGTGTGGGTATAAGTTTTTTTTTTTAATAATATAAATATGAAAGTGTTCTAGCAATATGAGTTGAGTCAGATACAAATTGGGTGAAATATAGTCACTTGATTTATATTGCATTGAAATGAGTAAAAATGATGGATCCATTATTTTTTTACACAAATGGATCAATTTGGGTAATGATCATTTTTTACTCATCTAGACCCACCCATTTGACAAGTTTAGGTCTGTAATTGAAGTTGTAGTTGTTGAATCATGCATTAATTTCTGACACTCTGAAATATATCTAAACCTATCAAATGCCCTTTAACAATAAGTTTGAATGCTTCATTCATGCCAATCATTAGGCCTACTATGAACTTAATTTGTCCAAAAATTTTAAGATACTTGTGGACTCGAATCCATATAATCACGACTTTATATCAATGTTGTGCCCTATGAATTTAGATCTATTACAAACAACTTATTTTTTAATCGAAGAGACAAAAAGAGAATATAAAGATGCTCCACGTTTGCCAAAGATATATTTAAGATAAACTCTATAAATAAGCTCGTGTATTTTTCTTTTTATGAAAATAGAGAAATTTCACATTTCTCTCGTCTACATCATCATTTCTTATCTGGATTCGCTCGGAATTCGATTAAGAAATGAGTGGATGGCATTCACTTGCCCCTTCATCCAATTGCCATAAGGCAAGTCACCAGGGATAAAGCACAGAAGCTTCCTACTTACTAGGCTTTATGTCACGAGGTGAGATGAGAGATGAGCGATGTGAATCCAAGTCAACGATCTACAGCACGTAGAATGGTTCAAGAGGGCATGGAAATGGAATCTTCACGCTTGCTCACTGTTGCGTGTTAACAAAATTTGAATTAGTTCGTTTTTCTTGACCGAAATAACATTTGCCAAGTTTTCTTGATTTCATTGTTGTTGCATCACTCTTCATTTTTTAGCATTATTTTCCATGTAGTATGTTAAAATTTGATGCACAATCACAAGGAAGTAGAGAATAAAAAATAGAAAAAGAAATCAAGATTTAAGGTTTTTATCCTCATTCATCTTTAAACTAGGCTTATGCTTAGCAAAAAATTCCAATATAATTAGCACATTGCATTTCTCTCTATTACATCCATCAATTACAAAAGAAATAGATTATATATATCTAATAGCTATTCATGGACTCAAAGCAAACTGCCAATAAAATATGAGCTCAAACTATAAAAACCTTTTGGCATCTCAAGAGTATTGCCCCCATAACCCTCACCCACCTACTCACTGGAGAGTGGGATCTCATGTCTTCCTATCGATAAGGAGTATGCACCATACCTTAACATAATAGACATTATTTTGAGGGGGACAAATGAAAGTTCGGGGGAGATAATTGGTAAATTTTTAAGGCTTTGGGGCTACCATGTAACCGAAGTTGAAGAGAATAATCTTTTTAACATTTTAAAGTTCAGGAACTATAGTGCAATATTGCCGAAGTTAAAAGGGGTTTTAAGTAACTATCCCTTCATTTTTTCCTGAAACTTGTTCGATGATTTCGTTCCTTGTGTATCATTCTTTTTAAGCAAATGTGATACTTCAATTCTCAAGAATTTCACGCCATTCCATTCCCACTCATTACCATGGATGCAACTAAGAAGGAAAGACAGACAAACCCAAATCAGCGAGCCTTGCGTTTTTTTCTGGGACGACGCTTCGCTGATACTTCTCATCACAATTCTTTATGGAAGATGGAGCATGTCCCGAGTTCTACCATTGTTCCAAGTTTCAAGGATCGTTCCGCAGAGTGTGGCATTGCAGTTGATAGCATTTAGCAGCAAATCCAATAGACTATGCACTGAGGACCACTCTAATTCAAGAGAAATCACGAGGCATATTGCACCAGAGAATATGCCTCTCCTATACATCCTCTCTCACTGTCCCCTCCGAACCTTGATCGGTTCCAATACTTCCTCTCCTACCGTCCCCTCCGACCATGCACCAATATGCCTCTCCACATCATACAACCAACTACTGTTCTTGCAATCCGTTCACCTGAATCACACTCACAGATTTCCCTCACAGTGGCCATGACAGAGTCGGCAATCATAGTTATTTGATTGCCGTGCTACTTTGCCTTCTCTGAACGAAGGTTCAGCTGCAGCCATGGCTGCATTGGTTGATCATGCACATTTGGCTGATCCTGTAGATTTGGCTGCTGATGTCGTGTCTATTTTATTTCACTTTTACCATTTGGTGAAGATGATGGTCCCCGGGGACGCACACAAGCTACTCCCACATGTCCCTCAATGGCCTCATATGGCATCACCAAAGCAAGATGGTTTGTTCCTTTCATTCTGTCTAGAGGAACAAATGCATTTTCCTTCCTGTCATGGACAAGCAAGCTCCAGTGTGCACCACTTTCTGCCTGATCAGATCTTCATTGTCTTTTACAGACAAAAGCACCTGTCTCCTGCTTGGCAATTTTAAAGATTCCACAAAATCTTCAAGGCTTTTTCATCTTCACAATTCGCAAACCAGAATGATACAGAAGGTGTAGCTAGCAGGACGTCATCGGAGTTGACAAAGGAAGTCAGATAAGCAAAGTAGAACCCAATAATCTGAGTATCGAGAAAAGCAAGGTCCCTCTAGAACATCGAAATCATATTTGCTCAAGGCAACATCCTTATAATTCGAAACTTCTTTCTGGCCCGTGATGATCTATCAGTGGAGTGAGCATGAAGGGCAATTTTCCTGGTAAGAGTTTGATGCAGTACTCAGTCCTGAGTGTCTAAAGAGAAGAAGGGTCGCATGAAGATCACATCTGTCTGGATGAGAAGGGAGGAAGATCAACCATAACCATAACTACATGCCCATGGTAATAAGGCTAGGGTTCTGATGCATAGAGCAGATATAGTATAAATGATAGTCCACCGAAGAAGATTGTACTGGCAATACATACTGAGCAAATGTGACACAACAAAGCACCAGTAGACCTTGTGTCTATGGAACGTGATCCAAGATAATGGAAACTGAACTTCTTCAGAGGGTTTTAAGACAATCATGTCAAATTTGATCAGCATGCGTCTCTACACATCAGAACCAGTTTCGAAGATTAAGATACTATGAAACCGACTCAACAAAACCAAAATGTAAATCCAGCAAGGACATCCTTTTACACCCAGGACTAAGAAAGCACAGGCAGACATATGTATCCAAATAGTAAGAGGTCAAAGAAAGATCCTGCAAACACCTGAATGGGTAATCGAGAATGATGCAGACATTGCAAAAGAATAGGCTTGGGCTCTGAATCAAGAACCACCTCGGAGTCTATAAATGGGCATAAGTGACTAACACCATTGCAAGCAGGGGCCCGAGGCTTGACCATCTGCAAAATCCATCAAATGTGGGGCTCATCTGCTAATTCCGTTTTGTCTCTCATGTACTTGATGAATTGTGGGGGATCAGAATGATGTCCTATCCGAAAAGCTACGATCAACTACTTCGATTTTCTTTCCTGCTTTGCCCCCATTGACACAACAGGTGGAAAGTCCTTTTCTCGCCAAGCTCTATGCAACTCAGTCCCTTGTATGAAGAGGTGCAGATCATCCCCACAGGAACACACAATGGAGCACCGGTTAATCGGCAATATAGCGTGAAAAATGGATGCTTCCTAGGACAGTCCTTTTAGAAAAAAGTATAAGACATAATTTGAACCAAGTGCTCATCGAGAAGAAGAATTCAATTGAACCGCATGATCATTGATGTAGATCTTACCGCTTGTAACAAAATTTCCTCCTGATTGCAGGCTTAATCAATGAAATGTTCATTCAGACTTTTTTCAACTTATTACTTTATCAAGTAACCACCACCCTGAGCACTTCCATTATCTCACTGCCCTCTAAACATGTCTAGTTTGAAATGGACTGTACTTAACAATCAAGAATGGAGAACTAATTATTGTAGCAATTCTAAAACCTTTTCGTGCAAAGCAGCAGGTAAAGGATGAAAGTAGTGTTTGCAGCTGAAGTATGCAATGCAAAGAGTAATCTTCTGTCAACAGAAATGTGGAGAAAGCAAAGGATAGAAGATATTGCAGAGCGATTTATAACCTATTGCCACGTCGTCAAGCATGTCATCCACACATGCCTTGTTCTTCTGCCATGTCATCAGTGCATGTCATGTTCAATTGCCACGCCATCATCCACATCACTCGCTCATGCCATTAGTTCATGCCGTACTTGATTATGCATGTTATTCAAGGGAAAAGTATCAAAAAAGCCATAGATTTATTGCATTCATAACAATTCAATCATAACCTTTTCAATTAGATCAATTTAGTTATAAATCTTTTGTGTTTGTGTCAATTCAGTTAATCTGACTAATTTAATCAGAAATTGTTAATGTAGATGTTTACCATCCTACATGGCACAACCAACCCAAACATTGACATTTTTTTATAATATTTTAATGATCGTTTTTGGTTTTTTTTTTCTTTGGCTGAGAGCCAACAAGGGCCACCGAACAACCCCGCCAAATCTAGGCCTTGCCACAACCCTCACCAACCTTGAGTGAGGCGACAATGCCCAGTTTTGAGCAAGGTTTATAAGCCCTTGCCAGCCCTCAGCCAAAAAAAAGGTAAAGAATAGAAAAAAAATCAAAATATTATTAAAATATTATTTAGAATATCCACATCAGCGTTTAAACATGCAATATAGGACGGTTGGCATCTACATTAGTGATTTCTAGTTACAATTGGCCGAATGAACTAAATTGGTACAAATGTGAAAAGTTTAAGACAAAATTAGTTCAATCAAAAAGTTTGGGATTGAATAGTATCAATACAATAAATTTAGGACTTCTTTTTTGTAGTTTTCCGTGTCATTGAGTCATATCTTATTTAATTATTCACATCATGCTACATGATAGTTGTACAGTTGATCTTCCTACTCGTCATGTTCAATTATCATTTTGTCTCCTATGTCATTCCCGCATGTCTCATTAGAAATTCTTGTCGTGCATACATGTTAAATTTGATCCTTGTATTATGTCACATCGCATTACATTTATAAGTCGCATTCGATTGTCAGAGTCAAATTTGACTTCTATTTCATTCAATAATGTCATATTCAATTGCCGACTCTTGTCTCATTCTTTGACACACGTCATACACGGCATATTTCAAAATACACAGTCATGCACGATGAGTCGACCAAAATGCAAGATGTGCGATCTTCTTGCTTGATTGCATGTTGACCAAAAATTCGATTTTGAAAATCTATTAAGGAAAACGCACAGTAATTCAAAATATGACTCAATTAAACAATTGTGGTTTCAAAAGTGCGCGGTGGAATGATGATTGACGCCAACATAACCGAGCCCTTGGAATCCAGCTCTGATTAACACCAATAGAATGCACGCGCCATCTAAGTAGTTTGTTTTTCCTATGACTACTTAGGCAATATCAATCGATCTGAGGTTAAATGGATCGATGGTTGCAAAAACCCTAGGGACCGAGGCACCAACCCCGATTTGCAAACTTTCAAGGCACAACGCTACTACTATTTGCTTTCACGTGCGTATGCCCGAACACTAGTGTTTTACGTATGGAAAACAAAACTCAAGAAAAAGTATTGAAAGGCTTGTGAAAAAACATGACTATGAATAGAAAACGAAATTCGGAAATCTGGGTGCTATTTAAATTTCACCGGATAAAATCAAAAGAAAATAAGGAAACACGTTGGATCTTTGTTTTGTTTTTTTTTCCTCTCTAGGCGAGCACACTAATACTCTCTTTTTTCTTTTTCTTGCCCATGATCAAGGGAGGGAAACTCGTACCGTCCTTATTTGCACCGATCGCAAGGGGGTAAACTCTCCCACGAGGATGGCCCCAACCTTTGATGTCGTGGGGGTCCAGGGAGGGAAGAGCCTTAAGCCAGCCACCCCATTGCCTGTGGGTCTACGTACTGGTAATTTCGTTGTAACATGATACAAGGGGTGTGTTTATTTTCTGAAAAAAATGAAAAAATATTTTTGTAAAAGCAATTATTTGCATGGCTTACTAAATTGAATAAACAAAAAATATTTTCGATACCCACAAAATTAATTAGACATAAACTATTGCGGGTAATGAAAACATTTTTTATTGATCAATAACCTCAACTAATACAAGTGTTGGGGAGAACCGAGACAGAAATTCATCAAGAACTAAACCCAATCCAAAATAAATATCTTCCCTAAAACTAAATCAACCAACATCAACTTAACCCAAGCAACAACCCGGCAATACAATCTTGTAATAAGTTAATATAATGCTGAAACGATAAGGAGATAAAGGCAACAATAACATCAAGATTTGACATGGAAATCCAATGGGGGAAATCACGGACCACCCAAAAACTTTTACACCAAGGAAAGTAGGATAAACAAAATATTCTTCTCTAATCATACACAAGAGGCTCAACATTAACAATATAGCAGTATATTCATCACCATGGAGGTGGATTACTACAAATGAAGTAAGAAAACCCTAATTTCAATTGGAGAATTTGGAGAAGATTCTCAACAAATGAAATTGATTAACTTGTGGCTCTCGATCGCACAAATAACATATTCAAATTTGAGCCAATTTCATTAATGTTTAACCTTCAAATCGGGACTGCAAAAGCAACACCCCTTTTCTTTCTTATCCCCTGTTCTCTCGATGCTCTCATTGAGCTCTTTCTCTCTCCTCTTGGGCACACTCACGCACGAAACAACTCCTTTTGGTTTTTTTTTTTCCTTTTGACTTCTTTTTATTTTAACGTTAGTTGGGCCCCACAAATGAGGTAGACCCAACCAACAAATCTCCCCCTTCCACCTCACATGGGAAGTTCTATCATACTCATTTTGTTTCTTCAAGAGCCAAATTTCACCATGGGCAAGGTTTTAATCATCATATCAGATTCATTATTGTTGTTGTAGAATTTTCCAAATAGGAAAAGATTCTATTCTAATTTGTCTTGAATCCAATGATACTTCACATTAATATGCTTCAATCTTGAATGCAATACCAAATTTTTGCCTAGATAGATAGCACTTATGCTATCACAATTTAATGCAGACTTATTTTCCTTCAAACCCAACTCAAGTAGGAATTTCTACATCTATAAGAGTTCTTTACCTCCTTCAGTAATAACAATATACTCAGCTCAATCATAGACAAAGAAATAATTTTTTTGTGATCTTGATTGCCACAAAACAGCTTCCCTTACAAAAATGATGTGGACTTTCGAGAATTAATGTCATCGGCAAAATTTACATATGAATAACCACTCAGCTCAAGCTTTCCATTTCCATAGCACAAATAAAATTTTGAAGTACCTCTAAGATGCCTCAAAATCCATTGCATAGCAGTCCAAAACTATATATCTAAATTTGAGAGAAACCTGCTTACAACACCAATTGCATAGGCAATAATTAGTCTTGCACAAACCATGTTATACATAAATCTAACTAGAAGTATCAAAGTTATGTACAACACTCACTTTGGTACCAAAAAGTTTTTTCAGATCACTTAAGTGTCAATATTTTTTTTAAAAAAGATCACTTATGTCCAACTCCAATCTGTATCACCAAAAATCCAATGTGGCCATATTTAATTAATTTCTCAGTTCTACATGGCTCACCGACATGCCCAGTGTCACATCCCGAACCTCGAGCATGCAACAACCCTTTACCATGGTCAACTAAAAGCGATATCCCAGGACTTGTCAATGACCATTCATTTTTAATCTTTTATTAAGCGCAAGCAAAAGACTAACCATCCCCAATCCAAACAGACAATCAAACAATCAAATATGGATAGAGGGATGAATAGCAGAACAACAACAACTACTCATTTATACATTGTTATTGGATTAACCAACGGATGATCATTTTCCGATTTACAAGCCCAACAAAGGGGGCCGATCCATCCACTAAGTCAGACCAAAAAGATACTAGGCTCGGCTAATCCATCTATACAAAAAGAACCCTCAGGTTATGAACCACCATCACTCCGACCTATCGGACTCAGGCTCCATCGGGTCATAATCAGAGGCATTCAGGTCGATCACTGGAGAAGCGGGGGCAGGATTATCCACTACGCCGTCAGGAGGGTCCAACTCCATGGGATCCCAATCGGCGTCCTTGGGACCCCTACCAAGCGGCCTATCAAAACCTCGTAGAGGATCAACTAGCATGTTGTCCTCCCAGATGTACCACACTAGGAACTAATGGGGTATCCATTGCCTTGGTCCCTCATCCACCCAGATGGTGGAGACGTACTTCTAGAATAAGTACACCCGACTTGGGAATCGGTAGTGCGTCACGACAATCTCCTAATCCTAAGAGACCCCGAATCGCACCGGCAGGTGCGCCATTCTAAGGGCCTGAAAGTGGTTATACAATAACCAGTGAGATAAAATCTCAACAATTTCTCCTCCTAAGCCCCGGTTAGCACACCAACTCAACCTGGGCTATCTCTCTAGAACCACCCCTCAACCAACCCAACCATAAACAACCAAAACCAAACAATAGCCAGGGTCAACCAACGAATGAATAATCGGTTCGCATGCAACCTTACCCGGTATGCCATACCCTACACGTTAAACCTCATACAATGCAAGCAAGACACATGGCTATTAGATGACACAATTCATCAATCACATGCGATTCACGTTATAGGCGATCTCACCTGACCATTGCCACACCTTGCACATTATCAATTCATGCGTGCGTGCCATAAATAATGTGATCACCTCATGCATAATCGAAATCAATGATGTGATGTTTCTCATATACTCTTGCATCCACACGTGTTCTGATTATTACTGCCTCATAGGGCTACAACCAAACCCCTGCTGGTGTCTACTGGCATAGCCATGCATCGTCCTCCCCCATGAGGCGTGACTACATCAAGGGACCCCTGCCCAAGAAGGCATTTCCAAAGGAGCATGGGCCCGGCCTTTACCACGACTCCGCATCCAGACCCCAGTTAGGTTTCGGACAAATCGGACTATCACCCCCGAACTACTACTGGGGCGGCGGGTTCAACTTAGTGATCATGTAAGCATACCATCGCCATCCACTTATTATCTTTAAGCATTAGCCAATGCACACATGCTTGCATATAAAACCTCAAATCATTTCTCATAAAAGCGATCCATTTCCGTGTCCCTCGGACAAATCGTTTTCCCCTTTCTTTTGTGAAAACCATACGGTTCAAGTGGATGTTCATGCAATGACACATCCAATTCACATCATAAAATCAAGACACATGAAATTGTGCACATTTGAACAATGCCATGAACACTAATCATGAACAGTGTAATTTCAGAATTCAATAATTAAAGCATTAAATTCAGAAATTAAACAAAATATTAATTAAAAAATTAATCAATAAATTAAGTTAAACACGCTTAATTAGGCATAAACCACGCATAAGCAACAATTAAGCACAATAAGCAAGATTAAGCTAAGGTAATCTTAACCATCTATCTAACCACCTATCTTAGGGCTAATGCAACTTAATTAAACCACCTAACTTAGCATTACTACTAATTAACCCAACCCTAAGCAAGTTTAGGCCCTAACAAAGGATTAAGGGCTAAATTCACCCGTTAAGTGAGCTAGCGACACAGACACGGCGGCGGCAAAGAAGGCAACACCCGAGGACCTCTACCACAGTGATCCAAGGCAGTCTCGGGGTTAAAACAGTAGCAACAACCTCTGTTCACTCATTGAACTTCTGAAAACTGCACTGCACAGGAGGAAATAGGCTGACTAGAGCTAAAACGGGCTGGCCGAAAGCTCCGGCGAGCGGCGGCACCTAGGGATCGAGGGGGAACGGTTGGTGGCTAGGCTGGGAGAAAATTGGGTTGGAAAGGGAGGAAAACAGCCAAAACAGGTGAAATCGAGCAAGGACGGGCGGGTTGGGAACGGCTGGCTTCTGGTTGGCTAGCGGGTCAGTCGACGGCTCCATCTAGTGATCGGCCGACGTAGGCCGTATAGATTCTGTCTCCTGAGCATGGTAGTGGGTGGCACGGGCGGTGATTAGCACGGGAAAGACATGAACAACTCAGGTTTTTGGAGGAACGTCAAAAGGAAAAACAGAAGGAAGGAAGGGAAACAAGGGGAGAGAGGTGTGCAGTTTTTGGAGGGGCTGAAGGGGAGAGAGAGGATGAAGTGAGAGTTGGTATTCAAACCTTATTAAGACCCATTAATGTTTGCTTCAACTCCCCAAGCAAGTGACCTCATATTCTCTCTATTATTTTGTCCTTTCTTCAAAATATCTAGGGGCAAAATGGTCATTTCCACCTTGCACAATTCCCAATCTGCCCTTGGGCTGAAAATGAAGGGCAGGTCTAAGAAATAGGCTAGAAAATGAATAGGAATGGGTTAGAAATTTGTTGGGCTCGAATCGGCTCAAGTTTAGATAATGGGCTTGGAAGGGTAATTGGTCGATTTGCCTTGGGCCTACCATGGTGGCTATCCCACCTTGGGTGTGAGGCCCACACTGATCTTACCCGGCCCACATCCTCGTAGGCTCATTTCCTTGGTCTGTAAATCCATTTTCTAAAAATTCGGCTTAACTAGCACTGTCAACTATCGAAGAAGCATTGTCCAAAAGTCCATGCCGGATGTTCCCAAAAATTTGAAGTCCAATCTTGGATTCTCATACCTTGTCAATTTTGTCCAAATGTCATTTTGGTACAACTCAGACTAATGGGTGGTTTCGAAAATTCACGCGTAACTGACTTGTGTCAATTCACGTTTAAGACTTCTCGACACATGGACGTCCTTGACTATAGGAAATTGCAAATAATAGATTCTTATTTCAAAGTATACGATTACCAAAGATTGACCTAGGGTCATTCACAAGCTCAATAATAGTAAACAAAATCACCCGTCATCCCATTATGTTTAGTCTACGAATCGATTTCTAGTCGTCCTTGAAATCAACCTGCATAACTACAAGATCGTCTTTACGCAAGTCTCACGGTCGAGTCATTTTCCCAGGTCAAGTTTTTTAATCGCACAAGTTCTGTCCTCATTAGCCTTTCCCCTTAAGGTCAGTATCTTGGGAATGATTAGTTCCGAATGAGATCAACCAACAATGCATTGACGAAATTCACATTCATTCATCCCTCAAAGGGCTTGAATTTTAGGACGTTACACCTAGTTAACATATAACCTTCAAATAACATCATTTAAAAATTGTAAATAGTGATCGTTTAAGTGCCAAATTTTATTTAAAGTGATTATTTCAGTGCTAGTCATTGTTAAAAAGTGATTACTTTAATGCTAAACACGTCTCATGGAAATGCCACATGGATAGGATTTTTAAATAAAATACCAAGTTATATAAAAATTTTAATGGGAGATATACACTATCAGTAAAAAAAAAACTATACTATTAATGTCTTAACTTGTGTAGGTGCTCACTTTAAATGTCACAACTTTTCACCAACTCACTTAAGTGCCAAAATCGGAGAAAAATGATCATTAAGTGCCTCCGACAAGATATTCCAGATAAAATTAACATATGAATTTTTAATTAAATTTTAGTTGACGTGACACTTAACATTGTTTAACCAACTTTTTGCGGGTCACTTAAGTGCCAAATTTTTTGAAAAACAACTTTTTAGTGTCAACGAAAATTTGGCACTTAAGTAATCTACAAAAGTTGGTTAAACAAGGTTGTTCAGCATCCACGTGTTCTAGAAAGCCACGTCAGCTAAAAATATTAATAAAAAAAATCCACATAGGACTTTTGGCCAAGTCATTTTTCAAAAATTTAGCACTTAAGTGAGCCACTGAAAAGTTATAATATTAAAGTGAGCGCCATACATAAGTTAAGGCAATGATAGTGTATTTCTTCTAATTTTTAATTATAAAAATCACGTATTATTGTTTACCAGAATTTCTCGCTGTTGATATTTAAGTGATCATTTTTTCTCCAATTTAGCACTTAAGTGATCCAGCAAAAACTTTTGGTACTAAATAAGCACCATACATAACTTTTGGCACTTCTAAAAGTCTTCTGCCTAAAACTACCCACGCCCGATGCACAGGGAATTTTCATCATATGTTCTTTATCTTTTTCACTTATAAAACATATTCATTACTCAACTTGAAATGACCAGCAAGTAGAATACTTACATGTTTATATGTGTTCATATTGAATCTTTCAAGAACCTTTTTAATGTATTTCTCTTAAGGTAGCCAAAGTTTTTTATTATTTTATCACAAGTAATTCTTATGCCTAGAATTTGCTTGGCTAGTCTGAGATACTTCCTTTGTTGCCAAATTTTTACTCAACTCATTTTTTAAGCTCTTGATTATCTTCGCATAATACCCAATAATCAACATGTCATCCACATAGAGTAAGAGGATAAGAAAATCATCATTTGAAAATCTTTTTATAAAGACACGAGAATCAAAATTGGTTTTACCATATTAATAATATTATATGAATGATTCAAATTTCATGAAAAGCATTTTTACAATTGGTGAAATGCTTTCTTGAAAGTTAATTCCTTTCTTTTGACAAAAACCCTTCGCAATAAGTCTAGCCTGCTATCGTGGTTGCAAACTACTTTCTTCCATCTACAACTTATATACCAACTTATTTGTAAGTGTCCTTTGATTCTTAGTCAAGTTAACCAATTCAAATATATGGTTCTCATGCAAGGATTTGAGCTCCTCTTACATAGTTTCATGCCACTCATACATGACATGACCACATTATAAGTTTCCGGTTCCCCAATATCAATGAATGGCGCATACTCATGCTGCTAATATCTTTGTGAAAGTTTATGTTCTTTTGCAGATCTTCTGACTTGAGGTAGGATCAACTGTTCTTACTTAACTGATTGTCTAGCTCAATCATTTCAAATGTCCCAGCTGAAGAATCAACATTGTCTAAGGATTCACCTTCTTTTTGATTTCTATATATTTTCTATATACTTTTCCCCCATGATTTCCATCCAACACAGCAGGAGGATTTGGGCCAAAACTAATAGAGTGTTGAGCTACATTTTGTAGCCTCCTGACTTGTCGATGTCTTCAATCGTTTGATGCTTAAAGAACATCACGTCTCGGCTTCTAATGACTTTCTTTGCAACTTGATCTGCTAGCCTATATTTAAACTCTTCATGTCCATAATCCAAGAAGATATACTATTAGACTGATCATCAAGTTTAGACCTTAAGAGGAACCATTGGAGAAAGATTTATCAAGTGCATTGTTGTTCTCATCACTTCACCTCAAAACGACTTAGTCAACCTCGGATGAGAGAGCATACACCAAATTCAATCATTAACTATCCGGTTCATTCTCTCCACTGCTCCATTCTACTATAGTGTTGTCAGAACAATCTTCTCAAGCTTCATATCATAATCTTTGTATGATGTTCGACAAGCCTCTATATTCACCATCATTGTCGACTCGAACACATTTAAGCTTCTTCCCGATTTCTCTTCCCACATTGATATAAAAAATTTGAAAGCAACAACAGCTCACACTTTTCTAGAATAGCCATCAATAAATGTCAAAAGTATAATGCACCACCAACTATTCTAGCATTCATGCAACAATTATTGATGTAAACTAAATCAGGTATATCTAATTCTCATTAAGCAATGAGTACATTCCTTCAGAGTTCTATCCTTCAATGGTAGAAGCTTACGGCTTGAGACGATTGACTCCACAAATTGTTGTGGCAGTTCTTCCCCGCTTTCACGAGCTGGCGACAACATTCATCGGTGGGTGCAGAGGTGTTGCCAAGGACTATGATTTTAAAGAACCCAAACCCACAATCGTCGATTACTCCATTTGCGCAATCAGGGATTCCGACTTTGGCGAAGGTAGCCCTAGGAAGCAATGCGATGGTGACGGCCAACAAGATCGTGAGAGTGGACAAGTTCTTGAGCATTGCCATGATGGTCTTTTGGGGACGAAAGGGTTAGAAAATTGCCTGAGATTGTTGATTGTTGGACGATGTAGTCGATCAAGAGATGAAAACATATAGCTTGAGGGAACTAGTTGCATTAATGGAATAGATCCATCGGTTATGATTCAGAAATTTATGTAGGAAATATTTGTAATTATTTTTCTTGAAATAAATTCTTCTCACTACAAGGATTGAAGGCCTTGTCATCTCACTTTGCTTGCAGTTCAATCATTTGCAATTCAAAAAGAAGTAATGAGTTGTTTGTTGACAAGAGTTAGCCTAGAATGAAAATACATATTTTCGGTTTGATTTTCGATCCCATTTTTGGTTTATAATAGGAGCTAACATATGCCCTAGGTTTAAATAATTTTACAAATTTAAATTTGTTTAAAACATTTCCACTTATATACATTGTCGTAAAATGGTCAATATTAGGTATCAGAACCATTCTAAAATAGACCCTAAAACACATAAGGCTATAAATCATGGCAACCGACTTGGGGAGGCTTGAAATGAACCAAGAACCTACTGAAAGCCCACTGACCAAACCCAAGACCGATCTGGTCAGGGGATACTCAACCTGAGTTTTGGCCATTCGAGTCAGGAATTATACCCTTGAGGTCGCTGCATTCACAAGGGAGTGAATAGAGCATGACTACTCTATTGCACAGCAAAAGCAATAAAGGCTTGAGAATTTCCACCCCTATTTTGATTAAGCCACTCCTTTTTTTTTTCTTTCATGAACTTAGTGAAATACCCTTCCTAAAGTTTTTTTAAATTGCATGATATTTCGATCTCTCACAACTTATGCACGCACTTTTAATTGTCTATTTTTTTTATCAAATAGCATGAGTTTAAGTATATTTCAAAGTGGAAAATTAAAATTCAATTTTATTATCTAGCCGAATCACGATCCAAAACGGAAAAGAAAATTTTATCAAAATATGAAAAATTTTAATTTGTTAGAAACACGATCCAATTTCAACATACAAATATTTAGATCATAACAAAATATTAAAACAAGATAAGCACAAAAATGGGGAAAAAACAAAAAGAGGGAACTTCTTGTTGTTCTACTCCTGCTATGAAGGAAGTAATTAATATCAATTGTATATTAAATCTCATATCAAGAAGATCAAAACTTTAAAACATGCTTAAAACTTTCCTTTGAAAAAGTTCGATGTAAGTTTTCAAGTGAGTAAGACGTACATAAATTTGCCACCCCCGTCTTGCAATTCATTTTAAAATGTAAAAAGCTTAAAAGAAATCACAAATGAGCAATGTTTAGCTTTTAGAATGTACGGAAAGACCTACAAAAACACTTAAAAAACCTTAAAACTTATTTTGGAAAAACACCCACGGTGTCAAAATCGATTAGATAATTAGATTGAATTTTAACTTTCAACTTTGTTCGTAAGCCGTCGAGGATGAAGGCTTCTGGGGCAAGCGGGGGAGATGTCGTTGGAGGAGGAGGCGGCTATCACGCCCCAAACCCCGAGCACACGACAACCCCTTACCATGGTCAATTGAAAGCGACGTCCCAAGACTCGTCGATGACCATTCCTTTTAATCTTTCATTATGTGCAAGCGGAAGACGAACCATCCCCAGTCCAACAAACAATCAATCAATCAATCAGGGATAGAGGGATGAACAACAAGAACAACCATCACTACTCATTTATACAATTTACTGGAATAACTAACGGAGGATCGTCTTTTGAATTATAAGCCCGACCAAAAGGGTTGATCCATCCTCTAAGCCAGGTCAAAAAGAAACTAGGTTAATCCAGCTATATAAAATGAACCATCGGGTTCAACATCGCGGTCACTCGGACCCATCGGACTCGACTCCATCAGATCAATCACTAGAGAAGAGGGGGCAGGATTCTCCACTATGGGTGCGCTATTCTAAAGACCTAAAAATGGTTAACCACGACGGGTTGAGATAAAATCTCAGCGAATTCTTCCTCTAAGCCCAGGCTAGTACACCACTCAACCTGGGGTATCTCTCCAGAACCATCCCTCACTCAACCCAACAACAAACAACCGGCAATAAGCAATAAAATAACAAGTAGGGTCAACCAACAATCCAAGGTCGGTTCGCATGCAACCTTACCCGGTATGCCATACCCTGCACCTTATATATTAGCACAATACACGCAATGCATATGGCCATTGGATGATACAGTCCACCAATCACACACGAATCGCGTCACAAGCGACCTCACCTAGCCATTGCCACACCTTGCACGTTATCAATTCATGCGTGCGTGCCATAAATGATATGATCATCTCATGCATAATCGGAATCAATGATGCCATGTTTTCTCATGCACTCTTGCATTCACACATGCTTCGATTATTACCGCCCCACAACGTTACAATTGAGGCGCAACGGCGCTACGGTGCCCTTCCTCCGCAGAGGCGCAACCGTGCCCTTCCGTGTCCAAAAGACGTCAAGGGATACTCTCCCAAGGCCGCATGCCCAATGAACGTTAAGGGATATTCTCCCGATACCGCATGCCCACAAATGTCAAGGGATACTCTCCCAAAACCGTATGCCCACAAAACATCAAGGGATACTCTCCCAAGACGGCGGGTTCAACTTAGTGATCATGCAAGCATACCATCAAAACCCACTTATTATCTTTGAGCATTAGCCAATGCACACATGCTTGCATATGAAACCTCAAATCATTTCTCACAAAAGTGGTCCATTTCCGGTGTCCCTCAAACAAATCATTTTCCGCCTCCTTTTGTGAAAATCACACAATTCATGCGGATACCCATACAATTACACATTCAATTCATTCCATAAAATCAATACACATGAAATTACACAATTTAATTTTTGGATGAACAATTATTTCCGAATTTAATAAATAATTAATTAAAATTCAGAAATTAAAAATAATTAAATAAATAAATTCCGAAAATTAAATAATTATTCAATTATTTAATTAAATGCATAAATTAATTTAATCAATAAATTAAACAATTAATCACATTAATAAATCAATTAAGGAAAAACATGATTAATTAGCACAAAACACACCATTAGGCCTAATTAAGCACAATTAAGCATAAATAAGCAAGATTAAGCTAAACTAATCTTAATCCACTATCTAACCACCTATCTTAGGACTAACACACTTAATTAAACACCTTAATCAGCCCTTAGCACTAGTTAATCCAACCCTAAGCTAGTTTAGGCACTAAATAGGATTTAGGAGCTAAACTCACCCGTTAAGCGGGCCAGTGACACGGGCGTGGCGGCGGCAACGAACCCAACACCCGGGGACCTCTACCACGACGATCCAAGGTGGTCCTAGGCTGAACACAGCAGCAACAAACTCGATATCCCAACTGCAAGCTGGAAAAACTGACTACACAGGAGGAATGGGCTGACCGGAGCTAAATCGGGCTGGCCGAAGCTCCGGCGAGCTGGTGGCCAGTGGCTGGTGGTTCCGGGGGATCAAGGGGGAGGTGTGTGTGGCTGGTGTGGGCAGTGGGTAGGCCAAAAATGAAGAGAAACGGAAGAAAAACCGAAGTTGCACAGGAGGTGCTGCACAGTGATAGACGGAGGACCGCCAACTTCTAGCCGCCATACCGGTCGAATGGCAGCTCCATTCGGCGATCGGCCACCATGAACAGTATGTAATTTCTGTGCTGAACATTTTGATAGGTGGCATGGCCCAAGATTCCACCGGGAAGGCAACGAACAACTCAAATGTTTGTGAGGGGTCTAAAGTAGAAATTGCAAAAATTGCAAGGAGAAGCAAGCGGAAGAAGGGCTGCGATTTTTGGAGGGCTGAAGAGGAGGAGAGAGAGTGAGATGAGGGTTGATTGAAGGCCTCATCAATGCCATTCAATGCCTTCTCCAATTCCCCAAGCAAGTGACATCATCTTCTCTCTCTTACTTTGACTTTTCTTAACAATATCCAAGGGTATTTTGGTCATTTCCACCTTGCACATTTCCCAATATGCCCCTTGGGCTGAAAGTGAAAGGCGGCCTAGGAAACGGGCCGAAAAGTGAATAGGAACAGGCTCGGGAATTTCTTGGGCTCGAATCGGCTTAGGTTTAGACAACGGCTCGAAAGAGTAAATGCTCGGTCTGGTCCAACGGGCTTGTTTGTTTGTCTCGGTCTTCCATGATGGTCATTTCACCTTGGTCATGTGGCCCACACTACTCTTGCCTAGCCCACATCCTCGTAGGCTCATTTCCTCTGTCCGAAAATCCCTTTCCCAAAAACTCGGCTCAACCGACACTGTCGACTATCAAGGAAGCATCGTCCAAAAGTCCATCCCGAATGTCTCCAAAAATTTGAAGTCCAATCTTGGATTCTCATGCCTTGTCAATTTTGCCCAAATGTCATTTTGGTATAATTCAGACTAACAGGTGGCTTCGAGGATTCACCGTAACCGACTCGTGCCAAACCACGTTCAAGACTTCTCGACACATTGACGTCCTTGAAACCATAAAATTGCGAATGATAGATTCTTATTTCAAAGTACACGATTATCAATGATTGACATAGGATCGTTCGCGGGTTCGATAATAGTAGACGGAATCATCTGTCGTCCAAATATTTTTGTCTGCGAATCGACTTCTATTCGTCTCTAAAATCGGCCTGCATGACTACAGGATCATCCTCATGCAAGTCTCACGGTCAAATCATTTTCCCAGGTCAAGTTCTTTAGTCGCACGAGTTCTGTCCTCAGTAGCCTTTCCTCTCAAGGTCAGTATCTCGGAAATGATTGGGTCCGAGTGGAATCAACCAACAATGCATTAGTGAAATTCATGTTCACTTATCCCTAAAAGGGCTCGAATTTCAGGACATCACACGGCAGAGATAGGGGTGGCCAGCAAGGGGATGGTGTGGTAGTGACGAAGGCGATTGAGTGTAGAGAGTGCACTTCTCGGATCCGAGAGCAGAGGTGTCGTCCAAGTTCCATGAATTCTATAACACAAGATCCAAACTAGCCATCGAAGAAATTGTCTAGAAAACTCCAGACCCAATCAAGAGAAACTAAATGGGAGAGTTTCGAGAAGCGGAACTTTTCGTGGATTTGTGAAGAATCCAATCTTGCTAATGGTTACGTTAGTCCTATTTGAAGTTTACCAAAAAATAGAATTTATCTTCAGCAGGACATCTCTTGGGATGAAGTGAGGTCACCCTTTTTATTTCTAGGTTTTTTCAAAATCCGATGCAATTTTTTCGTTTGTTTTTCCTTTCAGGTGATTTTGATTTTGGAATGTTTAAACGAAGAAGAACGAAGAAAATGATGAACAGTAAAATGAAAAAGAAAAGAAATGATTTTGGACGAAAATGCCCCTCAATATGTTGCCGGAATTAACATGGGACATGCTAGGCCCTCATTTGAAACTAAGTCACTTTAGATCCCTATTTGAGACCAAATGAGTCATTTAAGACATTTATTCGAAACAAAGTCAATTTTAGACTCCTTTTCGAAAAAAGGAGAGTACTTCATATCCTTATTTTAAATTTTCCCAAACATTTGGGTTTTGATTTTCTAGATTTATTGAACTCGATTATTGATTATTTAACCTTTTGACTAGATATTTGGGCGGGACTTTTTTTTAACTAAGAAACAATAAAAAATCAGGATCACTAATAGGTTTCAATAACGAGGAGGAACCAAGTTGATGATAATAATAGTCATCCTCATCATATTGCGTATGGCTAGCAAAAGTGCACACGCGTTCTCGCAAGAACAAATAGTTAACATTTGAAACTAAGTTGGTAATAATAGTCATCCTCGTCAGACTTATCATGAACTCATTTACATAAGATGTTGGGCCCTACATGTTTCTCAATTCTTGATACCAATAAAACCTCATTAAATGTTCAAAAGTAAAGTTCACAAAGCGTATGGCTAGCAAAAGTTTACACGCGCTCTCTCTTGAACAAATAGTTAACCTTTGAAAGATTTTGCCGAATCGTCTTAGTAGCTACTATTTGAATTATCAGTTAAGGGAAAGGAAAAAACTACTAACATAATATGGTGCAATTGGATACATGCATATATAGGGAAAGAAATATATTTCGACATTGGAATTTTTTTTTTATGATTGTTTACGAGATTAAAAAGATTCCAAGTAATATTTATATAAGATTATTAATTTTTACATTTATGCATGATAAAGTACTATATAAAACAATGATTCGGGATTTATTTTGTCAGAAAATCTTAAAAGTAAGAAGTCCTCTTTACTTTACTTTATATAATAGTAAAGATAGCTGGATTGGCCAACATTAACTACGTGTTCATGTGATTAGTAGAGACGAATGTATGATTGTCAAACCATCATTTAGTCTTTTGATCGCTTAGGTATTCGTTTCAAAAGGTTATGTTAAAAGCATAAGAAACAATGTGACATTCTCTTATAGTTTTGTAGGTGACTCTATGTTGTCAAACACGAAAACAAGTAACAACTTGAGGGGCTGATTGTATTTTGCATATCATTTTAAAAATTCAAGAGTTTCTAAGGACATTAAACAATGAAAATATGATTTATCCACGATTTCCCTTCTATGATAGTTAACTATAAGGCTTTAGTGGCACTAAAAATAAATATTTTTGGTACAATCCAATAGAAAAATTATAATTCTTTTGTCTCTTTTTCTTTTTATTTTACATGTTTAGTGTTCTACATAATAGGAATAACTCTCAATGAGCGGGCTCAGGAGGGGATACAGAGCTAGTAGCTGAGCAGTTGTTCCACGTCTCATTGCTCCTCCTGTAGACATCAGATATCATCCCCCTAATCGGCTTACGGCTCGAGACGATTGACTCCACAAATTGGTTGTGGCAGTTCTTCCCCGCTTTCACCAGCTGCCGACAACATTCATCAGTGGGTGCAGAGGTGTCGCCAAGGACTATGATTTTAAAGAACCCAAACCCACAATCGCCGGTTACTCCCTTCGCGCAATCGGGGATTCCGGCGTGGCGAAGGTAGCCCTAGGAAGCAATGCGATTGTGACGGCCAACAAGATCGTGAGAGCGGACAAGTTCTTGAGCATTGCCATGATGGTCTTTTGGGGACGGAAAGGGTTAGAAAATTGCCTCAGATTGTTGATTGTTGGACGATGTAGTCAATCAACAGATGAAACCTTATATAGCTTGAGGGAACTAATGTATTAATGAAATAGATCCATCGGTTATGATTCAGAAATTTATGTAGGAAATATTTGTAATTATTTTTCTTGTAATAAATTCTTCTCACTACAAGGATTGAGGGCCTTGTCATCTCACTTTGCTTGCAGTTCAATCATTTGCAACTCAAAAAGAAGTAATGAGTTGTTTCGTTGACAAGAATTAGCCTAGAATGAAAATACATATTTTCGGTTTGATTTTCAATCCCATGTTTGGTTTATAATAGGAGCTAACACATGCCCTGGGTTTAAATAATATTACAAATTTAAATTTGTTTAAAACGTTTTGACTTATATACATTGTCGTAAAAATGGTCAATAGTAGGTTTTGGAACCATTCTAAAATAGACCCTAAAACACATAAGGCTATAAATCATGGCAACCGACTTGGGGAGGCTCGAAATGAACCAAGAACCTGCTGAAAGCCCACTGACCAAACCCAAGGCCGATCTGGTCAGGGGATACTCAACCTGAGTTTTGGCCACCTGAGTCAGGAATTATACCCTTGATCAAGGTCGCTGCATTCACAAGAGAGTGAATAGAGCATGACTACTCTGTTACACAGCAAAAGCAATAAAGGCTTGAGAATTTCCACCCCTATTTTGATTAAGACACTCCTCTTTTTTTTCGTGAACTTACTGAAATACCCTTCCTAAAGTTTTTTTTAAATTGCATGATATTTCGATCTCTCACAACTTATGCACGCACTTTTAATTGTCTATTTTTTATCAAATAGTATGAGTTTAAGTATATTTCAAAGTGGAAAATTAAAATTCAATTTTATTATCTAGCCGAATCACGATCCAAAACGGAAAAGAACATTTTATCAAAATATGAAAAAGTTTAATTTGTTAGAAACACGATCCAATTTCAACATACAAATATTAAGATCATAACAAAATATTAAAAAAAGATATGCACAAAAATGGGGAAAAAACAAAAAGAGGGAACTTCTTGTTGTTCTACTCCTGCTATGAAGGAAGTAATTAATATCAATTGTATATTAAATATCATATCAAGAAGATCAAAACTTTAAAATATGCTTAAAACTTTCCTTTGAAAAAAGTTTGCAAGTGAGTAAGACGTACCTAAATTTGCCACCCCCGTCTAGCAATTCGTTTTATAATGTAAAAAGCTTAAAAGAAATCACAAATGAGCAATGTTTAGCTTTTAGAACGTACGAAAAGACCTACAAAAACACTTAAAAAACCTTAAAACTTATTTCGGAAAAACACCCACGGTGTCAAAATCGGTTGGATAATTAGATTGAATTTTAACTTTCAACTTTATTCGTAAGCCGTCGAGGATGAAGGGTTCTGGGGGCAAGCGGGGGAGATGTCGTTGGAGGAGGAGGCGGCAGAGATAGGGGTGGCCAGCAAGGGGATGGCGGTGGCAGTGACGAAGGTGATTGAGTGCAGAGTGCACTTCTCAGATCCGAGAGCAGAGATGTCGGCCAGGTTCCATGAATTCTATAACACAAGACCCAAAGTAGCCATCGAAGAAATTGTCTGGAAAACTCCAGACCCAATCAAGAGAAACTAAATGGGAGAGTTTCGAGAAGCGGAACTTTTCGTGGATTTGTGAAGAATCCAATCTTGCTAATGGCTACGTTAGTTCTATTTGAAGTTTACCAAAAGATAGAATTTATCTTGAGGAGGACATCTCTTGGGATGAAGTGAGGTCACCCTATTTATTTCTGGGTTTTTTCAAAATCCCATGCAATTCTTTCGTTATCTTTTCCTTTCAGGTGATTTTGATTTTGGAATGTTTAAACGAAGAAGAACGAAAAAAATGATGAACAGTAAAATGAAAAAGAAAAGAAATGATTTTGGATGAAAATGCCCCTCAATATGTTGCTGGAATTAACATGGGACATGCTAGGCCCTCATTTGAAACTAAGTTAGCCCTCATTTGAAACTAAGTCACTTTAGATCCCTTTGAGACCAAATGAGTCATTTTAGACCTTTATTCGAAACAAAGTCAATTTTAGACTCCTTTTTGAAAAAAAGGAGAGTACTTCATATCCTTATTTTAAATTTTCCCAAACATTTGGGTTTTGATTTTCTAGATTTATTGAACTCGATTAATGATTATTTAACCTTTTGACTAGATATTTGGGTGGGACTTTTTTTTTTACTAAAAAAAATAAAAAATCGGGATCATTAATAGGTTTCAATAACGAAGAGGAACCAAGTTGATGATAATAATAGTCATCCTCATCAAATTGCGTATGGCTAGCAAAAGTGCACACGCTTTCTCGCAAAAACAAATAGTTTACATTTGAAACTAAGTTGCTAATAACAGTCATCCTCATCAAACTTATCATGAACTCATTTACATAAGATGTTGGGCCCTACATATTTCTCAATTCTTGATACCAATAAAACCTCATTAAATGTTCAAAAGTAAAGTTTACAAAGCGTATGGCTAGCAAAAGTTTACACGCGCTCTCTCTTGAACAAATAGTTAACCTTTGAAAGATTTCGCCGAATCGTCTTAGTAGCTACTATTTGAATTATCAGTTAAGGGAAAGGAAAAAACTACTAACATAATATGGTGCAATTGGACACATGCATATATAGGGAAAGAAATATATTTTGACATTGGAATTTTTTTTTTTTTTTATGATTGTTTACGAGATTAAAAAGATTCCAAGTAATATTTATATAAGATTATTAATTTTTACATTTATGCATGATAAAGTATAATATAAAACAATGATTCAGGATTTACTTTGTCAGAAAATCTTAAAAGTAAGAAGTCCTCTTTACTTTACTTTATATAATAGTAAAGATAGCTGGATTGGCCAACGTTAACTACGTGTTCATGTGATTAGTAGAGACGAATGTATGATTGTCAAACCATCATTTAGTCTTTTGATCGCTTAGGTATTCATTTCAAAAGGTTATGTTAAAAGCATAAGAAACAATGTGACATTCTCTTATAATTTTGTACGTGACTCTATGTTGTCAAACTCAAAAACAAGTAAGAACTTGAGGGGCTGATTGTATTTTGCATATCATTTTAAAAATTCAAGAGTTTCTAAGCACATTGAACATTGAAAATATGATTTATCCACGATTTCCCTTCTATGATAGTTAACTATAAGGATTTAGTGGCACTAAACATAAATATTTTTGGCAGAATCCAATAGAAAAATTATAATTCTTTTATCTCTTTTTATTTTTATTTTACATGTTTAGTGTTCTACATAATAGGAATAACTCTCAATGAGCGGGCTCAGGAGGGGATACAGAGCTAGTAGCTGAGCAGTTGTTCCACGTCTCATTGCTCCTCCTGTAGACATCAGATATCGTCCCCCTAATCGGCTTATGGCTCGAGACGATTGACTCCACAAATTGGTTGTGGCAGTTTTTCCCCGCTTTCACGAGCTGCCGACAACATTCATCAGTGGGTGCAGAGGTGTCGCCAAGGACTATGATTTTAAAGAACCCAAACCCACAATCGCCGGTTACTCCCTTCGCGCAATTAGGGATTCCGACTGTGGCGAAGGTAGCCCTAGGAAGCAATGCGATGGTGACGGACAACAAGATCGTGAGAGAGGACAAGTTCTTGAGCATTGCCATGATGGTCTTTTGGGGACGGAAAGGGTTAGAAAATTGCCTCAGATTGTTGATTGTTGGACGATGTAGTCGATCAAGAGATGAAACCTTATATAGCTTGAGAGAACAAGCGCATTAATGAAATAGATCCATCGGTTATGATTCAGAAATTTATGTAGGAAATATTTGTAATTATTTTTCTTGCAATAAATTCTTCTCACTACAAGGATTGAGGGCCTTGTCATCTCACTTTGCTTGCAGTTCAATCATTTGCATTTCAAAAAGAAGTAATGAGTTGTTTCGTTGACAAGAATTAGCCTAGAATGAAAATACATATTTTCGGTTTGATTTTCAATCCCATGTTTGGTTTATAATAGGAGCTAACACATGCCCTAGGTTTAAAAAATTTTACAAATTTAAATTTGTTTAAAACGTTTTGACTTATATACATTGTCGTAAAAATGGTCAATAGTAGGTTTTGGAACCATTCAAAAGTAGACCCTAAAACACATAAGGCTATAAATCATGGCAACCGACTCGGGGAGGCTCGAAATGAACCAAGAACCTGCTGAAAGCCCACTGACCAAACCCAAGACCGATCTGGTCAGGGGATACACAACCTGAGTTTTGGCCACCCGAGTTAGGAATTATACCCTTGAGGTCGCTGCATTCACAAGAGAGTGAATAGAGCATGACTACTCTGTTGCACAGCAAAAGCAATAAAGGCTTGAGAAGTTTCACCCCTATTTTGATTAAGACACTCCTTTTTTTTTTGGTGAACTTACTGAAAGACCCTTCCTAAAGTTTTTTTTAAATTGCATGATATTTCGATCTCTCACAACTTATGCACGCACTTTTAATTGTCTATTTTTTATCAAATAGTATGAGTTTAAGTATATTTCAAAGTGGAAAATTAAAATTCAATTTTATTATCTAGCCGAATCACGATCCAAAACGGAAAAGAAAATTTTATCAAAATATGAAAAAGTTTAATTTGTTAGAAACACGATCCAATTTCAACAAACAAATATTAAGATCATAACAAAATATTAAAAAAAGATAAGCACAAAAATGGGGAAAAAACAAAAAGAGAGAACTTCTTGTTGTTCTACTCCTGCAATGAAGGAAGTAATTAATATCAATTGTATATTGAATCTCATATCAAGAAGATCAAAACCTTAAAATATGCTTAAAACTTTCCTTTGAAAAAGTTCGATGTAAGTTTGCAAGTGAGTAAGACGTACCTAAATTTGCCACCCCCGTCTTGCAATTCGTTTTATAATGTAAAAAGCTTAAAAGAAATCACAAATAAGCAATGTTTAGCTTTTAGAACGTACAAAGAGACCTGCAAAAACACTTAAAAATCCTTAAAACTTATTTTGGAAAAACACCCACGGTATCAAAATCGGTTAGATAATTAGATTGAATTTTAACTTTCAACTTTGTTCGTAAGCCATCGAGGATGAAGGCTTCTGGGGGCAAGCGGGGGAGATGTCGTTGGAGGAGGAGGCGGCAGAGATAGGGGTGGCCAGCAAGGGGATGGTGGTGGCAGTGACAAAAGCGATTGAGCGCAGAGAGTGCACTTCCCGGATCCGAGAGCAGAGGTGTCGTCCAGGGTCCATGAATTCTATAACACAAGACCCAAAGTAGCCATCGAAGAAATTGTCTGGAAAACTCCAGACCCAATCAAGAGAAACTAAATGGGAGAGTTTCGAGAAGCAGAACTTTTCGTCGATTTGTGAAGAATCCAATCTTGCTAATGGCTACATTAGTTCTATTTGAAGTTTACCAAAAAATAGAATTTATCTTGAGGAGGACATCTCTTGGGATGAAGTGAGGTCACCCTTTTTATTTCTGGGTTTTTTCAAAATCCCATGCAATTTTTTCGTTTGTTTTTCCTTTATGATGATTTTGATTTTGGAATGTTTAAACGAAGAAGAACGAACAAAATGACGAACAGCAAAATGAAAAAGAAAAGAAATGATTTTGGATGAAAATGCCCCTCAATATGTTGCCGGAATTAACATGGGAGATGCTAGGCCCTCATTTGAAACTAAGTCACTTTAGATCCCTATTTGAGACCAAATGAGTCATTTTAGACCTTTATTCGAAACAAAGTCAATTTTAGACTCCTTTTCGAAAAAAGGAGAGTACTTCATATCCTTATTTTAAATTTTCCCAAACATTTGGGTTTTGATTTTCTACATTTATTGAACTCAATTATTGATTATTTAACCTTTTGACTAGATATTTGGGCGGGACTTTTTTTTTACTGAGAAACAATAAAAAATCGGGATCACTAATAGGTTTCAATAACGAAGAGGAACCAAGTTGATGATAATAATAGTCATCCTCATCATATTGCGTATGGCTAGCAAAAGTGCACACGTGTTCTCGCAAGAACAAATAGTTAACATTTGAAACTAAGTTGGTAATAATAGTCGTCCTCCTTAGACTTATCATGAACTCATTTACATAAGATGTTGGGCCCTACATATTTCTCAATTCTTGATACCAATAAAACCTCATTAAATGTTCAAAAGTAAAGTTTACAAAGCGTATGACTAGCAAAAGTGCACATGCCCTCTCTCTTGAACAAATAGTTAACCTTTGAAAGATTTCGCCGAATCGTCTTAGTAGCTACTATTTGAATTATCAGTTAAGGGAAAGGAAAAAACTACTAACAAAATATGGTGCAATTGGATACATGCATATATAGGGAAAGAAATATATTTCGACATTGGAATTTTTTTTTTTTATGATTGTTTACGAGATTAAAAAGATTCCAAGTACTATTTATATAAGATTATTAATTTTTACATTTATGCATGATAAAGTATTATATAAAACAATGATTCGGGATTTACTTTGTTAAAAAATCTTAAAAGTAAGAAGTTCTCTTTACTTTACTTTATATAATAGTAAAGATAGCTGTATTGGCCAATGTTAACTACGTGTTCATGTGATTAGTAGAGACGAATGTATGATTGTCAAACCATCATTTAGTCTTTTGATCGCTTAGGTATTCATTTCAAAAGGTTATGTTAAAATCATAAGAAACAATGTGACATTCTCTTATAGTTTTGTACATGACTCTATGTTGTCAAACTCGAAAACAAGTAACAACTTGTGGGGCAGATTGTATTTTGCATATCATTTTAAAAATTCAAGAGTTTCTAAGCACAATGAACATTGAAAATATGATTTATCCACGATTTCCCTTCTATGATAGTTAACTATAAGGCTTTAGTGGCACTAAAAATAAATAATTTTGGCAGAATCCAATAGAAAAATTAATTCTTTTGTCTCTTTTTCTTTTTATTTTACATGTTTAGTGTTCTACATAATAGGAATAACTCTCAGTGAGCGGGCTCAGGAGGGGATACAGAGCTAGTAGCTGAGCAGTTGTTCCACGTCTCATTGCTCCTCCTGTAGACATCAGATATCGTCCCCCTGATCGGCTTACGGCTCGAGACGATTGACTCCACAAATTGGTTGTGGCAGTTCTTCCCCGCTTTCACCAGCTGCCGACAACATTCATCGGTGGGTGCAGAGGTGTCATCAAGGACTATGATTTTAAAGAACCCAAACCCACAATCGCCGGTTACTCCCTTCGCGCAATCAGGAATTCCGACTGTGGCGAAGGTAGCCCTAGGAAGCAATGCGATGGTGACAGCCAACAAGATCGTGAGAGCGGACAAGTTCTTGAGCATTGCCATGATGGTCTTTTGGGGATGGAAAGGGTTAGAAAATTGCCTGAGATTGTTGATTGTTGGATGGAGTCGATCAAGAGATGAAACCTTATATAGCTTGTGGGAACTAGCGCATTAATGAAATAGATCCATCGGTTATGATTCAGAAATTTATGTAGGAAATATTTGTAATTATTTCTCTTGCAATAAATTCTTCTCACTACAAGGATTGAGGGCCTTGTCATCTCACTTTTCTTGCAGTTCAATCATTTGCAATTCAAAAAGAAGTAATGAGTTGTTTCGTTGACAAGAATTAGCCTAGAATGAAAATACATATTATCGGTTCGATTTTCAATCCCCTGTTTGGTTTATAATAGGAGCTAACACATGCCCTGGGTTTAAATAATTTTACAAATTTAAATTTGTTTAAAATGTTTCCACTTATATACATTGTCGTAAAAATGGTCAATATTAGGTTTTGGAACCATTCTAAAATAGACCGTAAAACACATAGGGCTATAAATCATGGCAACCGACTCGGGGAGGCTCGAAATGAACCAAGAACCTGCTGAAAGCCCACTGACCAAACCCAAGACCGATCTGGTAAGGGGATACTCAACCTGAGTTTTGGCCACCCGAGTCAGGAATTATACCCTTGAGGTCGCTGCATTCACAAGAGAGTGAATAGAGCATGACTACTCTGTTGCACAGCAAAAGCAATAAAGGCTTGAGAATTTCCACCCCTATTTTGATTAAGACACTCCTTTTTTTTTTTTTTGTGAACTTACTGAAAGACCCTTCCTAAAGTTTTTTTTTTTTTTTAAATTGCATGATATTTCGATCTCTCACAACTTATGCACGCACTTTTAATTGTCTATTTTTTATCAAATAGTATGAGTTTAAGTATATTTCACAGTCGAAAATTAAAATTCAATTTTATTATCTAGCCGAATCACAATCCAAAACGGAAAAGAAAATTTTATCAAAATATGAAAAAGTTTAATTTGTTAGAAACACGATCCAATTTCAACATACAAATATTAAGATCATAACAAAATATTAAGAAAAGATAAGCACAAAAATGGGGAAAAAACAAAAAAGAGGGAACTTCTTGTTGTTCTACTCCTGCTATGAAGGAAGTAATTAATATCAATTGTATATTAAATCTCATATCAAGAAGATCAAAACCTTAAAATATGCTTAAAACTTTCCTTTGAAAAAAGTTTGCAAGTGAGTAAGACGTACGTAAATTTGCCACCCCCGTCTTGCAATTCATTTTAAAATGTAAAAAGCTTAAAAGAAATCACAAATGAGCAATGTTTAGCTTTTAGAACGTACCAAAACACCTACAAAAATGCTTAAAAAACCTTAAAACTTATTTCGGAAAAACACCCACGGTGTCAAAATCGGTTAGATAATTAGATTGAATTTTAACTTTCAACTTTGTTCGTAAGCCGTCGAGGATGAAGGCTTCTGGGGACAAGCAAGGGAGATGTCGTAGGAAGAGGAGGCGGCAGAGATAGGGGTGGCCAGCAAGGGGATGGTGGTGGCAGTGACGAAGGTGATTGAGTGCAGAGAGTGCACTTCTCGGATCCGAGAGCAGAGGTGTTGTCCAGGTTCCATGAATTCTATAGCACAAGACCCAAACTAGCCATCGAAGAAATTGTCTGGAAAACTCCAGACCCAATCAAGAGAAACTAAATGGGAGACTTTCGAGAAGCGGAACTTTTCGTGGATTTGTGAAGAATCCAATCTTGCTAAGGTTACGTTAGTTCTATTTGAAATTTACCAAAAAATAGAATTTATCTTGAGGAGGACGTCTCTTGGGATGAAGTGAGGTCACCCTTTTTATTTCTGGGTTTTTTCAAAATCCCATGCAATTTTTTCATTTGATTTTCCTTTCAGGTGATTTTGATTTTGGAATGTTTAAATGAAGAAGAACGAAGAAAATGATGAACAGTAAAATGAAAAAGAAAAGAAATGATTTTGGACGAAAATGCCCCTCATTATGTTGCCGGAATTAACATGGGACATGCTAGGCCCTCATTTGAAACTAAGTCACTTTAGATCCCTATTTGAGACCAAATGAGTCATTTTAGACCTTTATTCGAAACAAAGTCAATTTTAGACTCCTTTTTGAAAAAAGGAGAGTACTTCATATCCTTATTTTAAATTTTCCCAAACATTTGGGTTTTGATTTTCTAGATTTATTGAACTCGATTATTGATTATTCAACCTTTTGACTAGATATTTGGGTGGGACATTTTTTTTTACTAAAAAACAATAAAACATCGGGATCACTAATGGGTTTCAATAAGGAAGAGGAGCCAAGCTGATGATAATAATAGTCATCCTCATCATATTGCGTATGGCTAGCAAAAGTGCACACGCGTTCTCACAAGAACAAATAGTTAACATTTGAAACTAAGTTGGTAATAATAGTCGTCCTCATTAGGCTTATTGTGACGTCTTGAAATTCAAGCCCTCTGAGGGAGGACTGAACGTTAATTTCGCCAGTGCATTGTTGGTTGATCTCACTCGGAACTTATCACTCCTGAGATACTAACCTTGAGGGGAAAAGCTAATGAGGACAGAACTCGTGCGACTAAAGAACTTGACTTGGGAAAATGACTCAACCGTGAGACTTGCATAAGGACGATCCTGTAAATATGCAGGTCGATTTCAGGGACGACTAGAAGTCGATTTGCGGACAGAAATAATGGGACAATGGGTGATTCCGTCTACTGTTATCGAACCCACGAATGGCCCTATGTTGATCCTTGATAATCGTGTACTTAGAAATAAGAATCGATCCTTCGCAATTTCATGTAATCAAGGATGTTCATGTGTCGAGAAGTCTTGAACGTGAATTGGCACGAGTCGGTTACGCGTGAATCCTCGAAGCCGCCTTTCAGTCTGAGTAGTACCAAAATGGCATTTGGGCAAAATTAACATGGCATGAGAATCCAAGATTGGACTTCGAATTTTCGGGAACGTCTGGGACGGACTTTTGGACGATGCTTCCTTGACAGTCGACGGTGTCGGTTGAGCCAAGTTTTTGGGAAATGGATTTTTGGATTGAGGAAACGAGCCTACGAGGATGTGGGCTGGGCAAGATCAGTGTGGGCCTCACGCCCAAGGTGGGACAGCCACCATGGAAGACCCAAGGCAAGCAAGTGAGCCCGTTGGACCAAACCGAGCATTTACCCTCCCGAGCCCGTTGTCTAACCTTGAGCCGTTTCGAGCCCGATAAATTCCCGAGCCTGTTCCTGTTAATTTTCCGGCCCGTTTCCTAGGCCCGCCTTTCACTTTCAGCCCAAGGGCACATTGGGAAATGTGCAAGGTGGAAATGACCAAAATGCCCTTGGATATTTTGGAGAAAAGTCAAAAAGGAAAGAGAGAAGATGATGTCATTTGGTTGGGATTTGAAGCAAGCATTTATGGCATTGATGAGGCCTATCTCCAGCCCTCACTTCACTCTCTCTCTCTCCTCTTCATCTTCTCCAAAATCGCAGCCCCTCTCTCCCCTTCTTCCCTTGCCTTCCTGCAGTTTCTGCTTCTGACCTCTCACCGGATTTTGAGTTTTTCGTTGCCTTCCCGGTGGAATCTCGGGCCTTGCCACCTATCAAAATGTTCAGCACAGAAATTCCGTACTTTTCACGGCGACAGATCGCCGAACGGAGCTGCCGTACGTCCCGTACGGTCGCCTGAAGTCGGCGGTCCTCCGACCGTCACTGTGCAGCGCCTCCTGGGCAGCTTCGGTTTTTCTTCCGTTTCTCTCCATTTTTGGCCTACCCAATGCCCACACCAGCCACACACAACTCCCCCTTGACCCCCAGGAGCCTCCAGTCACCGGCCACGAGCTCGCCGGAGCTCCGGCCAGCTTGTTTTTGCTCCGACCAGCAACCTCCTCCTCCTGCAGTGCTGTTTTGTGAAGTTCAGTGGGGAATCCGAATTTGTTGCTGCTGTGTTGAGCCCGGGACCGCCTTGGATTGTCGTGAGAGAGGTCTCCGGGTGTCGGGTTCGTCGCCGCCGCCGCGCCCGTGTCACCGGCCCGCTTAACGGGTGAGTTTAGCCCCTAATCCTTATTTAGTGCCTAAACTTGCTTAGGGTTGGGTTAATTAGTGTTAATGCTGGTTTAGGAGGGTTAATTAAGTGTATTAACCCTAAGATAGGTGGTTAGATAGTGGATTAAGATTAGCTTAGCTTAATTTTGCTTATTTAGGCTTAATTGTGCTTAATTAGGCTTAATTGTGTGTTTTGTGCTAATTAATCATGTTTTTCCTTAATTTCTTGATTAATGTGATTAATTGTTTAATTTATTGATTAAATTAATTTCTGCATTTAATTAAATAATTAAATAATTACTTAATTACTTAATTTTCGGAATTTATTTATTTAATTATTTTTAATTTCTGAATTTAATTATTTATTTATTAAATTCGGAAATTACTGTTCATCCGGAAATTAAATTGTGTAATTTCATGTGTATTGATTTTATGGAGTGAATTGAATGTGTAATTGTATGAGCATCCGCATGAATTGTGTGATTTTCATCAAAATGGGAAAAAGATGAATTGTCTGAGGGACACCGAAAACGAACCACCTTTATGAGAAAGAAAAATGGTTTGTCCGAGGGACACCGGAAATGGACCGCCTTTATGAGAAAGAAAGTAATTTGTCAGGGGGACACTGGAAATGGACCGCTTTTATGAGAAATGTGGGAAAAATGGTTTGTCCAAGGGACACTAGAAATGGACCGCTTTTATGAGGAAGGACTTGAGATTTTAAATGCAAGTGTATATGCAAGTATGTGTGCATTGGCTACAATAGTCCGAATCACCGAAGGGAGGGCACGGAAGGGCACGGTTGCGCCTCTGCGGAGGAAGGGCGCCGTAGCAATAGCACGGAAGGGCACGGTTGCACCTCTATGGAGGAAGGGCGCCGTAGCGCCGTTGCACCTCGGCCCAATGGAACACATGTGGATACCAAAGTGTACGAGAAACATTGCATCATCAGTTTCGATTATGCATGAAGTGATCATATCATGATTTATGGCACGCACGCATGAATTAATAACGTGCAGGGAGTGGCAATGGCTAGGTGAGATCGCTTGTGACGCGACTCGCATGTGATTGATGAACTGCATCATCTAACGCCATGTGCATTGCGTGTATTATGATGACTTATAACGTGCAGGGTATGGCATACCGGGTAAGGTTGCATGAGAACCGACTATTTGATTGTTGGTCACATTGCTTGCATTGAATGAGGTTTAACGTGCAGGGTATGGCATACCGGGTAAGGTTGCGTGTGAACGGATTGTGGGTTGCCCTATCTGTTGTTGGCTGTTGTTTGGTTTTGGTTATTTGTTGGGTTGAGTGAGGGGTGGTTCTGGAGAGATACCCCGAGTTGAGTTGGCGTACTAACCGGGGCTTAGGGGAAGAACTCGCTGAGATTTTATCTCAACCCGTCGTGGTTAACAATTTTCAGGCCCTTAGAATGGCACACCTGCAGTGGAGAATCTTGCCCCCACCCCACTAGTGATCGACCCGACGGAGCGGAGTTCGATTGGTTCGAGTGACCGTAGTGCTGAACCTAAGGGTTCATTTTATATAGCTGGATTAGCCTAACCTAGTTCCTTTTTGGTTTGGCTTAGAGGATGGATCGGCCCCTGTTGTCGGGCTTGTAAATCAGAAAACGATTCTCCGTTGGTTAATCTAGTAAATTATATAAATGAGTAGTGATGGTTGTTCTTGTTGTTCATCCCTCTATCCCTAATTGATTGATTGATTGATTGTTTGTTGGACTGGGGATGGTTCGTCTTCCGCTTGCGCATAACGAAAGATTAAAATGAATGGTCGTCGATGAGTCCTGGGACATCTCTTTCAATCGACCAAGGCAATGGGGTTGCCGCGAGCTCGAGAGTCGGGCGTGACACTTATTATGAACTCATTTACATAAGATGTTGGGCCCTACTTATTTCTCAATTCTTGATACCAATAAAACCTCATTAAATGATCAAAAGTAAAGTGTACAAAGCATATGGCTAGCAAAAGTGCACACGCGTTCTCTCTTGAACAAATAGTTAACCTTTGAAAGATTTCGCCGAATCGTCTTAGTAGCAACTATTTGAATTATCAGTTAAGGGAAGGGAAAAAACAACTAACATAATATGGTGCAATTGGATACATGCATATATAGGGAAAGAAATATATTTCGACATTGGAATTATTTTTTTATGATTGTTTACGAGATTAAAAGGATTCCAAGTAATATTTATATAAGATTATTAATATTTACATTTATGCATGATAAAGTATTATATAAAATAATGATTTGGGATTTACTTTGTCAGAAAATCTTAAAGTAAGAAGTCCTCTTTACTTTACTTTATATAATAGTAAAGATAGCTGAATTGGCCAACATTAACTACGTGTTCATGTGATTAGTAGAGACGAATGTATGATTGTCAAACCATCATTTAGCCTTTTGATCGCTTAGGTATTCGTTTTAAAAGGTTATGTTAAAAGCATAAGAAACAATGTGACATTCTCTTATAGTTTTGTATGTGACTCGATGTTGTCAAACTCGAAAACAAGTAACAACTTGAGGGGCAGATTGTATTTTGCATATCATTTTAAAAATCCAAGAGTTTCTAAGCACATTGAACATTGAAAATATGATTTATCCACGATTTCCCTTCTATGATAGTTAACTATAAGGCTTTAGTGGCACTAAAAATAAATATTTTTGGCACAATCCAATAGAAAAATTATAATTATTTTGTCTCTTTTTATTTTTATTTTACATATTTAGTGTTCTACATAATAGGAATAACTCTCAATGAGCGGGCTCAGGAGGGGATACAGAGCTAGTAGCTGAGCAGTTGTTCCATGTCTCATTGCTCCTCCTGTAGACATCAGATATCGTCCCCCTGATCGGCTTACGACTCGAGACGATTGACTCCACAAATTGGTTGTGGCAGTTCTTCCCTGCTTTCACGAGCTGGCGACAACATTCACCGGCGGGTGCAGAGGTGTCGCCAAGGACTATGATTTTAAAGAACCCAAACCCACAATCGCCGGTTACTCCCTTCGCGCAATCAGGGATTCCGACTGTGGCGAAGGTAGCCCTAGGAAGCAATGCGATGGTGATGGCCAACAAGATCGTGAGAGCGGACAAGTTCTTGAGCATTGCCATGATGGTGTTTTGGGGACAGAAGGGTTAGAAAATTGCCTGAGATTGTTGATTGTTGGATGATGTAGTCGATCAAGAGATGAAAACTTATATAGCTTGAGGGAACTAGTTGCATTAATGAAATAGATCCATCGGTTATGATTCAAAAATTTATGTAGGAAATAGTTGTAATTATTTTTCTTGCAATAAATTCTTCTCCCTACAAGGATTGAGGGCCTTGTCATCTCACTTTGCTTGTAGTTCAATCATTTGCATTTCAAAAAGAAGTAATGAGTTGTTTCGTTGACAAGAATTAGCCTAGAATGAAAATACATATTTTTGGTTTGATTTTCAATCTCATGTTTGGTTTATAATAGGAGCTAACACATGCCCTGGCTTTAAATAATTTTACAAATTTAAATTTGTTTAAAATGTTTCCACTTATATACATTGTCGTAAAAATGGTCAATATTAGGTTTTGGAACCATTCTAAAATAGACCATAAAACACATAGGGCTATAAATCATGGCAACCGACTTGGGGAGGCTCGAAATGAACCAAGAACCTGCTGAAAGCCCACTAACCAAACCCAAGACCGATATGGTAAGGGGATACTCAACTTGAGTTTCGGCCACCCGAGTTAGGAATTATACCCTTGAGGTCGCTGCATTCACAAGAGAGTGAATAGCGCATGACTACTCTGTTGCACAGCAAAAGCAATAAAGGCTTGAGAATTTCCACCCCTATTTTGATTAAGACACTCCTTCTTTTTTTCGTGAACTTACTGAAATACCCTTCCTAAAGTTTTTAAAAATTGCATGATATTTCGATCTCTCACAACTTATGCACGCACTTTTAATTGTCTATTTTTTATCAAATAGTATGAGCTTAAGTATATTTCACAGTCGAAAATTAAAATTCAATTTTATTATCTAGCCGAATCACGATCCAAAACGGAAAAGAAAATTTTATCAAAATATGAAAAAGTTTAATTTGTTAGAAACACGATCCAATTTCAACAAACAAATATTAAGATCATAACAAAATATTAAAAAAAGATAAGCACAAAAATGGGGAAAAAACAAAAAGAGAGAACTTCTTGTTGTTCTACTCCTGCAATGAAGGAAGTAATTAATATCAATTGTATATTAAATCTCATATCATGAAGATCAAAACTTTAAAATATGCTTAAAACTTTCCTTTGAAAAAGTTCGATGTAAGTTTGCAAGTGAGTAAGACGTACGTAAATTTGCCACCCCCGTCTTGCAATTCGTTTTAAAATGTAAAAAGCTTAAAAGAAATCACAAATGAGCAATGTTTAGCTTTGAGAACGTACCAAAAGACCTACAAAAAGGCTTTAAAAACCTTAAAACTTATTTCGGAAAAACACCCACGGTGTCAAAATCGGTTAGATAATTAGATTGAATTTTAACTTTCAACTTTGTTCGTAAGCCGTCGAGGATGAAGGCTTCTGGGGGCAAGCGGGGGAGATGTCGTTGGAGGAGGAGGCGGCAGAGATAGGGTTAGCCAGCAAGGGGATGGTGGTGGCAGTGACGAAGGCGATTGAGTGCAGAGAGTGCACTTCTCGGATCCGAGAGCAGAGGTGTCGTTCAAGTTCCATGAATTCTATAACACAAGACCCAAACTAGCCATCGAAGAAATTGTCTGGAAAACTCCAGACCCAATCAAGAGAAACTAAATGGGAGAGTTTCGAGAAGCGGAACTTTTCATGGATTTGTGAAGAATCCAATCTTGCTAATGGCTACGTTAGTGCTATTTGAAGTTTACCAAAAAATTGAATTTATCTTGAAGAGGACATCTCTTGGGATGAAGTGAGGTCACCCTTTTTATTTCTGGGTTTTTTCAAAATCCCATGCAATTTTTTAGTTTGATTTTCCTTTCAGGTGATTTTGATTATGGAATGTTTAAATGAAGAAGAACGAAGAAAATGACGAACAGTAAAATGAAAATGAAAAGAAATGATTTTGGATGAAAATGCCACTCAATATGTTGCCGGAATTAACATGGGAGATGCTAGGCCCTCATTTGAAACTAAGTCACTTTAGATCCCTATTTGAGACCAAATGAGTCATTTTAGACCTTTATTCGAAACCAAGTCAATTTTAGATTCCTTTTTGAAAAAAGGAGAGTACTTCATATCCTTATTTTAAATTTTCCCAAACATTTGGGTTTTGATTTTCTACATTTATTGAACTTGATTATTGATTATTTAAACTTTTGACTAGATATTTGGGTGGGACTTTTTTTTACTAAGAAACAATAAAAAAACCGGGATCACTAATGGGTTTCAATAACGAAGAGGAACCAAGTTGATGATAATAATAGTCATCCTCATCATATTGCGTATGGCTAGCAAAAGGGCACACGCATTCTCCCAAGAACAAATAGTTAACATTTGAAACTAAGTTGGTAATAATAGTCATCCTCGTCAGACTTATCATGAACTCATTTACATAAGATGTTGGGCCCTACATATTTCTCAATTCTTGATACCAATAAAACCTCATTAAATGTTCAAAAGTAAAGTTTACAAAGCGTATGGCTAGCAAAAGTGCACACGCGCTCTCTCTTGAACAAATAGTTAACCTTTGAAAGATTTCGCCGAATCGTCTTAGTAGCTACTATTTGAATTATCAGTTAAGGGAAAGGAAAAAACTACTAACATAATATGGTACAATTGGATACATGCATATATAGGGAAAGAAATATATTTCGATATTGGAATTTTTTTTTATGATTGTTTACGAGATTAAAAAGATTCCAAGTAATATTTATATAAGATTATTAATTTTTACATTTATGCATGATAAAGTATTATATAAAACAATGATTCGGGATTTACTTTGTCAGAATTTTTGTAAAAGTAAGAAGTCCTCTTTACTTTACTTTATATAATAGTAAAGATAGCTGGATTGGCCAACGTTAACTACGTGTTCATGTGATTAGTAGAGACGAATGTATGATTGTCAAACCATCATTTAGTCTTTTGATCGCTTAGGTATTCGTTTCAAAAGGTTATGTTAAAAGCATAAGAAACAATGTGACATTCTCTTATGGTTTTGTACGTGACTCTATGTTGTCAAACTCGAAAACAAGTAACAACTTGAGGGGCAGATTGTATTTTGCATATCATTTTAAAAATCCAAGAGTTTCTAAGCACATTGAACATTGAAAATATGATTTATCCACGATTTCCCTTCTATGATAGTTAACTATAAGGCTTTAGTGGCACTAACAATTAATATTTTTGGCACAATCCAATAGAAAAATTATAATTCTTTTGTCTCTTTTTATTTTTATTTTACATGTTTAGTGTTCTACATAATAGGAATAACTCTCAATGAGCGGGCTCGGGAGGGGATACTGAGCTAGTAGCTGAGCGGTTGTTCCACGTCTCATTGCTCCTCCCGTAGACATCGATATCGTCCCCCTGATCGGCTTACGACTCGAGACGATTGACTTCACAAATTGGTTGTGGCAGTTCTTCCCCGCTTTCACGAGCTGATGACAACATTCACCGGTGGGTGCAGAGGTGTCGCCAAGGACTATAATTTTAAAGAACCCAAACCCACAATCGCCGGTTACTCCCTTCGCGCAATCAGGGATTCCGACTGTGGCGAAGGTAGCCCTAGGAAGCAATGCGATGGTGATGGCCAACAAGATCGTGAGAGCGGACAAGTTCTTGAGCATTGCCATGATGGTGTTTTGGGGACAAGAAGGGTTAGAAAATTGCCTGAGATTGTTGATTGTTGGATGATGTTGTCGATCAAGAGATGAAAACTTATATAGCTTGAGGGAACTAGTTGCATTAATGAAATAGATCCATCGGTTATGATTCAGAAATTTATGTAGGAAATATTTGTAATTATTTTTCTTGCAATAAATTCTTCTCACCACAAGGATTGAGGGCCTTGTCATCTCACTTTGCATGCAGTTCAATCATTTGCATTTCAAAAAGAAGTAATGAGTTGTTTCGTTGACAAGAATTAGCCTAGAATGAAAATACATATTTTCAGTTTGATTTTCAATCCCATGTTTGGTTTATAATAGGAGCTAACACATGCCCTGGGTTTAAATAATTTTACAAATTTAAATTTGTTTAAAATGTTTCGACTTATATACATTATCGTAAAAATGGTCAAAATTATGTTTTGGAACCATTCTAAAATAGACCATAAAACACATAGGGCTATAAATCATGGCAACCGACTCGGGGAGGCTCGAAATGAACCAAGAACCTGCTGAAAGCCCACTGACCAAACCCAAGACTGATATGGTCAGGGGATACACAACCTGAGTTTTGGCCACCCGAGTCGGAATTATACCCTTGAGGTCGCTGCATTCACAAGAGAGTGAATAGAGCATGACTACTTTGTTGCATAGCAAAAGCAATAAAGTCTTGAGAATTTACACCCCTATTTTGATTAAGACACTCCTTTTTTTTTGTTCGTGAACTTACTAAAATACCCTTCCTAAAGTTTTTTAAAATTGCATGATATTTCGATCTCTCACAACTTATGCACGCACTTTTAATTGTCTATTTTTTATCAAATAGTATGAGTTTAAGTATATTTCAAAGTCGAAAATTAAAATTCAATTTTATTATCTAGCCGAATCACAATCCAAAACGGAAAAGAAAATTTTATCAAAATATGAAAAAGTTTAATTTGTTAGAAACACGATCCAATTTCAACATACAAATATTAAGATCATAACAAAATATTAAAAAAAGATAAGCACAAAAATGGGGAAAAAACAAAAAGAGGGAACTTCTTGTTGTTCTACTCCTGCTATGAAGGAAGTAATTAATATCAATTGTATATTAAATCTCATATCAAGAAGATCAAAACTTTAAAACATGCTTAAAACTTTCCTTTGAAAAAGTTCGATGTAAGTTTGCAAGTGAGTAAGACGTACGTAAATTTGCCACCCCCGTCTTGCAATTCGTTTTAAAATGTAAAAAGCTTAAAAGAAATCACAAATGAGCAGTGTTTAGCTTTTAGAACGTACGAAAAGACCTACAAAAAGGCTTAAAAAACCTTAAAACTTATTTCGGAAAACCACCCACAGTGTCAAAATTGGTTAGATAATTAGATTGAATTTTAACTTTCAACTTTGTTTGTAAGCCATCGAGGATGAAGGCTTCTGGGGGCAAGCGGGGGAGATGTCGTTGGAGGAGGAGGCAACTGTCACGCCCCGAACCCCGAGCACGCGACAACCCCTTACCATGGTCAATTGAAAGCGACGTCTCAGGACTCGTCGACAGCCATTCCTTTTAATGTTTCATTATGTGCAAGCGGAAGACGAACCATCCCCAGTCCAACAAATAATCAATCAATCAATTAAGGATAGAGGGATGAACAACAAGAACAACCATCACTACTCATTTATACAATTTACTGGATTAATTAACGGAGGATTGTCTTTCGAATTATAAGCCCGACCAAAGGGGCTGATCCATCCTCTAAGCCAGGCCAAAAAGAAACTAGGCTAATCTAGCTATATAAAATGAACCATCGAATTCAACACCACGGTCACTCGGACCCATCGGACTCGACTCCATCAAGTCGATCATTGGAGAAGCGGGGGCAGGATTCTCCACTGCGGGTGCACCATTCTAAGGACCTGAAACTGGTTAACCACGATGGATTGAGATAAAATCTCAGCAAGTTCTTCCCCTAAGCCCCGGTTAGTACAACAACTCAACCTGGGGTATCTCTCCAAAACCACCCCTCACTCATCCCAACAACAAACAACCGGAATTCAAAAAAATAAAATAACAACCAGGGTCAACCAACAATCAAAGGTCGGTTCGCATGCAAGCTTACCCGGTATGCCATACCCTGCACCTTATATTTTAGCACAATACACGCAATGCACATGGCCATTAGATGATACAGTCCACCAATCACACACGAATCGCGTCACAAGCGACCTCACCTGGCCATTGCCACACCATGCACGTTATCAATTCATGCGTGCGCGCCATAAATGATGTGATCATCTCATGCATAATCGGAATCAATGATACCATGTTTTCTCATGCACTCTTGCATCCACACATGCTCCGATTATTACCACCCACAGCGTTACAATTGAGGCGCAACGGCGCTACGGTGCCCTTCTTCCGCAGAGGCGCAACCGTGCCCTTCCGTGTCCAAAAGACGTTAAGGGATACTCTCCCAAGGCCGCATGCCCAATGAACGTCAAGGGATACTCTCCCGATATGGCATGCCCACAAAAGTCAAGGGATACTCTCCCGAAACCGTATGCCCACAAAACATCAAGGGATACTCTCCCAAGACGGCAGGTTCAACTTAGTGATCACGCAAGCATACCATCAAAACCCACTTATTATCTTTGAGCATTAGCCAATGCACACATGCTTGCATATGAAACCTTAAATCATTTCTCACAAAAAGTGGTCCATTTCCGGTGTCCCTCGACAAACCATTTTCTCGCCTCCTTTTGTGAAAATCACACAATTCATGCGGATACCCATACAATTACACATTCAATTCATTCCATAAAATCAATACACATGAAATTACACAATTTAATTTTTGGATGAACAGTTATTTCCGAATTTAATAAATAATTAATTAAATTCAGAAATTAAAAATAATTAAATAAATAAATTCCGAAAATTAAATAATTATTTAATTATTTAATTAATTGCATATATTAATTTAATCAATAAATTAAAAAATTAATCACATTAATCAATCAATTAAGGAAAAACATGATTAATTAGCACAAAACACACAATTAGGCCTAATTAAGCACAATTAAGCATAAATAAGCAAGATTAAGCTAAGCTAATCTTAATCCACTATCTAACCACCTATATTAGGGCTAACACACTTAATTAAACACCTTAATCAGCCCTTAGCACTAGTTAATCCAACCCTAAGCTAGTTTAGGCACTAAATAGGATTTAGGAGCTAAACTCACCCGTTAAGCGGGCCAGTGACACGAGCGCGGCGGCGGCGACGAACCCGACACCCGGGGACCTCTACCACGACGATCCAAGGTGGTCCCAAGCTGAACACAGCAACAACAAACTCGAAATCCCAACTGCAAGCTGGAAAAACTGACTACACAAGAGGAATGGGCCGACCGGAGCTAAATATGGCTGGCCGAAGCTCCGGCGAGTTGGTGGCCGATGGCTGGTGGTTCCGAGGGTTCAAGGGGGAGGTGTGTATGGCTGGTGTGGGCAGTGGGTAGGCCAAAAATGGAGAGAAACGGAAGAAAAATCGAAGTTGCACAGGAGGCGCTGCATAGTGATGGACGGAGGACCGCCGACTTCTAGCCGCCGTACCAGTCGAATGGCAGCTCTGTTCGGCGATCGGCCGCCATGAACAGTATGTAATTTTTGTGCTGAACATTTTTGTCACGCCCCGAACCCCGAGCACGCGACAACCCCTTCTCTTGGTCGATTGAAAGCGACGTCCCAAGACTCGTCGACGACCATTCATTTTAATCTTTTGTTATGCGCAAGCGGAAGAGGAACCATCCCCAGTCCAACAATCAATCAATCAATCAATCAGGGATAGAGGGATGAATAACAAGAACAACCATCACTACTCATTTACACAATTTCGGATTAACCAATGGAGGATCGTCTTTTGAATTACAAGCCCGACAAAAGGGGCGATCCATCCTCTAAGCCGAGGCCAAAAAGAAACTAGGCTAATCCATATCGAATGAACCTCGGGTTCAACACCACGGTCACTCGGACCCATCGGACTCGACTCCGTTAGGTCGATCACTAGAGAAACGGGGGGGCAGGATTCTCCACAGCGGGTGCATCATTCTAAAGACCTGAAAAATGTTAACCACGACGGGTTGAGATAAAATCTCAGCGAGTTCTTCCCCCTAAGCCCCGGTTAGTACGCCAACTCAACCCGGGGTATCTCTCCCGTAACCCCCTCACTCAACCCGACCACAAACACCGAGCAATCAGCAATCAAACCACGAGACGGTTCAACCAACAATCGAGGTCGGTTCGCATGCAACCTTACCCGATATGCCATACCCTGCACGTTAAATCTCATTCAAAGCAAGCAATGCAACCAACAATCGAATAGTCGGTTCGCATGCAACCTTACCTGGTATGCCATACCCTGCATGTTATAAGTCAGCACAATACACGCAATGCACATGGCCGTTAGATGATGCAGTTCATCAATCACATGCGAGTCGCGTCACAAGCGATCTCACCTGGCCATTGCCACCCCTGCACGTTATCAATTCATGCGTGCGTGCCATAAATGATATGATCACTTCATGCATAATCGGAACCAATGATACCATGTTTTCTCATGCACTCTCGCATCCACACGTGTTCCGATTATTACTGCCCCACATGGCTACAACTTGGCCGAGGTGCAACGGCGCTACGGCGCCCTTCCTCCGCGGAGGCGCAACCGTGCCCTTCCGTGCTATTGCTACGCGCGCTACGGCGCCTTTCCTCCGCAGAGGCGCAACCGTGCCCTTCCGTGCAGGCCGAGGCACTATGGCGCTACGGCGCCCTTCCTCCACAAAGGCGCAACCGTGCCTTCCATACCCTCCGAGGCGCCACGGCGCTACGGCGCCCTTCCTCCGCAGAGGCGCAACCGTGCCCTTCCGTGCCCTCCGAGGCGCAACCGTGCCCTCCGAGGCGCAACGGCGCTACGGCGCCCTTCCTCCGCAGAGGCGCAATCGTGCCTTTCCGTGCCCTCCCTTTCCATGATCTCCGATAAATCGGGTTCAACTTAGTGATCACGCAAGCATACCATCACAATCCACTTATTATCTTTGAGCATTAGCCAATGCACACATGCTTGCATATAAAACCTCAAATCCTTTCTCATAAAAGCAATCCATTTCTAGTGTCCCTCGGACAAACCATTTTTCCCACATTTCTCATAAAAGCGGTCCATTTTCAGTGTCCTTTGGACAAATCACTTTCTTTCTCATAAAGGCGGTCCATTTCCGGTGTTCCTCGGACAAATCATTTTCTTTTTCCTTTTTGTGAAATTCACACGATTCATGTGAATGTTCATGCCACAACACATCAATTTCACTTCATATGATTAAGACACATGAAATTATGCACAATTTCACTTCCGGATGAACAGTGCCGTGAAGAATCATGAACAAGAATCGTGAATAGTACCAATGAACAAGTAATCCATGAACAAGAAATAATTTCCGAAATTCAATTAATAATAAATTAAATTCAGAAATTAAACAAAACATTGATTAAACACAATTAATCAATCAATTAAGCTAAACATGCTTAATTAACACATAAACCACACATAATCAACACTTAAGCATAATCAAGCATAATTAAGCAAGATTAAGCTAAGCTAATCTTAATCAAATATCTAACCACCTATCTTAGGGCTAATACACTTAATTAACCCTCCTAAACAAGCATTAACACTAATTAACCCAACCCTAAGCAAGTTTAGGCACTAAATAGGGATTAGGAGCTAAACTCACCTGTTAAGCGGGCCGGCGACACCGGCGCGGCGGCGGCGACGAACCCGACACCCGGGGACTTCTCCCACGACACTCCAAGGCGGTCCCGAGACGGAAATCACAGCAAAAGCTTCTGCTCACACCCCCAACTTCAGAAAACAGCACTGCAGGAGGAGGACAGGGGCTGACCGGAGTTGAACGGGCTGCCCAGAGCTCCGGCGAGCGGTGGGCCAGCGACCAACGGCACCTGGGGTTGAGGGGGAACCACTTGTGGCTGGGATGGGTGGTGGTTTGGCCGGAAATGGAGAGAAACGGAAGAAAAGGCGGAGCTGTGCAGAGGGCGACGCTACAGTAGGCGGTCCGGAAACAGCCGACTTCCGGCCGCCGTACGGATCGGACGGTAGCTCCGATCGACGAACGGCCGACGTCATCCGTACGGATTCTCTCTCCCGAGCGCAACGGTGGGTGGCACGCCCCGAGATTCCACCGGGAAGGCAACGAACAACTCCAATTTCGGTGAGAGGTCAGAAACTGAAACTGCAGGAAGGCAAGGGAAGAAGGGGAGAGAGGGGCTGCGATTTTGGAGAAGATAAAGAGGAGAGAGAGAGTGAAGTGAAGGCTGAAGGATAAGCCTTATCCAAGCCATCAAGGCTTGCCCCACTTGCCAAACAATGACCTCATCTTCTCTCTCTTCCTTTTTGACTTTTCTTCAAAATATCCAAGGGCATTTTGGTCATTTCCACCTTGCACATTTCCCAATCTGTCCTTGGGCTGAAAAAGGAGGACGGGCCTAGGAAAAAGGCCGGAAAATGAATAGGAACGGGCTCGGGAATTTATTGGGCTCGAATTGGCTCAGGTTTAGACAATGGGCTAGGAAGGGTAAAGGGTCGGTTTGGCCCAACGGGCTCACTTGCTTGCCTCGGGCCTTCCATGGCGGCTGTCCCACCTTGGGCGTGAGGCCCACACTGTTCTTGCCCGGCCCACATCCTCATAGGCTCTGTTTCTCGATCCAAAATCCCTTTCTCAAAACTTGGCTCGACCGACTTCGTCGACTGTCAAGGAAGCATCATCCAAAAGTCCACCCGGACGTTCCGAAAATTCGAAGTCCAATCTTGGATTCTCCTGCCTTGTCAATTTCGCCCAAATGTCATTTTGGTATAATTCAGACCGACGGGGCGGCTTCGAGGATTCACACGTAACCGACTCGTGCCAAACCACGTTCAAGACTTCTCGACACATGGACGTCCTGACTACATGAAATTGCGAAGGATCGATTCTTATTTCTAAGTGCACGATTATCAAGGATCGACATAGGGCCATTCGCGGGTTCGATAACGGTGAGACGGAATCACCCGTTGTCCCATTATTTCTATCCGCAAATCGACTTCTAGTCGTCCCCGAAATCGGCTCCGCCCGACTACGGGATCGTTCTTACGCAAGTCTCACGGTCGAGTTGTTTTCCCAGGTCAAGTTCTTTAGTCGCACGAGTTCTGTCCTCATTAGCCTTTCCCCTCAAGGTCAGTATCTCAAGAGTGATCAATTCTGAGTGAGATCAACCAACAATGCATTGGCGAAATTAACGTTCATTCCTCCTTCAAAGGGCTCGAATTTCAGGATGTCACAATTTTGATAGATGGCATGGCCCAAGATTCCACTGGGAAGGCAACGAACAAGTCAAATTTCTATGAGAGGTCTAAAGCAGAAATTGCAAGGAGAAGTAAGGGGAAGAAGCGCTGCGATTTTTGGAGGGCTGAAGAGGAGGAGAGAGAGTGAGATGAGGGCTGATTGAAGGCCTCATCAATGCCATTCAATGCCTTCTCCAATTCCCCAAGCAAGTGACATCATCTTCTCTCTCTTACTTTGACTTTTCTTCAAAATATCCAAGGGTATTTTGGTCATTTCCACCTTGCAAATTTCCCAATATGCCCCTTGGGCTGAAAGTGAAAGGCGGGCCTAGGAAACGGGCCAAAAAGTGAATAGGAACGGGCTCGGGAATTTCTTGGGCTCGAATCGGCTTAGGTTTAAACAACGGCTTGAAAGGGTAAATGCTCGGTTTGGTCCAACGGGCTTGTTTGTTTGTCTCGGTCTTCCACGATGGTCATTTCACCTTGGGCATGTGGCCCACACTACTCTTGCCTAGCCCACATCCTCGTAGGCTCATTTCCTCGGTCCGAAAATCCTTTCCCAAAAACTCAGCTCAACCGACACTGTCGACTATCAAGGAAGCATCGTCCAAAAGTCCATCCCGAACGTCTCCAAAAATTCGAAGTCCAATCTTGGATTCTCATGCCTTGTCAATTTTGCCCAAATGTCATTTTGGTATAATTCAGACTAACAGGCAGCTTCGAGGATTCACCGTAACTGACTCGTGCCAAACCACGTTCAAGACTTCTCGACACATGGACGTCCTTGAAACCATGAAATTGCAAAGGATAGATTCTTATTTCAAAGTACACGATTATCAAGGATTGACATAGGATCGTTCGCGGGTTCGATAACAGTAAACGGAATCATTTGTTGTCCAAATATTTCTGTCTGCGAATCGACTTCTATTCGTCCCTAAAATCGGCCTCCATGACTATAGGAACATCCTCATGCAAGTCTCACGGTCAAATCGTTTTCCCAGGTCAAGTTCTTTAGTCGCACGAGTTCTGTCCTCAGTAGCCTTTCCTCTCAAGGTCAGTATCTCGAAAATGATTGGGTCCGAGTGGAATCAACCAACAATGCATTGGCAAAATTCATGTTTACTCATCCCTAAAAGGGCTCGAATTTCAGGACATCACACGGCAGAGATAGGGGTGGCCAGCAAGGGGATGGTGTGGTAGTGACGAAGGCGATTGAGTGTAGAGAGTGCACTTCTTAGATCCGAGAGCAGAGGTGTCGTCCAAGTTCCATGAATTCTATAACACAAGATCCAAACTAGCCATCGAAGAAATTGTCTAGAAAAATCCAGACCCAATCAAGAGAAACTAAATGGGAGAGTTTCGAGAAGCAGAACTTTTCGTGGATTTGTGAACAATCCAATCTTGCTAATGGTTACGTTAGTCCTATTTGAAGTTTACCAAAAAATAGAATTTATCTTCAGCAGGACATCTCTTGGGATGAAGTGAGGTCACCCTTTTTATTTATGGGTTTTTTCAAAATCCCATGCAATTTTTTCATTTGTTTTTCCTTTCAGGTGATATTGATTTTGGAATGTTTAAATGAAGAAGAACGAAGAAAATGATGAACAGTAAAATGAAAAAGAAAAGAAATGATTTTGGACGAAAATGCCCCTCAATGTGTTGCTGGAATTAACATGGGACATGCTAGGCCCTCATTTGAAACTAAGTCACTTTAGATCCCTATTTGAGACCAAATGAGTCATTTTAGACCTTTATTCGAAACAAAGTCAATTTTAGACTCCTTTTTGAAAAAAGGAGAGTACTTCATATCCTTATTTTAAATTTTCCCAAACATTTGGGTTTTGATTTTCTAGATTTATTGAACTCGATTATTGATTATTTAACCTTTTGACTAGATATTTGGGTGGGACTTTTTTTTTACTAAGAAACAATAAAAAATCGGGATCACTAATAGGTTTCAATAACGAAGAGGAACCAAGTTGATGATAATAATAGTCATCCTCATCATATTGCGTATGGCTAGCAAAAGTGCACACACGTTCTTGCAAGAACAAATAGTTAACATTTGAAACTAAGTTGGTAATAATAGTCATCCTCGTCAGACTTATCATGAACTCATTTACATAAGATGTTGGGCCCTACATGTTTCTCAATTCTTGATACCAATAAAACCTCATTAAATGTTCAAAAGTAAAGTTTACAAAGCGTATGGCTAGCAAAAGTTTATACGCGCTCTCTCTTGAACAAATAGTTAACCTTTGAAAGATTTCGCCGAATCGTCTTAGTAGCTACTATTTGAATTATAAGTTAAAGGAAAGGAAAAAACTACTAACATAATATGGTGCAATTGAATACATGCATATATAGGGAAAGAAATATATTTCGACGTTGGAATTTTTTTTTTTTATGATTGTTTACGAGATTAAAAAGATTCCAAGTAATATTTATATAAGATTATTAATTTTTACATTTATGCATGATAAAGTATTATATAAAACAATGATTTGGGATTTACTTTGTCAAAAAATCTTAAAAGTAAGAAGTCCTCTTTACTTTACTTTATATAATAGTAAAGATAGGTGGATTGGCCAACGTTAACTACATGTTCATGTGATTAGTAGAGACGAATGTATGATTGTCAAACCATCATTTAGTCTTTTGATTGCTTAGGTATTCATTTCAAAAGGTTATGTTAAAAGCATAAGAAACAATGTGACATTCTCTTATAATTTTGTATGTGACTCTATGTTGTCAAACTCGAAAACAAGTAACAACTTGAGGGGCAGATTGTATTTTGCATATCATTTTAAAAATCCAAGAGTTTCTAAGCACATTGAACATTGAAAATATGATTTATCCACGATTTCCCTTCTATGATAGTTAACTATAAGGCTTTAGTGGCACTAACAATTAATATTTTTGGCACAATCCAATAGAAAAATTATAATTCTTTTGTCTCTTTTTCTTTTTATTTTACATGTTTAGTGTTCTACATAATAGGAATAACTCTCAATGAGCGGGCTCAAGAGGGGATACAGAGCTAGTAGCTGAGCAGTTGTTCCACGTCTCATTGCTCCTCCTGTAGACATCAGATATCGTCCCCCTGATCGGCTTACGACTCGAGATGATTGACTCCACAAATTGGTTGTGGCAGTTCTTCCCCGCTTTCACGAGCTGATGACAACATTCACCGGTGGGTGCAGAGGTGTCGCCAAGGACTATAATTTTAAAGAACCCAAACCCACAATCGCCGGTTACTCCCTTCGCGCAATCGGGGATTCCGCGTGGCGAAGGTAGCCCTAGGAAGCAATGCGATGGTGATGGCCAACAAGATCGTGAGAGCGGACAAGTTCTTGAGCATTGCCATGATGGTCTTTTGGGGACAGAAGGGTTAGAAAATTGCCTGAGATTGTTGATTGTTGGATGATGTAGTCAATCTAGAGATGAAAACTTATATAGCTTGAGGGAACTAGTTGCATTAATGAAATAGATCCATCGGTTATGATTCAGAAATTTATGTAGGAAATATTTGTAATTATTTTTCTTGCAATAAATTCTTCTCACTACAAGGATTGAGGGCCTTGTCATCTCACTTTGCATGTAGTTCAATCATTTGCATTTCAAAAAGAAGTAATGAGTTGTTTCGTTGACAAGAATTAGCCTAGAATGAAAATACATATTTTCAGTTTGATTTTCAATCCCATGTTTGGTTTATAATAGGAGCTAACACATGCCCTAGGTTTAAATAATTTTACAAATTTAATTTTGTTTAAAACGTTTTGACTTATATACATTGTCGTAAAAATGGTCAATAGTAGGTTTTGGAACCATTCTAAAATAGACCCTAAAACACATAAGGCTATAAATCATGGCAACCGACTCGGGGAGGCTCGAAATGAACCAAGAACCTGCTGAAAGCCCACTGACCAAACCCAAGACCGATCTGGTCAGGGGATACACAACCTGAGTTTTGGCCACCCGAGTCAGGAATTATACCCTTGAGGTCGCTGCATTCACAAGAGAGTGAATAGAGCATGACTGCTCTGTTGCACAGCAAAAGCAATAAAGGCTTGAGAAGTTCCACCCCTATTTTGATTAAGACACTCCTTTTTTTTTTCGTGAACTTACTGAAATACCCTTCCTAAAGTTTTTTTAAACGGCATGATATTTCGATCTCTCACAACTTATGCACGCACTTTTAATTGTCTATTTTTTATCAAATAGTATGAGTTTAAGTATATTTCACAGTCGAAAATTAAAATTCAATTTTATTATCTAGCCGAATCACGATCCAAAACGGAAAAGAAAATTTTATCAAAATATGAAAAATTTTAATTTGTTATAAATACGATCCAATTTCAACATACAAATATTAAGATCATAACAAAATATTAAAAAAAGATAAGCACAAAAATGGGGAAAAAACAAAAAGAGGGAACTTCTTGTTGTTCTACTCCTACTATGAAGGAAGTAATTAATATCAATTGTATATTAAATCTCATATCAAGAAGATCAAAACCTTAAAATATGCTTAAAACTTTCCTTTGAAAAAGTTCGATGTAAGTTTGCAAGTGAGTAAGACGTACGTAAATTTGCCACCCCCGTCTTGCAATTCGTTTTATAATGTAAAAAGCTTAAAAGAAATCACAAATGAGCAATGTTTAGCTTTAGAACGTACGAAGAGACCTACAAAAAGACTTAAAAATCCTTAAAACTTATTTCGGAAAAACACCAACGGTGTCAAAATCGGTTGGATAATTAGATTGAATTTTAACTTTCTACTTTGTTCGTAAGCCATCGAGGATGAAGGCTTCTGGGGGCAAGCGGGGGAGATGTCGTTGGAGGAGGAGGCGGCAGAGATAGGGGTGGCCAGCAAGGGGATGGTGGTGGCAGTGACAAAGGCGATTGAGTGCAAAGAGTGCACTTCTCGAATCCGAGAGCAGAGGTGTCGGCCAGGGTCCATGAATTCTATAACACAAGACCCAAACTAGCCATCGAAGAAATTGTCTGGAAAACTCCAGACCCAATCAAGAAAAACTAAATGGGAGAGTTTCGAGAAGCAGAACTTTTCGTGGATTTGTGAAGAATCCAATCTTGCTAATGGCTACGTTAGTTCTATTTGAAGTTTACCAAAAAATAGAATTTATCTTGAGGAGGACATCTCTTGGGATGAAGTGAGGTCACCCTTTTTATTTCCGGGTTTTTTCAAAATCCCATGCAATTTTTTCGTTTGTTTTTCCTTTCAGGTGATATTGATTTTGGAATGTTTAAACGAAGAAGAACGAAGAAAATGATGAACAGTAAAATGAAAAAGAAAAGAAATGATTTTGGACGAAAATGCCCCTCAATATGTTGCCGGAATTAACATGGGAGATGCTAGGCCCTCATTTGAAACTAAGTCACTTTAGATCCCTATTTGAGACCAAATGAGTCATTTTAGACCTTTATTCGAAACAAAGTCAATTTTAGACTCCTTTTTGAAAAAAAGGAGAGTACTTCATATCCTTATTTTAAATTTTCCCAAACATTTGGGTTTTGATTTTCTAGATTTATTGAACTCGATTATCGATTATTTAACCTTTTGACTAGATATTTGGGCGGGACTTTTTTTTTACTAAGAAACAATAAAAAATCGGGATCACTAATGGGATTCAATAACGAAGAGGAACCAAGTTGATGATAATAATAGTCATCCTCATCATATCGCGTATGGCTAGCAAAAGTGCACACGCGTTCTCGCAAGAACAAATAATTAACATTTGAAACTAAGTTGGTAATAATAGTCGTCCTCATCAGACTTATCATGAACTCATTTACATAAGATGTTGGGCCCTACATATTTCTCAATTCTTGATACCAATAAAACCTCATTAAATGTTCAAAAGTAAAGTTTACAAAGCGTATGGCTAGCAAAAGTGCACACGCGCTCTCTCTTGAACAAATAGTTAACCTTTGAAAGATTTCGCCGAATCGTCTTAGTAGCTACTATTTGAATTATCAGTTAAGGGAAAGGAAAAAACTACTAACATAATATGGTGCAATTGAATACATGCATATATAGGGAAAGAAATATATTTCGACATTGGAATTTTTTTTTTTTATGATTGTTTACGAGATTAAAAAGATTCCAAGTAATATTTATATAAGATTATTAATTTTTACATTTATGCATGATAAAGTATTATATGAAACAATGATTCGGGATTTACTTTGTCATAATTTTTGTAAAAGTAAGAAGTCCTCTTTACTTTACTTTATATAATAGTAAAGATAGATGGATTGGCCAACGTTAACTACGTGTTCATGTGATTAGTAGAGACGAATGTATGATTGTCAAACCATCATTTAGTCTTTTGATCGCTTAGGTATTCGTTTCAAAAGGTTATGTTAAAAGCATAAGAAACAATGTGACATTCTCTTATAGTTTTGTACGTGACTCTATGTTGTCAAACTCGAAAACAAGTAACAACTTGAGGGGCAGATTGTATTTTGCATATCATTTTAAAAATTCAAGAGTTTCTAAGCACATTGATCATTGAAAATATGATTTATCCATGATTTCCCTTCTATGATAGTTAACTATAAGGCTTTAGTGGCACTAAAAATAAATATTTTTGGCACAATCCAATAGAAAAATTATAATTCTTTTTGTCTCTTTTTCTTTTTATTTTACATGTTTAGTGTTCTACATAATAGGAATAACTCTCAATGAGCGGGCTCGGGGAGGGGATACGAGCTAGTAGCTGAGCGGTTGTTCCATGTCTCATTGCTCCTCCTGTAGACATCAGATATCGTCCCCCTGATCGGCTTACGACTCGAGATGATTGACTCCACAAATTGGTTGTGGCAGTTCTTCCCCGCTTTCATGAGCTGATGACAACATTCACCGGTGGGTGCAGAGGTGTCGCCAAGGACTATAATTTTAAAGAACCCAAACCCACAATCGCCGGTTACTCCCTTCGCGCAATCAGGGATTCCGACTGTGGCGAAGGTAGCTCTAGGAAGCAATGCGATGGTGATGGCCAACAAGATCGTGAGAGCGGACAAGTTCTTGAGCATTGCCATGATGGTCTTTTGGGGACAGAAGGGTTAGAAAATTGCCTGAGATTGTTGATTGTTGGATGATGTAGTCGATCAAGAGATGAAAACTTATATAGCTTGAGGGAACTAGTTGCATTAATGAAATAGATCCATCGGTTATGATTCAGAAATTTATGTAGGAAATATTTGTAATTATTTTTCTTGCAATAAATTCTTCTCACTACAAGGATTGAGGGCCTTGTCATCTCACTTTGCATGCAGTTCAATCATTTGCATTTCAAAAAGAAGTAATGAGTTGTTTCGTTGACAAGAATTAGCCTAGAATGAAAATACATATTTTCAGTTTGATTTTCAATCCCATGTTTGGTTTATAATAGGAGCTAACACATGCCCTGGGTTTAAATAATTTTACAAATTTAATTTTGTTTAAAACGTTTTGACTAGATATTTGGGCGGGACTTTTTTTTTACTAAGAAACAATAAAAAATCGGGATCACTAATGGGATTCAACAACGAAGAGGAACCAAGTTGATGATATTAATAGTCATCCTCATCATATCGCGTGTGGCTAGCAAAAGTGCACACGCGTTCTCGCAAGAACAAATAGTTAACATTTGAAACTAAGTTGGTAATAATAGTCATCCTCGTCAGACTTATCATGAACTCATTTACATAAGATGTTGGGCCCTACATATTTCTCAATTCTTGATACCAATAAAACCTCATTAAATGTTCAAAAGTAAAGTTTACAAAGCGTATGGCTAGCAAAAGTGCACACGCGCTCTCTCTTGAACAAATAGTTAACCTTTGAAAGATTTCGCCGAATCGTCTTAGTAGCTACTATTTGAATTATCAGTTAAGGGAAAGGAAAAAACTACTAACATAATATGGTGCAATTGGATACATGCATATATAGGGAAATAAATATATTTCGACATTGGAATTTTTTTTTCTATTATTGTTTACGAGATTAAAAAGATTCCAAGTACTATTTATATAAGATTATTAATTTTTATATTTATGCATGATAAAGTATTATATAAAACAATGATTCGGGATTTACTTTGTCAGAATTTTTGTAAAAGTAAGAAGTCCTCTTTACTTTACTTTATATAATAGTAAAGATAGCTGGATTGGCCAATGTTAACTACGTGTTCATGTGATTAGTAGAGACGAATGTATGATTGTCAAACCATCATTTAGACTTTTGATCGCTTAGGTATTCCTTTCAAAAGGTTATGTTAAAATCATAAGAAACAATGTGACATTCTCTTATAGTTTTGTACATGACTCTATCTTGTCAAACTTGAAAACAAGTAACAACTTGAGGGGCAAATTGTATTTTGCATATCATTTTAAAAATCCAAGAGTTTCTAAGCACATTGAACATTGAAAATATGATTTATCCACGATTTCCCTTCTATGATAGTTAACTATAAGGCTTTAGTGGCACTAAAAATAAATATTTTTGGCACAATCCAATAGAAAAATTATAATTCTTTTGTCTCTTTTTCTTTTTATTTTACATGTTTAGTGTTCTACATAATAGGAATAACTCTCAATGAGCGGGCTCGGGGAGGGGATACAGAGCTAGTAGCTGAGCAATTGTTCCACGTCCCATTGCTCCTCCTGTAGACATCAGATATCGTCCCCTTGATCGGCTTACGGCTCGAGACGATTGACTCCACAAATTGGTTGTGGCAGTTCTTCCCGCTTTCACGAGCTGGCGACAACATTCATCGGTGGGTGCAGAGGTGTCGCCAAGGACTATGATTTTAAAGAACCCAAACCCACAATCGCCGGTTACTCCCTTCGCGCAATTAGGGATTCCGACTGTGGCGAAGGTAGCCCTAGGAAGCAATGCGATGGTGACGGCCAACAAGATCGTGAGAGCGGACAAGTTCTTGAGCATTGCCATGATGGTCTTTTGGGGACGGAAAGAGTTAGAAAATTGCCTCAGATTGTTGATTGTTGGACGATGTAGTCGATCAAGAGATGAAACCTTATATAGCTTGAGGGAACTAGCGCATTAATGAAATAGATCCATCGGTTATGATTCAGAAATTTATGTAGGAAATATTTGTAATTATTTTTCTTGCAATAAATTCTTCTCACTACAAGGATTGAGGGCCTTGTCATCTCACTTTGCTTGCAGTTCAATCATTTGCAATTCAAAAAGAAGTAATGAGTTGTTTCGTTGACAAGAATTAGCCTAGAATGAAAATACATATTTTCGGTTCGATTTTCAATCCCCTGTTTGGTTTATAATGGGAGCTAACACATGCCCTGGGTTTAAATACTTTTACAAATTTAAATTTATTTAAAATGTTTAGACTTATATACATTGTCATAAAAATGGTCAATATTAGGTTTTGGAACCATTCTAAAATAGACCCTAAAACACATTGGGATATAAATCATGGCAACCGACTCGGGGAGGCTCGAAATGAACCAAGAACCTGCTGAAAGCCCACTGACCAAACCCAAGACCGATCTAGTCAGGGGATACTCAACCTGAGTTTTGGCCACCCGAGTCAGGAATTATACCCTTGAGGTTGCTGCATTCACAAGATAGTGAATAGAGCATGACTACTCTATTGCACAGCAAAAGCAATAAAGGCTTGAGAATTTCCACCCCTATTTTGATTAAGACACTCCTTTTTTTTTTTCGTGAACTTACTAAAATACCCTTCCTAAAGTTTTTTAAAATTGCATGATATTTCGATCTCTCGCAACTTATGCACGCACTTTTAATTGTCTATTTTTTATCAAATAGTATGAGTTTAAGTATATTTCAAAGTCGAAAATTAAAAGTCAATTTTATTATCTAGCACGATCCAAAACAGAAAAGAAAATTTTATCAAAATATGAAAAAGTTTAATTTGTTAGAAACACGATCCCATTTCAACATACAAATATTAAGATCATAACAAAATATTAAAAAAAGATAAGCACAAAAATGGGGAAAAAAAAAAAGAGGGAACTTCTTGTTGTTCTACTCCTGCTATGAAGGAAGTAATTAATATCAATTGTATATTAAATCTCATATCAAGAAGATCAAAACCTTAAAATATGTTTAAAACTTTCCTTTGAAAAAGTTCGATGTAAGTTTGCAAGTGAGTAAGACGTACGTAAATTTGCCACCCCCGTCTTGCAATTCTTTTTAACATGTAAAAAGCTTAAAAGAAATCACAAATGAGCAATGTTTAGCTTTTAGAACGTACCAAAACACCTACAAAAACGCTTCAAAAACCTTAAAAATTATTTCAGAAAAACACCCACGGTGTCAAAATCGGTTAGATAATTAGATTGAATTTTAACTTTCAACTTTGTTCGTAAGCCGTCGAGGTTGAAGGCTTCTGGGGGCAAGCAGGGAAGATGTCGTTGGAGGAGGAGGCGGCAGAGATAGGGGTGGCCAGCAAGGGGATGGTGGTGGCAGTGACAAAGGGGATTGAGTGCAGAGAGTGCACTTCTCGGATCGAGAGCAGTGGTGTCGTCCAGGTTCCATGAATTCTATAGCACAAGACACAAACTAGCCATCGAAGAAATTGTCTGGAAAACTCCAGACCCAATCAAGAGAAACTAAATGGGAGACTTTCGAGATGCGGAACTTTTCGTGGATTTGTGAAGAATCCAATCTTGCTAAGGTTACGTTAGTTCTATTTGAAGTTTACCAAAAAATAGAATTTATCTTGAGGAGGACGTCTCTTGGGATGAAGTGAGGTCACCCTTTTTATTTCTGGGTTTTTTCAAAATTCCATGCAATTTTTTCGTTTGATTTTCCTTTCAGGTGATTTTGATTTTGGAATGTTTAAACGAAGAAGAACGAAGAAAACGATGAACAGTAAAATGAAAAAGAAAAGAAATGATTTTGGACGAAAATGCCCCTCATTATGTTGCCGGAATTAACATGGGAGATGTTAGGCCCTCATTTGAAACTAAGTCACTTTAGATCCCTATTTGAGACCAAATGAGTCATTTTAGACCTTTATTCGAAACAAAGTCAATTTTAGACTCCTTTTTGAAAAAATGAGAGTACTTCATATCCTTATTTTAAATTTTCCCAAACATTTGGGTTTTGATTTTCTAGATTTATTGAACTCGATTATTGATTATTCAACCTTTTGACTAGATATTTGGGTGGGACATTTTTTTTACTAAAAAACAATAAAACATCGGGATCACTAATGGGTTTCAATAAGGAAGAGGAACCGAGCTGATGATAATAATAGTCATCCTCATCATATTGCGTATGGCTAGCAAAAGTGCACACGCGTTCTCGCAAGAACAAATAGTTAACATTTGAAACTAAGTTGGTAATAATAGTCGTCCTCGTCGGGCTTATTATGAACTCATTTACATAAGATGTTGGGCCCTACTTATTTCTCAATTCTTGATACCAATAAAACCTCATTAAATGTTCAAAAGTAAAGTGTACAAAGCGTATGGCTAGCAAAAGTGCACATGCGTTCTCTCTTGAACAAATAGTTAACCTTTGAAAGATTTCGCCGAATCGTCTTAGTAGCAACTATTTCAATTATCAGTTAAGGGAAGCAAAAAAACTACTAACATAATATGGTGCAATTGGATACATGCATATATAGGGAAAGAAATATATTTCGACATTGGAATTTTTTTTTTTATGATTGTTTACGAGATTAAAAAGATTCCAAGTAATATTTATATAAGATTATTAATTTTTACATTTATGCATGATAAAGTATTATATAAAACAATGATTCGGGATTTACTTTGTCAGAAAATCTTAAAGTAAGAAGTCCTCTTTACTTTACTTTATATAATAGTAAAAGATAGCTGAATTGGCCACATTAACTACGTGTTCATGTGATTAGTAGAGACGAATGTATGATTGTCAAACCATCATTTAGCCTTTTGATCGCTTAGGTATTCATTTTAAAAGGTTATGTTAAAAGCATAAGAAAAATGTGACATTCTCTTATAGTTTTGTATGTGACTCGATGTTGTCAAACTCGAAAACAAGTAACAACTTGAGGGGCAGATTGTATTTTGCATATCATTTTAAAAATCCAAGAGTTTCTAAGCACATTGAACATTGAAAATATGATTTATCCACGATTTCCCTTCTATGATAGTTAACTATAAGGCTTTAGTGGCACTAAAAATAAATATTTTTGGCACGATCCAATAGAAAAATTATAATTCTTTTGTCCTTTTTCTTTTTATTTTACATGTTTAGTGTTCTACATAATAGGAATAACTCTCAATGAGCGGGCTCAGGAGGGGATACAGAGCTAGTAGCTGAGCAATTGTTCCACGTCCCATTGCTCCTCCTGTAGACATCAGATATCGTCCCCTTGATCGGCTTACGGCTCGAGACGATTGACTCCACAAATTGGTTGTGGCAGTTCTTCCCCGCTTTCACGAGCTGGCGACAACATTCATCGGTGGGTGCAGAGGTGTCGCCAAGGACTATGATTTTAAAGAACCCAAACCCACAATCGCCGGTTACTCCCTTCGCGCAATCAGGAATTCCGACTGTGGCGAAGGTAGCCCTAGGAAGCAATGCGATGGTGACGGCCAACAAGATCGTGAGAGCGGACAAGTTCTTGAGCATTGCCATGATGGTCTTTTGGGGACGGAAAGGGTTAGAAAATTGCCTCAGATTGTTGATTGTTGGACGATGTAGTCGATCAAGAGATGAAACCTTATATAGCTTGAGGGAACTAGCGCATTAATGAAATAGATCCATCGGTTATGATTCAGAAATTTATGTAGGAAATATTTGTAATTATTTTTCTTGCAATAAATTCTTCTCACTACAAGGATTGAGGGCCTTGTCATCTCACTTTGCTTGCAATTCAATCATTTGCAATTCAAAAAGAAGTAATGAGTTGTTTCGTTGACAAGAATTAGCCTAGAATGAAAATACATATTATCGGTTCGATTTTCAATCCCATGTTTGGTTTATAATAGGAGCTAACACATGCCCTGGGTTTAAATAATTTTACAAAATTAAATTTGTTTAAAACGTTTCCACTTATATACATTGTCGTAAAAATGGTCAATATTAGGTTTTGAAACCATTCTAAAATAGACCCTAAAACACATAAGGCTATAAATCATGGCAACCGACTCGGGAGGCTCGAAATGAACCAAGAACCAGCTGAAAGCCCACTGACCAAACCCAAGACCAATTTGGTCAGGGGATACTCAACCTGAGTTTTGGCCACCCGAGTCAGGAATTATACCCTTGAGGTCGCTGCATTCACAAGAGAGTGAATAGTGACTACTCTGTTGCACAGCAAAAGCAATAAAGGCTTGAGAATTTCCACCCCTATTTTGATTAAGACACTCCTTCTTCTTTTTTGGTGAACTTACTAAAATACCCTTCCTAAAGTTTTTTTAAAATTGCATGATATTTCGATCTCTCACAACTTATGCACGCACTTTTAATTGTCTATTTTTTATCAAATAGTATGAGTTTAAGTATATTTCAAAGTCGAAAATTAAAATTCAATTTTATTATCTAGCACGATCCAAAACGGAAAAGAAAATTTTATCAAAATATGAAAAAGTTTAATTTGTTAGGAACACGATCTGATTTCAACATACAAATATTTAGATCATAACAAAATATTAAAAAAAGATAAGCACAAAAATGGGGAAAAAACAAAAAGAGGGAACTTCTTGTTGTTCTACTCTTGCTATGAAGGAAGTAATTAATATCAATTGTATATTAAATCTCATATCAAGAAGATCAAAACTTTGAAATATGCTTAAAACTTTCCTTTGAAAAAGTTCGATGTAAGTTTGCAAGTGAGTAAGACGTACCTAAATTTGCCACCCCCGTCTTGCAATTCGTTTTAAAATGTAAAAAGCTTTAAAGAAATCACAAATGAGCAATGTTTAGCTTTTAGAACGTACCAAAAGACCTACAAAAACACTTAAAAAACCTTAAAACTTATTTCGAAAAAGCACCCACTGTGTCAAAATCGGTTAGATAATTAGATTGAATTTTAACTTTCAACTTTGTTCGTAAGCCGTCGAGGATGAAGGCTTCTGGGGGCAAGCGGGGGAGATGTCGTTGGAGGAGGAGGCGTCCGGGATAGGGGTGGCGAGCAAGGGGATGGTGGTGGCAGTGACGAAGGCAATTGAGTGCAGAGAGTGCACTTCTCGGATCCGAGAGCAGAGGTGTCGTCCAGGTTCCATGAATTCTATAACACAATATCCAAACTAGCCATCGAAGAAATTGTCTGGAAAACTCCACACCCAATCAAGAGAAACTAAATGGGAGACTTTCGAGAAGCGGAACTTTTCGTGGATTTGTGAAGAATCCAATCTTTTGACTAGATATTTGGGTGGGACTTTTTTTTTACTAAAAAACAATAAAAAAAATCGGGATCACTAATGGGTTTCAATAATGAAGAGGAACCAAGCTGATGATAATAATAGTCATCCTCATCATATTGCGTATGGCTAGCAAATGTGCACACGCTTTCTCGCAAGAACAAATAGTTAACATTTGAAACTAAGTTGGTAATAATAGTCGTCCTCATCAGACTTATTATGAACTCATTTACATAAGACGTTGGGCCCTGCGTATTTCTCAATTCTTGATACCAATAAAACCTCATTAAATGTTCAAAAGTAAAGTTTACAAAGCGTATGGCTAGCAACAGTGCACACGCGTTCTCTCTTGAACAAATAGTTAACCTTTGAAAGATTTCGCCGAGTCGTCTTAGTAGCAACTATTTGAATTATCAGTTAAGGGAAAAGAAAAAACTACTAACATAATATGGTGCAATTGGATACATGCATATATAGGGAAAGAAATATATTTCGACATTGGAATTTTTGTTCATGATTGTTTACGAGATTAAAAAGATTCCAAGTAATATTTATATAAGCTTATTAATTTTTACATTTATGCATGATAAAATATTAATTTTTTCTAGCAAGTATGTAAACCCCTTCTTGCTGAGATGATGAAGTCCCATATGTCACAGGTCAATTGAGGAGTTGTCCACAGCATTTACCTCTTTCCTAATCAACTTAGTTTGCATGGTGTAGAGAATGCTTGTCTTCTTGCCCTTAATGACTATCATGAAACCTTTAGTCAATTTCCATTTTCCCTCTTAAAAGAAATTATAGTAATCATCATCGTCTAAGGCACTTGTGGAGATTAAGTGAAGTTGAATTTTCAAAGCATGTCTCACATTTTCCAATATTGGTCTCCACATAAACATCTTAGATTCCAATAACCTTGGAACCACCACTATTTGCCATCGTAATACAATCAAAATCACCCTGCAGTATGATGTAAAGTGGTCCCGCCATGGGGTGACATGAAATGAAGCTACAGAACCAACAACTCAACTAAATTCTTAGCATGTAAGATTCACACAACCATTGTCACATACGAACACAATATCACCATCGATTGCAATTGTCGATGTAACATGTTTCTCTTCTTTCTTCTAATCGCCATTTTTATCATGAGACTTATCTCTCTTTGGCAACCAGTACTCTTTGGCATAGCATCCCATCTTGCTATAATTATAGCACTTCACATCCCTCATCAACCTTGATGTTGACTTTCCTCTTGACTTGCCTCTTTTATCATAATTTTGAAACTTTCTAGATTGATTTCCCGTCGTGTTTTCTATGACAAGAGCCTTCGATTTAGAAGCATTATTCCAGTCTTTTTTCTTCTTATTTTTTTCATTAAACATGCTTTCTTTAACCATGCTCATAGAAAGCATACTGAAAGGAGCTTAATTATTTAATGCCACAATCAAGGTGTCCCAACTATTAGGAAGAGTAACAAGCAATCCATGATTGCAATTCATTACCAAGATCCATCTCAAGATTTGTCAATTGATTTACAATATCTTGAAATTCACTCAAGTGTTCCAATTTATTACTTCCCTCCTTGTATTTCAAATTTAGAAGCATTTTAAGTAGAAAAGCTTTATTTTGTGTTCTCCTTCTCTTATAGAGATCTTATAATTTCTTCCATAGGGTTTCCACTTTCGTTTCTTGAGCAACATGATGAAACACAATCTATTATCAAATAAATCATTTGCTCCCATTATTTAGCCTCATCATCATCAACGAGATCAAACAAATCTTTATAATATAACATGTTTTCCATCCAAGACTTCCAAATAGAATAATTCGAGATATCAAACTTGAACATGGTGCCACTAATTCCTCCATTTAATGCTAGAATCTCAACACTAGCTCTTATACTACTTTGTTGGGGAGAACCAAGGCAATAATTCACCAAGAACTAAATCCAATCTAGGGCAAAAATCTTCTTCAAAACTAAACCGACTAAAATCGACTTAACCCTAGCAACAACCAGCCAATACAATCTAACAATAAGTAAAATACTGAAATGATAAGGAGATAAAGGCAACAACAACACCAAGATTTTACACGGGAATCCAATGCGGGAAATCCATGGACCGCTAGATACACAAAGTGTTCTTCTTCTCTAGTTACACACTAAGGCTCAACAATAACAATACAATAGTATTTCCATCACCACAAGGTGGATTACTACAAATGGAGCAAGAAACCCAACAATGATTGGAGAATTTGATAAGATTCTCAATTTTCAAAAAATCGATCAACTCATAGCTCTCAGTCTCATGAACAACATACTCAAATTCATCAATATTTGACCTTCGAATCAAAGATCGCAAAAGCTGCGCCCATTTTTATTTCTTCTCCTCTGCTCTCCCAGTGATCTCAATGAGCTTGCTCTCTCTCCCCCCTATTGGGCACACTCACTCACGCACGAAGCAACTCTTTCTTTTGTTCTTTTGCTTTTTGACTTTTGACGTCTTTTTTTTCTTTTTTAATATTAGTTGGGCCCCAAAAATGAGGTGGACCCAACCAACAACAAGGAATCAATTTTTGATGATCAATTATAACATTTTTCCTCGAAATTTTTCTTCATAAGATCAATTGAGCCAAGGACTGACCCAAGAAGGAATTTGCTTGCCCCTTCACGTATGGTCCTTATTTACAGTGTAAAACATTCAGAAATCACGACCATTACAATCTCTAGCCATGAGTAATAGTGTTCCTACAATAGAAAGAAAATCACCGGGAGAGCTCATGAAGGATTCCTCACAGGCAACATTCATCATTCAAAACTTTTAAAGTGCCCAAAACGTTCTACGCAGATATGTACACCCACAATGATTCTAAAAGAATATGCAATTATGGCAATCCAAATCTTAAGGTTCAACAATTTTGTCATCAACTAGACTTAACCAGAGCTAGAGTTGCGATTTGAATTGCTTGGGATTTTTTTGAGCACCCAACTGATGTTTATTGGATATGTTTATCCCTTCATGCTTGGGTAATTATATTCTCGAGACATACCGGCTTGTGCTAGTAAAGTAGCCTTGACAGAACGCTTGAATGTTATGGTTCAAAATTTAATTCGACTATGTAGTAATGGGCTTTAATGAATTCAAAGCCAGTTGTGACGCCACCAGAACGTCACTTGCTACATGTTCTCTTTTATTTCTTTCCCTTTTAAATTCGCAAGCGGAATACAAGTATTTCTTTTCCTTTAATGATGCAAACGGAAGACAATATACACACGAGTAACATAAACACGTTCTTGCATTTCATGTCCATATCTTATCCATACTTACATGGGGGCAAAAGACCAGCATAAGTGCCAAACTTGGCATGAGGGGACACTAAGTGTCAAAAGTTACAAAATATACATTTAAGTGTCTTTTTTTAAAAGAAATTGGATTATTTTAGTGCCAACTCCAACGAAACTCCTAAAATCCTATGTGGCATTTTTTAACAATATAAATAACTAACGTGGATTGCTAGAAAGCTAAGTTAGTTTCGATTCAGCCAAAATGACATTGTTTTGGCCCAAATTCAATTTTAATATAACTAATAATTAAATAATATTAGAGAGAGGGAGAGAGCAGGTAAAAGGGGGCTCTCTCGCCTATGGCTACCACCCCATGTCGGTGGGGTAGTAACAATGCCAGTGAGGGCCTTCCTCTCCCGCCCATGCTCTGTCCTCTCCTTCTTTTTTCAGTTTTTAATTTAATTTAATTAATTTTCATATTAAAAATCAAATCAGGCAACACAACATCATTTTGGCTTAACGATGTCGTTTTGGGCTTATCTAGCCATGTAAGCACCTAAAACAATGTTGTTTTGAGTTTATGTCGTTGGGAAAATGCCATGTATGTATTTTGGCCGAATTTTCTCATCATTAGCAGTTAAGTTATCATTTCTGGTCCGATTTTGGCATTTAATGTCCTCCCATGCCAAGTTTTGGCACTCTAGATGTCCACGCCTCCTTACATGGGTATTCTTTACATCACTACTCATATATTCTTTCTTTACATGTAAAAGGTATATACATACACCTGGGAGGGGCCATAAAGTGCCTATTCTCTGCTATTCGGTGATCCCTATTCTATCAAAATGCAACCTACAATGCTCCATCTATCTATGTGCATCCGCAATTCCAACCCTGTGAGGAACGCCTATAGGGTTCAGTATGTCGATGATTAGGATCGACCATAGACCATTCTAAGGATTGGTCCATGAATCAATAGGTCCAATCGGAGTGGTAACCAAGGGATCGTCCATAATTCGATCAAAAAATCGATCATGGATTGACCAAGGGATCGGCGTGCATCAACCCACCTACCACATGAGAAAAACCGAGCCATTTGACCATGGGATGGTTACTCAATCACGAAGATTAATCAAGGGATAGTCATGTACCATTGCGAAACGGCGAACAACCATCGATCGGTCCTGATCGACCATGTTTCGGTCGCATGATTCCGCCCGGTCATGCATCAGCTGTGGACAATCATGAGTTGACCCATTGCGACCATATATTGGTCACAAATTGATTAATCCTAGGTAATTCCTTGATGATTGAGAGTCGGTCATGGATAAAGTAAGTTCAGTCATAGATTGGTCGTGAAATGGCCACGACCCTTTGCAGTGGATCAGGGACCCGACCAAAATGAGTCTCGGGATTGATCCGGCGATCCCGTCTATAGCGACCCCCAATCTAAGGTCTGAGCTACGGGTTATCTTGCGACATCTCGGGCTTTGTCACCACCCTGAATTCCTTTGTCTTATATTTATGCGCATGCGGAAAACGTGAGCATACAATCCCCCAACATAAATACCATGGGAATGTGAGATATAAACATCATAACCACACTTCATATATTACATGAGTAGTGATGATTACATGACCATCCTTGGCCCCATGCATTTTACATACTTACATCAAAAGAGCTTGGGTATCCCCTATCTCTGCTACGGTGGCTACTAGCCAAAATCGGGAACCTTTTCTATTACTTGGGCCGGTACATAAAACTTAGTCCGATTCCTTGGATGGTCATCATCATCATCAATGTTATGATTTGGATTATCAAACCCACAGAGAGGTCCGATCCATGTGTCCTCATACCACCTAAACTAGGGTTCAAAATACATTGGAACTACTTGTCCAGCCCCTTCTCAAGCTAAACCATGGACAAAACCTTGCGATAAGTAATATTAGTTTCTACATCTATTACATCCGATGAAGTAGTATAAATTTTTACAGGGCAACCAAAATGTACAGCAGCCATATTTCTAAGTACATGTAAAAGAAACAGGGGTGAGTACTTGGAATACTCAGTAAGCATAGCTTCTAACCTTCGACTAGAATATCACTTCATCATCAACTCCAGTCAAGACATCTCATGTAAACCGTGTTGAAGGTAAATCAATTGCAAAGATGCAACTATGCTTCTTGCACATGTAAATAACAACTCTTGCAACCTTTCATGAACATGATACATGCCATGAGTTTATGAACTTCTAGCGTTTCTTTCTTACTCATGCATGCCATGCTTATTAAGTTTCCTCTTATGTTCGAGACTCGAACCTAAATCTTTCCCGAAGTCATCTTGGGACTCGAATCCAAAAATTCAATTCGGGCTTTTATTTGGGTTTTGGGCTTTTGCCCGCTTTTAGGACTCAAACCCAGTTAATATGCTTGAGACTCAAACCCAAGCTCCTGCTAGGCTCTAGGACTCAAACCCAGTTCTTGCCAAGATTTCGGGGACTCGAACTCCATTCTCATCTTTTCTTATCTTATTGGAGCACTTAAACCCATTGTGAGGGCATACTCAAGCTTCGTGCACATAACATGAATCATGCATTTCATGCTCAAACATTATGCACGTGCCATGAAATCATGAATTCTCTTGTCCACAACAACATGAACAAGCCAAAGCCCAAGGCTTTGCTCGAACAGCAAGCATAAAGGAACCCCACACCAATCCAAGACATGAACTCGGTATGCCTCAATACCAAATCACATCTTTTGGGTATGCGCAAACCTTGGCTTGTACCGAACATAAGCAATGAACCATGACTTTGTTCCAGTCATGCTAGAACTCAAGTTCATGAACAAAGCCATAGAATACATCAACATGCACAAACATCAATCAACCTACTCTTGGCTTGTTCGGGAGAGAATTTCCTAAGGTTGAGGATGTCGTGAATGATACTAGAAAAGGAATAAACTACACTTGCTTGGATGAACCTCAAAACTAAGAACACAAACTAGAGAGGGAGGGGTGGCTTTCTTGAGGCCGAAGGAGAGAGAGGCAAGAGGAAGGAGGAGGGGGCATCCAAAAGGAGGAGAGAGGAGGAAGTGGATGGCAAAGGGTGAGAAATGAGGAAGGTTCCTCCTATTTATACTCCTCGACACCATGACTACCAGGCTAAATGATCCACTCTTGAGTTTCCAAGTGGCCCGCCTAAATTCTTTAGTGTCAAGCCTATGTAATCAAATATCTTGCCTAAGAAAATGAGTTAGCACGCCTACTTGATCTTGTTTGGAAATTTATACCTCTGCATTTATGAACATTTAATGTAACTTGAAGATGATGGCATCTAATTTGCCAACTCGGCGCCTGGGTTCTATAGGTTCATAATGAAAAGTTTAGGTATTGCTTTCTGATCGGTCCATGTTTATGCCATCCTTTTCTTGGCCACCAAGGATATTTTGATCTAATTATAACATTTGAAAGTTCAAAGCACACATCATCCCCTTTGTTAAATAAGGGGTTCTAGAGTCTTCCTCACTATCTTTTTCTTCCCAAGAAGGAAGTCTAGAGAAATCTGTCATCTAAGTTGGTTTATGGGCCAAAAGAGAGATTACTTGGTGCACCCTTAAAAAACCAAGTCACACATGCTCAAGGTTCAGCCATCACGCTCCTTGATTGCCCCAACTGTACACTTGGGCGATTAATCAGCCTAGAGGGTCGGCCCATTGGTCAGCACTTTGGCCAGCCTTGTGGTCAACATAGTCGGCCTTGGTCGAGCCCAAGATTGGCCCTTGAGCCGATTCCTGGGCCTATCACTAGGCCTGCCATGAACATTTCCCTTATTTCGGCCCTTAGTCCTCCAATTGGTTTGAGGCCAATCCTAAGGCTATACATGGCCTAGCACTAAGCCAAGGCACTCATAAACATTAGAATTAGTGATAGAATCATCAAGTCTATCTCGAGGCTCATTCTGATCGGCGCTCAATCCATTCGTATGGTTCTGTGGTTGGTGCATGACCAATCCACAATCGAACATCACTAATTCAAGATTTTCTTCTAATCACTAAGAAATAAATAGAGAATGATGCATTTTTTGTTGGAAAATTATTACATTTGATCAAGTTGGGTCGTCCGTATATTGATACATAGCCGAGCGGAATCACCCGCGGCAAGCATGACCGATCAGATCAACCCATGACCATCTGCCGATCCAAAATCATCATGTGGCCAATTCTCATGATCCAAAAGTTATCTCATTAGCTGGTGATTCGATCCCACTTGTATAGTCGGTGGCCAATTCATGGCCGACACCTTGGCCAATTCATAACCGGTCGATCAATCAAACCATGACCGATCCTTGATTCCTTACCGATCAAATCAATCAATCCCATTACCCATGGTTGATCTCTTAGGGACCTCTTGGCCGTTCCTCACGGGGTCAGAATCGAGAGTGTTACACCATCACTAAGCCAAGGGATTGATAGTGCTTAAGCGTTGTGCCAAGTCATGGACAACCTTGAACTAGTCCTTGGACTAACCGATAGACCATGGACCGTGTTAGGGGACTCGATCATGAGCAGGCTCGGTAATAAGCCTAATGACTAGCTCGGGGGCCAATCTTAGATATGTGCAGCTTGGCCATGCTGAACCATGGATCGACCAATGGGCCAACTAGTGTGTTGACCCAATGGCCCATTGCCTGGACGATTGACCTAGCCGAATGAGTGGTTCTAGCTCACATAAGGCACTTTGACCCTGAACCTCAAACCTGTCGAAATTGTTAATCTTGGTTGTACCTTATGATCCTTCATTCGGCACAGAAACAATTCAAATGGTCGATTTCCTATGTTTGCCATATTTTTAAAGATGTGGACACAAGAGAATTCTCTAGAACCTCTTGGTCATTAAATGACCATAATGATTCACTACCTTAGGTGGCATCAAGGAGGATATCGTAATCATGGCTTATACTATGCCTTGGAGAGCAAGTAGCACATTTGGACCATTCAAAGCAAACTACAAGAAACTTCTATTAAAAGCCTAAAGAGGACTTGGGCACCACCTTGGCCTTTTAGGTGCCACCTATGCAAGGATGCTTTAAATGACATTTATGAAGTGTAAACTTATGTAGTCCGATGAGAAGGGAACAAATAAGCTTCTAGTGAGTTCATTTGAGCCCTAGACCGCTGCATGAACAAAATAGGTGTGCCACCTCTTCTCTTAGGCATGCACCTTGCAAAAACAAGCTTGCCACCCAAGCAAAGTAGGCGTGCCACTCCAAGAGTTGTGATTAGGTCATTTGGACATGTAATGATGAGGTTGAGGCCTATAAATAGAAGAAGTCCCTCCTCCATTCTCACCATTTGGCTCCTCTCCTCCTCTTCTTCCTCTTATGGGCATCCTCTCTCCTCTTTCCTCACTCTCTCGCCCTTGCATCAACACACCTCCACCAAGCCATTTTCTTAGTCTTTGAGGTTCGTCCAAGTAAGTAGAACTTCTCTACCTCTCCCTAGTATCATCGTTTCCATCACTAAGTCTTGACAACGCTTACTTGTCAAGCTGTGGTTAGTATGGGCGGCTATATGTTTAAATCAATTACTCAATGGACTTAAGCATGTGTTTGAGTCCTTCACGATTGGAAATGATGCCAAGGTTCATTGTTCGTGTTCAAAACAAGACAAGATCACCCAAAGCCATAAGGCGTGATTTGGTATTTAGACATACCGATTTCATGTCTTAGATTGGTGTGGGGTCCTTAATACTTGTCGATTGGGCTAAGCTTTGGGCTTAGGATCATTCACAACAAAACTATACGTGAGTCATAGGATGCAGGGCACACACTTGTATGTGTATAAACATGCTCTTTTTGGGTGATAATGAGTCGGCTAAATGAAAGATAAGATTTGGTTTGTTTGATGCATTATGTGCGTGCACTTAACTGTGATAATAGCGTCGTCACCACATTGCATTGGTGACAACACCCCGTTTAAAGAACAGGATGCTTGGGTTCGAGTCTTATAAGCTTGGGTTCAAGTCCCGGTTGCCTCGGGTTTGCTAGCCCGAGATGCCTTGAGTTCGAGTCCTGAGATGCCTTAGTTCAAGTCCCATATGTCTAACAAGAAGTTGGATGCCACGGATTAAGCCAGGAGGGCTTGGGGTTAAGTCCTAGGTCGATGGTAAATGAATTGCATGATGTGCCATTTATATGCTACTGCATTAGCCAAAAATTATGGTTCATGCATATAGTCATAAATAGCATTTGAATTGTTATTAATGTGCTATCAACACTATTTGCATGTGGTTCTAGCTAGTCCTCAACAATGAGATGCCTTACTAGCCAAGAGTAGGAGTTTTAATTACTGAATTTCCATAACTCACTCATTTACCTTTTACAGGTATATAGGTAATGGCTGCTGAACGCTTTGGTCTACCTATGAAATTAGGGGGGTCTGCTATTGGAGAAAATATTCAGTGGTTAGTAATCACCATGTCATCAACTGACGTGGCGTGCATGCTCCACTGAAAAAGCGACATCTGTTGAGTGACATGGAATATGTAGGGGAAATTGAAAAATTAAAATCGGAAGGGCACAGGTGCTCTTTTCTCTCTCCTTTGGCAAATGACTGACACAAGGAAGCAATAAATGCTTGTCTCCCACTTAAAACCCTCTCTCTCGTCTTTTCAATTTTTCAAGGGCTTGTTGACCCAGCACTCTCTCTCCCCTCTTTTCTTTCCCATGGCTTCTTTGACTACACTCTCTCCGTCTCTCCATAGAAAATATTCACTAATTTCTCACTCGATTAACAAGAAGACAACATTTTTCTTCGTCCATCTTTCCCAAAAAATCGAACATTGTAGGGAGTTCCATCAACGCAGATCAAGCAAAAGGCAAAACATTGGATGACCAAGGCACGGTAAATGGGAGATCATCTACAGTCTCCAAAAAGAATTTGGCTGGAAGCTTTAGCTTACTGACTTGAGTTGTGAAAGTTAAAATTGAAGAAACGGTGATTAACTTGAGAAAAGTTTTGTTCTGAAAGAAATTTTGGGAATGGGAATGGGAAGGCTCGATTCTCCAAATAAAAGCCAAGAGGGTTTCAACAAGGGTGCTGGGTTTGCAGAACCTGGCACTGATGAGCGAGAATATCTTCTGGACGCTGAGGGAGATGAGGAAGTGAAGCAGTGTAGGCGGGTTTGAGTTCATGCCATCACTGCTGCCCATGCCTTATCGGAACCTGAAGGCCTGGGCTGGGGACTTGCTGATGAACAAGTAGATCAAGGAGTGCGAGGAGGGTTCGAGAAGGGCGGGTCCGGAGGGCTCGGGAAGGGCAACTTCTCGGAGCTCTTCTAGTCCATTGAGGAGTACGAGAAAACACTAGAAGGCCAGCGAGTCTTTGCGTACCATCTTTTGTTACCTTAGTGTGGGTTTCTAGTGGAAGCATAGTTTGTTCCTGTATATTTCAACGCGAGGTATAGTAGAAAAAACAATCTTTGCCAATGAAGTTGGGTGCATTTGTGCTTCTCTGATGAACAATAATGGAGAAAACTCTATCGTTGGATGGGCGACATTTTACGACCGCTTGCCTAACAAATACGTAGCATTTTGTCATTTATGTATATTTGTAGATCCAATTAATTAGCTATTTATGCCGTCCCAGCCAAGTCTTGATATTAAAGCTCTATTGCTGCTAAAAAAATTCCGCTAGATGGAATTTTCAAAGTGGTGAAGCTTGAATGCAATAATAATGTGTATATATAGTTGGCAAAAAATATAAATTACAGAACAGCGAGAGAAAAGAAAAGGAAGGCATGATAAGTAACGAAGAAATAGGTATGCAATTTCTCTTTTGCATTTAAAAAATTTCTCAATCTTTCAAAGGATCCTAAAAAATGCATGACGGTTCACTCAAGATGGTCCCAAAAAATTACTACCGGTACACAAACATAGAGCCATTAGTTGATTTCTATCATAGAGATGGGGCAATGCGTCTGGATACTGCTTAAAATGTTTGCCCACCATTCTTGGCAACCTTCTGGCCTTCCTCGGTCGCGCTGGTCAATAGCTTCACCACCAGATCGTTCACGAGTTCTTCCTTGATCTGCTCGTTCATCAACACGTCCCCAGCCTAGGCCTTCAGGTTCCGGTAAGGCGTGGGCGGCGGTAACAGCATGAACTCAAACCTGCCTACGCTACTCCGCTTCCTCATCTCCCTCAATGTCCAAAAGATGTCCTCACTCATCAGTGCCAGGTGCTGCAAACCCGGCACCCTCATTGAAACCCTCTTGGCTTTTATTTGGAGAATCGAACCTTCCCATTCTCATTCCCAAAATTTCTTTCAGAACAAAACTTTTCTCAAGTTCATCACCATTTCTTCGATTCTAGCTTTTACAACTCAAGTCAGTAACCTAAAGCTGCCAAACCAAATTCTTTTTGGAGACTGTGGATGATCTCCACTCACCGTACCCTAGTCATCTGACGTTACGCCTTTTGCTTGATCTGCATTGATGGAACTCGCTACAATGTTTGATTTTCTAGGGAAGATGGACGAAGAAAAATCTCATCTTCTTGTTGATCGAGTGAGAAATCAAAGAATATTTTCGAGAGAGAGAGAGAGAGAGAGAGAGAGAGAGAGAGAGAGAGAGAGAGAGAGAGTCGAAGAAGCCATGGGAAAGAAAAGAGGGGAGAGAGAGTGCTGGGTCAACAAGCCCTTGAAATATTGAAAAGTTGAGAGAGAGGGTTTTAAGCAGGAGACAAGCATTTATTGCTTCCTTGTGTCAGTCGTCTCCTAGAGGAGAGAGAGAAAAGCACCGCGTCCTTCCAATTTTAATTTTCAATTTCCACTTCATATTCCATGTCACTCGACAGATGTCGCCTTTTCAGTGGAGCATGCACGCCACGTCAACTAATGATGTGGTGGTTGCTAACCATTGAATATTTTCTCCTGCTATTGATATTATAGATGTTGAGATTGAGATTACCTACCAAAAGCTCGTGTCTACTATTTGGGTCGAGGAGAGACTAGACGAGTTGGTTCCTCTCCACTTCGTGACTTACTATATGTGGTTTGACGATTACTGGGTCGGTCCCCTTCATGGATTCAATGGACCGACCAATACTAACAACGGGGTAACATTCGATGGGACGGATTATAGCCCTTAATACTAGCCCATAGTGGAAGGGTTCCCAATTTTGGCAACCGCATATAGCGAAGATAGGGACACTCTGGCCTTTTCTATCATGTAAATTAAGCCTAATCGGAAAGTTAGCTTGTATATAGAACTACTAAAATAATATAGTAGAGTGCTTTGTATGATGTTTATCCCATGCTCTTCTAGAGATTTTTATCAAGGGATAGTATATTAACATTTCCAAATGAGCATATAAGTAAGATAAAATGAATCGGAATAGCGACAAACCTAGGATGTCACAAAAATAACTCGCAACTCGAACCTTGGTCAGGGTCGTGACAATGTTTTTAGTATCAAAGTGGGGTTATTATGAGGAGTTATAAAGTGTACTAGGAATCGTGGGATCGTAAGTTAGGGAAAACATTTTAAGCATGTGATTGCTTGTTGGTAGATTTTCCTTTAATGATAATTCATGAGCATTGACTCTTTATTGTGTTTGTAAAGGAAATCACCTTATAATTCAGTAGTTGTATTCTATAGCAGCCAATATGAGTACCCAGGATCATGTAACCATGAAGGGAAATTAGTCAGGACCCAACTATCTCAAAAGGAAAATCGAAACAAGATCCTCAACTGGATGGTATTTAGCAAGCTCTGACTATTATTGGGGACCTAATGGTGCAACAAGCTCACTAGCAATCGGCCTTTACTTCTGCCAATGCTTTTGTGTGTGGTAATGGAAATGGAAATGATGACCGGACTGATCGAGCAGTTTCTGAAATTGAGACCTCCGAGGTTTGCCGGAACCGGAAATCTCGAGGAGGCTGAATCTTGGACCAATGGGCTAGAAAAGATCTTTGCTCTCTTTAGGTGTTCTAATGAAGATAAAGTGACTTTGGTGCATACCAATTACAAGGTAATGTTAGTCACTGGTGGAAGGTGATAAAAGGAAGGGTATTTTTCAAGGATACTCTTATAGCTTAAGATACTTTCATCCAAGCCTTCGATGGAAAAAAAATATTTTGTGCGATCGAGATAGGAAGATAGTAGAATTTTTGCAATTGCAGCAATGAAATATGACAATCAATCAGTATAAGGCAAAGTTTGCTGAATTATCAAAATATCCTCCTCAACTTATCAAAGATCTAGTGGATCAAGCCAAAATATTCCGAGATAGTTTGAAGCTTGATATACGGAATCAACTAGTGTCGTCAAATCTCAAGGATTACAATGAATTGTACGAATGACCCTAGCTAATTGAAAAGGATTTCTTAAAACGAGCTGCCGCGATAACTTATTCTGGGAGGTCATCTTATTTAGCCCTGTAACATCCTCGATTCTGACCCAGTAAGGATCGGCCATAAGGTTCTAAATGAGTCAACCATGGGCCATTGGCCGTGGATTGATCAGTTCAATTGGTAAGGGATCAAATATTGGTCATAATCTAATCAATCGACCGGTCAAGAACTAGTCGAGGTGTCGGCTGTGAAAAGTCTATTGACCATACCGATGGGATTGGATTACCAACTTATAAGATAACTTTTGGATCACAAGAATTGATCACGGGATTATTTTGGATCACTGGATGGTCATGAGTCGATCTGACCAGTCCTAATGCCTAGTTGCGAGTGATTCCGCCCGACTATGCACCAATACACAAACGATTCAATTCGACCAAAAGTGATCATTTTCCAATAAAAATGCATCATTCCCTATTTACTTCTTAGTGATCAGAAAGGAATCTCAAATTGGTGATGTTCGATCATAGATCGGTGATGCACTGACCATGAACCATACGGATGGATCAAGCGCCAATTGAAATGAGCGCCAGGATAAACCTCGTTATTCCATTGCAATTCTTAAGGTCCATGAGTGCTTTGACTTAGTGCTAGGCCATGGGTAGCCTTGGAATTGGCCTTGAACTGACCCGAGGACTAAGGACCGAAATAAGAGGGAAAGTCATGTCAGACTCGGCAATGGGCCTAAGGACTGACCCGAGAGCTAGTCCTAGACTTGACCAGACCGACTGTGCTAACACAAGGGCTAACCATTGAGCCAACCCAAGGGCTGACCTTCATGGTCGACCAACCGCCCAAAAGGAGCGGTTTGGACGAGTTCAGGGTACATTGCCCAAACCCTGGGCATATGAGATTCGGTTTTCCAAGGTGTACCTAATGATCCTTTTTCCGGCCTAGAACCAACTTAGACGGTGGAATTCTCTGAACCGCCTTCTTGAGGAAGAAAATGACAAAGCAAGGAAGAAAATGACAAAGCATAGAAGACTCGAGAACCCCTCAATAATGATAAGGATGTCTTCCACTTTTCAAAGGTTATGATGGTGGTCAAAAATATCCTTGGGGGCTATGAAAGAGACAGCTCACACTTGCCGAATCGGAAGGCAACACCCAAACCTTCATCATAAGCCTATAGAAATTTAGATGCCAAGTTGGCAATCTAGACCCCTTCATAGTCCAACTTCATTAAATGACCATAAATGGGGGGGATACAAATGGTCCAATAAGAAAATGAAAGGCGGGCCATCATCGATGATGTCTACAAGCTAGACTGCCAAGCAAGATCTTTTAGCTATGCCTAGTCATCCTTTAGGTACAATTATTGGTCAAAAAGGCTTGCCACTTCAGGATTCTAGGCGTGCCACTTAGAAAAGGAGGATTGGACCGGTTAAAAGGGCCATGATGAGCTCGATATCTATAAATAGGAGAAGCCTCTCCTTCTTCTTCACCATTTTGCCATCTATTTCCTCCTTCCTCCTCTCTTGAACGCCCTCATCCTCCTTCACATCTCTCTCTCCTTCGACTTTCAAGAAAGCCACCCCTCCCTCAAGTTGATTCCTCTAGTCTTGTGAGGTTTATCTAAGTAAATAGAATCTCTTACTTCTCCCTAGTATTGTCATTTCTATCATGAAGTCTGGACAGTCTTCTCTTGTCGAACCGTGATTTGTATGGAAGATTATGTATATGTTGGCATGTACATGATTCTTTCACGATCGGAATGATGCCATGGTTCATCGTTGTGTTCAACGCAAGTCGGAAATGCCCTGAGCCATAAGGCTTAAGTCAATAATAAAGTGTCGGAACTCAAGTCTTGTTTGGTTCAAGGATTGCTTAAAACCACAAGGTCTTGGATCAGCATCAAAGCATGCCGAATCCTAGTCTTGTTCGGTATGGGGATCGCTCAAGCCCACAAGGTCTTGGTTGGCGTCAAAGTATACCGAGCTCATGTTTTGGATTAGTACGGGATCTTTGGTACTTTACAGTTGAGCCAACATTCGATCGAATAAGTACCTTGTGTCAGAATTCTCGAACTTAGAGTCATTATGGTATCATTAGATTCGGGTCGTAGAAAGCACGGCACACATAATTATATATAAGCATGATGTTTTTGTTGAGCTATGAATGAGTCGGCTAAAAGGAAAGACAAGAATCGGCATAAGTGTGATCACCCCTTTGAAAGATGAGAATGATGATGATACCCCCGCAACGGGATGCCCGAGTCACCCCAGGAAACTTCGAGAAGCTAGCCCTGAGAAGCCTCAACATGAGTCGAGATGCCCTAGTTGAGCTAGGAAACCCAGGAAGATGCAGGTAGCCTTAGTTAAGCCGAGAGGGCCTGGTTGAGCCAGGACGATGCTAAGTGATCTACACAAATGCCGGTTATGCTCAAAATTGAATTGTAAGTACTTATGTGTTAGCCAACAAGTGAGTAAGTGAAACCCTTGCATTAGTCATGGCATTATATGTGAGTTGCAATTGATCTACCATTGACACCATTTGCATGAGTTATTCTAGCTAATTTTTTATGAAGAGATGTCACACTAGCCGAGTAGGGGTTTTACTTATTGAGTTTCCCCAAAACTCACTCATTTACCTTTACAAGTGTGTAAGCATGGCTAATCCTCCTCCTATAGGTTTTGGTTTACTGATAAGAATAGAAGGGTTAACCATAGATGTCATACATGCTGAAGTAGGAGTAATGTACCAGAGATATACCTCTACCATATGGGTTCATGAGGGACTAGTCGAGTTAGTCCCTCACCGTTACGAGGCTTGGTACGTCTGGTCAGATAGTGAATTTATCGAGCCTATTCATGGTTTTAGAGGCCTGATGAACCCAAGTGGATTCTAATCAGTAATACCGGCTCATAATGGAAGGGTTCCCAATTTTGGAAGCCGCGGTGGTAGCTAGATAGGGATACCTTGGCCTCTTATATTATGTAAAATGGAAGTTAGTTTATACACAAGCTACTAATGAAATTAGTAGTGTGTTATATGCTTATGTCCCATGCTCTTCCAATGATGTTTGTTGGAGTTGATGTTGTTGTGTTTATGCTTTTGCATATGCATATAAACAAGATAAAACGAATCGGGTTGGCGACAAGCCTAGGATATCGCAAAAATAACCAGTAGCTTCGACCCTGGAAGGGGGTCATGACAAGCCCCTCATATTAATCAGCGGCAAGGCAAGAGGCTTATGCAAGGAGGAAAACATGTTTTTAAGAAGAACAAGAAGCCAGGGCCAATTTTTACTTCAAATGAGGTATGCCGTAATTGCGGGACACAGCATGGTAATACCCCTGTTTAGCTCAAATAGGAGCTTGTTATGGTTGTGGTCAACAAGGCCACATGATAAGGGATTGCCTATAAAGGCGGCAAACAATGCCACCATCGCAACCGCAAATGATGCTGCAAAATGGAGTTTCTTAGTAAGTCAATCGTCCTCATGATCAAGGAAGAGTGTGCGCGGTTACTCAAGAGGAATCTGAAAACTCCAAGACCATTATCACAAGTATAGTCTCTTTACATGATCATGCTACACGTGTTTTGTTTGATACTAGTGCAACTCATTCATTTGTGTCAAAGCAATTCATACAACTTGCAGGTTAAAGCCCGAACCACTTGAGGCAATCTTTAGTATTTCCACCCCAATGAGAAATAAAGTGTTGTCCATTAGAGGATGCAAGGAGTGTAAGATTGTTATAGGTGAACAAGAAGAAAAGATAGATTTACCAACCTTAGTTATGTATGACTTCGACATCATCATCAAGATGGATTGGCTAAGTAAACAGCGAGCCAAGGTGGATTGCTTTGGTAAGGTGATTCAATTCAATACACCCAACCACCCTGGTTACCAATTTACAAGAAACATGGGAGGACCCTCAACACCCCTAATTTCCGCATTTGAGGTAGCCCGACTTCTTAAGGATGGTTGTCAAGGTTATTTGGCAACCGTAGAAAATAAGTTGAATGAAGAGCCAGAGTTGGAAGATATTTTGGTAGTATGGGAATTTCCTGATGTTTTCCTTAATGAATTACCAGGATTACCACTAGAAAGGGAAATAGAGTTTCCTATTGAATTAGTTCCGAGAACAGAACCTATCTCCAAAGTTCCATACCGAATGTCACTAGTGGAAATTAAGGAACTGAATGCCCAGTTACAAGAATTGTTTGATGAGGATTTTATACCCCCTAGTGTGTCACCTTAGGATGCGCCTATTTTATTCGTAAAGAAGAAAGATAGATCGCTACGTCTTTGTATCGATTATCGGCAGTTAAACCGAGTTACTATCAAGAATAAGTTCCCACTATCACGATCAATGATTTATTTAACCAACTCCAAGGATCATCAGTGTTCTCCAAGATCGACTTAAGATCGAGATATCATCAACTGAGAATTCAAAAAGAGGATATTCCGAAGATGGTTTTCAGGACCGGTTATGGCCATTATTATTTCACCGCAATGCCATTTAGCCTGACTAATGTACCTACAGCTTTCATGGATATGATGAATCAGTTCTTCAAGCCATATTTGGACCGGTTCGTCATGGTATTCATTGATGATATTCTAGTATAGTCAAAGAATGCCGCTGAGCATGAACAACATTTAAGGATGGTGCTCCAAACACTCCAAGAATACATACTTTACGTGAAATTTAGTAAGACTGGTGTTTTTAGGCCATTTGATTACCAGTGACAAAATTTCAATTGATGCTGCCAAAGTGGAAGCAGTACTTAATTAGTCAAGACTAACTACAGTAACTAAGGTTCAAAGTTTTCTGGGTTTAGCTAGATATTATAAGAGATTTGTGGAACGATTCTCTAGTATTGCCGCTCCCCTCATGCAACTATTAAGGAAAGATGTGAAATTCAAGTGGATGGATAAATACGAAAGGAGTTTTCAAGAGTTAAAGCAGAAACTTACCACCACCCCTATTCTCACAATACCATCGGACCAGGAGACTTTGAAATATATGGCGACACCTCTCACAACGGACTTGGTTGTGTGTTAATGCAACATAGGAAAGTTATGGCTTAAGCATCTAGGCAATTAAAGCCTTATGAATTAAATTATCCAATTCATAACCTGGAGCTTGCTGGGATTATCTTCACTTTAAAGATCTGGTGACATTATCCATCAAAGTTTGAGTACTCATTTTCCCAAAAGGAATTAAATATGGGGCAAAAGCAATGGAAGGAACTTTGAAGGTTTATGACTGCAAAATATTGTACCATCTTGGTAAAGTAAATCAAGTGGCCGATGCCCTTAACCGAAAATCTACTCTTGCCCAAATGATGGTCAAAGAATGGAATCTTATAGAGGAAGTCCGAGACCCGAGTTTTAAGTTCGAGATTGGACTACTTTCGAACCTACTGGCGACTGTTAGAATCGAGCTAGAGATATTACAAAAAAGTAGAGCACTGCAGCAAACCAATCCAGAAACTCAAAAGCTTTGGAAAGAAGCCCTAAAAAAGAAATGGTATGACTTTCAGGTTGCAGAAGACAGAACACGGAAATTTCACAAACATTGGTGCGTGCCCAACAATGACAAGCTTAAGGAAGAGATTTTTTGAAGGCACACCAGAGTAACTATAGCATCCATCCAAGTAAAACTAAAATGTATCAGAACCTTTAGCAATATTATTGGTGGAACGGCATGAAAACAGGCATTGCCAAGTCTGTCGCCAAATGTCTGTCATGCCAACGAATAAAGGTGCAAAGCTGCAAACCTAGCGGATTGTTGCAACCACTCGAAATCCCATAATGGAAATGGGAACATATAACTGTGGGCTTTGTGCTGAGATTGCCCAAGAGCCAAAGAGGAAATGATTCTATTTGGGTGATTGTTGACAAGTTGACAAAGTCAACTCATTTCCTCACAATGCGGAAAGATTTTTCGTTGGAAGTTTATGCCAATTTATACGTACAGCAAATAGTGCATCTACATGGGGTTCCAATAACAATCACTTCTTTACAGAGATCCTAAATTTACTACTATCTTTTGTCAAAGTCTACAAACTACATTAGGAACAAAATTGCAATACAGCATAGCTTTTCATCCACAAACGGATGGTTAGACAAAAAGGACAAATTAGACATTAGAGGACATGTTGAGAGCATATGCAATTGACTTCAAAGAAAGTTGGGACGAGCATTTACACCTCATTGAATTTGTTTACAATAACAGCTATCAGCAGAGCATTGGTATGGCTCCATTTGAAACATTATATAGTCGAGCTTGTAAAACCCCAACTTGTTGGAACAAGGTCAAGGAAAGGAAACTTATAGTTCAAGAGTTAGTCCAACTTACTTCTGATGTGGTGCAAGTAATCAGGAATAGACTTAGAGCCACCCAAAGCAGACAAAAGATTTATGCACACTGAAGACAGATACCTCTAGAATTCCAGATAAGTGAGCAGTGGTTCCTTAAGGTGTCTCCCCCCGAAAGGTATGTCTCATTTCAAGGAAAAGGGCAAATTAAGTCTCACGTAAATAGGACCCTTTAAAATCCTGAAAATGATTAAGAATTTGGCCTATCGGTTGGTGCTGCCACCGAAACTTGCTCAAATACATTATGTGTTTCATGTATCTATGTTAAGAAAGTATGAGCCTGATCCGGCACATATGTTGAATTTCAAAGAAATCGAAGTGGACAATCGAGGGTCGTATAGTGAAAAGCCGGTGCGAATTGTGGACCGACAAGAGCAAGTGATAAGAAGTAAGGCGACACCATGGTATTGAAGAGGCAACATGGGAAAGTGAAGGGACCATGTGATGCAAGTACCTGCATGTCTTTGAATGATCGGGTATGTTTGGAAATTTTGAGAACGAAATTTTATTTAGAGGGGAGAAACTGTAACATCCGCAATTCCGACCCTATGAATAACAGCTATAGGGTTCGGTGTGTCAATGATCAAGATCAACCATGGACCATTCTAAGGATCAATCATGCATTGATCGGTCCAATCAAAATGATAACCAAGCGATCGACCATGGCCTAATCAAACAATTGGTCATAAATTGATCAAGGGATCGGTTGTGCATCAACCCATTGACCACATGAGAGAAATCAAGCCATTCAATCATGAGCCGATTACTCAATCACAAGGATTGATCAAGGAATATTCATGTACCATCACGGATTGGAGGACGACTGTGGATCTGTCCCGATCAGCCATGTCCCAATCGCGAGTGATTCCACCTAGTCATGCATCAATATGGACGATCATGAGTTGATTCGTTGCAATCATGAATTGGTCATAGATCAATTAATCCTAGCAATTCCTTGATGACTGAGAGACAGTCATGGATCGAGTAAGTTCGATCATGGATCAGTCGTGAACCCCCCCATGAACCTTTGCGTTGGATCAGGGACCCAACCAAAATGAATCTCAAGATTGATCCCGCGATCCTGTCACTAAGTCAAGGGATCGATGTAACCAGGCCTTGTGCCAAGTCATGGACAACCTTGAACTAGTCCTTGAACTGACCGACAGATCATGGACCATGTTAGGGGACTCGGTCACAAGCAAGCCCAACGATAGGCCTCGCGACCGGCCCAAGGGCCAATCCTAGACTTATACAACGTAACCGTGCCGATCGACATGCTAAGCAATGGGTTGACTAGTGTGCTGACCTAAAGGCCAATCACTTGAACGATCAACCTAGCTAAATGAACGATTTTAGCTCACGTAAGGCACTTTGGCCCTGAACCTCAGACCAGTCGGAATTGTTAATCTTGGGTGTACCTTATGATCCTTCGTTCGGCCCCAAAAGCAATTCAAATGGCCGATTTCCTATGTTTGTCATATTCTTATAGATGTGAACAAAAGATAATTCTCTATAACCCCTTGGTCTTAAATGACCATGATGATTTACTACCTTAGGTGGCATCAAGGGGGATTTTGTAATCATGGCTTATAGAGCAAGTAGCACATTTGGACCAATCAAAGCAAACCACAAAGGACTTCCATGAAGAGCCTAAAGGGGACTTAGGTGCTACCTTGGCTTCTTAGGTGCCACCTATGCAAGGATGCTTTAAATGACATTTATGAATTGTAAAATTATGTGGTCCAATGAAAAGGGAACAAATAAGCTTCTATTGAGTTCATTTAAGCCCTAGACCATCACATGAGCAAAGTAGGCATGCTACCTCTTCTCTTAGACATGTCATCTTGCGAAAATAGTCTTGCCACCCATGCAAAGTAAGATTGCCTCTCTAAGAGTTGTGATTGGGCCATTTGGACATGTAATGATAAGGTTGAGGCCTATAAATAGAAGAAGCCCCTCCTCCATTCTCACCATTTGGCTCCTCTCCTCCTCTCCTTCCTCTTAAGGGCGTCCTCTCTCCTTTTTCCTCACTCTCTTGCCCTTGCACTGCCACACCTCCACCAAGCCATTTTCTTAGTCTTTGAGGTTCGTCCAGGTAAGTAGAACTTCCCTACCTCTCCCTAGTTCTTCGTTATTTCCATTGTTAAGTCTAGACAATGCTCACTTGTCAAGCCTTGGGTAGAATGGGCGGCTATGTTTTTTAATCAATTATTCGATGGTCTTAAGTGTGTGCTTGAGTCTTTTACGATAAAAAATGGCACCAAGGTTTGTTGCTTGTGTTCAAAACGAGACAAGGTCACCAGAGCCATAAAGCATGAATCAGAATTGAGGCATACTTATTTCATGTCTTGGATTGGTGCGGGGTCCTTAATACTTATCGATTGGGTTAAGCTTTGAATTTAGGATCATTCACGGCAAGATTAAACTTGAGTCATAGGATGCATGGCACACACTTGTATGTGCATGAGCACGCTCTTTTTGGGTCATGATGAGTCAGCTAAATGAAAGATAAGAACCGTCTTCTTTGGTGCATTATGTGCATGCACTTAACCGTGATAATAGTGTCATCGCCACAGAGTGTTGATGACAATACCCCGTTTAAAGAACGGGATGCTTGGGTTCGAGTCCCGGATGCCAAGGTTGCCTTGAGTTTGCTAGCCTCGAGATGCCTTAGGTTTGAATCCCGAGATGACTGGGTTTGAGTCCCAAATGTCTAGCAAGAAGCTAGATGCCACGGTTGAGCTAAGAGGGCTTAGGTTCGTGTCCCAAGACGGCGGTAAATGAATTGCATGATATGCTATTTTGCTTAAGTGTGGCTTGCCTATGTTACTGCATGAGCCAAAAGTTAAGCAGGTATGGTTCTTGCATATAGTCATGAATAGCATTCGCTATTAATCTGCCATTGACATTGTTTACATGTGGTTCTGGCTAGTCCTCAATAATGGGATGCTTTACTAGCCGAGAGTAGGAGTTTTACTTACTAAGTTTCCAAAACTTACTCCTTTACAATTTATAGGTATATAGGTATGGTTTGTTGAACACTTTGGTCCACCTATGAAATTAGAGGGGTCTGCTACAATAAGATCTCATTGAAATCTCAATTCTCAATGAGCTTGTGAATCATTTATTGTATACAAGCAAGCCGAGTAGAACAAAGGAAAATTGAGATTGATTGTAAACTATCAACTTCTTAATCTCTTTCTCCAAGATGACAAGTTCCCATTGCCCTCCCAAAATTCCTTTTTTGCATGGTTAACCAAAGCCAATATTTATTCCAAATTTGATCTCAAAGCCGGATTTTTGCAATTTGGCATTCATCCTAAAAACATACCTAAAACTAGGTTATGTATTCCAAACCAGCATTTTCATGGGAAAGTCCTCCCTTTTGACATTAAAGTCACTCCTTCTCTATTCCAAAAGGCCATGTGTTGTATCTTTTAACCAATCTTGACCAGTGCAGCTATATATATTGATAACATATTGCTCTACAGTCCCTATGAAGAATCTCATTGCCGACTCCTGGGGCAGTTTGCAGAAATTGTGAAGAAACACGGTATCATGCTTTTCCAAAGAAAGATGATCATTGCCAGATGGAAATCGAATTCCTTGGAATGCACCTCGGCAAAGGTACATATTATCCAAGGCCACATATTACTAAAAAAATGCTAAAATTGCCAGAAACGGATTTCACAAGGAAGCCAATTCAGCAATTGCTAGGGATAATCAATTATCTCAAGGATTTTATTCCAAACATTGCAAAGTTGTTAATCCCTTTGCAACTAATGTTAAAAAAGAAACCAACCTTGGGGAAAGGCCCAAATCAAACCAGTTGCAAAGCTAAAGAAAGTCATGCAAACTCTTCCTCTATTACAAATACCATCCATAGGTAAAAGAATCCTTCAAACTAATGCTAGTGATGAATAAATTGAAGGAAAGCGACATCTTTGTGCTGTAATAATGGCAAGTTCTCCCACACTGAAATGCATTATCATTCCACTTTCAAGGAAATTTTAGCAATTAAGAGTGGAATGAAGAAATTTGAATTCCATCTTATTGGCCATCATTTTCTAGTAGAATTGGATATGGCCTCTTTTTCCTAGATGACCAAATTCAAATAGAAATAGCTTCCACATTCCCAGTTGCTCCGATGGGCTAAATGGTTTTCGAAGTATTCCTTCGAAACCAAACACATAGCGGGTAAGAAAAATGTGCTTGCAGACTTTCTCTCTAGACCAAAAGCACTAGTAGAAATCAACATGTACATCCGAAGGAATTTTTTTCTCCATCCAGACAAATATAAGATTGAAAGAATGCGAGACTAAACTAGTTTAGAGTACCCTCTAGAAATTATTGGGCACATCCAAAAAGACATGCTCATAACAAATTTCAACAGTCTCATGTGACAATGCTACACAAATCTTTTCAAATTTCATGGTGGTTCAATACTTTATCTTTTTGGATTAAGTTCCAGGTATCTATTCATAGACCCACTAATCTAGAAAGAAGATGATTTTCCTGAAAAACTTAAATGGCCATTATGGTACTTAACCTGTAAGTATTTAATAGTTATTGAGTTTCCCACCAGAAAAGTTCATTGTCAAATTAACCAAACTAATTGCACTTGGTTATGGCAATGAAGATGAGAATGACAAAAATCTTCTCATTGTGCTCAATGGTTTTATCCTCCTATTTATTGGAAAAGACTCCTCTTAGAAGAACTGATAACTGCTCAAGCAGACCCCGAAACACACACCATTGTATTCTTCCATTGTCCATGGACTTTTGTGCATCATGATGGCACTCTTTTTAGTGCTCCATCCAGAGTAGAAACAACAACCTACAAATCTCAACCATATCTTCAAATTGCGCACATTTACAAATCTTTTCCTAGTTGTGTTGGATCGGTCAAATACAACTATAGAGAACTTCAAAGGGTTCTATGTCAAGAAAACAAGACCATTCCAAAAGAAGAATGGAACTATACGGTACCAGTTCCATGGAACCATGAAGACCTCGTACTAGAAGCCAAACAAGCATTTGAAGAGTTCAAGCAAGCACAAGCAGCTCAATCATAGGAACAAGAAATGACAAAACCATATGATCCCGCTTAGTCCTCTCAAGACCCATGGGGTGGACGCCTCTCTTAGGACCTCGATGATATAGTCCGTTATCATTATCTCTTGGACCAAATCTTGAGTTTATCTCCCACTATACACAAATATCCAATTGGCCTTAGCTAATCATGTTTGAAAGAATGAGCCAGGACACGGTCATTCCAAGACTAGGACCCTCCAATTATCCATCCTCTTCCATCATTATGGATGAGACCAAGGACACTCCTTCTCAAGGTCTAGAAACATTGAATTCTTTACTCATAAGAAGATAGGCAAAAATAGAACATAGCTCGGATGACTCAGACTATAAATACAACTCTAGGAATAGGAGATAAAGCCAAGCAAATTACTATAGCAATAGTCACTATAGCAATAGTATTGTAGCAATAATATCTATTGAAAGATGCGAAAGTAACAGAACTTGTAATCCTAACTCTAGAATGGTTTGTCCCATCTAGCATAATCCTAGGCCTAAATTCTAATATTGTGTTGTCTTGCTCTCCGAAATGCCTATAAAAGGCAGGATTCTATAATGTTAAAGGGTAGAGTCCCCTGAAATAAAGTGTGTGTTTCATCTCTCCTAATGTCTCTCTAAACATTTGTTTCTTCTCTAGCTTGGTAGGATCCTCTAAGAAATGTAGCTTAGCTAGTTGGGAATGTTATCATCCTGGAATCTCTAAGTGTCTCTATGCTCTTAACTAAATCACTAGGAGGGTTGCAGCTAAAAGGCAATCTCTGAAAGGCTTGAACAAAAGGTCTGCCTACTATAGGATAGCATACCTGCTACAACTTGGCCTGGTTTTCCCTAGTTCTAAGCATAGATCTCCTCATTGTTATCATCCTAAAATCTCTTAGTATTTCTATGCTCTGAACTAAATCACTAGGTAGGTTGCAACTAAAAAAGGCAGGCTCTGAAAGACTTGAATAAGAGGTTTGCCTGCTATGAGATAGCATATTTGCTACTACTTGACCTGGTTTTCCTTGATTCTAAGCATAGATCCCCTCATTGGTATCAGAGCCATGGTCTCATTTGTAACTTGGTTTGTTCCATGTGCTTAGACAGTGAATCCAATGCTGAGAAGATTTTCTCCAAACTATGAGTGAACAAGATACTACTCCAGTTTCTCTTAACACTGTAGTTACCCTTACTCCATCTTCATCTTCATCCTCTTATATGAGTTCCAAACCTTAAATGTCTCTAAGATTGACCACCTTTATAAAGTCTCTCCTAATGATGACACCAAAATTACTGAAACTCAACTCCCCCTTATGAACCCTTATTCAGCTTTTGCCAAGCCTTCTTCTTCCTTTTCACCCATATGCTCTATACAAAACCTCATCCGCCAAACTCCCAAGGAAGTCGAAGAATACGTGCAGTCCTCCAAGTTTGACTAGCATCCTATTCCTACTATTGAGAAGGAATACTTTGTTCCCCTTTAGATTTCTCCCGAGTTTCCCAAATAGTGAACCCAACAATGATATTCGCATATCCATTATGGTGCTGTGCACCTTGCATTTACTTTCCATAGTTGAAAAGGATTGCCCATTATAGCCAGAATAGCCTTGTTAGATACACAATTCTTGGAGTACCAACAAACTTGTATTGGCACAATCCAAACAACCTTGAATGCTGGAATAGTTTTTGTAACCCCATATCCAAACTTTTGTGTTGCTCTTTTAGATCCTCAGTTACTTTCCTTTTTGAAAGTCCAACTTCAACTCACAGGAGCACTTCAAACTGCTAATTCCATCACAGCAACTCTTCACTATCAAATGATCTATTGAATGCAAAACAATGCTTTAGACCTCAATTTCCAAAACGGAAATGAAGATGCTTTGTTCATCTCCATGCAAAACGATCAAGCCTCATGTATCCATGTCCCAAGACAAATGCCCAAAGACAAATTGGCCAAGCTTCTCCCTGAAACTTGGATTACCAATTATGAAAAGTTGCACCAAAGCAACAAGCAACTCCAATCCTCAGATTCTGAATTCATCAGAAAAAAAAAAAAAAAAAGATGGCATTGTTGCCATCAAATTTAGCAAAGAAAAAGAAGAGGCTCCTTCTGTCTTTCAAACCTTGTTTACAATACAACCGTGCACTCCAAATCCCATTCAAGAACTTAACCCAAAGAAACTTATTAGGCACTTTAATAGTGATGGACACCCTGTTCATTACTATAAAGACACATCGTTTTTGGGATCCTTTTTGCCAATGCTCTTCATGCATTAAATCTCCTGATGAAATACACCCAACCTTGAAACCAAAGTGAAAACCTCAAAATGCCAAGGATGGTTTATACCAAAGGCATGTGAACGGAGATCCCTCTAGTGATACCCTAAGTGAAAAAGACAAATTCCAATTCATGATTTCTTATGCTCCACCTTCACCATCTTCAAACATGCTGTCACCACCATTATTTCCTCCAGTTTCACCACCCTCACCTCCCTTGCCTCCTCATAAAAAATCAGCTATCTCCCCATTTTATAAACTAATTCTTGAATGGGCAAAAAAGAACTCTTGTTCATTTGGATTCCCAAAGGACCCCTTGCCAAAGAAAGCCTTAAACCCTTCTATCTCTATGTTCAAAGAAACTGACTTTCCATCACTTTGTGAAAGTTTTCAACTATCTTTTCCATCCACTAAGGAATTCACTAATCCACAATGGAGATATCTTCACATCCTAAAGATTACTGCTCCAACCGACATGAACGCATGTGACAACCTTAGATTAACTCATAAAGGAATTGTCCGTTTTGGCCTGTCACATACCGAGCCTCACAGTTTTATCCTTTAGCGTACAGACAGACACTTTCCTAGGAGGTCACCCATCCTAGTAGTGCTCTAGCTTGGGCTCGCTTAACTTTAGAGTTCCAAATCAAAGTTTGCCGTTACGTTAAAAAGCACATCTATGAGTTAATTCCAATTTTCACATATATATATCCTAGACACGCTCTATGACGTCCTGAAATTCGACTCCTTTGAGGAATGTATGAATGTGAATTTTTTCAATGCATTGTTGGTTAATCTCACTAGGAACTTATTACTCCCGAGACACTAACCTTGAGAGGAAAGGCTAATGAGGACGGAACTTGTGCGACTAAAGAACTTGACTTAAGAAAATGACTCGACCATGAGACCTGCGTAAGGATGATCATGTGGTTATACAAGCCAGTTTTAGGGGTGACTAGAAGTCGGTGGTGGAAAGGGTATAATAGGACAATGGGTGAATCTGTTTACTATTATCAAGACTGCGATCGGCCCTAAGTCAATTCTCAATAATCTTGTACTTTGAAATAAGAATCGATCCTTCACAATTTCATGATAGTCAAGGATGTCCATGTGTCAAGAAAAACTTGAACGTGGTTTGATGTTGAGTCAAGCACGAGTCGGTTATGCGTAAATCCTCAAAACCATATGTTAGTCTGAGATGTACTAAAATTGCATTTCATCGAAATTCATGATGTATGTGAATCCAATATTGGATGACGAATTTTTAGGAACGTCAAAGATAAACTTTTGGACAATGTTTCTATAACCTTCAGAATTGTCGGTAAGCCTGAATTGTTGGAAAAGGAAGTAACGAGCTGAGAAATTGAGCCCACGAGGAAGTGGGCCGGGCAAGACCCAAGTTGGCCTCCCGCCCAAGGAGGGGTGGCCACCATGGTGGGCCCAAGGCAGCCTTGAGCCCATTTGACCCAATTAGCTCACTTGACCTTTCTAACCCATTGTATTCTTGAACCAATTGAGCCCAACAAATTCCCGAACCCGTTTCTATTCATTCCTAGCCCATTTCATATGGCCCGCTCTTCATCTCAGCCCATGGACAAAGTGGTAATTGTGCAAAGGTGGAAAAGACCAAAATGCCCCTCTAGATATTATTGTAAAGAAGACAAAAGAAGAGAGAGAAAGCTTTGGATGATGAGGTCATGTGCATGGGGAAGAAGCAAGAAGTTATGAGCATTGATTGATAGGGGACTAGGCCTTCTTTCTCTTTCTCTTTCCTCCCTAACCAGCCGACCACCCCATTTCCTCTTCTTCTTCTTCTTTTTCTTCTTCTTCTTGCTTTCCTTTCTTTCCTACATTTTCAATGTTAGTCCGGCCTTGTCACTATCCAAGCTGCTTACAACAGCGACTAGGAGCCCTTGTATGTGCCCCCTATCGCCGCCGCTCGCCGGTCCTAGTCACCGGCCAACTCGTCGGCCTCCTAGAAGCCTCCGCCCTTTTGTCCGCCTACTTCTCTAGCTACTACACCAGCTAGAAAAGCTCATCCGTCCCTATTCTGACCTTACCATTGCCCAGACTAGCCACCAGCTCTTCCCCCTCAACCCCTAGAGCCGTCGGAAGCCGGCCAGCAAGTCGCTGGAGCGCCGGTCAGTCCAGCTAGTAGTCTTTCCTTCGGTTCTGCTTGGTTTCTTGCTTGAAAGAGGAAGACCGGCCTTTGTAGCTGCTTTTTTCATCCTGAGACCGCCTTGGGTCGACATTGTCAAGGTCCACGCGCATAGCTTCGCCGCCGCTGCCGCACCCATGTCTCTAGCCTGACTAACAGGTGAGTTTACGTCCTAATCCGTTAATTAGTGCATTAAACTTGTTTAGGCATGGTTTAGTTAGAGTTAATCTTGGTTAGGGAGATTAATTAAGGTTTATTAGAGTTAAGATAAGTGGTTAATTAGATGACCATGGTTAGTTTAATTAGAAAAGTGAACTATGGTTAGTTAATTAACCAAGGTCGGGTTAATTAGCTAGAGTTGGTTTATGGTTGGGTTAATTAACAATAGTTAAAGTGTGGTTTGGTTTGTTAATCATGGTTAGCTTGGATTAAACCATTAATCTTGCTTTGTACTCTCTAATTGTGGTTTAGATGAATAATCAAGGATTAGAGGATAAACCTTGATTAGCTTTAGTTTATTGAAAAGAATTATTTTCTTTTAATAAATTATTGATTTTTGAAATTTCAGAATTTATTTTATTAATTATTAAATTCTAGAAAATACTGTTCATAATGTATTGTTCATAAAGTATTGTTCACACACACTGTTCATGATGTACTACTGTTTTACGCGCACTATTCATGATGTACTGTTCATGTAGAAGCGAAATTTTGCCTATATGCTAATTGTTAAATGCATGGACATTTCTATAAATCACGTGGGTATATAAAAAGGGGAAAACCCCGAGGTGTCAAGTGTATGTTAATGTCCAATGTTGTCTTGAAATTGGAAAGGGCATGCTTTGTTTGTAAGACATGGATGTTGGATGATTCTTGGAAATGAAAATGTGACTATGTGTTTATTTGACTATTTCTACAAGCATGTATCACATATGCATTGGCTAATGTTCAAGATTAAAATGAGTTGTGGTGATATGCTTGCGTGGTCACCAAATTGAACCCGTCACCGGCGTGAGATCGAGGGACGAAGTCCAACTCGTCGGAAATCCCGGCGGGAGTCCGGATGCAAAGTCACGGTAGAGGCCGAGCCTATGCTCTTTCGAGAATGCCTTCTTGGGAAAGAACCCTTGACATAGCCGTGCCTTATGAGGGAGAGCAATGCCTGGCTATGCCAATAGACACCGATGGGAGTTCAGTAATGGCCCCGAGGGGCATTAATAATCGAAACATGTGTGAATGCAAAAATGCATGAGAAACATGACGTCATTGGTTCTGATTATGCATGTGCCAGTTGCACTATTTGTGGTATGCCTGAATTAATAACGTGCAGGGTGTGGCAATGGCTCGGTGAGATCGCCTACGATATGACTCGAATGTGATTGATCAAATGCATTAGTTATATATGGTATGCATTGGTCATATTATGCATGTGTATATCATGCAGGGTATGGCCTGACCGGGTAAGGTTGTATGCAAGCCGACTGCTTGTTTGTTCATTATCCTTGGAAGTGTGGAATAGTTTGTCTTGGCTGAAATAATTAGTATGATTACTATCGATCTACATGACGGGTGGTTCTTGATAGGTACCCTAAGATGAGTTGATATTCTAACCGAGGCTCATGACAAGAATTTGCTAAGATTATATCTCATTATTGTATTAATCATTTCAGGTCATTAGAATGGCGCACCCTTCGGTGCAATTCGAGGTCCCCAAGGACCAAGAAACCATTGCGATGCACCACCGCTTCCCAGATCGGGTGCACCTATATGAAAAGTACGTCTCCACCATCTAGGTAAATGAGGGACCAGAGCTATAGATTCCCCATAGGTTCCTGGTGTGATATATTCGGGAGGACGATCTCTTGATCAGTCCTCTACGCAGTTTTGATGGGCCACCTAATAGAGGCCCCAAAAACGTCGACTAGAATCCTATGGAGTTGGACCCTCTAGATGGCACCATGGTGAATTTGGATCCTGCCCCACCTGTAGCTAACCCGTACTCTTCTGACTACGACCCAACGGAGCTTGAGTCCGATAGATCCCTGCACTTTGGTAGTCCCTGATGGACGTACTGAACTCAAGGGTTTTTTTTTTTTTTGGAGAGAATGAATTAACCTAACCTTAGTCCCTTTTTGTTTGGCTTAAAGAAAGGAACCGACCCACCGACAGGCTTGTAAATAGAAAACGTTCCTTTAGTGGTTAATCCAGTAAGTAAATAAAAGAATAGTTTGTTGTTTCTATGTTATTCATCCTTCTATCCCTTTTATGATTGATTATTTGGTTAACTGAGGGACAGTTCATTTTTCCACCTATGCATAATGAAATAATAAAATGACTGGTCGGCGACACGTCCTAGGACGTTGCATTCAATTGACCAAGGTGAAAAGGTTGTCGTATGCTCGGGGTTTGGGGCGTGACACGCTCTCTCCATGTTTGATGCATAGTTCGGTTAATTCATGTCCTCTTCACTATTGTAGAAGCCTATCAGGAGCTGCTCTTTGTCCAAGCCCTTTGGTCCCAACGACCACTCGTCATCCTCATTGGACCGGGTCATTATAGACCCACTAGCTTCCGCTCGGTTCATCCCTGAATCACACACCTACTGGAGGGGGTCCCGATCTAATATCATATTGTGACATCCTTAGATTAACTCATACAGGTATTGTTCGCTTTGGCCCATCCTATACCAAGCCTTGTGATTTTATCATTTGGCATATAGACATGCACTTTCCCATGAGATCACCCATCCTGGTAGTGTTGTAGCCTGGGCTCACTTAATTTTGGAGTTCTATAACAAAGCTTGCCATTACATCAAAAGGCATTTCCGTGAGTTAATTCCAGTTTTTACATATATATATATATATCACAAGCACGCTCTCTCCATGTTCAATGCATAATTCAGTTCATTCATACCCCTTTCGCCATCCTAGAAACCTGCTAGAAGCACTCATTGCCCTCATCGGACCGGGTCGTTATAGGCCCACCAGCTTCCGCATGATTTGTCCCTGAACCATACACCTACTAGAGGGGTCATGTTCTAATACCATATTGTGACATCCCCAGATTAATTCATAAAGGTATTGTCCGCTTTGGCCCGTCCCATACAAAACCTCACGATTTTATCCTTTGGTATATAGACAAGCACTTTCCCAGAAAGTCACTCATCCTGGTAGTGCTCTAGTTTGAGCTCGCTTAACTTTGGAGTTCCAAAGCAAAGCTTGCCATTATATCAAAATGCGAGTTAATTTCAGTTTTCACATATATATCCCAAGCACGCTCTCTGCATGGTCGATGTATAATTCAATTCATTCCTACCCCATTTGCCATCCCAAAAGCCTATCAAAAGCCACTCCTTGTCCAGGCCCTCTAACCCCGACAACCATTCTCTGCCCTCGTCGAAGTAGGTCATTACAACACAAGTGGAAGGAAAAAATGAACCCCTACTATGAAGCTATTTTGAATTGGCAATCAAAAACACTTTGAGCACATAACGAAGCCTTCAACACTATTGACTCCACAATAATTGATGTGAGAAGAGATCTCAAGAGATATGATGAATCCACCAAAAAGATGCTTACAGATTTCCAAAAAATACTACATATTTTGGAATCCGAACAACATTTGGGATATCATCACCTAGAAAGCCCAAAGGCTAAAATAGATTAGCCTCAAAGGCAAATTAGTCTTCTTCAAGAAAGGAAGTTTAAACCCTCTGACCCATTCCCTACCCTACCAAGACGTGAGTATTCTCTACCACCTCACCTCCACAAGACTCTTCAGTTTTTGCTATCCTAGCAAAAACTTCCACCATAAGAGATATAAGTGATATGGTCAAAATGCGAAACTATATTCGAGAAATGGAAAGACTGAGAAAAGAGAAAACAAAGGAAAAGATCATCATGAAACCTCCCAAACCTGCAAAGAAAGATCTTGACCAACAAATGATGGTGTCAAATCCATGAGAATCTTTTCTTCGAGATCTAAGTAATCAGAAGGTACTTCTGATCATGCTCAAAATCCTTCAAATCCTATCCATCCTTTCTATTGACACAACAACAAATTTAGAAACAGAATCTCTTTCATCTTCCTCCTCTTTCTCAATTCTTGCTATTGTATTGTTTCCCATTGTACCAGTTACCCCTTCGATATTCATGGCTGACCCACCAGAACAGGAAATAGAATCAAATCCATCTGAACCCAAGGTTATTCAGCCAAATAACCCATCTCAGATTCTGTTTTCCTCTTCAAAACAGTTTTTCGCCATTAATGATATCCCATACGCCAAATGGCTAGAAAGATTCAAAGAATTTCACTCCTAATTAGATACCCGAGCTCTTAGTACCGAAAGTCAATATGACATTTTCTTTGAATTTGTCATGAGATTTACCGGAAGTCTAAAGCATTAGTGGTAATCTATCTCAGATGTCGACCAAATGCATTCTTTGCTCTTGACAAACTTTTCCCAAGCCATTGGCATTATCTATTGCTTTTTCATAGAAAAACTTGAAGATCTTTTTGAGCTCAAAAGAAGAGAACATTTTGAAAGAAAATGATGTTCTCTCCAAAAAATGTGAAGAGACACAATTATTATCTCAATGGGACTATAATGACTAGCTCGCCTGCCTCGAACTGCGTATCATGAATGGTGTAGGACAATTATAACTCAATCTGTATATCCCTATAACAACGTAAACCCTTATGATTAAGCTGAAAGGTTGTCGCTAGCATTGTTACTCCAAAAAAAATTAAATGCTAAAAATAAGAAAGTACATACTTAATTGTAAGATTGATACCATGAAAAAATCCAAATTTGTATAAATGTAACAAATTTATCCCAAAATTAACTTTTTAATCATCAGAAATCCCAAACGGATACATATGTGACAAATTTACCATTCATTAGTTTCCGTTAAATTTTACTGTCAAATTTAATAACATAGGATTTAGTTTGTGGTTTTTTGTGATATTAATTCAGTTTAACATAACTAACAAAGGGTAAATTGGAGGTTTTTGATAGTCAAAAGATTAGTTTGAGATAAATTTGTGGTTTGGAATTTTCCATAATATTGACCCCATTTTGATAAATTGATAGATTATTAAAAAAAATTCGATAAATAAAAACAAAGGCCGCTTAGGGTGTGAATGATAACATTTTTTGCCAAAAATTGATTTCTAGAAGAGAAATAAATTTTTGTATTTCTATTTTTGGATGAGTTTTTAAGCTAAAAAATGCGTTTGATAACGACATAAAATTTTTATTCTTAGAATAGAAATTCGTTTGATAATGAATAAAATTTCACTTTCCGAAATAGCGGTGGCAATGGGAGGGATGGCGGCCAATGACCAGCAATCGGCGGTGGGTGGCTGGCAATGGCAGTGGCGGCGGATGGTAAGAAATTCCTTCGAGTGAGAAATAAGAAAAAAATAAACAATTTCTAATTTTTATTCCATAAATAGAAAAGTAAAAAAAATATTTTTAATTTATATTCTAAACCTATTTCTGAAATAAAAATCTATTCAAAAATAAAAAAATAAAATTATTTTATCAAATGAATTTCTATTTTAAAAATAAATCTGGAATAAAAATCTTTTTTAAAAATAAAATCTATTACCATGCGTAGAACTCTATCGGATCTAGCGGATTATCGCTTTCCTTCTTCGCGCGCACAGAGCAAACCCGAGAGTCGAGATAAGACGCGAGTCCCCCCAGAGAGAAAGACACAGAGATGGCCTTGAAGCAGACGCTGCTGTCTACTGCGAACGCCAAGCTCTTCGTCTTCCCGACGTCGTCGAACCCATCTGGGTCTTCTCCGAATTCCCTCTTCTCGTTCGCGCCGAGCGTCGAACACCTGACCCGCAACGCCCGTCTGAGATGCTCCCTCCCGCCGGCGGCCGCGTACCCGAGGCCCCAGGAGATTCAGTGGAGGAAGGAGCTCACCAACTCCGTCCAGCTCATCGGCATCGTCTCGACGCCGGTAGAGGTCAGGGACTTTCCCTCCGGCAAGGTCGTCGCCTGGACCCGCCTCGCCGTCCGGAAGTCCTCCACCGACACGACGTGGTAACGCGTTTTGCCCCTCCCTTTTTTTCTCTTACGGCGAAGGGTGGGTCGGTTGTTTTTCGTTTGAATTGGAATGCCGCTGTCGTTTTTGCGGAGAATGTGGTGGTTTTTAAGTGGAAAAATGGCTTCTTGACTTTTCTTGCGCCGGGAAACTTCTGTTGGCGATGCTGCTGGGGTCTCTGTTCATCTCGGGTGATTGAATTTCTTCAGGTTCATGTGGGTAGTTCGCTTGCTAGCGGTTCTCTTGATAATGCATTGACATTGCTCCTTCATCGGCTTGGAAAAGTGATTTTAGTCATGTATGATGTTGTCTTTTTCTTGATTGGTGCAGACAATAAAGGGGAAAGGAACAATTTTTGATAAACCTGTGTTGTCTGTGGCAATATTTTTTCATTTTGGTTGTCGGAACTTCATTTACTGCGTGTTATTATGACTTATAGCGGGCGCTTAGATCACTTTTTACCGATGATTACTCCTCCAGGATAAATTTGACATTTTGGGATGAGTTGGCACTTACTGCTTCTCAGCATCTAGAGAAAGGTCACCAGATATTTGTGTCTGGCCGGCTGGTTTCTGATTTAGTTGAAAGTGATGAAGGAAAGCAACAGACTTTTTATAAGGTGGCGCATTCTTTGGCAAGAGGATTTTCTTTTGTCTTGCAGAAAATATGATATCACGGAAAATGATCGCCTTAGTGTTCCTGCAGGTGGTTGTTCAGCAGTTAAACTTCATTGAGAGGAGCCTCTCGCCAGTTACCCCTAATGATCACGCATCAAGTAAGTGAAAATCCAATATGCTAAAATTGCCAACTACCGTGGAATATATCTGCATGAGTTTAGTGTAATTGTTGCTCACCTGTTGCAGGTAGGAATTTTGGCAGTGATCCAGTCCACAATAACAGTTCCACTGTAGAACTCTGGCAAGCTTTTTTCGCCAATCCGCTGGAATGGTGGGATAACAGGAAAAACAAGGTAAGCCCCTTTTTTCTTGACGATCGAATGTGTAGGATGAAACACGACTGCTCTACTACAATGTGTAGCTCTCACTCACTTTGTCATAGTTGTGTGGGCAACCATTATTGTTCATGAGATTGTGTCTTCATAGGCGATCTAAATAATCTTCAGTCAATGACAAGTGAAACCCTGCAGTTTTTGCGTGCAAGTTCTTGTGTGCACAGACATGGGTTTTCTTTGTGTGCTTTTGGGCAGTGGCTGATATGCATTATTGCCGGTTTATGCATGGGTGTGAGAATCCCTTTTGTTGCATCATGTGTGATATCTGTAGTATGCTGGCAAAGTGCATTGCAAAAAGTCTTAGTGCGTGTAAGTTTGTGGTTTTTTGGTTTTTGATTTTGGTCATCTTGACATAATTACATAGACCTGGATCTTCGGTGATGTGAGTTGATAAGGTAATATTTCCTGGAAAAATTCTTTAAAATTCACCAGTGAAGTAGTTTGCCATGCCCTTCTGCTCCTGAACATTTCAATGGGTCCACCTTAATGATCTCAAACAGACATAAACATCTTTTATTTCAAAAAAGAAGCTCTATGATCATTCACTAGTACGTAAAACAAAACTTAAGGAAGAAAATGAGGTGCAAGATGTCTGAGTAAATCTTCACTAGAATTCAGATCTAATTCATGAAGGAAGATGTCAAGCTTGTTCCTAGGTGTGCCAATTGGTGTTTGCTGGTTGTGTTCTTGTCAATGATAACTTAGGTGTATACTACAAAACAGGTCAACCTGAACTAAACGAAAAACGGTTAAGTAATGGGTCGACAAGAATACACAACACATGTGATGCGACTAACTCACAGGTTAATGGGTCAACACAATTGCTTGACCTGTCATGACACAATGGCAACCTGCCAACCACTGAGAATTCTGCAAGGTCTTCTCCAAGCGGGGAAGATATAAGAAAAAGAAAAGCTTGTGGGTGGGTTTTACTGTGAACTAGAAAAGAAAAGCTTAAATAAAAGAGCTACAAGAAACAAAAAGCTTGTGGGTTTATTACTGCGCTTGAATGTCATCTCCAAGTGAGAATTCTGCATTCATAGCATACACAGAAAGACCACACGCGGTACCATGAAACACAGATGACACAGATGACACAAATGCACACATGCAACACCAGACCACATATGCAGAGCACACATCACACACCAGACCACTCACGCCTAGAAAATGATGCAAACGCACATAAACCAGGCCATGAGAATAGAAACGATCCAGCCAGAACCGAGAGAGGCCTGCAAGAGGGGTCCTAGTGCTACAGAGGCAACAAGGGAGATGGAGGAGCGTGATTGAGAAAACTTAGTGAAGAAGAGGGCCAGGCTTTCGATTTTCACCTTCAATTTTGTTTGTATTATATTTTATTTTTGCCCCCAAGCTGAAGTTTGAAGTACTTTTCCATATATGTCCTCTATAAAAATAACAACTAAAGTCATTTTAAATGTGGTTCCTTGGTCAATTTCATGTCTGGAGGGTTTGACACAAGCACGACACAATTATTAATCACATCTCATGGCCCAAACCCGCTAACCACTTTGTTGTATTCAAGTCATGTTGTCTTTGTCAAAATTGCCACCCCTACTTGTTCCTCTCAAGTCGTATTGTCTTTGTCAAAATTGCCACCCCTACTTGTTCCTCTCATTTTTGTCTATTAAATGGATGATACAAGCAAATTCATCTAACATCTACTGTACAGTTCCACCTTTTTCATCATTTGCTGCCATCTATTTGCTTTTGATGATTTTATTGTCAACAGCCAGTGCTGGATTATCTCAAGAAAGATACTCTAGTAGACATACTTCTAATCTGAAAATCTTGGATTTCATGGCATTTTGGGATAAACTTACTGTGCCAGTTGTTGCCTTTCTACTTTGAAATGTCTTTAATCCATTTTAATTAGTTTACTCAATTGTTGTATTTGCATGTGTGATTTGCAGAAGAACCCAAAATATCCAGATTTCAAGCATAAGGATACTGGCGAAGCTTTGTGGGTTGAAGGCAGGAATAACCCACCATGGGTGAAGTCCCAGCTAGCGAAACTGGATACGAGAATGGGATCTCTTCAATATCAGGATGCCAGAATGCCTGTGAGCGCGATGGCCGGTGATGATGCTCTAGGTTTCTAGCTATATGTGTGCCAATAAAGATGCATCTGTATAGAGCTCTGTCAAACCCCCTCTGTTCAGCAAATCCCAGTAAAGTCCTTCCAACAGGATTTTTTGTTATCACCCAATTTGCTCACAATGTCCCCCATTGACCTCATTGATTACAAGTCTCTATACTACATCAGTTTAACATGAGCCATTTATCATTGTCAAAGTGAGCTGTGTTGGTTTAGGCGGCTCAACATTCTGTCTTGAGCAACTAGTGTTGCCTTCTCTTGTTTGGCATCGAAATTTTGCTTGTTGAGTTGAATGGAAGTTGGAGATCATTTATTCTGGACAAACTTCATTGATTTTTGTGCCAGAACTTCTACTGGATGAGGAACAAGAATGTACATGTATGACAAGAAGCTCTAAATGCCATTACATGCTGTATATATATTTTCCCTTCCATCATCTCTCCTGAAAAGTTGTCCTGATTTTCATGACTACTTACGTCGAAGTGGGTGGCATATCTATAAAAGGAAGCAAAATATTGGAGCTATCGGTGTGCCATGAGCTCGTCTCCTTGGTCTTGTCAAATGTGAGCAATTGACATCATAACCAGCAGATTCACGAGGATGACTCCCTGGAAGCCTCATCCCAAGAGTTGCACTAAACAGAAATGAACTGAAGATCCATCCTCCTCAAAACTGGGAATTCCAATTGCTCTATCGATTTGGCTAATCCCAAAGTAAATTTGCATTTTTTTGTTGTTATTTTGGCGAAAAGTAACACGGAATAATGGAAAGGCTAGTCAAGTTTAAAGGATGTACACTTGTTGCAAACTTGCAAGCACTGGGATGAGGGGTTTGCAGTAGCTCGCGGGCCATCCAACGGTCCCTATGGTTCTCAGTCTAGCTTCGGCAAGCTGATCATGCAAGATTGGGGATTGAAACCTGGGGGCGATTGCGGACCTAACATCTCTCTAGTCCCTCCCAATATTGGGAAGGCCTGCGCTTCTCTTAAGATGAAAACACGCAAGTCTTCGAGTATAAAGATTCACTTCGCCAGTTGGATCAGCGTTCTTGAGAGTAACGGTGGATTTGGTGCTCATCTCGACTTGAGTTATTCAAAGATGAGGAAAGGGAACAAGAAAAATTGAGGACAAATGATACTCATCTGCTCTAGGAAATCCACTTGTAACAAAAAAAACAACAATGAATCCTGGGGATTTCTTTTTTGGAAAAATTTCAAGCAAGCGACTTTGGCAGACCGGAAAAAAGGGCAGCATCACACAGGACATGAATGACTGACCAAGATCAAGTGATGGATGAAAATACATGTATATGCATTCTGACTTCATACTTCTGACCAACAAAAGAAAATGACAGTGGAGAGAACAAACTTTTGAAGGACCATTGTGAATTTTGAGTTTAGGTTGTAGTTAGCTTTCATCTCCTCATAAATCGGGGAAGATGGAAAGCAAGAACAAAAAGAAAAGGCAGAGGATGAGCCGCAACTCTTACTAGTGGAAACTTCTTTTTTGAAAAGTTTCACGTATGACTTTCCTACTCCTAGAAACTGGAAAGAGGACAATCCAATTCCTATACAGGCCTTAAAGCAGGGATGGAAGAAAAAATTAGGTCTGTGGTGACATTTTGCCGCTCCTCACCCTTGCATCTTCTTTCTCATCATAAGAAGAGAAATATCACTCCTCCGAAAGATATTGTTTGGCTTTTTGTAGCTCAAAAGGAATCATGGAACATACAATTCTTCAGCATAAGCAAAATTTTGGAGTCATCAGTAATTTTAGTCTGCTATTTGCTAATAGAGCTGTGAATGCACTTCCACGGTGGAGCAGTGTTTATCGGGCATTACATGTTGGCCTCCTACTAGTCAAGATAACCACGAGCATCGTATTCACAACTAGAACAGTGGAAACTCTATCTAATTCATGGCTGAAACCTGGTATGTATCTACCATCAACTCAGCCTAGCAAGTTCCTTTTAACCTCCGATATCAAGTACATGAATAAGTTTATGCTCTATTATAAATTCTCAGTAGTCTTTCCATGAAACTCTTGATACAAAGACAGTTTGCACAGATATTACATAGGTCGAGAACTTTATTTTAGAATGGTGAAAGTTATCCTGCTACGAAGCTCCAGAGTTTTTCTAGTAGTGACCAGGGGGCCACGCATGCCTAAAAGAAATACTATCAGGCATCAGCAACTGGCAACAGTGTCGGGAACCCACAAGTCATTGGTCCACAGGGCCTTGCAGTAATGTGACAACAAACAAGTGAAGCTAGCACCATGTCAATTGTCAAAACTATCCACATGTATAATCATTCTACAAGCACATTACACGGCCGCCTCCTACTTCTCTGCTTATCAACATCAAATTGCTGCATCGAAAAAAGAGGAAACATGGTTAGCACATGAGGGGATATTATGATATGATTCCCTATTCTATTCATCACCAATACTAGAATGCAAATATAACTGACAAGTTTTCTGTTTCAAAATCCTCTCCTGATACTAATGCTGTTGTCCATCTGTTTGCTTGTCAAATCATTTTCCACTTACTCACATGAAAGAGGAAAGGTGCTTGTATCTAAGAAACAACATTAATACTTAGGTAAAAACATCAGCTACTTTTCCAAATACTAGAAGATAAGTCATGAAGGGACTTCACCTGTTGGCACAGAAAATGAGGAACCCGAATTCTCTTGGAACCATCAGCCAGACGCTTAAAGGGCAAATGGTTTTCCACAGGAAAAGAATCATTGTTGACCTACAAGTAGATGCCGTACAAACGTTAATGCTTTGAGAAAAGCATTGAGTGTTTGAGATCAAACAATTCATCTAATATGCAAATAAAGTTGAAGCTACTCTGAGAAGGGCAAAGAAAAGTGGGGTGAAAGAGCACATACAGGATTTTTAAGACAAGATTCTCAAGAAGGAAGTGCAACATACAGATTATGCCAGATCAAATTTAGCACCAATAGAATATCACATTGACTTTCAGCAAGGTTAACATTGTCTGTGAGGTAGGTTTCTTCAACAAATTCAAGTTTTAAAGCATTTGATGATGTAATCAATATCCCAAGCTTGCATAGTAGCACATATTGATGTTAATGCTATATTCTCAATAAATTTGGGCCATACCTGGTTTTGAATAACCTCTATTAACAATTCTTGACAACCCAATGCATATACATTCTCTAAACTGGGGCACTGAATTAGCAGTCGATCTGACAATGAAAAGAAAATTAAAGTTAGATCAGGATGAAAATTAGGAAAGCATGCGAGATGCAGCATTGTCCCATTAATTTAAGTGAGCACTCCATCAAGACCAATACATTGTTTAAAACATACCAGGGAGCAAATTTTTACAGGCATTGAGATTCAAGTCATTCAACTCTGGGCAGTTCAAATACAGGGCCTGCATTTCAATCAGCAATATAAGAACCACAAGGATACGATGGTAACAAAATCCAATATGCAAATCTAAGGAACTGGGAGTCTCACATCTAAGCCACTACAACCCCACAAGCTGAGTTTTTTTAATTTGCTGTGCTTAATAATAAGCTTCTGGTGTATGAGGTGAATATTGTTGTTGGGTCTTTTCTCCATTCCACAGTTGATGGCTTCATCAGAGATGAGGCTTTCATCATTAGTATCACATACGGTCATTCCACAGTCCATGAGTTCAAGAAGAGGCAACTGAGCAGTGGCAAACTGAATTCCACCTGAAATATACACAGTTAGTTAGTTAACCAAAATGAAATGCAAGAAATAATTTGAATAGATTCACGTTCAGCATCACAAACAATGAACCTAGAATGCTACTTGAAAGGAAATGCCATTGATTCACAGAGCAGTCCAGGAAGTTACTTGAAGAGATGTTAGGACAAAGGGCAAGTAGGAGTCTTGATAATGTTTCAGGAAACACATTGCATATCATCCCGATGCCACTGTCACTAATGCTCGACCTGCATGTAACAACAAATTCATGATTAAAAAAGTAGTGCAATTATTAGGGCTGATGATTAATTACATTCCTTCACGCTCTAAGCTTTTGTGGCCATCGCCAATGCTGTCTTATTTGTTACACTATTTGACAAAAAATGTGTTTACATCATGTATGGGAACTTTGGAAAAAGAAAGAAAACCATAAATTGACACAATGAAGCTGAATTTTCTATACCACTGTGATATCTCGTAAATCAAACTTAGGACCTTGGACCAGAACATACCCACTGAGATCAAGCAACTCTAAATCCGAAAAGCTCGAAGCTATAGCAGCAACAGATGCATCCGTGATGTCTGATCCAAGCACAAGTGATAGCATTTGCAAACCCCTGTGCAATGAAAAAATTAAGCAGCAGTCACCAAAGCTGTATTTAACTAATGATGCTTCAATGCTTTTATGGGGAATTTCAGTCTTTCGTATCTAGGAAGTAAACTTAGTAGGATCTATATGATCGCTAGACAGCTAAATGTGTGGAACACAGGCTTACAAAGCTCTTGACCTTAAAGAAGGAAATCAATGCCTATTTAAAGCTGTTATGATATGCTACATGCATGACCGAGTTACTGAACACACCTTAAATTTGAAGCTGTAAGAGCTAGTACAACAGCATGGGAAAGCCAAACCGATGCAATATGAATATTTTGTAACCTTGGACAAGTCCTTCCCAGACCATCAACCAATGCAATCAAATCTGTACAATCATTCCCATTGCGAGAGAATTCCAAGGAGATTTCTCCTAAGTTGGGGCAGTTAAAAACCTATCGAAATGGGAAAATGAGTCAGCATCATTATTTGTTACATCTATCAAAGACAGAAATAAATATGCAAGATACAGAGGATCAATCCTAGAACATAAAAAAGAGCAAAGGATGAATCACCATCTTTGAGAGGGAGTGGAGATCAGAAAGCCAGAGTGTAGAAAGACTCGATGAGCTGAGAACCAAACCACCAAGGTTAGAGCAACCTTCCATTTTAAGACAGGTTAGGCATCGTTTGTCAGCAACAAAACGACCCAATTCATCTCTGCAGAAGTTTGCATAAGTTAATATTGTCAATGAAGAACAAATTTTCAAGCTTTAATAGAATAAAACATTTTGCCGCATGCGTGAATAAGAAATTGGAGATCAAACTGCTGAGATATCACAAACAGTCATTAAACAGATTAAAGTAACTTCCTTGCTGGAGACAAATTAGATGATATTTAAGCATCAAAATAGATATTTACTTGCGAAACCAAGATGTTAAAAGCATAAGCAACCAAGAGTAAGATCTGAACACATTGACCGCTTAAATATTTTGTTCAAAAAGCAGCATAAAAAACTGACAGCTTTCCTCTCCTAGTTCTCATTGCAGGGCAAGGACGAAATAATGATGCTCACACCACATTTAGGAGAGAAATCACATTATGTAGTGGCATTCCTAAATCATGGAGACACAAACAACTTTGTAAATCACAGACAGGTGACCAAAGCCCTTACAGCCAGAGCAGACTCCACTAAAGGCTATCCATTCCGAATAAATGTTGCTTGCAAATTACATGTGCCAGCACTTTGCACATAGCTTTCTCAAGGGGCATTATGCTTGAAAGTTATATCCATTTGCAACTATAGAGCAGCGATGCAGGGATCTTAGGGTTCTACACCCCCAGAGATGCCTCAATACATATATAATCAAGATCCAAACAAATCTCAAATGAAAGACCTAAACCGAAAAGGGGGAACAAAAAGTTTACCCTGTAATCCGGTTGACAGCATTAGAGGATGTTGAGATCTCCATATACTCCAAATTAGGGCATGAGAAGGCAATGCAAGCCAGCATTGTCGCATCTACATCACTGCAAAAGCCAACCAATAAAACAAGAACCAGATCAGTGTCGCAAACCCAGAAAAGTTTGACAAAACTCAAGCACGTGATCTCGAACTGGAATCAATAGTGAGATCCAATCAGGATGCTCACTAATTATCCACAAGTTCTAGTCTCTCCTTAAAGGGTTAATGTACGAATCCTGAAACTCCCCAATTGATGAAAGTTTGTCCATAGATGCTGATCAAGCAGCATTTCCACTACTCGCAGCATACATTTCTTTTTGTTAATTTTAACTTCAATTTAAATTGATCAAACAGTTCAGTTGCAGTTTTCAGCTCATATATCAACTTTGGTGCTAATTGATAGCGCCCAGATGAATCCTGTCGCTGTCGTTTTCTTTAAGATCTGTGCATCAACATCAACCGATCCTATCCACCTCGTGAAAAAACATCCTAGATCCGAACCACGCACTCCAAATCCATGACTGAGTCCTAACCTTTCCATCCTCAGAGATAGCCTAACGAGCTCAGGGCACTTGTTCAACACCGATCCGACAAAACGGAGCTGAGCTCTCGCGGGAACCCTGAGCTTCAGATCCTCGGCAGCCCTCCACACTCTCCTCGAGGTATCCCGCCACCCCTTGCACACCTTCGCGGCCGCGAGCAGCTCCGCCGGCGGCAGCCTCCTCAGGACCTCCCACAAGCACCTCGCAGGCAAGCCGCCGGCATCCGCATCCCCGTCCACGAAATCCTCATCCCGCTCGTCGAGATCCGGCTCGACCTCGTCGAAGTCCTCCCCCTCGTCGGCGCGGACGTCGAGGTCGTCGAACGAGAGCGCGCGGCGGAGGTGGGAGATCGGGTGCCGCGGGAGGAGGGGCGGCGGCTGGGGAGGGCGCGCTGCGGAGGAGGAGGAGTGCGTGGGCGGGACGAGGGCGATGGCGGACGCGGAGGCGGCGGCGGCGGTGGCGGCGGATGTGGCCGCGCTGACCGGCGTGGACGCAGCGGCTGAGGAGTCGGCGGTGGAGGAGGAGGAGGAGGAGCCGCCGGCGTGGCAGGAGTGGCCCTTCTTGGGGAGTCCGCAGCGGCCGCAGTTGTAGCTGCCCCTCTTCTTGCCGCGCTTGGCGTCGTCGGAGGAGGGGGAGGGGGAGAGGGCGGGGGAGTCGGAGGGCGGGAGGTGGGGCTGGTGGAGGCGGCGGTGCATGGCGGAGGAGCGGCGGAGACAAGCTAGAGAGAGAAAAGAAGGAAGGAAGATAGAGAGAGAGAGAGAGTGAAAGAGAGAGTGAAAGAGAGAGGTGGTGGTGGGGAATAAAAAGGGTTGGGGATGGCGCGAGAGGGGAGGCGGGTTCGCGCCTTGGAGTTTCGAAGATTTATTCTCAAAATTTAAAAATTAAAAATAAAAATTAAATAAAATAGTCTTTTTCGGTCGCGAGAGGAGCGTTGCAATTGCATGCCCGGGGAGCGTCGGGGAGGACGTGGTGAAATTACGGGAATGGGCACGCGCGCGGATTCCTGAAAATTTTTGAAAAGGGACAAAAAAAAAAAAAACGTGCGCTTTCGTTGTCTGAAAAAGGCACCGGAAGACAATAAATTCACCTAATTTTCATTAAAAAAAATAAAAGAAGAATTATCATCAATCATTTAATTGCAATTTAGAGCGATGATTCCCAGATTTATTTACTTTCCTTGTTTTTTGAGTTTTTCTCTATCTACGTAGGATTTACTTACCTAGTTTTCGTTTATTGTAGGTTTCCCATGTGTATTAAAATGCACCATATTTTTATATTATTGGATATTACTTCCATAAAAGTTCATTTTGTCGAAAACATGAATTACCAAAAGACCTAGTTCTTTTTACATTATCGGGCAAATTTTTGTAGGGGGTGAGCATTGGTCCAAAGTCAACCCTAGACCGGTCCAACCTTACCGGTCTTGGTCTGGTTCCCTAAAGGACTAAGTTGGTCCTTGATCCTAAAATCCTTGGATCAATACTATGTGAGTTAGTCCTTGGTCCTAAGAGTTTTGGGTTGGTCTAACCCGAACCAACCCTGGCTTTATGTATTATATATAATATATTTTAGATATATTATATATTAAATGTCTAATATATTTTTTATTTATTCTAAAGAGTAAACCCTAACTTAAATGGCGTCTTCTTCCAGTACACATGTTCTCTTCTTTCTACTTCATCTGCTTAGTATTCAATTTGGCAAATAAAATTGAAATAAACAACTTCACTTGTGAGCAATTTTGCCCTGCTCGCTACTTGACACTCACTTTGCTCACCTCTAGTTGCTCACCACTCGATGCTCACACTACTTGCCATGCTCACCCCACTAGTTGATCGATGCTTGTGCCGCTCACCTTTATTTGCTAACCTCACTTATCACTAAGTAAATAAAAAGGAAATAAAGCCCTAATTAGAAATCATTTTTGCTCATGAACGCTCATCTTGCGGCTCTATGAGCAATCTTAATCAATTTTATGATTTCTTGCTTTTAACAAGTGTGAAATTTTTATTGTTACCTTATTTTAAATTTGTTGAATATGTATTGGTATTTATAATTTAGTTAAAACCACATTATTGATAGATATGTAATTTAAAATAATTGGTTTAATTTTTCAGAAATACAAAAAGATGAAAAAATTATTGATTGGTCCCGGGTTAACCTTGGATCCAAACCGAAACCATTGGGTCGGTCTGATCCTCGGTCCTAGGCTCAATAGGGTCAGTCATCAGTCCAAAAAATTGAGGATCAACACTGTGCGGGTTGGTTCTAGGGTTAAAGGGTGGACCGGCCCAACCCGGACTATGCTCACCCCTAAATTTTTGGATGATTCGTAAGGTAGAGTATGGAGCAAATTTAAAAATAGACAAGTTTTTAAATCATTGACTTGTTTATATATTTTTACTTTTTGTGTGTGCATATGCCCCATTCTTATCAATTTTAACATATATACATGTACAAATAATGGGGTGATCACATGAAGCAAAAGAAGCACCCTCTTTGAAGATTTTCCATAGCGAAATCACGGGACATTCTAACGTGAAACTTTAGAAGATAAAATTTGATTAAATCAAAACATTGCCAAAAATAAGAATATTTTAATATGCCAGTGAAATATCACAATTTGGATTGAAAAAAAAATACCATCCATGAACTAATTAAAATATATATATATCAAGATGCCTCATTGTACGTAATATTATTTGTCTTACTAAATATTCATCTAACATCTTATGTGCTCCTAGTAAAAATATATCGCCAATATAGCAAGGAAAAAGATAAATTTGCTAATATGGCAAATAAAGAGACTTGACGTGACTAAAGAAATTTAAAAATAGCAAGTTCAATAAGGGCTTTTGATATAAGATAAACAAAATAGATAAGTTATTATAAGATCAACGATAAACGTTATAAAATATCTATAAAATATCCAAAAATGCACTTTTTTTTTAAATATACTAAAAAATGAAACAAGCGAAATGCTTAGCTATGGTAACTAGATCTAAAATTTAGGAAAAAAAAAAGAGTGAGACGTAACTTTAAATTGCAATTGAAAGATTGAAAGCAGTTTTGTATTTTTAATGTAAATGGGGTGAATTTAGTCATTAGGGGTGGGAATGGTGCGGCCAATATCTAATATTGAAAAAGAATAGAGCTTTAGCAAAGAGCAGAATATTGAAAATTAATACCGAATGGGTTATTAAAGGCCAATCGAACCTTTAGGATCTACTTTGTTCTAAAGCTCATGGAATGTATTCAGAAACTCTATCTTAGCGTATAAATATACTTGTTTTGAAACCTCCCCCTCGAAGAAAAAGGCACGAGAGCATAAGCGACTTCCTAGTCTCTTCTATTTCGATGAGAGTAGGTCTAATTCATGAACTAAATAGGTACAATTGTGCTCCAAATATTATCGACTTTCTAAATTCAATTGGGTCGGTGTGATCAGATCCTCAATAACAGAATTGCTTGCCCATCGGCTTCCGGTGGTTCTATGGAGCCGTCTATGTGTTGATTGAGTCTATATGTTGCACATTAATAACTAACTAGCAAGATTTATGTGGCACGGAAAGTTAGGATGGCATTATGCGATTGCTGGTTCTTCATGCGAGATTGGTAATCGCCTTAATTTGAAACCTGAAATCCACTAATCTACCTTTCCTTAAGAAAAAGATTTACTAGATAGTTTGTTGAATTTCTACAAAAGAAGACTGATGCATTTTAACTTATCGAAAAGCTGTTCTCAATACGTCACATCACGAGAAAAGACTCGCATATTATCCAATGAAGCGTGAACTCACCATATTAATAGCATAACCCAATGATATGTCTTCGAGTTCATATTGAAACTTGCACATCAAAACCCATAAAAACGGCTAGTAATTGCTACTTTCTCGTACATTTTTGGTACAAATAATTATCCGAAAAGACCATGTGCCTTGTAGCAAGCACGAGGCGCAAGAGCATAAGTTATTACGAGGGTGTGATATTGTTATGAAACGACATCCCGAAACTTAGCCTATACTCTTGAGTTCTAATGGTATCTGCCATTGGATCTCATATATAGCTCAAAATCTAACAGGCTTGTCGGTTCCATTAGTTTGCCATGTTTTTACGAGTCTCTTGCACACCCTTAGTAGTAGGGGTGTCAAGAACTAAATCGAAATTTCGTATGTTTTCGGTTCGGTTCGGTTAACCAAAAAATAACCATTAACATTTTCGGTTCGGTTTAGTTAACCGAACCGAATCAGAATTCTTAATAAAAAGTGAACAATTTCTCTTCTTTATCATCTCTTTTTTACTTAAATTCCAATAAGCAAAGTAAAAATAGGAAAACCGAAAAACCGTCCCGAATTGAACCAAACTACATTTTCAATCCGGTTCGGGACGGTTTCGGTTCGGTTTTTACGCCCCTACCTAGTGGCGGTTAATCACGTTCCTAATCTGTCCAAACCCTCCCGAAACCTATCCTATACTCTCGAGCTCTAGTGATATCTGCCATTTGATCTCTCGTATTTATGCTAGAATCTAACAAGCTAGTCAATAGTTCGACATGTTTCTACGAGTTCTTATGCACACCCTTAGTAGCGGCTTAATCTCTTCCCCAATCCTTCCAAGCTCTTATAAAGTTGTAATAGGATTCAATCTGCAATCCAGATTTGCGATCTCATTTAAAATATTCTCTAAATCTACCGTTGTTTTTCTAATATAGGTAGAGTATCCCGAGATCTTAATGAGAATCGACGTGAAGCCTTTTAAGGACATGCTTAGGTCCAATCCAAGTTACGATATCAATTATCAACACGTCCATCAACTCAAAACCTCCACCAAAAAAATGCAATCAGGAGAGCTTTGGACGAGTTTCGCGTCCGGTGTGCATAATTGAGAGGGACCAAAGAGCCTCCAGTGAAAAACCTATTAATTTGGGATCAACCCTTATGAATCACCTTTACGAAACCAGTCGTTGTTTTGTATCTAGTTAATTCAAAATCAATTACGTATCAAGAACTAACAACACACATGTTTTAGACCCCCCCCATGTCTATTAATCAAATTTCAAGAATCAACAACTCATTTATGCTTGGCCGATAACCTTTTCTTATTTGCTCATGGGGATGAGAACTCCGTCCTTTGCCTTGTTGATGCACATAATGATTTTGTGGCTTTTATAGGACTTAGGTTTAACCCAAATAAATGCCATATATTTTCTCTGGGTTGTCTGAGGATGAAAAACTCCTTATGTTGGATGACACGCCTTTCTCCACGAGCACCCTCGCCATCAAATACCTTGGTATCCCACTTGTTACACGAAGGCTCACGCATGCGGATTGTACGGGCCTAACTTAAAAGATATTCCAAAAAATATATGGATGGGATGTGAATATCAGCTACGTAGAAAGACTTCAATTGGCCAAATCGATACCTTTTTCTATTTGCACTTATTGGATGCAAATGCTTCTCTACCCAAAGCAAACTATATATGAGATTGAAAAGAAGATTTGGCAATTCTTATGAGTAGGAAATGCTGAAACTCACAGATTCCACAAAGTTAAATTGAAAGATGCTCACCAAAAAAGGAGAGAGGACTAGGCTTGCTCAATCTAAAACTCTTGGAATGAAGTATTGATGAGCCGTATGCTTTGGAGCCTCATCAATCACTTGTCCCCATCCCTATGGAGTACTTGGGTTCATCACATTAAAGGCGGAGGTATTCCCATCATGCAACTAAAAAACAAAGGGCAATATGGCTTGAAGTTGGCGATGTATTTACAAGTTAAGACTTGCACTAACACCTACAAACATACTATTGCAAAGAGATATACAAGGAATTCATATAGGAGCGACTGGCTACTAACAGCAGTAGTAAAGGACAACCAATAGATACCAAGTATAACTTTGGAAACCGCTTATTCTTTGAGTGGACATGAATAAGTAGTGTATGGCGTAGTATTTTTGGCACAAAATGGAATTTGGTGTTCTATAGGAGGTTGGAACTTAGAACTTCAATGGATGATCGAGGTCACAAAGGGCAAAAACTTTGAGGTGAGACTCCCCAAGCTTTCTTTCTTGGAGACAATCTGTTACATCCGGATAGAATGCGACATCAGACAATTTCAAAATAAGCTGATTGAGTCTCATTTTCTATTGGATATGATTCGAAAGGTTGTGAAAGGCAGGATGCTACTCTAACAATAGTGAAGACCTTCCTAGGAAAATATTTTATTGGCTATTGTATGGAGGCTTTCTTCATCCATCTTCTCACATAATTAGCCTTTGTAAAATGTTAAGAGATTCCCCTAAGCCTTTATATCTCATCTGATTAGCCTTTGTAAAATGTTAAGAGATTCCCCTAAGCCTTTATATCTCATCCGATTAATGATATTCACATATTTATGACCAAAAAAATAGAATCGTCTCACAATAAACAACAAACCACAACTCGTGCGTTTTTCTTCTAGAGAATGAATCGCTCGGTGCAAAATGCAGTGAATATCCTAGCAACTTTATATCTTTATGTGTATTTGTGGGACTTGGATAAAAGTCGTGGGCGCCCAAGATGGGTCGACTCAATTAGACTCACCAAATCAAGACAATAGTAACAGACAAATATTCTACCGTCTAAAATGGTTCTTTGTAGGGTTTAGAGGACATGAGGTCCAATGATTTTCACGTGCCGTGGGCTCGCAACTCATTTACACGGTATACGTTGTGGCCGGTTATGAGATATTATGGACAAGTGGTCCAAGTTTGAAAAAGTAAATTATAAAAGAAAATAAGTATTAGATGACCATCGTCATGAGATTGTACACTAGTTATTGACCACTATTTTTTTCATTTGCATATAAAGCTAGAAAGCTAATGCATCTATTCATATTGATTTTTATATATGAAAATATATTAGGGTTAATATCATAAAAAATCATAAAACAATACATCTATAATAAACTTAAACAAAATTATTTTTGACCATAAAAAACTCCAAACTAATATACAAAAAACAATAAACTAAGGCTCACCCTCGCTTGGCCCTCATTCGTGGTAAGTGAGGCTAGCTGGCCTCGCCATGGCCAGTGGCCGGCTACCGGTGAAAAGAAGAAGAAAGAGAAGAATAAAAAATTCAAATATATTAAAATATTATTAAAAATTGTTTATGTTATCGCTGGTTATCCTACGTGACATTGTCGGCATCCATGTCAATGATTTCTAGCCAAAATTACTCGGATGGACTCAATTAATAAAAAATTAAATGTTTATGACTTAATTGGTAAAAATGAAAGGTTTATGACTTTTGGATGATTTTCCCTTGAATAGTATGTTAGGTTATTCTTGACAATGTTGGATTCCTAGGACTGCACTGATGCGCCATGTGCTCTTTTGGATGTTTGTATCATTATAGAGATGACTATTATTATTGTAAAGATGCATATAAAATATATATATATATATATATATATATATATTACTTAATTGTTGATCTCGTGTAGGATTTTTTTCTATATACACTATTTATTTTTCTATATATATATAAACATAACACATGATAGGTGACATATTGGGGCATCCTAGCTTCCCTATAAAGATTATAAATAACTTTGGGAAAATGACACAAAATTACATATGGTTCTTGAAGTTTGGCTCAATATGCAATGTGGTCCATGAACTTTTAATTGATTCAATATAGTCCATAAACTATCGCCTATCCTTAAACTTTTAATTTATTCAACATGATCCATAAACTTTTAGTATATATTCAATTGACTTCCTGAACTATATGAAAATATTCAATGCTGTCCCTCAGCCCTCAACTTGAATTAATAAAAGGACAATATTGAACATTTTCATTTAGTTAATGGACTATGTTTATATATTAATGGCTACATTACACATTAAGTCAAATTTTAGAGATCATTTGTATCATTATCCATATATTTTCTTTCTCTTAATTTTTTTTTTTTTTTGCCTATAGTGCTGTAAACATTAAGTATAACATATAACAAAACAAAGTAAATAATTTCGACTTAGTCTCATCCATATGAATAACATTGGCAAAAAAATAACTTGTTACCATTCTCACTTTGTTTAAGTAATTTATAAAAAGGGTGTTAAAGAATCTGATTTTTCAGGGAAATTTTACTTTCAAATGAAACTAAGCTCTTCTTTTGACAAAAGAACTTTGATCAAGAGCATGACATACCTGGTTTTTTTTAGAGAAATAGAAATAATTTCTTAAATAAAAAAAGGGTTAAAGTCAAATATAAAAATTAATGTCTAAAATTTACTATCTATATTTTATCGCCTAATAATACATTAAGTAACTCTCTAGAAGACAATGAAAAGAACTTAGTGTTCAAGCGTTTATTGATTCCAAGATTAACGAGCCAATCAACATGATGATTTCACTCTTGAAAATTGCGTCACACTTTGAAGTCAAAGTGATTTCAATAATCTTAGGAAAAATTCCAAAAAGGACTCCAAATCCCCTCATTTTCTCAAATAAAGGTCCGAAATAAACCTTATTTGAAACAAAGGCTTAAAGTAGCCTTAATTGTTTCAAAAGAGGGCCTAAAGTGGCCATAGTTATTTCAAATAAAGGCCTAATCTTGCTAGTCGGCTAAATTTTCCAATTGGCCAAGGGCATTTTTGTCCAAATGTTCTTTTCTTTTTTTCTTTTTTTTTCTTTTTTCTTTCCCTTTTTTTTTTTCCGGTCTATCTTCTTCCTCTACGCAAATGGCCAATCGGCCAACCATCGATGCTGCCCACAAAAGGCTAGGCGAGGTGGCCCTCACTCGATCTGGTGAGGGACGGCCTTGCCTGGTTGAGGTGACCTTTGCCTTGGGGGAGGCCACCCCTCGCGGCCATTCTTGAGGTTGGCCCTTGCCGACCCTTGGTTGTGATTGCCGCAAAGCGTAGCTTCCCTTAGGGCGAGGGTCACCTTGCCCAAGTGAGATCGCCCCTCGTCGGATCCATTAGCCCTCTATGGGCAGCATCGATGGTCGATCGGTTGACCACCAGCACAAAGGAAGAAGACAGATCAAAAGAAAAAAAAGGAAAATGGTAAATGACGAAAATGTCATTGACTATCATAAAATTAGGCTCTTATTTGAAACAGACATAGTTACTTTAAGCCCTTATTTGAAGCAAGATTTACTTCAAACCCTTGTTTGAGAAAATAATGGCACTTCACACCTTTATTTGAAACAATATTCACTTTGAACTATTATTTGAGAAAATATGGGCACTTGAGGGCCTTTTTGGAATTTTCCCATAATCTTAAGATATCTTTGAGTAAAGTAGGGTAGAATTATCAACCACAGGCTCTAGACTAAAAAGATCGATGATAGCTTTAACATCAATCTTAATAATGATCTTGTAAAAATCAAATTCTTTCGTGAAATTAAGTCCCAACCACAATGCTTAAAATTCTGATTGTGTCGATGACTCATTCCAACAAAGGTGGCAAAACCACCAAGCCAATCATCTAATTCGTTTCTAAATATACTCGTGTAGTTGCAAGTCTTGGGTTGCTCTAGAGGCCCCATCAGTATTCTGTTTAGTTCACTCTGAAAGCACAGAATCCAACTAACCAGCATCGGACAAATATGGGATCCACTTAACATCCATTTACTCCAGACGAAGCCTTTGATGATTTCCTTCTTGCATGATCAAATTTGAAGGGAAAATAAAATTATCCTGGAAAAGGATTGTTTCTCCGCTCCCCAAAAAGTCACGCTGACTCAAAAGTTATGCTTCAATTATGATGAAAATTCGATTGCCCTTTATCAGCAAGATTCGAATTCAGAAATTCTCCCAAATATTGTTGTGGGACATGTTTAAGCCATATCCCACAACAATTGGGCAATTCCTTAGAACATATAATGTTGTTTCCACGTAAGACTCATATCTCAAGCAATATGGATTTCCTCGCAAGTTGTGAGACATGTTTGATTCATTTGTCAATAATCACTTATGAGTAGCTAGCCAGAGGAAAGTTCTAACACGTTAAGAGCTCATGTCCCTATTAGAAAGTGCCATCGATTTGTCATAAAATTATAACGCTTCCATCATATGTCTCCGCATACCATGATAAGAACGTCCACGAGCTGGTTTAGCCTTACCTAATTCAATGAGATTCGTATAGCCTGGTTTACATATTTTGGTCTCCTCTCCTTCTTGCACCATCAGCATTTTGAGACACTAGGAAGCACTGACACTCTTTGAAAGTTTCTGTATTGTGTCGGATACTTCGACACGTGTTTGACATTCGCCGATACTTTCTGACATTCGGCCAACACGTGTCAGGAAATCTGATGCTCGGTCAACTTTTTCGACACTCTCTAACACTCAAGTCATGAATTCCGACATACGAGTTCAAAATTCCAACCTGTGATTCCAACATGTACGGGATTAATTTTAATAATTTTCAATAAATGAGTAATCCAAATGCATATATGTAAAAAAATTAAAAATAATAAAAGTGGAAAGAAGAAAACCTAGTCATCTATTTTCTTCTGACTTTTCTCTTCTCTTCCAACATCTTCTAACATGTGAGTTAAGAACATGGATTGCTTGTTTTTTTCTCTAAGTTTTATAGATTATTGGAATCGAATCGAATTTGTCAAATTGAAATAATAAATGATATTAACAAATGATGGATTAATGTTTTTAGTATAAATTTATTCTAGACTCTTGTTTATTATTTATTTATTTGTAAATTTTAATGAAATTAATTTGATTGATATAATCATAAAATAATAACTTATTATGTATATACAAAAATATACATTTAATATATAACGTGTCTTAATGTGTCAAAATTCTCTATTTTTGAGAAACAACATATCGGCATGTCGTGTTGCGTATCGCGTGTGAGTATCGGTGCTACCCAGTTCAAACACATTCCGGGAGGTAGATGTGGAAGCTGACGGTGTACTTTCACCGCAGAGGGATACTGAAATTGGATACAAATATGAGCGAGTAATTTGACCGCTAATAAGAGATTTAATGCAGACTTAGAAGTTACATTGCAACGTCTCACTTTAACTAAATCATGTTCAGAATGACATCAATTGTCACTGACATGATGCTCGACTTAGGCACATGTTTCCGATTATCTACTGTGCCTTTCTTCCACCAACCTGTTCTCCCATGGCTCAGCTGCCATCCAGATCTGATCAGTTCCTTCCCGAGCAACTCTGATTCAACCAAAGGAATCGAGCTTATACTTGAAAAGCTCAAAGGAAAAGAAACAAGTAAAAGATCTGCCCTCAATGGAAGGCTCCGCAATGTCAACCCTTGTATTCTCTCTCAATCGAGAAGAAAAAAATCAATCGAAAATTAGAGCCCTTTGGTGGGGAAGATAAAATCCATGTTAAAATTTTGGTTTTGACTACTACCGGATAAAGAAAGTATAATAGCCTCCTGCATTTAGGGTGAAAAGTGGTGGATAAAATGCCTACTACTTGACAGATTGTCCTTTGAGCAAAGTCTTATAACCGATTGCCTATTCAAGTATCCCATCTTATAAGACTTTGCCCCAATTCATACCAGTTCCTTCCCGAGGAACACTTATCCAAGCTATGATGCTTGAGAGACCGTGCAGGCTTGTATTTTCTTGAATTTGTGCTGGCACCTGATCTCGATTGCTAAGACAAAGCATACGCATTGAAAGATTGTACGAAAGTATGAACAATTAAATAATTTTAGCCAACACGAAAATAATTTTCATACACGCAAAATTATGAAATTGTGCAAAGGGTTAAGCATATTTTCATGCTTTAAGGAAAATGAATGTAATTGAAATTGTAAAAAAGAGGCAATCGCCAGGGATTTCACAAAAAACGAGGTACGGATCCCGCGAGTGCCATAACTTGGCACAGAGGGACACTTAAGTGCCATAACTTACAAACGGTACACTTAAGTGCCAAAATCATAGCAGAATGGATCACTTAAGTGCTAACAGCGAGAAAATCTGGCCAAAATGTTGACGTGGCCTTTTTCCAGCATTTTGGGGTCAAAACGGCGTCGTTTTTATTGCCGATGTGGCGAAGTAAACCCAAAACGGCGTCGTTTGGGTGCTGATGTGGTCACCGCACCCAAAATGACGCCGTTTTGATTAATATTTATTAAATATTAACTAAATAATATTAAAAGAGCAAAAAAAAAAAAAAAAAAAAGAAGGAGTGGGGAGCAACTTGTCGCCGCCGCCCCATCGCCGGTGGGTGGCGGCAATGGACGGCGAGGGTCGGCGACGCTTGGGCGCGAGTCGACGACCCTCGCCGACAACCGGCGAGGGCCGGATGGCTCGCCACATGCCGGAGAGGGCGGCGACCCTCTCCCAAATCGGTCGGCGAGGGTCGCCGACCTTCGCCATCGATGGGGCGGCGGCGATAGGTTGCTTCCCCCTCCCTTTTTTTTAAATTTTGCTCTTTTAATATTATTTAATTAATATTTATTAAAAAATAACTATTAGTCAAAATGTCGTCATTTTGGATGCGGTGGCCACATCAGCACCCAAACAACGACGTTTTGGGTTTACTTCGCTACATCAACAACAAAAACGATGCCGTTTTGACCCCAGATCGCTAGAAAAAGGCCATGTTAGCATTTTGGTTGGATTTTTTCACCGTTGGCACTTAAGTAATCCCTTTTGCTCCGATTTTGGCACTTAAGTGTACCGTTTGTAAGTTATGGTACTTAAGTATCCCTCCGTGCTAAGTTATGACATTCCCGCTGTACTTATGCCCACAAAAAACCATAAGTTATTGTGATAGGAAGTACGCCGTTGGCCTCTCCTGTTTATTGACTCCTTGTTCCGTTTATAGCCTTGATTTGATTTCTTGCCAAGTTCCCCAGTTAGCACACCATCGTTGCTGAAATCCACCACTGTATACATTAGATTTAACTACAATTCACGTAAAGGCAACAATAGAAGAAAGAGGATCCCCTTGATCAATGATAATTACCAAAAAAATTCTCTAACTTATTACATGGATGTCAATGTAGTTATAGACTTTTCAATTTAGTCAATTTAAGTCTAAACTTTTTGATAATTTGCCAACCTAATCCTTTCGGCCAATTTTAAATGGAAATTGCCGATGTGTCTATCTAGTTATCGTTCATCATCTGACATGGCACGATGTGTCTATCTAGTTTTCGAAAAGTGTGGATCGATAAATTTCTAAGCAAAGGAGATGATCATCAATAATTGATATATTGTGTTGAGCTTTATTGCTAAAAGACTCATGTGTTCTTTCTTTCTATGTTGTTATTGTTAGTATTCCAAGACATGAAATTTGATGTAAATGGTTTTTTTTAATAGCCTTTTTATGATCTTTCAACGCTTATGACATTGAGTACTATGGACTTACATTTCAACTTAAAGAATGCATAATCTTTGTTCTGAAGTGATTAGATGTTGTTTATTAGATTAAAATGTTGTTTATTGGATTATAAGTTTTTTATTAAGTTTATGGATTAGTAAAACGATGCATGTCTAAGATGTGAAGTTTGGAAAACATTTTCCTTACCACACACCGGAAAATATTTTTCGGGACTTTTTCAGGTTTTAGCTGAACACTGAAAAATAATATCATTTTTTTGGAAAATGATCCAAGAAAATATTTTTTAGAAATGGTTCATTTTCCGCAAAACGAACGGAGTCTAGTGAGAAAAGATTATAAGTTGTAATATTTGTTGATTCATGAAAACATGGTCGACCTTAATACTGATAAAATTTAAACAAAAATAATTAAAAGGCACAAATAAGAAAATTTAGTAAAATTGATCTAATTTTTCTAAGACATATAATTCTTTATTTTTAGCAGCAAGGCATATAATTCTTTTAATTGTATTTCTTATTGCCTGGTTTCTTCAATCTCTCTCTCTCTCTAGTCTCACTGGCGACCCTCTCAGCCGCAGGCCCGCAGCCCCTATCGCTCATCCCTTCGCCGCGTCTCCCGTCGCCGCCGCCGGCGAGCAGTACTCCGCCAATCCGCCACTCGCAGCGCCGGAAGCCGTATTTGCCTCCCCTGTCTCATCTCTCTGTCGTGACTCTCTCAGCCGCCGCTCTCTCTCTCTCTCTCTCTCTTGTCGCCGCCGCGTCTCTCCTCGCTGTCACCGTCTTGAGCAGCCACTCTGCCGCTTGCAGTGCCGCTTCGCCGTTCTCCCCTCCAGGTACCCCGTCTGTCTCTCTCTCTCACTCTTCGTTCTCTCTCCGTCTCTGTGTTTAGCCTGTCGACGGCGGGTGAGCAGCAAACTTGAGCATTTTATAAATGGTCTCATCTGCAACTCGCGCTCTGTTTTTTGGGTTGTTCTTTTGTAGTCTTCTGATTATCTTTTGAACTGTCTGATCCGATCTTTTGGATTCCTTAGTAGTTTCTTTTCAGTCTCTACTGGGAAAGAGTTTCTTCGTCCTCCTCGCGTTCGAGTATAGTCTCTACCCATTTTTTTTCACCGTTTTCTCACCAGTTCTGTCGCTTAGTCGCCAGTTATTCGACCATGCCTCGTGCCGCATCCATCGCCGCGAGGTTTTTTCTAATGGGTGTTTGTCAGTTGCTTCAAGCGCACCACCTGTTTGATAAAAGTTCAAAAAGTTCAATCTTTTTACAATTCTTTTTATCCTTTCTTATCATAGTTTCGGAAGGATGACTGATGTCGAATGACCCTGTGGTTCTTTAACTTTGTTATCATTGTCAAAGAAGAGTTTTCATGGAACTTGTCAAAAATATTTTGCCGCTTTTGAATATGGTTCCAACGAGATAGTGCTTTTGATATATGAGCTATTACTGATAGTTTTTCCCTCTTTCTTTTAGCTAAAGGTGATCCTTTTTTTTTTTTTTTTTTTTTTTGCCAATTGATTCGCAGCTCAAAATATACAATATATAGGAGGTGCCTTATGTTCAATCTTAGCCTAATTGAGCACACATTGCGGTTACCTCCTCATCTGCTCAGCCTATCCCTGGATAAAGCTGTTAGACATGAGCTTGAGAAACTTTTCTTAGACAAGGTTTGTATTGGTGCGTGCGTTTGTTCTGGGTGTTCACATTATTTATGCTTTATGTTATGTAATCTTCAGTTAAATAACTTTGAAGGCTGATGCTGCTCGTCCTTATAATGAAGGTTATTGCAAATTTGGGCCTCTGCGTTTCTGTCTATGACACCAGAAGAATTGACGGTGGCTTTATCTTTCCAGGAGATGGGGCACCTACTTACACGGTATTTTATTCTATTTGGATTTGCTGTTTCAGATTTTATGCTTAGTTCAACCTACTTTATATGGCAACAAAATGAGTCGCCCACATAGGTCATCTTGAGTTATCTGTCAGTCAAAGTGTTGTGCTAAGCATTTGCCTCATCTTTAGTGAATTATCACCTTCCAAGTTTAATGTTGAGAGACTTGTGCGGTTTTCTCTCTTCTTCAGTTCATCTCCTTGAAGTTCAACTTGAATGAGTTCACTTAGAACTGTTGTCTGCTGACTTCCCTTGTGAAGAGCACTACCTGCCTTGGTATTTGGTCAATATGGATATCGATCATCTCCCATGCCATTGTTCAGAATGTTAAAACATTTCAAAGATTTTATTGCTGCATATTTTTTTGGTATATGGAGGTAAATTATTTCTTATCCTTAAGCTTAGGATCTTCAGTAGCGTTGGGATGGTATAGTCGGAAACTATGGATTTGTTCTTTCTGTAAATTATTTCTTATCTTGTTGTTGCAAACTTCTTCCATACTTAAGCTTAGGATCTTCAGTAGCGTTGGGATGGTATAGTCGGATTTTTCATCTTTTATCAATGGGATTTGCATAGGTGTGATGGTTGCTCTACTCGACATTATAATAGGGGTGAGCACATTGGACCGCCCGGACCGGACCGGACCGGCGGGTTTGGTCCGGTTCTCGGGAGCATCGGTCTAGTTCCCGGTTCCATAAAGAGGAACCGGTGATTTTCAGTCCGGTTCCCAGTTCCGGGGGGAACCGGACTAACAGATTTGGACCGACAATTTTCTATTTAAAATAAATTTCTTAAATTTCTTAAAAATGTAATAAACCCTAAAATAATAATATTTCTAGTATTTTTTTTTTTTTGGCTAAGTGGTCAGTCCTATTGGACCAGACCAGACTGGACCGGACCATTGGTCCGGTCCGGTTCCCAGTCCGGTCCATGGTCCCAAAGAATGGGAACCGGACCAAACCGGGAACCGATCACCCCTACATTATAATCCTTTTTAGGCATCTTGAGTAGAGCTGGTCATGTGCGTGACAGCCTGTTGGGACCGAAGTGCAAAATGGGCAGGCTGGTAAGCTGTTTTGTTATTGGGCCTAGCCCACCCAGTCCTGTCATTTTATACAGAAAATCTAATATTTTTTCAATCATGGACTAGCTAGGCCAGGGGTTTTTAGACCTATTGATTTGACCTGACCCGCCTAGACCCATTCATTGATTTAAGAAGAATCTCATCACCGTGAATGGGCTCTTGAATATTAAAATTATGGGAGTTGCACATAAGAATGGGACCTTTGATCTAATCCAAAGATGCAATTGGTGAGGGGGAGCTATCGCTTCTTACGGTTCCACTTTATTTTCTGATTGTTTCTCCAGTGCTTATTGGCATGAAGGCTTAGAGTCCTTAGGTACAAAAAATTCCGTCTTTGTTCCATGTGATAATGATTGCCATGATGGTTTTTCTTGAAGTACTTCCTTCTACCATGTTTAAATAAGGCAATGAGCTCTCCTAAGCTTGGTTTTCTTTTATTTTCCTTTCTTTTCGTTTCTTTTCTTTTTGAAAAGACTCACTGCAAAAAGTTCTTCCCCCTCTTACAGATCTTGCATTTAGTAGAGCAAGGAAAAAAAAATCAACCCATGTTTTCCTTGATAACTGAAGAATTCCTAAAATTTGCAAAAGACTGTTATTTTCATTGTCCTAGTTGCTTTTATTGGAATCAAATGAAATCTAATAAATGCCAAGATTACCCATATCTTTTAGTGTAGTAAGCTTCGGTTATCAACTATTGGAACATCCCTGTCCCCACAGCCCCCTCCCCCACCCAAAGGGTAAAATGGATGTTTAAGTTCATTTGCTTAGGCCAGACATTTTATGTTGAATTCCTATCCTGCCGCCAACTCTGTCATCATCACAGAGCTTGTGTAGTTGAGTCATTCCTCAATGAATTGCCTGAAAGAGTATTTATATGTGCGAAAACATCTTTGATGAGGTAATATCTGTGAAGACCCATGGTTTTATTTTCAATCAAAACCTTTGTGAAGCAAAATGATTCAAATGCTACAAGTTCATTAGATTTGCTAAGATATCATGTTTAGGAGAACATTTGGTGAATTCTGTTTTTGTTACACAATGCTCTCCTATTGTTTCCCCCTTTTTTAAATTATCTAATATCTATTACTGTAGAGTTCCTGTATTGATGGTCATTTTGATATCATTGTAGGTAGAATGCAGACTGCTAGTGTTCCGCCCATTCGTTGGGGAAATAATTGAGGCAAAACTCAAGGAATTTGATAAAGATGGTTTGCGCCGTATGTCTCTATCTCCACATGATACTAGACTCTGCCTCCTTTTGCTTCTTTCCTCTGAGTATCAGTGTCATGCTCTTCACACTGGTGTAAAAAAATTTGTTGTCAGACGAGCAACAGATGCATGTATGTGCCTCATTTTTGGTCTTATGGTGAATTTAGAGCTGCTGTTTCATTGTGGCATATATATTTTTGAAGGATGTGCATTTGCGCAGTAACTAGTAACTACTACATGAGGAAATAATGATTGATGCTTAGGCTATTGAGTCTGCATGTTGAAATATGCTACATAATCTTCACAGTAATGTCAAATAAGTTAGCATTCATCATGATTTGATAGAGTTTTATGCTTTCTCCATCTTTTCCTTGATAAGAACGGCAAAAAAGTCATAACTTGTCATCAGTTTAAAGATATTTCTTGGAGCATTCAATGATGTGCCAATGTAGGGCAATATCTTGAAGTTTTAAATAATTTTTCTCTGCATGTGCACTGGGTCAGGCATTGTAATTTTGACTTAGTATGGAATATCTTTCACGTACTAGATTTTTGAATTGGTGCACACCTAACTAGTAGCGGCTCCACAGCATCTTAGGGGAGCTCTTCAAGACTATCAATTTTTGAGAATCGACGCAGTTTGACCTCACCGCTGCATGAAACCAATTTATATTTACTCAAGAGTGAAAAACTATCTTTCTAAGATTATGTTATTAGTAAATTTGGATGGTAAGTAAGAGTCTAGTTTTCTCCTTGCTGAATTGTCTCTGTGGTTTTGAGGAATCGATGCATACATGTTTAGTTGCACCCTACAGGTTTAAGTGCAAAAAGCATTAGGTCACCTATGACTCACATTTTACTAGTGGGTTTTGTGGTATATTTGGTGGGCTAAGGGTTTAAAGTGACTTTTTGACCTTGGAAGAAAAGGCAAGGAGGCAAGAATCGAGCTTAGGTTTCGATTGGTTGCATTCCATAGCGAAATGGAACCTTTGTGACTGGTGGTGGCATGTGCTATGGAAGTCTGGGAAGAAGAATTTTTGGGTTGATGCATCTTCACCTGTTCTTGTCAATGTGTTATCTTTTCCACTTTCTCTCTCTATGAATTGCCATCTTGCAGAGCTCATGATGTCCTGAACCATCTCTCTCATAATTGCACAATCTTTATCATCGCTCTCACCATCTTCTATTCTTGGACTATTTTGAATTTTCTCAGTAATTCTCTCTAGTCATGTTAAGTTCTTGTCTTTTAAGTTATAAAGTTTTGTTGCAAGAGGAATAGAAGCATGTCTTTCCTAACAATATTTCTGCAGTCTCTTTTGTTTTCCTGAAATCTTTGTTTTGTGGTACTTTACATCAGTATTGATTTCTAGTTGTATTTGTTGAATCCATGCAAGAGTTTACCATTTTAATGTAATTGATGGGTGACGAAATAGTCAAGATAGAAAGTTGAATTCTTTTCCTTTCGTTTTATGAGCTATATGTTAGACTTGCAGTAATGCCGTATTTGTCATTGGCAGTATCTGTGGGATTTTTTGATGACATTTACGTACCCTTTCATCTCTTGCCATACCCATCCCGTTTTGAGCCTGACTCAGAAAATGGGTAAGAGCCTGTCTTTTCTCTAAATATGCTTCATTATTAGTAACTTACTTGAAATTCGAGTGGTTCCTTAGGAGGCTCTTTGTTGGGGGCGTGCATGTATTGTTTCTATGTGAAATGTCAATTTTTGGTTAACCCATACATAATGTGCAGGAACCGGTTTAGATGGATATGGGAGTATCAAGCAGCAAGTGAGGAGAACGAAGCTGATCAGACACCAGCCACAGTTTATCCTATTGATGAGATTGGCGAGGTTTGTATGTTGCTTTGGTCTCTTATATATATTGCTAAACTTGTCATGTTTTTCCAGCAATTTACTTGTAACCTACTTAGTTTCTTTCCTGAGAAATTGTTTTGAAAAAGTAAATACAGAAGCCTGTCTTATAAAATGCAGACTATCAGATTCAGAGTTCAGAGTGTAAATTATCCTTCAATTCCACTGGAGCAACCAAAAGATTCTAAGCCATTTGCTCCTATGGTGATTACCGTGAGTTCTTTCTCAAACCATGTTTGGTGCTTGCTCCTACAGCTTTGTTTCTCTGTTTTATTCTCTTGAGGCTGCATTACTATTTTAGTGCCGATGGCTACAAGCTCTAGACTCCTTACACACTTCATTAGGAAATGAAGTACCATCTTTTAACTGCTTCATGGCCCCCATTAATTGGTGTCTCTTCATGTGATTGATTGCCCAAGTATTTTCTTAGTTTCCTTCCACGTTATCTCCTCTTCTTCAAAACCTGACCGGGTTGGTCAAGCAGGTCTAATCCTTATTAAACTTGTTACTTTACAGGGATCACTTGATAATGATGGTTTGGGTCCAATTTCATGGTGGGAATGATGAATATATGTGTTTGGGTAGGTAAGGCAGACCTGTCAATAACACTATTGATTGTGTCAGGCCACCACAAGGGTACTTAGCTATAGCATCTCCTGTATATGTTCCTTATTTCTTTATTTTGTTCTATTAAATGACAAGTTTTGAAGTCGTATGTGCCAAAAGCTTATCACTCTTCCTTTTGGTGGTCACAGGCACCTTATGGTATGATGACATGGAGCAGTAACTTACAGATAATTTTGTCTTGTCATTATTGACTGTGTAGAGAGACTATAGGAGGAATGCTATTGTTTAAAGCGTAGGCCAGTATTGCACTTGATTATGTATATTTGGTGTCCTGGGTTGAATGCCATTGCCTAAATTGATTTTTCTTCTACCATATCATTGTTTCACCTGTTGTGAGTTCAAAATGTAAGCTAAGTTCTGATCAAAGTTCAATTCCGCAGCTATCCATCATTGTAAGTCGTCTTTAAATTCATCTGGGCACAGAAAAGCACTCTCTTTTCATGTCTGCATAGTCGAGGTGCGCATGGAGCTTTTCACATCACTGTCCTCTTTCGATGGTGGAATTTCCTGTATTGAACTGAAGTACACGCATGATTTTCTCCATTACTTCGGCTGTGTTCTTTTGGTCATGATTGCGATAGTAGTCTCTATGTTTTCATCCTACGGATTGTAAATTCACCATTGCATGAATGGACCATGCCGGATCAGGTTAAATTTCTCTTCAGGCTGGTTTTTTAAAGCTATGCTGGAAAACCGAGTAGAACGAACCCTTCCCTGGCAGACATTGGAACATATGGAACTCAAATGACCTTGGAATTCAGTACGCCTTTTCTGTAATGCAATGGTTATTTATCAGATGGAGAATTTTACCCCTCTCGTTGATAATGTGTCCTGGAATCGACCGAGGGTTAAAAAAATGTTAATAACCATATATGTCATTGCCCACAAACTTTGGAAAAGCAACTATTTGAAATTGCCGAAGAATTGTTTAATCTACACGAATGGATAACCTTGTCTGTTGTGGTTTAAGCCAAAATCTTCCGTTCAAAGTGGAAATGAGCCAAGGTTGTAATATAGAGTTAAATGATTTGAAAGAGAAGAATATTATCGAAAGGCGATGAACCGTTAATGATACAAATACACATGAGATTTCACAAGCAAAAGGTAGTTTATGCTACAGGCACGCTTGAGTGAACAACCTCTGCGATTCTACATTCCCCTGAATGATCCATCTTACTGAAGCTCAGAGGGACAATCCCGATTCTTCATCCTCTTCAAGGCTTGAGGTATAGATGATGTAGAAAGTCCAGATGAGCCCAAACACACCAAACAGGATCCATCCGAGCAGGTTGTTGCTCAACCCGAACGGGAGGCCCGTCCCTTCGGTGCTCATCCTGTCGTCCACCAGAGCCATGGCCGGGCTCGACATGGTTGCTGCGCACAGGGCCGTGACCAGTGACATGCTCATGCCCATGCCGGAGGCTTTCTCCGGCTCCGAGGGCTTCCCCTCTGCGGAGCACCTGACTCTTCCCTTCATTGCAATTGCGGGCAATCCTGTGACCGTATTAAGCGGTGAAAAAAAAGGTACTAGAGCATCAGTTTCGCTTGTCTTATAAGCTCATTTCTCTTTCTATATTGAAGTAATAGGACTCTACTGTTGAAGAATTGCTTGCAGACTGCTGTTGAAGGAAGGTAAGATAATAGCCACAAGCAATCACTCAGATTTAGTAGGAAGTGAAATGTAGCCCATGCGGTCTAATTGAATCTACCCACCTGTCTAATTGAATCTATCTCATAAGACTTATTTAACCAATCAGATTGTGAAATCAACCAGCTGACCAAGTGATCAAATCAGTGAGAACACCTCTCAAAAACTAACCCCAAAGGAAATGGTCAAAGACAGTAAGAGGGGAGATGGGCAGTTACCGAGAACAGGGGAGGATGAGGCCCCAAGAGGTCTCTTCTGAGAGAGACCTCTGCATGAGACCATGGAGGCTGCAGAGCTTGCAGTAATGGTGGCCATCTCTCTCTCTCTCTCTCTCTTTCTCTCTCTCTCTCTCTCTCCAAAGAGATGTGTTGGGGCGTAATTGGCAAGTGAGAATGGTTTATTTGATGGAGGCTTGAGAAGAGGTTCTTGCAGAAGAGCAAGAAGCCACCACAAGAGCTTGGATGGAAGGAAAGCCCCTCATTTGATATCCTTTATCCGCACCTGCCCAACCCAATTTGTCCACGTGTCACATCATCCATTTAGAGCCACTCCGGTGTTTATAGCAAGCAGACCCGACTTCTCTGGATCTGACCCGATAAAAAATGAACTATTCGAAGAAGCCCAAGAGGTCCAGCAACTAAAGCTTGCAAGATTGTCAGTAAGCAATTGCAAGGATTGACAATCCATGAACCATAACTCAAACAAAATACTTGGCTAATTGAATGCTGAGTTTGCGAAGAGAACTCGTGGACAAAATTAAAATGGGGAGAGAGTTTTCCTGACAAGATCATTTGGCAGCATCAACACCCAAAAGGCAGGATGATGCTCGTAGTACAACTCAGACCAGCTGATCGGTCTAGACAGACCAGCTGATCGGTCTAGAATTAACAAGTTTAAATCATCTGAGATGAGGTTTATGTACATCCAAGAACTAAATAGCATTACAAAATCTGCTTGGGGGGTTAGGGGGAAGGGGGGGGAGGGATTCTTTTTAAACTAGGTTAACCTCTGCTCCAATGGGGATTATGGCCGGATAGTTATCTTCGAAAGAATGAAGGTAATTTACACGAAATTTGTGTGAGATTTGAAAGAATCAAAGCTTGCTTTATTCTTGAAGAATAATCAACTGCAACGGGTGTGCTGTGTGGTTTATGAATACTCCTCAAGTGGCCAGACTACTCGTGGACGTTGCACTGTTGCAAGTAAGGGTGGTCATACATGATATGCTTGGTCCAGTAACCCTTATAATTCCTGATCCCGATTTCCAACCACGGCTTCATGACACCATTGAAGTGTATAACTGCTGCACGTTCAATGTCCCTCAGCACAACATTCGACTCGTGACCTAGGCCAAGGATGTGCCATCTCCTGTCCAGAGCTACCGTCTGGTTGTAAAAGGTGAGCCAGCCTATCGGCAAACTTCCAGCCTTCCACAGGGCCTTCCCATGCTCCTGCAACTAGCACCATAGAAATCGAGTTCTTAAACTGTCCATTTCAATCATTTCAGACATAAGAAGGGCCATTGTCACAGATGTAGCGAGCAAGACATGCCAAATAATGCAATCCCCACACAGCCTCCAAAAATCACATGCCTGGGAAAAGTGTAAGATACTTGGTAAACCCTAGCACAACCTTGAATCAACATCATACAATTGCATCCACTTAAAAGGATACGATAAATTAAGAGAGAGGAATAGAAGGACGAAATATCAAGATAATGGGAAAAGTACGAACTGGAATTGACAAATTACGATCAATTCTTTTCATATTTGACATCCTTAACATCATTTCAACACAGGCAATTCATATTGGATAATCACCCAAAGCGAACAATCAAATATACGAAATATGGAAAATACACTACTCTTTCTCATCCTTGCTTACTATATTTCCAGGGGAGTGGAGTAATTAGTTAGCACATACTCAGATCAATAAGACGTTCATTGTACAAGGAGATGACATATAAATGGTTCTCTTGATTAGTTGTGGTGCTTTTTAGAATTAGTTTAGAGGAATCAAAGAACAAGAAGCAGGTATAACATTTTGCATGATATTAAAAAAGAAATGAAAACTAGCGTCATGTGCATACCAGCTGCAAATAGCTGCCATATTTTGCAGTTAAATTTTGCTTCCTCCACTCTTGCAAATCAAACAAGTTCATCCCAAATGCCCATGTGCATGTATTGGCATTGAACCTCTTGGAAACAAATGGATCTGTGAAGTCAATGTACATATCCATCCGCCGATATGAAGCATCACCTTCCCGACAAGTTTCCACAGCCCCATTTACTTTTCCCTTCAAATTCACATCCCAAAGCTCAGTAAGATCCTTTTGCACTACCACATCATGGTCCAAAAACACAATCTTATCCAGCAGAGGGAAGACATCTGGCAGATAAAACCGTAGATGATTCAATGCAGAAGTATATCTAGGGTCATAGGCATTCTGCTTCTGCAATGGTGAAGCATATTTTTTCAAAAGCCACTCAAAATTTTCTAAGCTCTGGATATCTACAACCGCTCTTCCAGGAGGATTATGCAAAAACCACATAGAAATTGCTGGAAAATTGAGGGAATCTGTCACTACATGGAATACAATCTTCTCTGGCTCCTGCAAAAAGTGACAAATGAGCAACCGGCATCTTTTTAAAAAAATTCATGGAATTAAATCACCAACACTGTTCTTCTGCAAGAATAAATGTAAACAGCTAAACTGACAAGCATTTGCACTAAGGAATTAATGGGACATTGGCTCATGACTCGTGAGACCAGAGACCGGAGACTAACTTAAAAGAATCTTCATTGGCCAAACAAAATAAACTTTCAAAACATGCCCCAGGTGTGCATGAAAAGATTGAAGTCAAGCAAGCAGCAATAAAGTGGCAAGTAGAGAGATAATGTTCAAACTACTGATCGAAAAGAATATTGCCATTCAATTGGTTATTCAATATCAGTAGATATTATGAGAAACACCATATGATACTCAAGCCATGAATGGAGGATTATTATGTCTATGAAGACTAAAAGCCACCTATAATTTCTGTGTTGATAGCATAAAACTGTGCCGTGTACACATACATACACTACTTCCCCTCACCAAGGGCGGAAACTGAAACTACATTTTTTGTGAGTAGTTACAGGTGCCAGATGGGAAAAATGTATTTATTTCCACAATAAAAAAAGTACTTGCTATGTAAGTTAAATAACCATACAACATGAACAAAGACATCTATTTATTAAAGGTGCAAAATAATGCCATCACTCACTCTGTAGAATCATACCAGTTATTCAGTTTAAGCTGTTTTATTTGTCTAAATTCATCTTGTCAATAGCCTACTGTGGTTGCCAGCTTTTAATTAACAATTGGTCTTACAATACTCAAATTTGAATGCGGAAATAAAGAATGCACAAACCAAAGAATCTAATAAACCAAACAAAAGCAGGCTTTCAAAAATTAGGGATCTGTGTGCTCTGAACTGTTATACTGAGTAGTTTCCTTTCCCTCAGACAGTGACTAAAGGGTAGATTGGTCATCAGATAAAAGAAAAACAAATAAGATACTGCAGGCTGAGACTCCTTTCAATCTTTCTGTGGCCTTTGGATAGGAAAGTGTCTTAAATATTTCCCTCAAAGCTGAAATTGGCTAGAAGTGTCGTGCATGATTAGAGTTTCCAAGTTGAGTAAAGATCTGTTCAGTGTCTAGGGCAGATGTACAATCTTACTGCACAGTATTGCTAAAATCCCACATTCCACCCCAGTATCAACAGAAAAACAGTAGTACTCTTGACGAAAGGAATTAAGATGGGAGGCATAACACTGGTAGATCCAGGGAAGGCCAGTGAGAATCACCCAGACAAACAGACAGGTTCTCAAATAAAATCCCATACGAGATCCTGACATACATTTTATCTGTGTAAAACTTTTAAGCATAATTCCTTTATCACTGATTACTCATTAGAATTGGACTAGCCAATAGCTGAAGGTTGATCCAAAATTCTTAATACATAGAAAGCGGGCTCATACATAGCATCAATGAGATCTAAGATACAAAGAAGGAATGCCCAAATGGTCCAGCACTTTCATTACTTGCTCTATCGGATATGAAGCAAATTCAAACCTTTAATAACACTCATCATCTCATGCTCATTTAAGTCTGGTCATTGCTAAACAAGTCTCAAACATATAGAATCAGGCTGATAACAAGAAATCAAACCACCCAGATAAGAAAAATTCAGAAACAATTACCGCAGCATGTGCCACTGTTGAGTTGACCACTACTGCACAAGCAAGAACATTGTCCGAGAATACAGCATAATGATAGAGATTTCCATCACGTGCTTTTTCCTGGTTACCAACATGTCTCTCATCAGCTGGTAGGGTGAGGTACTCTGAAGTGAGCCGCATAGCAAGGCAATGAAGACCTTTTGGTGTAGTCCTTGCAGCAAGCTGGATAAGATGTTCAGCTTCATCCTTATGCGCCCGAACCTGCTCTTCAGAGTTGTAAGTCATGGCACGGAGCTTTGTGGCCATGGATGAACAGTCTGGAAAGGCATGACTGGCTTTGGACAAGGAAACTTCCATGGCTTTTGTTCTCTGCCAAGCTCTGCAATTTTGCAGATATAGCATCATGAACAAAAAAAAGAAGGATTAAAGAACTCCTTCAAGAGGAAAAGATTAGAGCAGACATGGTATCTTATATTCTCTCTATTGTTGTCGATATTATTGACACCAGCAAGCAATGACCTAAGAGTAGCGATCAGATTTTTGAAGATTTCGTTCGTACTTGAGGCAACCAACTTTTCAAGGGAAATACAGTTCAATAGCTAGATCATTAATCAGCATAGGGAATAATAAAAGTGGCTGAACCTCCTAGGTAAATCAGAATCCTTCTTGGCATCACCCATTGCTTTTTCCAAGTCTTTCATCCGCTGTCTCAGCTCTTTCACAATATGCGAGTTACTACCTGGTGGTGCAATGTTCAAGTACACATTTGCTCTAATCAGCTGATCTTTCATCTCTTTCACCTTTTTATCTGAGACACTTTTTGCCTGAGGCTGTCCATTCTGAACTCGTCGGACCATAGTTTGATAGAATTTCTCCTGCAATTAATGTAAAAATTGCAGATGATACATTTTGTATATGAGAGCACAATAAAACTATCTTAAGCTGTACCAAAAAATAAAGCGAAAGGAGGTATCACATATCATTTCCACAATTTCATGCTCCATTGTGCTTCAATAACAGGATGTGCTCATGTTAACAACTATCATCATCAAGTTGTTTGTTTATATGAGAATTGTATTATCTAAAAATACAGGTGCATCCTATGCCTTCAGAACACATCATGATATGATTCGTTTCTGGAAAACAGAGCAAATAAAGAAAAGCTCGTTTCCATTTTAGTGGTTAACAGAACATGGCAAAAGGCCAGGTCAATGACTGACAAGCAATCCCAGTGTCAAGCAATCGTACAAGTGGAAAACCAGTGACAAGAAACTCGAAGATGACCCTGGAAACAACTGACCATTACTGTCTCATATAGTTGAAACAGGGCTCCTAAACAATAAATTATGTTGACATGAGGAGGGAACATATTTACTGGTTATATCAATCCCAAATTCACAGGCATTGCAAAACAACCACAAGAGGAAAAAGAAGCAATAGAAAAAGTGAACTTTCATCTCAAATCAGATATCTCATTTTAAACCGACAGACCATGATGACCACCAGAAATGACCAGATAATAACCATTTGATGGTGACATAAAAGTTGACCCCAAGAAAGCACATGTTTTTATTTATTTATACAGATAATAACCAAATTCATCCCCTTAAGACACAAATTGAATGTTGCTCGTGGAAGGCTGAAAGAAACACCACATAGGATGGGCAATACATGCACCATATCTTGACCTTAGTAAAATGCTAATAGGACAAATAATTGCAAGAATGATTACTTCACTACCATCAATCTGAGAACCCTAAGAAATACCTACAGAGTAAAAAAATCCGAATGACCTAAGCCCATGATTAAAGTAGGTGTCAACCATACACAGATCAAAGCCCTGTTTTGAACTGAATTCTATTCCCAGTAGCTACTAGTGTATTGCAAGTGTCATTCCAAGCTCCCATCATGCTACCCAGTAATAAACCAAAACTGTAATTAGTAGCTTCTTTCATCTGTTAAAGGGTACCTGTCCTCTAGATGTGGATGGAACTTTGTGATGCTGAATTTGCTCATCTTCCTTAGCACTTCTGCGTGTAGTTCCTAATTTTGACACAGCCATAATCAAAGATCCGCTTTGGGTCAAGATTAAAAAAAAAAAAAAAAAGAATAGAAGAAAGATGTACTAACCATTTCTTTCCAAGATTTGAGTTCCTTCTGCGACACCTCCTGACTCCACAGACTGATGGATCTCGTTATAAGTATAGTTGACAGTGGAACCGACTTCACTGTCTTCATAAATTACCTGTTTCGGCTCTTTCAAGCCCTCACCCTCTTCCTAAGAGAGAAAAAGCAATCCCAATCCAGTATGCATTAACCACTGACCAAAATCACAGAGACGCGCATTGACACAGCCCGAACAAATAACTTTATCCTCATACCTGATCGACTGAATTAAGTCTCCAAACATCCGTGCTAAATCTCTGCACGACGAATCGAAATGAATCTTAAAAACCAAATATCCAAAAAACAATCTTCAGAGTCACATAAAAAACCCGCAACTCCTTGCCCACACACGGAAACGAGGTACGTTGCGAATCAGCATGAGATTATTTTTCTTACAGTAAAGCTTCAGTATCAAAAACCACCTCAAACATAAACTTTCTACTCTGTTCGTATGACCAACCTACGAAGTAAAACTTTTTTTTTTTTACTTGACGATTAACCAACACCAAAAAAAAAAAAAAAAAAGCAAAATTAAAGCAAACGAGCAAAGACAAACTTTTGATAGAATCCCAACATTCATACCCTATTGGAAAACTCCAGAAACTCTTTGCGCCCTGCAACAACAGAGTCAAAAAAAAAACAACAACCCACGATCAATCCTCGGATCAGGATAAAAGAGAAAAACACCAAACCGCCCGAAACCGAGATCGGGAACCGAGACCAATGCCCGTCACCTGTCGCGGAAATGTGCTTGAGCCTGAAGGGGACGAGGAAGACGGGGGCCAGAGCGGAGACGGAGAAGAGGCAGAGGATCAGGATCCTCAGGCGCCGGTGCAGCCTCTTCATCCAATCGAAAAGAGAAGGACGTCGACACCCCCCGGCCGCCACCCGCTTCAACAACTCCTCCACGCGATCTCTTCCTCCTCCTCCTACCTTCCTTCCTTCCTTCCTTCCTTCCCAGCCCCGACGTGGGCTTCCGCCGCCGCTAGACGACGCGGGGGATCGGCGACGATGCGCGCACGCGACGCCTGAAGAAGCAAAAGGCCAAGGCCAAGGCAAAGGCCAGGGGACCAGACGAAGGCTGTAGCGTCTAGGGTTTTCAACGGGAACGTGCTCTGCTGCTGTGTGTCTGGCAAGAGAGGTAGAGAGAGAGAGAGAGTGCTTCCGGCTTCATGCCATCGTCGTCTGCGTGAACAAGGTTGTTCTTTGTCTTCTCCCTTGGTATGATATTATTATTTTAATATTATTATTATAATTATTTAAAAAATTGTGATAATAACCAAGACGGTTCCGAATTTTCACTGATCTCTAAATTTTTAATTCGCTTAACGTAATCTCTAAACTTTAACTTGATATATAATATAATTTTAAAATTTTTAATTTATTAATATATTTAGTATAATTCATGAGTAGTTTCTAACCTTAAATTAATAATAATGAATTATATTAAATATTTTTGCACTATTCAAAAATTATATTGATTATGTATTAAAAATTCAAAAATTATATTAAATAAATAAAAAATTGAGATATGATAATTGAAAGATGAAAGGTCTTATTTAGCTAAAATTCATGAGCAGTTAATGTCATTTAAAAAAAATCGAAAATCCTATAAGTTTTTAATTTAAACTTTAAGGTAAGTTCCTTTTAGTGTTTTTTTTCTTTTTTTGGTCGGTAGTTCCTTTTAGGTGGTGAATCAGCGAGATCTGGAAGATTAGATTGCGTGGAGATTTGGGCTGGGGAATGAGCGAGAACGATGCCGTCCGTCGATCGTGATTACTTTCGAGTCGTGATATGATCGTGCGGTTCTGATTGACCCGAGTACCCACTGGATCTAGACGTTGGTCGGCCGGCTTTCCTCCTCCTCCTCCTCCTCCTTTTTTTTTTTTTTTTCCTTTTCCCGGCAACACTAGTGTATTATCTAGTTATATCACTCTAGTTAATTAAGGATTACTATTGCAAAAAAATTCTCAAATCATGGCTATTATAACACAAACACCTTTAACTTTTTTTATTTCACTAAAAACCCTGAACTTGATCATTATGACGAAAATACCTTAAATTTTTTTCATCATAAATATATCCTAAATGGAATTAAAATAGATAGTTTATAATTTGGATTTTTTTGTGATGTAAAAAAAAAATTGAGGGTACTTATGTCGCATTAGGAAAATTTAGGGTTTTTGGTGAGATGGGATTTTTTTTTAGTATTTGCATCATAGTAGAGATAGTTTGAATTTTTTTTTTTGGGGTGGTATTTGTCCTTCACTTAATTTTGATGTCGTGCCTCGACAACATGCAAATCCCTTTCATGACAAGAAGATTCATCAAATAAGCAAGGACATAATGATATTTCATGGACTAAGTTAGGCACGACCTAATTGTCAAATGAATGGTCCAAAACATGAAATCATTTTCACCTATCGATGTAATCCGTTCCTAATCAAATAAGCTTATTTTAAAGTTTGATTTCATTAGTCGCGACATAGCACAAGAAAGAAACGGGAGAGGAGGAAATAAGAAAATTACCAGTTAGGCATCTCAATCATGTATTATTAAATACAAAAAAGAAATTGCTCACGTCATCTACAGCTATATACATTTAACAATTATTCAAAACCCTCCGACTTGAAAGATGCAAGAAAAATCACTACTTTAAATCCAATCTAGATGGTCCTATCATATTGGTGTCCCACTTTCGAGGGTAAATGATTTAGAAAGTAGAGCGACAAACTTTAAACGGATACCCAAATAAATAAAGTATGTTTGAAAAACCAATCAAGAACACGATCCTATTAAAAATGTAGACCAACTCACACATGCTTTTAATATAAAACCCTTAGCCATCAAACAACTTTCATGGTAGCGTTTGATTAGAGAAGGGTGAATCACGAGATCCAAAGCCAAAAAATTAATCGGTTTCGCATTGCATTGACTTAGGTGGATCCCCCTACTCTCTTTCTTGCAAAAACTTGGTGACACCATCATTAAAATTATCTTTCCTGCCACTAGACGTGGAAGGGGGACACGTTGCGTGGGACATCGAGGTCAGCATATGGTATTAAATTCACTCACTCACTCACTCACTTCCCTTTTGCTCGTGCCTCGATTTCGATGATTAGTCAATGACTATTTCGACATTGGTTCGACTTGCGTTGGTGCAAAAATCACACGTTGTGTGGTGGCAGCAGCTCATAGGTTGGGTTTTTGTTGGGCCCAATGTCGATAAGAGGACAATCAATGTGGTCAAGAATAGCTGGATTGGATTGGGCTATTATGTTTTATTTTTCCAAGAACAACTCCATTAAAAAGTTATAAATTTTATCATGAAAATATGATTAACCATTTCTAATTTTTAAAAAATATAATTAAATCATAAAATTTGTATAATAAAATGATTTTGATAAGTTAATCCAACTTGACTAGCGTAAAATACCGATTGTGTTTTTTTATTTATTTTCTCTCTCTTACGTGATAACAATGTAATTAAAATATGAAATACAAAGCTAAAACAATATTGTTTTTGTTTAAATTTGAATTTTTAATACAAATTTTTGGTTAGATTATATTGAAAAATAAGCAAACTTAAAAGGAGAAAAAAGAAAAGACAAGAAAAGAAAAGAAAAATACAAACAAGGGCTTGTATCCCTGGTCATCATTGCCCTACCATTGCCAAGAAGGGCTTGTCAATGGTAAGAGGATGGGCAACGGGGGTTGTTGGGCAGCAATTGAGAGGGCTGCAAGCCCTCATATGAGTTTTCCTTCTTCTTCTTTTTTCTTTTTGTATTTTCTAAATAAAATTAATATAATTTAAATAAAATTTGTATTGAAAAATTAGATTTTGATCAAAACCGACTTCATTTTAGCCATGTTAGTACCATGTAGGATAGAGAAAAAGAAAAAGATAACATTAGCATTTTCCATCGGTCAAATTGAATGAGGTTAATATAATAACTTAATTGCTCCAATTTGATAAGTTTTTATCACTTAATTGAATTTTAAAAAAATTCAAAAACTTAATTACACTTTGTGAAAAATTTTAGGATTTTAGTATGCTTAGGTTTTTTTTATTTGTGAACTTGTTTTGGATATTTGTAAACATAAAGGGGTCAAATTACATTAATGGCTTCCATGGCATTAATGGGCAAAAGTCAACGGCATGACTTGCGGGAGTGATACATATCAGTTGGATTTTTTTTCGGTGTGTGTTTTTTAGCCCCTTTTTGGGTAATCTAACTTTGACAACGTTGTCATTTTATATCGACAATTCAGTTTGAGTGCATTATAAGTTTCCAAAGGGACTTCAGTCCTCAGTCAAAACTTGCGGGGGAACTAGTTTGTGAATAAAGCAAATTTAAATCATTTTCAATAGCTTATTTTAATTTTTGTCACTAAATACGTAATTTTTCATTGTTAGGATGCAATTCTCTTCTGAAATCCTCTTTAACTCAAACGACATAGTTAAAGTGATGAGGATACTATTGTCTTCTAGCTTTATAAATTAGGCTTGTGGGGCATAAAATCCAATTGTCTATTATATATCAAAAAATCAATTGCAAATAGGTCTAATTTTCTGATAGAGGTGATCAATAAGCAGACGGTCCACTCATAAAATAAGTAGATTAGGCTATTTTCTTGGGCCAATTTGTGGGCTTTGGCCAGAAAAGCAAAGCCATCCAATGAGTGGACCAATTTAAGGCATTGGCGTTTAAGGCCCAACCTAGCTTGCCCACATACCTATCAAATATTTTTGTGTGCGCGGTACTTCTCATCAATTCTATCTTTATTTTTCGAAAATTAATATAAAACTAATAGGTTAAATAAGTCAGGAAAAATTTCAAATAAGGGTTTAAAGTACCTTTATTTTCTCAAATAAAAATTTAAAGTAACAATGTCAATGTCAATCTCGAATAATGACCTAAAGGGACTATGGTAGTCTCAAACAAGGGTTTGACCCGGTCAATCACCCGGCAACTAAATATTCAGATTGATCAAGGGCATTTTTGTCAAAAAATATTTTTAATTTTAATTATTTTTTAATTTATACCTTTTCTTTTCTTTTTTTCTATTTTTAGCGAGGGCTACCTTGCTCAAATCTGGTGAGAGTGGCCCTCACCTGTGGTTTTTGAGGGCGGCCTCGTCAACCATTAGCAAGGTGATCCTCACCTATATCTAGTGAGGGCTGGCCTCACTTATGGCCGATGAGGGTTGCCTTGCCTATGACTAGTGAGGGTGACCTTCGCCAAATCAAGTGAGGGCGACCCTCACCTAGCCCTCTCCGGGGATCATCGATGGTTGGCCATTGCTTGAGACTAACCACAAGTGAAGAAGGAAGAAAAGTTCAAAAAAAAAAAAGGAAAAATTTTATAAAAAGGTAAATGATGAAAATACCCTTGATCTATTGGAAAGTTAAGCCTTTATAACTACTTCAAATTTTTATTTGAGAAAATAAGAGCACTTCAAACCCTTATTTGGAATTTTCCCAATAATGAAAAAATGCTGATATGGGTTAGAAAAATAGTACAAAAGCCTACATCAAATAGTAAAATAATTGTTCGTTCGTTGTGATATATGAAAATTTGAAATAGTTTTTTTAAAGTTTTTTGGTCAAAAAATAAAATAGTGGATAAATAAAAAACAATGGTGCTGCATCCTATAATTTTTTAAATTGTCTCTATAGACATAAACGTTTACCTTTCTCTATGCTCTTACCAAACAATTATACGGCCGGATTTAACCATAAAATTCTCCTATGGCCTTAGCTAACTACTTGCAAAAGTTAAAACAAGTGTTGGTGCTTAAAATTCGATTTGAAAGAAGTTGGTTGTCAAAGACGCTATGGTGACTCGGAGACACATGATGTAATTTATTGTTAGAAATTGTAATTCTCATGTCTAAGTGAGGAGTTTCTAGATTCAAGATGGCTCGAGTACCTTAGCAAACTTGATTTTTGCACTCTTTTGAAAGAACAAGTTTTGTGAACAGTGAATATTCAAGACGCATGACTTGAGATCGCATAGTAAAAAGTTTACTATTGGTTGCTAAACTTTTTTTTTCCAATTAAGTTCTTGAATTTTAATCTATCTAATTAAGTGCTTGAACATCCAATTCTTTTTCCGATCACGCATCTTTGTCCAATTATCATGTGCAATTCATATATATATTTTTGTCAAGAAAAAAGAAAAATCAACACGGCTTGGTGTTCATGCCAACCTAAGTTAACCATCATAAAAAAAAGAGGATAATTACTTAATTAGTCATAAACCAAGGAAATTATCAAAGAGGTCATAAACTTATTAAACTTGTGTCAATTTAGTTTGAAATCTTTTGATATTTTCCAATTAAATCTTTTCGGTTAATTTCAATCGAAAATTATTGACATGGATGTTAGTCTTCCTATCAATTGTAGATGTGGATAATTTTTGTAAATTTAAAAAAAGATTAGATTTTTTTTTCTCTTTTTTTTATTATGCCGGTTGTGCCCTTGCCATCATGGGCAAGGCCTTTGCATGATGAAAATACATGTTATGTTAGACAATCAGCGTCTACGTTAGCGATTTCTAATTAAAATTAGCCAAAATAACTCAATTAACAATTGGCCAAAAGATTTAGATTGAATTAATATAAGTACAATAGACTTATGACTTTTTTTGATAATTTTTTCTTTTTAAATTCATTGTACAGATGTCAATTTAATCCAATTTTTTTTAACTTTGTTAATATAGTCATGATCTTTGCACTAAATTTTAATGTAGTCATTTCGATTAGTTATTGCTAGAAATCAATATTTGGCGGCATGCCATATAAGACGATCGTCACATTAGTGATTTTTGATGGTAATTAGCTAGAAGAATTATATTGAAAATTCATGCAAAGTTTTAGGATTATATTAATAAAATAAAAAAATTTTATGATTAAATTAGTATTATAATTACATTTGAAAACTTTCCAAGAAAAAGTCCACATGCACATTTACGCAGCCCGTAGAGTACAAGTAAAAGCATAATAAATTGCCCATGTTTTTTTTGATGACCCGACATATAATTCAGTAAAGGCGCCAACTTTTAAAACTACGCTATTGAGTGAGCTTTACGCCGTTGCCACCTGTCCAAGAAAAACTTATTCCTAGGGCAATAATAGCAGAGCCCCTATCGGTGAATAGCATGACCATTCAATATAGAACAATTATTGCAACCTACCGAAAGGTTAGTCACTTGAGGAGTAGCTCGATAGGCCGCCGGGACATCCTTCTTTACATAGAATTTATTAGGGATGATCGGTTCCAATTTGATCCGATTCAATAGAACTAATTATTTTTTTTACTACTTGATATTAGATAAAAAAGAATATTTGTAGTTTCGATTCTCTTTGTAAAATCGGGAATTAGATTGCCTGGATATCGGTTCCTTTTTTGGAAATCAAGAATTGGACTAATATTTTTGGAAACCGAACCAAACCATCCAGTTCAATCCAGTCTGGACGGTTTTTGATTTGAACGGTTTGTTTTGCACACTCTCGACATTTATGTTCCAAATAAATTAGGTTAGGTTAGATATTATTACCACATCCAAATCTTTCTCATTGCCAATAATTGCTATCATCAGGGTTGATGTTGCTCGCTCGAAGTAATGGATGCATCTCGAGCTCTCGGCGATCTAGTTCTAATCTTGGACACACGTGATGCCCTTTTCCCCTTTTTGTTAAGTCCATTATTTGGTCAATACGGGGCCCCTGCTCGATGAAGATTTTTAACATTCCTTTTCCCTTATGGCCTGGCGTGTGAATGGACTTTTGGCGCACCAAATTGGTAAACAAAATGAGGAAAAAATTTAACATTGACTACGGTTCGTTTACGATGTGGCAAGTCATTTGTTTCGGTAATAGTAACTCTCGCCTAGATTGCATCAAATCAACTAGATCCCTCCACCCTTTCTAGGAAATTTTCTCTAATGAAACATCTATTTTTTGGGTCGATAACTAAACCTCTATTTGACAAGTTACAAAGTGTGAATATTAAAGATGATTGATTCTGTGGTAAATGGTTCCTACCTTGGAACCAAGAATCGCTCACTAAGAACTAGTTCCCAAAAATTAAAATTGGGAACGCCTGTATGGTCAAGTGCCTAAGTGGGATGAGGTCGTAGGCCGTAGGTGATTGAAAGTGAGAATGATAGAGGAAGCGACAAGGTTGGAGGTGATCTAGAGTAAAAGTAAGAGTGAGACAGGGATTGACAAAAGTGAAGGCCACCGAGAGTGAGAGGGAGAGAGGAAGGCAAGGATGCAAGATGAGTGAGGCGAGAGACGGAGAGACATGAACAGGAAATTAGAATTTTGATCTAAAAAGTTAAAACATAAAAGTTTTAAAAATTATATATATACACACACTAGTTTGGTCAGGGCACTTCCACACCTAAGACTAGGAAATGGATCAATATTCACCAATTTTAGTCAATTGGAATCAAGAACGGAATCAATCCTCATGTGAACCATCGAATTTTGGGCTGGTGCAATATGGTTCCAAATGGTTTTCGATTTTTTTGCACATTCTTAGTGAATATCACTCAAGTGCAAACTTAATTAATGGAAATTTGGAGCAATGTATGTATTTGTAACAACCAAATAGTGGCATTCCAATTTGAGAAAAAGCACGACTTCTCTTACCATAGTATAAGAAATACGATATCTATCAAATAGAACTAATCCATAGATGGGGTCAACTTCGGTAAGAATGATCGGTCCAGGGTGAGTAAGGTCAAAACCTGAATTCTGTAACCTACCTTATTATAACTGGTTTTTCTTTTTTGGATCTTATACCCTCCCATGTTTTGGAGCCGACTCGGGAATATGGTCTATTTTGTTTCTATTGGAACCTATTTTGCAATCACCCAATATTCTATATGGTTTCAAATTTTACATTCATTCATGAGAAAACAATAACATAATCATCTAATTTGTATTTGAAATATAAAGTACATGTAATCAATAAGTACATGAAGTTTTTGACTAAACAAAAAATAATGATCCACAAGACTAATTATCATAAACAAACATCATAAGATAAAACAAATATTCTAACATTGCATAAACATTAGCAACAAACTGGTTTTTTTAACAGGGTAAGGACTAGTGTTATAATTAGGCTGGTTCCAAAACTGGTTTAGTTCCAGGTGGGTATTTGCTTGATACAGTTCCCCAAAACTGGAAGAGGTTCCCAGACTGGTTCAATCGCGAACCGGTTCTCGAACCTATTTTTCGGGTGATTCAATTTGGTTCTTGGGTAAACCCGGCTCGGTTGCACATCCCTAGCCCTCGGCTGAGTCAGCCTAGGCCTGAACTTGCGACCCTAGGCAAGTGCACAAGCTCGGCTGGTGGAATAACGTGTGTGGGTCATTCTATTTTTCTATTGAATTTTATAGCTGAAAAAGATAAAAATGAAGAACCAGTAAAAAAATATTCTTGGATTTTCTTGGATTTAATTTTATTAATTTTCCTTAATTTATGCGCTATATTTATTTTTTATACTGAGTATTTGGCCTCATTTTTTTTTGTATGTATTTTAGATTTTTAAGGTAGGAAAACTGATAACTAGGTCCTATATCGAACAGTTTTATTGGGGGCCGAGCTGGGCCCTTGGCCTTTTCATGCCTTAAACTTGGCCCAAGCCCACCATTGACCTACCAAAATTCAGCCAAGCTGGTCCATTCTTTCAGCTGCCTAGGTGAGTGGACCGGGCCGACCACCCATTGATCACTTCTTGTATCGACCCAAAATAAAGAGTTTTTTTTTTTTTTTTTTTTCAGTATTCCAAGAGTTCAAGCATCAAGACTCGACTATCAGAAAACTAATGAAATACCCTACAAAAATCATAAACCGATTAGGGTCATAAGTGGGTTAAGTCTAGAGACATTTGACCCGTGCAAGTGGCCTCGATTGAGGATCATTGGCAACAATAGATGGATATCGAATCGAATGTGTGACTTTCAATTTCTAAGCTGAAAATCTTACAACACCGACTAAGACCACTAAACCCTATGAACCTACATATATATAGAAGCCATTTACATGACACGACACCATAAAAAGGAATCCGACTTGAGTGGGACAATAGATCCGCAAAAGACTATTGAATTGAATTAAACAAGTAACCTTAAAAATCTAGCCAAAGTCAACTTGTTTAAGGCGTGCATATGTGGCAACTCTACCCAACTTGACTCGCCACAAGCATATGGCTCGATTGCAATAGAAGACAGTAAATTTGAACTTATGCTAATTTTGCCCTTACGAGAAAAAGGAGTAGAGATTCTTATAGATTCGTGCACCTTAAGATTAACTTTCATTGGAAGAAGAGCGACAATAGTCTCAAACATTTCATGAAAGCGAAAGCGAAAGCATGCAAAACTTGATAGACCCTATGGTTGATACTATGCTGTGGTTGATGATTGGCTACAGGTGAGGGTTGCCCTTGCGCCCTTGCCCAAGCCATGAGGGTGGAGCCATTGTCTAGTGAGGGCGACCCTCTCTAATGGCTAGTTATTGACTTGGCCAAATATGAGCTACAAGCAAAAGGAAAAGAAAAAGGAAAAAAAAAGAGAGAGATAAAAGTCTAAAATTTTTTAAAAAAATTACAACATTTGTCCACATTTGTATCAATAACGCCACATAGGTTGATCAATATCTATGTCAATGATTTTTCAACCAAATGGTAGGAATTGCTGCATTGGCAAATGTCAATAAATTTAGAAAAAATTGACAAATCGTTGAAATAATTAAGATTAAATTAACACAATTGCTAGGTTTATAATTATATTAGTAGAATTGAAAGGTTTATAACTGAATTGACCATTGTACAATATGTTTAAAATTATTCGAACCATTTTCTTGACTTATATCAATTATGTTTCAAAGTCACATGAAAACCTTTTCCAGCTCTCTTGACAGATTCATAAATTACCCTATTTCATGATCAATCTATGGAATGACATTCATAACATCTTATTAAAAGCTTCGCTAATAGACTCGTACTTTTACGTAAAATTTATGCACGCATATGATTTTCATTATGTTAAAACTTATGGACACATATTTATTCTTTAGAGTAAAACCCGTCGTGCATGCCTAAAGAGCACACGTAATATTATAAATAGGGTAAAAGCACTTCAATTTTTTCACTTATTTATGTCTTTTTCATGAGGCAGTGCATGAAGTTAAGTTTAGACACTTGACCCGTATAGCTGGCCTTGATCGAGAGTCGTTGCATGCTGTTGTTGGTGGATATCAAACGGTGTGATTTTCAGTTTTCAAGCTGAAAATCTTCTCATGTACGAACCGACTGCACCAAATCTCATGAAACTACTGCATATATAAAAGCCATTTACATGACAAGACACCATAAAAAGGAATTCGACTTGAGTGGGACGACAGATCCACAGAAGACTATCGAATTGAATTAAAGAAAAGATGATAAAAATCTAGCCAAAGTCAACTTTTTAAAGGCGTGCGCACTGCCCAGGTGGCAACTCTTGCCCAACTTGACACGCCACAGGCACATATGGCTCGATTGCGATAGAAAACAGTCAATTTGAACTTATGCTAATTTTGCCCTTATGAAACCAAATGAGCAAAGATTCTCATAGACTCGTGGACCATAAGGTTTAACTTGTATTGGAAGCGTGATGATAATCTCAAACATCTCTTGAAAGCAAAAGCATGCGTAACTTGATAAATCTATTTTAGGATAGTTAATTCACTCTTAAATATTTCGATTATACTAATTTAGCCTTAAATCTTTCGATGGTTTATCAATTTAGTTATAAATATTTTAATTGTATCGATTTAGTTCTAAATAATTTAAAGATTTGCTAATTTAGTCATAATCCTTTTAATGGTTTACCAATTTTATAATTTCAGCCAAAATTGGCCGGAAATCATTAGCCTGGACAACAGATACCTACTAGCTGTTTTACATGACATGGCTAACGTTATCATGGATAATTTTTGCACTTTCAACACACACACACACACTCTCTCTCCTTGTGGCTGGTACTTGGCCATGGCCAGTGATTAGCTATAGGTAAGGGTCGCCCTGGCCCTAGCAATGAGGGTCGAGCCATCATTTGGCAAGGGTGACCCTCGCTAGTGGTCGATTGCTGAAGGAAAAGAAAAGGGAAAAAAAGGAAATAAAGATGGAAAAGTTCATGCAAATTTTAAATTTTATTTTTCATGTTAGCGTCTATCACATCAGCAGGCTAATAGATGTCCAGATTAGCAATTTTTCAGACAGGGCAAAGCGTCAAATTTTGGACAAATTGGAAAATAGTCAAAATGATTAAGAATAAATTGGTACAATTGCAAGGTTTAATATAAAATTCACACAATTGAAAATTTTATGATTAAATTAATCGCCGTAAATAGATTTATAGCTATTTGGATAGTTTTTCTGACTTTTGTCAAACATGTTTTCGGATTTTATAAACAAAGCATTTCAGCTCTCTTAATCAATTAATAAGTTATCCTCTTTCAAGATCAATCCATGGACTGACGTTCATAACATCTTATCATAAGCTTTACTAATATACTCCTACTCATGATGTTTAATGAAACTTTCGTTTCCCGCATATTTATTTGTTGAACTCACGAACACATACTCATTTTTTGGAGTAAAACTTGTCGTGTATACGTAGAGAGCACACGAAGTATTATAAACAAGTAGAAATCCTTTCATTTTTTTTCACTTATTTATGTCTTTTCATTACATATGCATCGAAGATATAATTATATTGCCTTAAAATTTTCAGAACAAGTATACATTCTTTTGATTTATCATTAGGATTTGATCACCAAATGATATGAAAGGTATGAAGTGATAAGGAAATTCAATTGTTAGGCATTACATCCTTATTAGAGGATACAAATCACAATATGTATATATTTATATGAAAATTTTGCTCACAGGTAATAAAATCAACACTCCTTTTGGATTTTACCGTAATAATCTCGAAATTTATTCGCTTACTTTTAATAAAAATAACGACATATACTTGTTCTTTATTGCATACATTTATTATCTATCCCGTATAGTACTGACAAAGATTAACTCCCTTGAACTTTCATTTTATTTCGACCACCAAACGTTTTGATCGTGTCGAGGTTCTTAAATAAATAGTAAAATCACATGCAATCCCGATAAACTTTGCATACTACACGCTTACCCTTTAGCTTTTAACCGCTACAGATTAACTCCCTTGAACTTTCATTTTATTTCGGCCGTTAATTTTCTTTCTAGTACATATGTACTAAACATGACTTCTAAATGATGAAAATATATTTTCGTCTTATTTTCGGAAGGGAAACTCTCTTTACCCTTAATCACTGTAAACGACTGAAAATATATATAGAAAATGGGACAAAAATAAAATAATTAACTAAAAGTGCTAATAATTATAAAGTTGTAGTATTAAACAATAATTTTTTAAAATATTTAATATATATAACTACTTTAATATAACTAAATAAGATATTTCTAGAAAAAGAATAAACACAATTAAAAAAGGGAAGAAAGGCCTAAAAAACCAAAAAAGAAGAATGTAAAAGATAAAAATTGGCTACTCATTATGTACATTTAAAGGATTAATTTTTGTGAAAAAGATTGATCAATAATAACATTTCCACAAAATTATAGAGGAAATGATGTTTTCAACTTATAAAAGAAAATGATTAAACATAATTTACAGAAATATTGTTAAATATTTTTATTACTTAATGATTTCCTCGCACTAATTAATCCTTTAAAGCACATGTATCCATTTTTGTAATTTGACTTTTTTTTTACTGAAACCCTTTTTTTCCTTTTTACATAATTGTTTCTTTTTTTTAATAGCGAATTATTGCTATAAATTTGTTCATAGAATTTCCACAATTTTTATCTTGTTATAATTTTTTTTATCGTTTATAATATTAACATTTCCATTAATCACTTATGCATGATTGTTAAGTTTAAATCTTAAGGAATAAATTAACTAAAATTGCACGAAAAAGTTCTACTTAAAAGGCAAAAGGTACCAATAACTAGGGCTTAGTACAGGAGAATGTTTTTCCTTGACAAGTTGAAGAATGTAAGTAAAAGTAAAACAATCTCTTGTACTTTACTGAGATCCTAAACAGCTTAGAGAAAGTCAGTGGTGACTCTGGCATACCAACCAAAGAAATTAAAAATCGAGTTGTGATCAGGAGGGCTTAAAGGAGAGTGTCGAATGTAAGAGCCACGTCGCAAATAAATGTGAGTGGTTCTAAGTTTTATACAGATTCACCTAGAACTTGGACCATGTCCATTGGACTGGATTTCTCATTCTTTAGAACCTAAAATTTCTAAAACCTAAAACCTAAAACCTACCATGCCACAAGTGTTCGGGTGGGCTCCAAGGTTGGTTCGAAGGTTTACCTAGGTTCACTTATATTTTAATTAAACAATTGTAGTAAATCATCACATGTAATTATCACTATTTATTGCTACAATTCATTAATCATAACTTATATTTAGACACATGAAGAATTTGAAACATTAACAAAATAAAAGTCTTAATTATAAATAGAAGCTTAGACTTTTAGTTTTATATAAGACACTTTTCATCGAACGGTATGGAATATCAAAGGATCGAGCGAAGATAAATATAAAAAAAAATACAAAAAATTATTTTAGGTTTTAGGTTCCAGGCTTTTGGTTTCAAGTTCCATTTACTTATAACTTATAACCTATTCGTCAAAATAGATTTCTTAATTTTTGAAACGTGGAACCTACCTTACGTATTTTAGAATTTAAAATCGGATAGGTTTTTACTAGTTCGATCTTTCAGTTCCAAGTTAGGTTTTAGGTATTATCTTGAGACCATACTTACCAAGAATATTCATAATATTCATACTCGCATAGCATTTCGTTTAGCTCATCAGGATCCATCTTGAGAAAGGCGCGACACTTAATTAATACGTTATTCACGTCAATACGATTCGCTTAGACACATTTAAACATGTTGTGCTCATCTAAATCTAAGTTTGAAATGATAAAATTATGACATCGCAAGAGGACAATAGAAATACCGGATTTCCCGGTTGTCTTGTCTATCGTAACCTTGGAAAACCCCAACCCAGGTGGGAGAAAGGGGAAAAAGGATGAAAGTAGAAGGAGGGGGAGAGGGAAGGCGAGGAAGGAAGGTGTTGTATATCTATCTTATAAGTAACTTATAACTTAATTATTAAGGTATCCCTAAAGATATCACGTAAAATAAAATTTTTCTCGGCCAATATATTGAAAATATGTTTGACTAAATGGTAATCCCTAAAATTCATTTAACGTCCATAAGGGCCACAAATTCTTTTACCAGAAGTGCGTGGAAATTAGTTGGCTGATTAGATTCAATTGAGAAGGAAAAAGCAAGATTATGGTTTCATTTGTTTCATTAAAAATGAGTAATATGAAAATATTTTTTAAAATTATTATTTATATCATTTAAAATAATTAATCAATGAAAATATTTTTATGTCTAAATGTTTTCATTTATTCAATTTTGTAAGTGACATCAACGATTATTTTTAGAAAAATATTTTCCATATAACAAAAGGAGCCAAAAGATGCATTTATATGAGTGAAATTGTTCCCATTTGGTTTTTTGGAAATGATTAGTCAATCGGAAATACTTTGTGGTCAATGAAAATATTTATGCATAAAATTTGAAAAGTAAATTCATAAATCTAAACAGATGAAAACACTATTCATAAATCTAAACGGATGAAAACACTTTTCTGAAATCGTTCCTCTCGAAATTTTTAATTTAATTTGATTTAAAATTTTCTTTTCTTTCTTTCTTTTTCTTTTTATTTCTCCCTCCATTGATTGCTAGGCCTTGGTGACACCTGACGTCCAGCCACCACTAGTCTCAAATGAGGCTTGACATTGCCAAATTCAATGAGGTTGAGTTTCGCTTGTGTCTTTAGTCGATCATCATTGAGGTTTGGTCGACTGACGAAGGAAGAATAAATAAGAAAAAATGATTTTTTTTTTTATTTTCGCCGAAAATAAAGTCGTGAGATTATAATCATTTTCCAAGTGAGATCCAAATACCAAAAAAATGTTTTTGGTTACATATCACTAAACAAAGGACAATTATTCATTTATTTGAAAAATGATTTTCTGAAAATCAAATTTCCTTTATCATGAAGTTTTTTCCTGAATAGGCCACCGTAAGATTTCGTTCCTAATGTTTTCACAATAATGGACAATATCCACGAAAACAATTAATTTGTTTTTCTAAGCAGTCCTCCCTTTTTTTTTTTTATAGAAAATAATAAAATTAAAGTGGAAAAGATAAAATGGAAGGGGGGGAGAGTTGGACAAAAGGGGCTATCTTACGACACACAAAAATAAATGCACAAAAGCAACAGAGTTACTACTCATTTCAGCTCTTTTCCTTCGGGTTCATGCTCTTTTCGCGACGAGCTCTCCCTCTCTCTCTCTCTCTCTCTCTCTCTCTCTCTCTCTTCCCAGATTCAGATCATCATCATTCGTCTCCTTCATCAACCCCCACCCCGCCTCTTGAATAATCTCCAAATCCCATCCAAAACCCACGTCGAATCTTCCCGCAGCGGCCCTCAGGGACCTTAAAAATCGCATCTTTACCCAGCCACGACCAGGTCCAACCTCTGCTTCTCTATCTCGCCCGAGCAAGAATTGTTGTTTTCGCGCGTTCTCGATGCAATGTTACGGCGAATCTGTCATGGGTTGCCATGTGAATGCCATGTGTTTGCTTGAATTCAATGCAGGTCGATGGGCGGTGCTGGACAAGTGGACGTGAGGAGCGCGGGCGTTGGTGCGATTCGCCGCGGCGGCATGCACGCATAGGCGGGCGGGCGTCCGGCTTCCGGTTTTATACGTGGGGAGGTGGCTTCGGGAATGGCGAATCAGGTGGTGCGGGTGAGGAGGGAGGCGATTGCGGCGTGCATGACGTGCCCTCTCTGCGACAAGCTCCTCAAGGACGCCACCACCATCTCCGAGTGCCTCCATTCGTGTGAGTTGCGGTCGATTGGTTTCTTGTTTCGCTTCGCTCCGAGTCTTCTTGTTGTTTCAGCTCGTGGGTGTTTTGTGTCTTTGGTGCTTCTGATGCGGTTCTTTCTTGTGTTTCTTCGTGATTCACGATCTGGGTTGGTCGGTGTTTTTCTTCGGTTGTTGATATCTGGCCTCTTTTGTCTGTTATCGAAACGTAGGCCATGTCGCTTCTTCGCTGCTTTGTTTTACAAGTGGGGTCTATAACTCTTGTTCCGAAGAATGTGTGCGCGCGTTTTGGTTTCACCAGCCACTGTCTTTATCTTCATCATTATCGGTCTCTAAGGAAAGAAATGAGCTTCGGTTGAGAAGTAAATTGCTGGGATTTCGGGTACCATTCATCAAAAAATCGGCTTGGGTTAACTTTCTGTTCTTCCATAATGCAAGGACTTTCAGCATGTTGACGTGATCTGCAAATGTCAAACGGAAGAATTTCTGACAGATAAATGCATTGATGCTGGCTCACAAAGTATAGGAACTGTAGTTTTTAGTGTTCTTGGATTGATCGATGTGCTGTTTTTGTAAATTTCGTGGTTTTGGAGAGGGAATTATCATCGTGGTGGTTGTTTTGCTTGTAAACATGTTGGGTGACTAACTCCTTAAAATGGTTAAATGTTGATGGACTTTATCATTCCAGTTTGCAGGAAATGCATATATGACAAGATCTCTGCGGAGGAACTTGAATGCTGTCCAATATGCAACATTGATCTAGGTTGTGTGCCACTGGAGAAATTGCGGTGAGTTTGCCTTTCTGGTCATTGATTCCTTTTGATCTTTACCCTCTTTTCTCTTTGTGCATGCGCATGCACATGCGGTAACTTTGATAACATGCATTCCACTCCCCTAGTTTTGGGCTAATGCAATTTATTATTTTTATTTACTGAAACATCCTAAGGAATGAAGCCATATTCAAATCCATTTACTGGTTCTCTCTTCCATCAGAAATTACATCTTTAAAATTTTATTCATGCAGCTGCATAACTGCAGTAGTTTATAATTGTCATGAGCATTAGATAGACCTAGTTGAATTATGCTACTTTAGCATTGTATAAGACATTTGAATTGTATACTAAATTGCATATTTAATTTTTTTTTAGTTCAGTCTTTTAAAAAGTCGAATTGTTTATTTCTTGGGCATAGAGTACTATCATGTTTATTGAGTATCAATAAAGTTCAATTTCTTTCCCTCTGTTTCCCTCCATGCGAGATACAAAACTCTTATCACTTTCAGTTGTCATGCCGTGTCATCAGTTATGAGCTGTTGGTTTACAATACGCATTTAAAAAAAAGGAGGAGAGAGAAATTGAACAAAACAATGGAGAATCTCGAATAGCCTTGAATTAGCATTCTTTCTTTATGCAATTCTGAAGTCCATTGGTTAAGGAACAAAAGATGCTCTGCTCAAGATAATTCCTGCTGTAATTTTTTGGCCTATGAGTGTGATTTTATAGTTTGCTTCAGAAGTCGGTTTCTCTTATCAAACTTATGATGTTATAACACAGGAATTGGTGTGCCTCATGTGCATGACATGATTTTAGTCTTTACCACCATTATGGCATAGAATTATGAAAACTGGGAAGGAAATTACTCTGAGTATTCTGCCTTCAGGAGGGTGTTGGAGAAACATAAGTGTAAATCTAGTGGTATTATTTTTTTTTGAATTAATTTGGTGTTATTACTATGGATCTTCATTGTAATATGATTATGTGTGTGTGTAACAGAACATTAACATCTTGTGATAGTAAGACTTTGTTATAATTCAGCTTGCTCCCTTCTATTCACTCTCAATTTTGGTTTTTTAGCAATATTGTCGACATCTTTGCTGTATACCACAGTTTATGATGAGATGGAGTGGAATGTGCCCTAAGAAACTATATGCTTAATTCAAACTAAAGCTTTGTTTCAGACAAACTATTTTCTACGTCATGTCAATTTCTGCAGTAAGTTAAGAACAAGTTTCAGCTTCTTGAGCATACATCCATATATGCCATGTAGGTCAATTTCATTACAAGTTGATTTCCACCTCTTTTCCCATTTAAATCTTATTGTTAATTAATTGATGAAAAGAAGTTGATGTTTGTCATAGGCCTGATCACAACTTGCAAGATGTGAGGGCAAAGGTTTTCCCATTCAAAAGAAGAAAAGTTAAGGCACCTGAATCTGCGCCTTCCACATCCTTACCCATTAGAAGGAAAGAGAGATCTTTGTCCCAGTTGGTTGTCAACACACCGAAAGTATCATCACAGACTACTATGACTGGTAAAAGAACAAAAGCGACTGCGAGAAAAGCTTCTGTTCTGCAAGGATCTAATTTTTCCATTGAAAAAGCCGTTAAAAAGGAAGAAGATTCTACAGGAGATCGTCTAGAAAGCTCAAGCTCCCCCGAGACTTTAAGCAAGTTTGCGCAGAACATTAGGCAGGTAATGAAGAGCATAATTTTATTACTTTTCATCTTGGTGCTCTTGATTGTTGAGGGTTAAAATGTGGATATAGTCCCCCTTGGAGATGATAGAGCACAATTTCTAAATTAGTACTTGTCTGTTTGCTGAGCAGGGTTTTACTTCCAGTGAGCCTAGTCAGACTGTGCCTGAAAGAAAAACTGGCGATGAAAAAAAGTCACAAGTCTGGGAGCCGTTGCAGTATCTGGTGGAAGTTGCTAATAGGACTAAATCTTCGAGGCCCAGTTTGCAAGGACCTGAGCGAGTCCTTGCAATTGAAGCTCCATTACCTGGTAATAAAATTAAGAATAATAAATTCAAGGTGAAAGTCCAGGATGAGAAAAACGATACTAGTCCAGCATCTACAGAAGTATCGAGACCAAAAAGATTACGTAGGGTTCGTCAAAAAAGGACAGCAGTTTCTGGAGAATCGGGCATTTCACTTCAGGATGTGCTCGATGCAGCTGGCACCAAATGTGAACAAAGAACTGGTCCAATCTGGTTTTCACTTATAGCTTCTGAAGATCAGTAAGGACAACTTTGCCTTTGCAGCTCAAATTAATCCTGAGAATTATAATGAATTCGGTTGAAGCTTCCGTTGAAGCTTCTCACCTCCATTTGTCTACTGATTCAATTTTATGACTTCAGGGAAGGAGATGCACCACTGCCACAAATCCCTGCAAGCTACTTAAGAATAAAGTAAGTTCCTTTTTGCTAGAAACAGCTGTTTCCATTGTTTTAGTAATGCTTGCTTGTCTGATTTTGTTTTCTGGCTGTGCTATCGGATTGTCTTGATTGATTTCTTTCTTGGTAGTTGGTAATGAATTAGAAGAACTTTTGCAATGCTTTAGCAGCTAACCTATAATTATCCTGCTTTCCTTCTCACCATGTAAAACATGACTGGACTTTATGTAAGCAGGCTGACTTATTGGCTGGGTAGTCAGAACAAATGTTAGAAAATCCAATCCAAGAGCTTAAGCTAATAGGTGAAAGGAGACCGCGTGAACATAAAAAGCATTTAGGACTTGTTGTCAAGCGATGCGGGACATACCACGTACCTTCGTGTAAGGGATTACTGGCTCTGTTACCATGTTAGAAAGTCTAACTTAAAAGCTTAAGCTAATAGGTGGAAGGAAATCACATGGATATAAAGAGCATTTAGGACCCCATAGTCAAGCGATGTGGGACAAAATATTTCAACAAAATCCAATTGCAAATTCTTAATGAAGATCCTCGTAGTTATATTTGGTTCTGCTTTATATGGTGGAGCAGGAGAAACTGAAAATAGTAGGACTTCACCAACTATGAAAAGATTTGAGTAACACAACTCAGCACAAGGAGTTTTGCAGACTGATGTAATATTAGATCAGTGTTTAAGAGGTCTGACGAAGTTGAGAAGATGAATGATGTCATTCTACACTGGGTTCAAAATAGAAAATTCAATATGGTTGAATTGAGTATTCTCGATTCATTGGTAGCTTACATGTGCCTAATCAGCATTTGGGTGTGCTAATTGTTGACAAAGAAGGAAAATTAAGTAAGGTGGTCTCCATTTTATGCCAGTTGGCCAGGCAGGCAATGTGTTGTAGAGTTGACATGATGAAATTGTTATTAAAGGTACAAGTGCTGGACTAGCCGCATTCATAGTGTTGACATTAAGAAATGTGACAACAGTTTTTGTTCTTTCCTATCCATCCGTGTTGTTCACTTAGATCCAGCCAGATGAATATGGTTTATCTATATCAGTTGTACTGCACATGCTTTTTATTTAGTGTGTTACAGGGGTTTGGGTGGTAGACATGGCAGGAAATAGTTATGCACTGTGAACTTGCAATGTTGAATCTTGTTAGTTTACCAATCAAACAAACAGCATCAGCATGTCTGTATGTGATGATACATAAGGAAGAATAGATGACGCATCAAGCCGTGTGGAAACCATATAATAAGTTCATGTGATAGAGTTGGTTCCACCTTATTTTTGAAGTTTCATTCTGTTGAGTGGGTGATGATGGCTTGCAGAACATTGCATCCATGGTCTTCACATGTGAAGTTGGTCTTGGAGAATTCTTTCCCTCTGAGTGTGTGTCTAAAATGCTTTGTTCATTATATGGCTTCATGCAGTTCTTACGGATAATTATCTATCTAAAAGGATTATTAGGATGGTATGTTGAAGGAGCAGTATAAACTCTGAAATGTTGAATGCTATGTAGTCTAGATAACTTCTTTGTTTGTGCTTATCTGATGTGGCAGTGGCTATATGTAATCTTTATTTTTTGGTCTAAGCTATAGGTAATCTTGAGTATTTTTTATTCTGTATGTTCACGCATGTCATTTTTCATGGTTTTGGACACAACTACTGGGTTTTTCCCATGGACAACCATCATCGTGTTCCTTTCTCTTCTCGGGAACCGAGTTGCTGTGGTTGTTGTGCATTCTAGTTGCGACAATCATGCATTGTGCAAACCTCAGCTGTATTTCTTTCTGCAATATACCCGGGATGAATGATCTAGTAGAATGCTTGTTTCGAACATTGCACTATGGGCGAGATTCTTGTGGGTCCTTAAATGTTCATCCTTGACCCATTCCATTTCATAGGTAACCTTTTGCCAGCCATTTGGGATGATTTCTTTTTGAATTTCTCTTCTTCTCGCATCAATTTCATGACTTGATTGATCTTTGATAGGATTTTATAACTGTACTCCAGGAAATTTGAAGTATGTACTTGGAAACTGATTTATCTGCATTTTTCTTTTCAGGGATGGGAACTTGCCGGTTTCTTTTATTCAAAAGTACCTGGTGAGGAAACTAGATCTCGCAAGTGAAACTGAGGTATGAAAAAGTGATTCATCATTGCTCTAAACATAGAAATAAAGGAAATCATACCGGGAATGTTTGGTCCTTACATTGTTGCAGTAGAAGAAATTTGTTTTTTCCAACTGATGTTTCTGTCATTTTTGTTAAGAATGTAAACTGCTGTAGTCTTATCCATGCATGCTATTCTATGGTATCAAGAAGTTTAAAAACTGCAGTCCTGCTGGTCCCGACTTTTGAGAGAATAACTGACATGACCACAAAGTAACTTTATTGTGGGTCCTTTACTTCAAAGAGTTAGGTTTTAAATTCAAGATTCTCTTATTCCAGATTCTAATGAATCATCTATCAGAAGCAGTTTCTACCGCTAACACTGGAAAGAATCAGCATTTAAATGAATTTTTCTTCACTAGGGAGAGTGTTCTTATGCCGAGACGGTGCACAACAAATGCATTTGTGTTAGTGTTGCAGATTTGCAATATTGTTGCGGATTTGCAAGGCTACATTTACAGTGTTCTCTGATATTTTTCCCCAGGTCGAAATCAGATGCATGGGACAAACCGTCCTCCCCACATTGCTGTTGTATAATTTGGTTGACTTGTGGTTACAAACGGCGTCCACGTCGGAGAGAGTCCCGGCGATTGTGGGGTCCTCGGCCAAGGATTTCGTGATGGTCCTGGCTTATGCACGAAGGGTGCCTGACCGCTGATCACCCTTCCCTTCATACTTTATTATGTTGATCTCTTTTTTCCTTATTTTTACATCTCATACATGTCCCTATGTTTTACATTATAAATTATATCTGTATCAAGCCCAATGGATAGATCTACATTCACCCACGGCGGTCTGTAAAAACTGTACTTTTACATGAGTTGGTAGTAACATATACATTACTGATTATCTTGAGGATGATAGTTGATTCCTGCTAGAGGGAAATTTATGTCGATGAATTCTCTTTACCATCCGTGCGGTTTTACGTTAATGGTTGAAGAGAAATGGCGGTCTATTACCAGACCCAAATGCATTGATTGTGTATTGAACTTGTCGAAACATCTCAGTGGACCTTTTCATCTTTTTGGGTTTGCTCTTTTCTTGAACTGATCCAAAGGCATGAGCCAGATCTCAAGGTCATGCGAATCTTTCTCCAATGGGAGTTTCGCCAAGAAACCACTCGAAAGTTTGCCTACAAACACCAGATGAAATAGATACATTCTGCTGCTGGCTCACCGCGATGCGTTTCCAGGGTGGCCGGTGGCTGGGAATCATCAGCAGAGTCCATGCAGGACTATATCTTTTGGACCGAGAATCAGCATCAGCAAGTTTTGCATGTTCTTGTAATTGAAAACCGATAACCGATGAAGATGAACTTGAGAATCTCGTGCGATCATGGCTTGGGCCAGCCATTCTTGACACCCGACAGTCGAGTCGGTGGACCTGTCGGAGGAGTAAGAGAATTCGGATGGAAACGACATTGGTCTCGAGGCAATAGCAGTATTGTGAGTCCTAAGATTTAGCAGACTCGGCGGATGGCGAAAGATGCGGCGGTTTTGGGTCTGTCAGACATCAAAGTATTAACACCAGATCCTGCTATGGTTGCTCGCAACAGGACCGGGAAATGAGTTCAATTCCAATTTCAATCTTGTGTTTGGATGGAAGAAAAGGGGTGCTGCCGACAGGACCAGGAAATGAGTTCAATTCCAATTTCAATCTTGTGTTTGGATGGAAGAAACTCAAAAAGGTAACGAGTGGAAACGATCATTGACAAATAATTTCTTTGTTTTGGTTAAATTAAAAAAAGGGAAATATATGGAAAGGGATTTAGATAAGAGAACATTTCAATTTTGGGCTCATTTTTTTTTTATTGATCTTATTTTATTTTTATTTTAAATCTTACTATTGGACTTTTACTCTATTTTCGTATAGAGTGTGAGAGTCGAAATAACTTTTCTCAAATTTGAAGGGAAATAAAAGGGAATTTCACGTTTTTCTTTATAATTGCTTCTTTGCAATTTTTTCCTCTCAAATGTGAAATGGTCCATTTACTAAATCCATATTCCATCATTTGATGTGTGCATCCACGCGCGTAGAATGAGTACTATTCTAATTCCTCTTTTTTCTTCCATATGGTGTGTATGAGAAGGAAATCGAAGGGGAAATCCCATACGGAAGAGAAATGTATAACAATTTAAGATTTTCACTCAGGAACATGGTACCGAGATGGTTGACTTATCTCTTGGTGGGGTTGCGTGGACTGGCCAACCTCGAACTTTGCGTTACTGGTGGTCAAAATAGTCATTATTCAAATCAAATATTTTGTAGCAGCTGTGAAATTCAGACGGCAATGTCTTGAAAGAGTCGCCAGCCTTAGTTGCCTCCTCGATATTAACTTAAAAGAAAAGGGAAAATACACAAGACACCCTACGCAAGAACTCACGAATCTCCACGCCTAAACTCTCTCTCGAACCTTGTGAACCAGGCCGAACACCTGGTGATGCGGAGCTTGAAGCCGAGAAGACAAGGAAACGAAGAGACAAAACGGCTTGGCTTTAGGAGAAGTAATGGGGGCCGACGTTGAAGGACGCTGTAACCATTACCATTCTTTTCAACCTCTAAAATTGGTACTGCCTTCAGAGTCGTGACAACGGCTACTTTCGACTCGTGACACTTCCAGTACTGTTTTGGAGATTTGAGGCATATACGGTTTCTAACAAGGTAATTTCAAGGATGGATAGTCCTCCTAATCTTTGTGGCAGTCGGCATTTCGATAGTAACATTATCCGAAGGGCATCGGTCCGGGATCGCTCCCTGGATTTTTGCTTCCAATTGCAGGCCTTCAGAAAATATTCCAGTCTACTGGGTTTATTCTGCTGAAGCACTTTTAAGGAATTGTAATCTCACTTCAACAGACAATGTTGCTGCCTCGTATGCCGTTTCCGCATGAGTACCAATTGAGACGAGTATCGATATTTGATCTCGAAGAATTTCGAAATGCCCATCAAGTATCAGATAACCACTAATGCCAGCACTCTCGTACTATCGATTTTCGAGAACGTGTTTGAATTAAGAGTAGTCTTATAGCAATTTAGTCTGTCTGCTTGACATACAAACACCTTGACAATATTGAACCGAGAGTCACCTGCCTCCACAAATTCCTCAATAGTACTGCCATTGAACAGTTTAACTTGATCAACAGATGTCAAGCCCCGCCCCTCCTCATTTCTTTTATAGGAAAATCCCAGTAAATTCAAGAAGCCATCTTTTCAAAAAATGGGAGTTCAACTAATACTGCCTTATAACAAACAAAATCTCATTTTGATGCCAAACCCTCTTTGCGAACTGATTGACATTTTCCAAGCACTAACAAAAACAACAAGAGCTCAAGCACAAGCTGCTCCAGCGTTTCAGGGTGTGCTCAATCCAAATACATTCATTAACATACAGATGAGATTTTGTTATAAGCAAAGAAGGGAGAAACAAGTGAATGGCCATGATAGCAAAAAACCTAACTGTTTCTATCGTTAGCCCTTCATATTGTTGACTGGAGCTAAACCAACTACTCGAACATGTGGAGGATGACACGCAAACACAAAACGCACATCAGAAAGAAAAGAAAGGGCGTGAAGATGTCCCTTGGTTTTATAGATCTTTTCACATAAATGATGACAAAAGCATGGATTTAACTTGCACCAACTAAAAGATAAATAATTTATCATCGTTGGGTCTTGGCTTTCTCTTTCAGAATGAATTCTTAAACTCAATGATTTACTCACAGGCCATACTACAAAGCTACAAGGCAGCCATTAGAGTACCCACCGATGTGACACAAACCCCCGCCAATCATGTTCAGACCAGAACGCATCACCTTGTCCAGATTTTTCACAGTTTTGAATAAGGGAAAGCACCAATCTAAGCAGCTATCCCTCCCTAACAACTAGAGATGGATATAGACTCATCTGGGTCTTTCTGTTCCAACAAAAGCACCGTATCCAAACCCCTGAAAGGGCAACGATTTTTAGTATCCATGACACTAGTGTGATTCTAGATATTTTCCAATAGGGTTCCACAAATTAATATGCACAAAAGACTAATAAAGCTCAACAAAGAAAGGACTCAACTTTCATTAAGTAAACAACAAAAGAATAAAGAGTCATGACACAGAGCACACTCAAAAACCAGAGGCTTGTCACTTGCTTGCTAAAAATTTTGCCACAAGTATATCAACTATGACCCCAAGTCACCCATCAGAAAAGAAAAACAAAGCTTCAAGTTTACTCCATGCCATACAGTATAGAAATGGCAAAGTCATGGAAAATTCCTGACATTGAGAAAAATGTCACTGAAGCATAATTTTCAGCATGCATTTTATCGTTCAAATAGAGCCAGAGACTCCAAGGCATCAAACTTCCTAGCATGTTCTACTCTTCTATTTTGACAGATACCATGTTCTACTTGAGCTCAAAGAATAAGAACCTCCCTCAAAATCCAGTTAAACTCCAACACATGACAATCAAAGTAACCACAGAATGACGATGCAGCTTATTATATGCAGAGCAGAAAAAAGATCGGCAATTTGACGAAAGGAAGAACACAATGGAATGGAAGCAAAAGGTGCAGCTGATTGTAATCTTATCTCCAGTAGTATCAGGTCAATCTACACTGGCCATTATACAAACGATTGCCCACTAGAGAAAAAAAAGGAATGAAACCAGTGGTACTCACTACCCAGCATCAACTGATGATGCCATCCAATTAAACCTCCGCAGCAAGAACCGAGTCGTCCTCAATTCACCACAAGAACTACCCGTTCAGCTCCTGGAAACCCAATCTCGCGTCCCAAGGAGGACCTAGTTCGCCGCAATCAGAGGAATTGCGCGCCGAATACATTTAGATGCTGGTGTATCCAGCACGCGTGGGGCTTCCCACGAACGACCGCAACCCGCCGTCGCCGGCATCTTGGTCGTCGTTATACAGGTCCTCCGTGCCCCGGAACGTGGCGTGCAAGGCCACCACGGCAGCCCCAATCAGGAGCGAGACGAGCACGTTCAGCCACACGCTCGTCAGGATCAGGGCCACGACCGTGACCACCCCGAGGAACCCTAGCACGAGGCGGTCGTCGACCGTCCGGCCGAGCAGGACCAGGGGCTCGTCCCTGAAGAAGTAGAGGTAGAACCACGCGACGAAGACGACGATGAAGACGATCATGGAGATCGGGTGCCAGAGGAGGCTGAGGAAGAGGATGCCGAGGGCGATCATGGCGTAGTTGACGCGGAAGTAGTCGAGGTTGCGCCCGATCCGGACGCCGGCCTCGCCGAGGGAGTCGGGGCGGGAGAGGGAGGGGAGGCTGAGGAACTGGGGCCAGGGGCGGCGCGTGGCGAAGAAGGACTGGCCGGCGCGCGGCATGAGCCGCGACGTGGCGGTGGTGTCGGCGAACGGCGACGACGACGACATCGGGTTCCGACGGCGCTGCTTCTCGACGGGTGCAGAGCGCGCGGCGGAGGAGGAGATGAAAGCGACGGCGACGGCGAGGATGCGGAGGGTCTGCTCTGCTCTGTCGATTTGAGAATCGGATCCTCCGATGTTTTTGCGTTTCGGGCTTGTCGAGGTTCGGAAGGGAGGGGCGGGGCGGTAAACGACGAAGACGGCGTCGTATATAATGGGTTTAGGAGGAGAGCGCTGGTGGTTGGAATTTCGAATGTGAAGTCGGCACCGGGTTATAGGTCCGCCTTTATTTATTTATTTATTTATTTTTATTTATTTTTAAATTTTTTTTGGTCGTATGGGTCTGCTTGTTTTCGAAGGTGTGGTATGTGTGGAAAATGATATAGTCTAAAATTTTGACTCGATAGGTAAAGTGATTATTAAAATTTTTAATTTGTTTAATGTGATTCTTAAAATTTAGTTCAATTTGTAATATAGCCATGGATTTTAAATTTGTGTAATGTGGTTATTGGACTTGTTATACATATTCAATTTAGTTCATGAACTATATAAAAATATTCAATGTTGCTCTTGAACTTAAATTAATAGAAGGATAAGATTGGGCATTTTCATGTAACTCAAGAACTAAATTGAACATATATCAAATATTAAGTAATCGCATTAAAAAAATTAGAAATTTATGGATAACATTGTATATTGGATAAAATTTCAAGGATCATATTAAATAAATTAAAATTTTAGTGACCATATTACATATTGAGCTAAAATTCAATTCAAATTGAATGAATTCAAAACGATGTTACTGCACCCATTTGTGTCATTATCTTAAGGAAAATCATTTTCAGGAAATTGTTTTCCAACTTTTGACGTTTAAATGATGGAAAATTAATTGATTTAGGCAAAATGTTTATCGTGAACTAAAAATAAGTTTAGATTAAGGAAAAACAACTTTCTTTTTTGATAAGAAGGAAAATAATTTTCCTAAATCACCAAACAAATGAAAGGATTACAAATAAACAAGTTTTCAAGAACTTTTTCCATTTCATGATCACCAAGCGACATATTGGATTTGATTTGCTATGGCAAGACTTGATTGGAAAAAAATAAATAAACAAGTAAAATTTAAAATAAACAAGTAGAAGGACTACATTAAGAAATTATACAACTACTTTTTCAAAAAATGATCATTTGTATTGTTAGAAATAATTAATAAATAGAAAATATTTTTTGTTATATAAAATACTTTCATTAACAATAACGATTTATGTCTAAACATTTTCGTGAATGGTGAAAATAATTTTCGTTTATTAATTTTCACAGTCAATATAATTGATTATTTTTAGGAAAATATTTTTCAAATCATTTATTTTATTTTTCGTGAAACAAACGGAGTTTAAAACTTATTGAAAATTGCTAAGTTGGCACGAGTATTGACGCGTAGTTTTTAGTTATACAAGCTTCTAAATAAAAAGTGACATTTTTGGTCTCTTTACTTATTGTAATGCTCAATTTAATCCTCGTACTTTGTTTTTGTAACCATGTTAGTCCTCATAGCGTTGATCGGTGAGATTTTAAGTATGATTTTTCACATTTCCATTACAAGCAAGACTTATATTATGTGGATTATTGTTTAATATATGAAATGTGTAATATTGCCTTCTATTTGACCTAGGCAAATAAAGGTGGGGGCCCACAAGCACAAAAAAAGAAAATGAAAATAATGTTGAAAAGTCAACAAAAGCATAACCGTGACGCTTGGGCAATTTAAGGGCAAGAGCTTGCTCACACAAAGAGAGGAAAGAAAGAGGAAAAAGAAGAAGAAGAAAGAAGAAATGGCTTTGCGCGTACTCACCACATGCGCTTAGCCAAGTTGATTCAACTTCGATTGACAATGTCTAGTAAGTGCTTGTGTCCTTTGTTTATTTAATTAGAGTAATTTTTGGAGTTAGATTGTATATTTGAAATTGAAAATCAAGTCACCAAGTTCAATTTTTGAGTTGTTGAATTATGGGATTATATGGAAATGGTGGAGTATGTTGTAAAGCCATGGGGTTTGATGGGGGTTGATTTAGAGTAACGATTTAGTTGGAGCGAAAGTTTAGGATTTAAAGTGTGGGTTCCACGTTGCATTTAGGTTGAGTGAGCGATTTGTTGTCATATATGAGTTATTTTGTTAGCATTTAAGCATAGTATAGCCGTTTCGTAGTTGAGATAAAATTTTACTTAATTTTGACTTCGATTCTCCTTTAAATTGATAGGATTATGAGATCACTAGGTTGTTTAGTGACGTGTTGTTTGGTTTGGGCATTCCCAAGTGAGTGGTTTCTATATCTTTTATGAATTTATAACTCATGTTTGGAAAGTGATAGATATTTGAATATCGTACAAGTTATTAAGCATTTTCATTGCATAAAATCTATAATGGACAATTTACTATGATTTGGTATCTATGAATGGTTTTACAAAAGGTATTATGAAAGAATATTTCTATGTATGGCTTTGTAAATCAGTTTAACAAATGAGTTTTGAAATAAATGAAAAATACTTTACAAAAATATTAGTAAAAAATGTGCTAATTTGTAGAAGGTTTTATGTGTTGGTTTATGAAATATGTTATATTTGTTGAATATGGGAAATATTATATATTTTAGTTTGTGATACTGTTTTACGATATTGATTTTGAATTGACTTGTGAATTGTGAATAATGTTGTCGTGAGTTTGTTTTGGTACTCAATATTGTTGTGAGCCTATTAAGAGGCTTATAGGCATGTATACTAGTTTATGATATTGACTAGCTATCACCAACATAGGTAGAGATTTTGCTAAATGGGGAGCTTAGTTGCCTTGTCATGGGGTATTATGCAAGGTCATGGTTAATATCTACGCATGAAATCAGCCAATGGAATGGATCATTGGTATGTGATGTGATACGAGTTTGGCTAATGGAATAAACCATTGGTGCATAATCTTATATTGATCAATGATATGGATTATTGACATGTGATTTAATGAGATTGATCAATGGATTGGACTACTAATTATTTGTTTTGTTATTATTGATGAAAATGATATTTCTGTTATGACTACTATTTTGTTGAAATATTATATAACTCAATTTGATATTGTTAGTTTGCTATATACTAAATTTGGGGTATTAAGTTTTGGTATAGCTTTATAAATATGCATAATGGATACTTGATCTTTTTAGAAGAGACACACTACTTACTGGGCTGTGGTTACTCATTTCATTCATCTTTTTGTCTTTTTTCAGGTTCTTCAATTAGTGTTCGATAAAATGAGAGCATTATTGATGGGAGCTTTTGGGAGTTGGACTTTTGAGTGTAGTTTGAGGTTGTGTTTTTTGGATGGAATGTTGATTTGTCATTTCCCCTATCTCTTTAGGATTTAGGGCATGACATTTTTTTGATATCAAACTTAGGTTATGACATTAGGTATAGATTTTATAGGACATTGTGAGGTTGCATTTTAGTTTATAATATATTAGTCTTTTATTAGGTATTAAGGTGTATGTTTCTTTTTAGTGTAAGTGATCATCGATTTTAATTTAGAGAAGCATGCTTCGCCTTGTAAGGGAAACCAAAGGCCAATGAGTTGTTACCTTTGATATTAAAATATATCTCTAAGCTGTTCAAGGTGTGATTTTGACAAGGAGAGGGGGATATAAGTCATGACCCATAGGAATGGAGCAAGACAGGGTGCTCAAGTGATGTAGTTCATAAATGTTCTATTGCTGATATCGAGGATGGTCAACTATAGCATATTCGGTGGGACATGCTTCGTTTGCATGAAAGACAAGCCTTATTTGATTTGCTCATAAGAGTTGAGAGGGAATGACAAAGGGAACTTCATAATTTGTTGGGAGTATCGGGCTGTTTCTGATTTTGCTCATCGTAATCATATTTAGAACCTAGTATGACGGTGATTTTTGCAAAATGAAAGATCCGTTGAAGAAGAGGGCATCCTTCTACAATAGCAAGTGAATTGGTTCAATTGTGACTACAACACGCTGTTTTTGATTTAAGGGAAGAATCCTATAGACTAGAAACTTTTCTTTGGGGTCAAGCAAATATGCAACCTAATTCTGCATTTGTTGATGTTGACAATGAGTCAAGAAATGTGAAGACTCTTGGAACTTCACTATATTGATTATTAAGAATGGGCAAAAGCATAAATTGAGATTTATTCAAATTTCGAGGATGAAATTTCTTTTAAAGAGGGTAGATTGTAATAGGAAAAAAAACAAAACAAAAGAATGCTATAAAGTCAACAAAAGTGGAAGAATGTTGAAAAGTCAACAAAAGCATAATAGTTGTAACATTCTGAAAATTGACGCATTTTAGCCCGATTTTAATCCGATTTTGGGAACCGATTTCTCGGTGATATCAAGACTAAATACTTGGACGTCGTCTCATTTATTTTGTGATTTTCCGTTGGACACGGAAGCGTCGGAAAAAGGAAAATTGGACTAGAATTCGAGCCCGCGGGTGGGCCGGCCCAAGACCGGCGGCCCAATGGGCCTTGCACCCATTTAGCCCAGCCCAAGAGGGGCCCAAGTTGGCCCAAGTTCCCCTCCATTTCCAGCCCATGGGCTTCTCTCTTAGGCCTTTTGCTTTTGTGCCCAAGTGGGCATTGTTTTTGCTTTGTTTTTGATTGGTTCTTGAAAGCCACTTGCCTTGGCCTTATCCTAGTCTCCAGCAGCTCCTTCTCTCTCCTCTTTCTCCCCCAAAATTCGTGCACCAGCCCAGCCACCACTCTCTCTCTCCCTTTTTCTCTTCCATTTCTGCTATTTCTTGCTGTCTTTGCTGTTTTCCAGCCGGAAAACGGCCTTGCCGCAGTCACCGGAGCCGCCACCACCGCCCAAAGTGTAGTCCTGGAAGTTAGGAAGCTAGCCGCGCACCCTTGGTCACCCTTGGTCGCCGTTAGCCGCCCGTTTTGGCCTTTTTCGCTCAGCTGCACCGGTTCCGCGTGAACATTAACCAGCTTTTTTTGCCATCGGTTGTCATCCGTTGCCATCCCCAAGCTTACCCCTCGTAGCCCTTGTTCCCCTCTACGCGCCGGTGTCGCCGGATTTACGATCAAAGTAAGTTAACTTCCTAATCCTTGTTTAAGGGTTAATCTTGCTTAGGGTTAATTAGTTTAATTTTTGTGCTTGGTTAATTATGGGTTAGTTTGTTAATGGTGGCTGAGTTAATTAAGGCGACTAGGGTTAGATTAATTGACCGAGTTAGTTTTAAAAGTAACTAGGGTTAATTAATAAAAGTAACCATGGTTAGTTTTAAAAGTAACCAAGGTTAGAATTTAACTATGGTTAGGTTAATTTGACCATGGTTAGGTTAATTTGTTAACCATGGTTAATTTTATTTTTATTTATTTATTTTCGGACGAATTTACTGTTTATAAATTACTGTTCACGGCACTGTTCATGCAGAAGCTAATTTTTGGTTTATTTTGATGTGTTCTTGGTTGTTATGATTTATTGAAGTGCCGATTGTTAATTATACTCGTGAATATTGATGAAATGCGTGATCGAATGCTGATTGGAAATTGGATTTTGGAATTGTCGAGTGGTATTGCATGACATGTTGCGTGGGTTATTTGAAATGGCATGTCGCATGAGCATGAGTGCATGAGCGATGTTGCATTCACGACCAAGCAAAAGCAAAGACAAGAATGAACTATTTGCGGATGTGTTGCATGGTCAGATTAAAGTTGATAGCCCGGTTGAGCCGGATGACCGCCAATCCTTCGGGGTTGTGCTGTGACCATTGGGTCGCCTGACAGTGGTCAAATGCAGAGTCGCGGTTGAGGCCGGGTCCATGCTCCTTATGGAATGCTGTCGGTGGGGGAGAGCCCATGACGTCGCCGTGCCTCACGGGAGAGGACGATGCCTGGTTTACGACCAGTTGACCGCCAACGATAAGGTTGTGCCGTGGCCTAGAGGGTCGCAATAATCGGAGCATTGTGGGTGTGAGATTTGAGAAAGCTGTGTGTAATGCTTTGATTATTCGCATGTCTCTTAATGTCATGATGAATTAAATGACAGTTTCTGCAGGTCGCGTGTGCCAAGGCTAGGTAGGGTCGCTTGTGATTGTACCTGTTTATTAAACTGTCTTCTGTGGTTATCTCTCTGAGATGGTATTGCATTGATTGCTGTATTAGGTTGTATGTTAAACTCCCGAGGCGAGCGAAGTTCCTAACCGGGGCTTAGGACTTTAACTTGCCGAGTTTATCTCAACCCGTCGTGGTTAACCTTTTCAGGACCTAGATGACGCAGTACCCGGTACGCTTTGGCGCCTCGGTGGGCATGAGCACCACCGTCACTTTGCGGCTCGCCCCGGGCCGCAATTTTCTGTTCGAGCACCATGTGACGACTGTGTGGGTGGATGAAGGGTCGAGGCACCATCGCGCGCCCCACGTCTTCAAAGCGTGGTTTATTCGACAGCATGGCATTCTGCATGGTCCCCTCCGAGGTTTCAATGGGCCGGCTCCTCCTGTGGGGTCGACCAAGGAGGTCTGGGATCCCATGGACCTGGATCCCCTTGACGGCGAGATTTGTGACCCGAGGATCGAGATGAGTGATCCCTCTGAGGAGGGTGATCCCTCTAAGGAGAGTGATCCCTCTGAGGCTAGCGAGTAGGCTGCTGTGGCCTATTCTCCTTTTGACGAGCCCTCCCCCACCTGTACAATGTTAGGTTAACCAAGCCGGTCCCTTTTTGAGTAGGCCTCAGCTTTTTGCCTGTAGTAAGGCGTGTGTATATGTGCTGTAGTTCGGCTAACCTTCATATATATATATAAAATGGTGTTTGTCTTTCCTCTACTACTGTTGTTGCTATTGTTGCTATCCCTGTTGTTTAATTTGTTGGGAGTATTCGTTTCCGCATGTGCATAATTACATGATAAAAAGAATTGGTCGACGAAAGTACCTGGGACGTTGTACAACTAGACCTCAAGTGAAATGGGGTTGCCGCAAACTCGAGAGTCGGGGCGTGACAATAGTGACGCTCGGGCCATTTAAGACTGAGGGCTTGCTTGCCCAAGGAGAGGAAACAAAAAGAAAAAAAAGAAAGAAAGACAAAAAGAAGAAGAGGAAAGAAAAAAAGGGAAAAAGAGAGGGCTTTGTGCATACTCGCTATGGACGTCTCACTAAGCTAATTCAACTCCAATTTGCAATATCTGGTAAATGCTCGTGCTCTTCCTTCATCTAATGGGAATAGTTTGGAGTTAGGTCGTATATTTGAATTTTTGTGAAATTGAACTATGAAATCTGATTTTTAAGTTGTTGAGCTATGAGATTTAATGGAAATGGTTGAGTATGCGGTTGTAGAGCCATGGGGTTTGATGGATGTTGATTTGGAGTAATGGTTAGTTAGAGTGAAATTTTAGAGTTTTGGTGGGTTTTGTGTTGTGTTTAGGTTTGATTAATTGCTTTGAGGGAGAGATTTGTTGTTGCATACGAGTTGTTTGTTAGCATTTAAATGTGGTATAGCTGATTCGTAGTTGAGCTAAAGTGTACATAGTTTTAACATCGATTCTCCTTTAAATTGATAGGATTACGAGATCATCGAGTCATTTAACGATGCATTGTTTGGCGAGCATTCTCAGATGAGTTGTGTTATATCTTCTATGAATTTATAAACTTATGTCTTGAAAGTGATAAATATCTGAGAATCGTTGAGTTATTAAGGCATGTTTATTACATAAAATATGGATTGAGTTTGTGAATGGTTTTACATAAGGTATTATGAAATGATATTTATATGTATGTCTTTATGAACTGGTTAATGAAATGAGTTCTGAAATGATATGAGAAATACTTTACAAAAATATGACATTTTTGTTATGATTATAGTTTTGTTGAAATCTTATATAACTCATTTTGATCTTGCAAGTTTGCTATATATTGGATTTGGCATATTAAGTTTTGGTATGGCCTTACAAATATACATAATGGATGCTTGATATGTTTAGAAGAGACATAACTACTCATTGGGTTGCGCTTACTCATTCTATTTATCTTTTGTGTTTTTCAGGTCTCTTGGTTAGTGGTCGACAGAGTGAGTGTTATTGACAGGAATTTTTGGGAGTTGGACTTCTAGTTATAATTTGAGACTGCGTTTTTGGGTGGAAAGATCATTGTGTCTTTTACTTTTATTCTTGTGGGATTCGAGGTGTGACAATAAGTATTTGCATAAGCATTTTTAATAAATTTTGATGACTTTTATTAGTAATATTTGATTTAACTTTCTTAAAATCTCTTAGTAATTGAGAGTTGAGATTGACACTTAATAGCCTCCCTCCCATATGAGCAAGTTTACAATCATTAGGATGCACACTTGCTGGTATGACTATTATCGGAATAATTTTCACAAATTATCTATAACATTTTGCATATTTCATAAACTATTTATGATATGTTAATGCAAATTCATGCTTAAAATGAGGATGTCATTGTTGCTATGTACAATGAAATTAATTATAATTGGCTATCAACGTGATAGGATAAACTTACAAAAGTAGAAATCAATTATTAATAGTTGGTCTTGATTTGACATTTTCATAAAATTTCAGACAAAAATGTGATAAAAAGAATTAAATTGTCATTGCAAAAATGACATGGAGACTAGAAAGCAAAGTACATGGACTAAAGTTGATGGTTTTCAAAAGCATAAGAACCAAAAAGTGTAATTTGTCTTAGAGATTTGTACATGCAAGTGTCGTGTCGTATGTCATTATAGTCGGTATTGACTTAGCACTTTGTAATGAATTTTCAATTGATATTTAACGCTAATACTTTAGTAGTTGCCGGTGGGTAGTATAAAGACTTGTATTGTCATCGAACAATGTAGAATGACCAAAAGTGAATTCCCTCAATATTATAGGGGTTCCAAAATGTAATTTCCCTAAAATTGATTTATTAAAACTAATCTACATTCAAAGAACATTGTGGTGAATTCTCTTTATAGTATTTTAGAGTGATTAGTATTAAAATCAAACAAAGGATAACATTCGAAAGTGAATTCCCTCGGTACCATAGGGTTCAAAAATGTAATTTTCCCAAAATTAATGTAGCATCATCGAAAACCGATCTTGTAAGGATCGGCCATAAGATCTTGAATGAGTTGATCATGGGCCGTTGGCCATGGATCGATTGGTTTGATTGGCAAGGATCAATGATCGGTCATGGTCCGATCGACCGACTGGTCACGAACTGATCAAGGCGTTGGCCATTAAAGGTATACCAACCATACCAATGGGAACGGACTGCTAGCTCATAAGATGACTTTTCGGTCACGAGGATTGGTCGTGGGATGATTTTGGATCGGCGGATGGTCATGGGTCGAATCAACCGGTCATAACGCCTGGCCGCGGGTGATTCCGCCTGGCTATGCACCGATACATGGACTATCCAACTTGATCAAAAGTGATCGTCTTTCAACAAAAAATGCATCATTTCCCATTTAATTCTTAGTGACTGGAAATGAATCTTGAATTGATGAAATCTGATCATGGATCGGTAATGCACCGACCATGAACCATGCGGATGGATCAGGCGTCAATTGGAATGAGCCTCAGGATAGACCCGGCTATTCTGTCATAATTCTTAAGGTCCATAAGTGCCTTGGCTTAGTGCTAGGCCATGGGTAGCTTTGGAATTGACCTTGAATCGATTGGAGGACCAATGACCGAATTATGAGGGAAAGTCGCACTGGGCTTGGTAGTAGGCCCGGGGACCGGCCCGAGGGCCAGTCCTAGAGCCACCCAGGGCCGATTGTGCCGACCAAAGGGCCGACCCTCATGGCCAACCCACTGCCTAAGGAAGTCGTTTGGATGAATTTGGGGTATGTGGCCTAGACCCCGGGCATATGTAAATTGATTTTCCGAGACATGTCATATGATCCCTTTTCCAGCCCCGGAACCGATTCAGATGGTGGAATTCTCCGGACCTCCTTCTTGCGTAAGAAAAGGACAAAAGAGGAAGAAGTCTCTAGAAACCCTCATTAAATGCATTGGATAAGCCTTATCTCTTACCTTTCAAAGCTCATGATTGCGGTAAAAAATATCTAGGGGGAAATGATGAGGGTAGATTACATATGGACCAATGGAAAAGTGCAAAGGGGGCCACCAATAATGACACCTAGGAGCCTAGACCGCTAAATAATCCCTTTTTAGGCCACCTAATCATTTTAGGCTCAATTATTGGTGGGGTAGGCTTGCCACTTGGAAGCTTCGGAATGGACCATTTGGATCGGTAATTATGATATCAGGTAGTATAAATAGGAGGAGAGTCTTCACTCCTCACTCTTTGCCATCCATTTTCCTCCTCCTCCACTCTCTTGGCCGCCCCTCATCCCACGCCTCTTGCTCTCTCCTCTTCGGCTCACAAGCCAAATCGCCACTCCCCTAGCTGTGTCCTTAGGTCAAGGGTCATTCAGGTAAGTATAGGTTCTTCCTTTTTCTAGTATCGTTCATGATGTCGTTGACCCTAGGAAACTCTTTCGAACAAGCCGATGGTAGGTCGATTGAAAATGATGTATTCTATGCTTTGTTAATGTATTTGGATTCTTGTATGAATGGAATGAAGTCACGGTTCATTGCTTTTGTTCGGTACAAGTCGAGGTTCGCCCATAGCCATAAGATGTGATTCGGTATTGAGGCGTACTGAGTTCACGTCTTGGATTGGTGCGGGGTTCCTCCATGCTTGACACTCGAGCGGAACCTTGGGCTTAGGCTAGTTCGTGTTATTATTGTCACAAGAATTCATGATTTTATGACACGTGCAATATGTTTGAGCACGGGATGCATATTTCACGGCACATGCATTATGTTTGAACATGAGAAGCATAATTCATGACACGTGCAATATGTTTGAGCATGAGAAGCATAATTCATGTCACGTGCATTATATTTAAGCATGAGAAGCGTGATCCATGGCATATGCATGAGGCTTGAGCACACCCTTGAGAGGGGAATTAGTGTTTGAGCAAAGATAAGAAAATTTAAGAAAATCTGGCTAGAGACTTGGGTTTGAGTCCTGAGCATATTAACTGGGTTTGAGTCGTAGAGGCTGGCAACTAGCTAGGAGCTTGGTTAGAAAGCCCAAATTGAATTGGGTTTGAGTCCCAAGACGGTTTCGGGAAGACTTGGGTTTGAGTTTCGAGCATATTAATTGGGTTTGAGTCCCAGAGGCTGGCAACTAGCCAGGAGCCCGATTAGAAAGCCCGAATTGAATTGGGTTTGAGTCCCAAGACAGCTCTGGGAAGACTTGGGTTCGAGTCCTGAGCACAAGAGAAAAGATGAATAAACATGGCATGCATGAGTAAGAAAAAAAAGCTAGAAAGGCATAAGCTCATGGTATGCATCATGTTCACGAATCATAGTAAGAGTTGCCATTTCACGTGCAAGAAGCATGTTTGTATCTTTGAAATTGGTTTGCCTTCGACATGGTTTGCATGAGATGTTTGACTGGAGTGATGATTTTGTGATGTGCTAGTCGAAGGTAAAGACTATGCTTATTGAGTATTCCAAGTACTCACCCTTATTTTCTTACTGGTACTTAACAAGCATGGCCATTTACTTTGGGTGTCATGTAAAAATTGATGTATCGTATACAGACATAATAGATGTAGAAACGAACATCACGTATCAGAAAGTCACGTCAACGGTTTGGGTCGAGAAGGGATATAATGAGTTAATCCTGATATTATTTGAGGCCTGGTATAGGTGGTATGATGGAGCTTGGGTAGGACCGCTTCGAGGTTTCGACATTCCCGGCCGACCCATCCAAAGACTCGGATTAGGCTTATGTGTGTACCGACCAAGTAGTGGCTATAGGGTTCCCAAATTTTGGGCTAGTACCTCCATAGCGGAGATAGGGAAACCTTAGTTTGTGATGTTGTAAAATGGCCCAAGTTTTGATGTAGAATATGAGGCCAAGATTAGCCGTGTACTCTTTACCACGTGTATAATATAATCGAAGTTGTAGTGTGTATCTCACGTTCCCATGTTGTTTGTGTGTTGGGGAAAATTGTGATGTCATGCATTCCGCTTACCCATTATAATAAGACAAATGAATTTGGGACGGCGAAAAAACCTGGGATGTCGCAAAATAACCCGCAACTCGATGCCTCGAGCTAAGGGAGTCGTGACAATTAATCTACATTTAAAAGAACATTGTGCTGATTCTCTTTTAGGATTTTGAATATGACCTATTTATTTAGACATCCACTTACATTCTACCATGGAAATGAGGCCTAGCATAATCGGTGGATTTAAGTGACCCCACTTCAAAATATTTTTTGTTTATCATACATAAAAATCTTAGTTTTCATATTAAAATGATCCTATTATATCAAGGATTTGATCTTCACTAATGTTCCATTTGTTTTGCGAAAAAAAAAAAAAATGATTTGCAAAATATTTTCTTAAAAATGATCGCCCTGTATCTTGCTTCAAATAATTAGCTAATGAAAAATGCTTTCATTACTAATAACAATTTATGTTCAAATATTTCCATGAACGATGAAAGTATTTTTTTTTTCCTGAAAATTGACCAGAATTTTGATAAAAGTCTATGACTTGACTCAACTAGTTGAAATACTTAAGACTTGAATACACTCAATACGAGGATAAGGTTTAGAGCTTGTAGTGCAAATTTCTCCCGTGACGCAAAGTTGACTCACCGCTATCATGAGATCAAAAAGTTCACTTCGATTGATAAAAATTATACAAGTACCGCTTTCATTCTTTCCCCCTATAAGTCTCTCTGCCCATCTAACCAAAATTTTTTAGAAAAAAAGAACAATTTCTCCACTCATCCAACTATGGAATTACGGAAAAAGAATTCACCATTGCCTCCTAAATTAATGATTGAGAGTTGTTAGAGGTAGGTGTGTCAAAAACACCTAAACGAACTGAAAATTTCGGATCGTCTCGTTTGGGTAATAAATAAAGGAATTCGGGTTGTTTGACGGTTCGATTTGGCCCAACTCAATTTTTATTTCCTTTTTCTTCCCTTCTCAATGGCATTTCAAAGATTCATAAAAAAACATTATAATTCATCAAAAGAGAATATTTAAAGATTCAACCCAAAAATTGACAAAAATGAGTTCTCGGCGTAGGAAAGGTGTTGCTGGTGTAAGAGATTGGCAAGCAAGTTCTATCATTCAACTTGTGGCTTCATTGTTGCACCATTGGCTAATTTCATTCTTCAGAGTCGTGGACGAAAATTGTGAGTAGAGTCATACAAATTACTATTTGTAACATAAAGAAAGTACCTTGCAAACTGGAGCATTGTTAGAAAACATATGTTGATATTTTCCTCATGATTGGAAAAATTCACAATATCAATAATTAATCGGGTCTTTTAAAAGATTTTCCTCATATGTTCTTTTGGCGATAATGGAAACTTCTTGAATATAATTGAATCTGTGGGAAAATATTAATTTTGTTAAACGAAGAGATGGGGAGATCTTGGTCATTCATCATTATGATATGTTATCACGCTTTTGATTGTATTTGTATATCTTTGCAGGCACTTGCGTTGCCAAGTTAAGCTATTGTATAAGATTTAACCTGACTGAATATGTGCCCAATTAATGTTTTGGCATTTCAAGAAATTGAACTTCCTATGCGATTTTGCTAGTTTCACTTGTTGCTAAATTTCTTTGTCCAACATATTTGAAATAAGCTTAGAATGAATGTTTATAATGAACCAAATGTGATAGACTAGGTTCGGAATAACTTGATGCTTAATCGGGGCATATGCTTGAAAAATAAATAATCGGAAAACCTTACCCAAACTGCATTTGTTTGGTTAGATTTGGGTAGAAACCATTCTGATTCCAAATAATTGGGTTTGGTTCGTGTATCGTGAAAACTCGAACCAAATTGAACTGTTGACAATCCTAGCGAGAAGTGGCACAAACCTCGATATTGTCATGGAAGCATGTAAACCCGGTCGATCAAAATTGTTAAATTAAGGGTTATATATTATGAAAAACCCAAAACCGGGAAACCCGTGACAAATTTAACAAAAAACTAATTTTTTGACCAGCAAAAACCCCAAATTCTTATACCTTTGATAAATTTTACCCAAAACTCGTATACTTGTGATAAATTTACCCTCTGTTAGTTTTTGTTAAATTTAACTGTCAAATTACAGAGCTGGATGACACGTGATAGTTGACTAAAATACCAGTTTGGAATATTACTTTTCGTTTGTCATAATTGTACTAGTTTTGTGTTTTTTTTTTTGTGATATTAATTCAATTTAATGGATGATATGTTAGTTACAAATGTACCAATTTGTGAATTTTGAAGGTCAACAAATTAGTTTGGGTAAATTTGTCATAAATGTAAAAGTTTAGGGTTTTTCATGGTCAAAAAACAAATTTGAGGTAAATTTATCCTAAGATGTATTAATTTGAGATCTTTCGTGATATTAACCCTTAAATTAATGTGGGTCTCACATGTGTCAAGTGCATATAAAAAATTCTTCACAGTACCATCTCTTTGATAGGTTCTTTCATTTGAAATTGTGGATCAATAGTTTCATATTTGACCCCTTGTTGGCACTCAAAATTAACAATGTTATCACATGCTGGTCACATGGGTAAAAATCACATCGGGGCCGAACAAAATTATTTATAAGCCCTATGAATCTTGGCACGTTACTAGTTGTTGATGAGTATACTAAAAGAAGTTGGTGATCAATAATGAGGAAGGCACATGTCCAAATGTCATGATGCGGGTTTTGGCGGTAAATTTCAAAAGTGAAGTGCGCGAAAGGAAGGCAATTGATGATCAAAGACCCAACCAAGGAAGTTATTGTCAGTGGTAAATGTATGATTGAAGCGGTTACAAAACAAATTGGCTAAAGAATAGGAAATGTGCTAAGGACCAGAGGAGGCAATTCAAATTGATAACCTCTTGATGGTTATGAGATATTCAAGGTTAGAACACTAGGAGTGCCAAAACTTTCATATGGCGCTCACTTTGGCGCAAAAACTTTTTTTTCGCTCATTTAAGTGCCATAAGTTTTAAAAAACGTTTACTTGAGTGCCATTTTCGATTTTGCTGCCGGAAAAGCTAATGTGGCATTAAAATAACATTAAACTTGCCAACGTGTCTCATCGGCGAGTTGAGTTAGCAAATGAGGGTAAACGACGTCATTCACCCATGTAATTATAAGAAGTGAAGCAGCTTCATAAATTGGGGCAAAATCCCAATTTCATTCTTCACGAACCCTAACCCTAATTCTACCTTCAACTCACAAACTCTCTTCAATTCCAAGGCAAATCATCTTATCAAATTGACAATGGGGAGCAAACACAGGAGAAGCAGCTCATGAATTTCTGAACAAAGTGAAGATGAAAGTCAGTATTTTTGCTTTTGTGGATTGTAAAGTCCAACAAGAGTTTCTTGGACGAGAGAAAATCCTGAGAGAAGGTTCCATGGATGTGCCAGGTATAGAAAAGGCTTCAATTGTGGATATTTCAAGTGGGTCGACGCAAAATTTTCGCATCGAGCAACGGAGGTGATCTTGGAGCTCCTTCGAGGATGGCATGGACCTCTGCCTATAATGGAAGATGAGTTGGACGATGCCGACTCTATGCAAGTGGAAATCAAGGGTCTGGAATTTTGTAAATCATTTGAAGAAGGAAGTTTCAAGGATGAAAATTCAAAGAGATATTTATCGAGTGTTGTTTGTCTTGATGTTGTTAGGTTTGGTCTGGTTTGTGGTCATATGTAATTTAAGTAACAAGAAGAAACTATTGTTTACTATAGTTAAAGAACAATGAAATGTGTTGATGTATTTGGTGCAACGGCTTCTTTTGTTTTATGTTGGAATTTTATTACAATGTATGTGGGTTACTAGTTTTGTGTTGGCTTGAAGGTTGGTGGATTGGTGGACGTTGTGTTTTTTGATGCAATTTGAATATTATTGTTAAATTATACAACATATAAATGGCTTGACCAACTTGTAGTGGCTGTAGTGAGAGAAGGGATGGTCCTGCATATTGGTCATCATTTTGGCTTTCTGCATATGTTGACGGATAGTTGAAGTTTCAAATAACTTTACGTATAGTCGTTTGAGTGCTAATTTTTTTTTCAAGTGAACACTCTGGTTCATCAACTCCTTAAAAGTTACAATTTAGGTTTTTAACTTTTTAAAAGTGATGACTTCGGTTCCTCAACTTTTTAATTTGATAAGTTATTGGTTTTACTTTTGTCAAACACATCTTACATCCTTCAATAGCTTAAGGCAAATTTACCATCCTGTAATAGCATACAAAATAAGACTTATTTCAACAAATAACATCAGTCTTGGCATGGCTTCACACAAAATAGCATGACATTGCACCGGAAAGTCTTCTACATCAACATTGATGTTCTTACAAATTTAAACTAAAAACAACATTCCCGTTAAACACCCATCTATCCAAAATGCAACAATAATTTAAAATAATGAACAACATTGCTGCTAAGCACATCACCAGCCAAAATGCAACAATAATTTCAACCGCCTTACAATAAAATCCTAAAGTCATAAACATTGAAATTTAACAACAAACATAAAAAGATGGCATTCTCCTATCAGTAAATCTGAAGAACCTCATCATTTTTTTTTTTTTCTTTAATGGCTTCATAATATTCATGAGTCTTGCACTCTTCCGAACTAGAAATTTTGGAGGATCCATTCTTTTCCTTTAAGTTTCGTGTGTTTCAATGTTGCCTAATGTTGCACATTCTGTAATTGGTGTTGGCACTGTGGTAGAAGGCTATGAATCCCAATGATCATTCAATTGAGGTAGACATGATGTTGAAGCATTCTTTGGTGCCTGTTTTCGAGTTGGCCATTTGTTTTGGAGCTACCATTACTTGCTGCTTCTTCAATTGTGCTTGAGTTACCATTGGTTGGTTTATTGGTTCTTGCCCTTGGTTTCTTCTTGTAGATGCGGTTGATTCCAAACTTGGTCCTCCTTGAGATATCAATACCTCTAAACTTCTCCCAGGCTACAATCATATATGCTTTATTAATTACTATGCCAATCAAATTGAATACATTATGCATAACAACTAAGAAACCAACATTCAAAACTGTCATTCCGATATTCATATCTGTCAATAACCCATAGCCATATTATCTTATCTTTCTTCCAATTGCACCATGTGTATTTTGAGGTGCAAAACTTTCAGAGACTGAAGCATTTTCAATTCTCTTTCTAACTTGCAAAATAACATAACATAATCAATTTATTGTACCAAGAAGTACATACAACAGCAATAGCCATAACTAACATCCTACTTGACATTTTCTTCTCTATTGTACACTCAGTTGGCCTTGTAGTTGGTTCTACATTGCTTTCTGTGTTGGCTGGACATGACCCTGCATCATTGGGTTGTGTTGTCACTTCCTCCTCTTGCTGTTGTTTCTTAGTTGGACAACTAGCCTTGTTGTGACATTCTATATGGCAATGTGAGCATCGAACCGTTCCACTAGCCTTGCTCATTCTATTACCGCTACTCTCAATTTCCTGCATTTTTTTTTTTAATCTTACCAACTTGCTTCTTCAATGGTAGATGCTCTGGGGGTTGATGGTTTGTTTTGTTCCAAAACTTGCTACTCCTCAGAAGTTGCAACATGAATTGGTATGCAATAAGATAGTTGCTTTTCTTGTAACAATCTTCTACATAGTCCTCTGGATTGAGTTGTTTCAATTGGATGGTACACATTGCATTTGAGCAAGGTATTCCAGTCAATTGCCATGCTTGACAAGACCATTTTTTTTTTCTGCAAATGCATAACATACTTGTCACCATCATTCTTGATCTCAAATCCATCGTCCCCATTCTAATTTTAGCAACAATGTTGTCTTCCAATTTTTTTTTAATTTTAGGCTCACATTATCTAGGCCACATCGAACATTTGTCTCTATGCTTTTGCAGTCTTGTCATCACCATAACTCTGATGTCTTCAAGCATACTAACAATTGATTTGCACTTGGCTTCTATGATACTACCATTGAAAGCCTTGCAAAGGTTGTTGTTAACGCTATCGGACTTGAATTCTTCACTAAAGAATGCTCTATACCAATGCTTTGCTTCAGTTTGGAACAATGCTTCACAAGCTTTAGTTGACAAAGATGTAGAGCTTCTGTGTGAATCCTAAAATCTGCCATATTTGAGCTTTTTGCAATCAACCAAAACCGCTTTTGCAGTTGGTCACCTTTGTACTTTTTCACCCAATTTGCATGTATGTGTCGAGCACACATTCTGTGCTCGGCATATTGCATCAGCTTGTCCTTGCAAACTAGAAAACTTATCAGTACTTGAATGATATAGTAAGACAAAATGATATTAACAAAACCAACAAACATTGTTAGTACCTTTTGTTGATTGCTCATAAAAGCCCAACCTCTTCCATCAGTTATTCCAAGATCAACCATCAAATTTTTTAAAAACCAAGACCAATTATCTTTGTTTTCTATTTTTACCACAACCCAAGCTATTAGGAACATTTGGTTGTTTCTATCCCTCCCAACTGCAGCCAATAACTCTCCCTTTCATAACCCTTTCAGAAAGCACCCATGTAATCCAATCACTTTTCTACAGCTAGCTAAAAATCCCTTTCTACATGCATCAAAGCATATGTACATCTTTCGAAACTATGTCTCATAATTAGGCAAGGGCTTCTCCAAAACCTTTACATGAATTCTGCTACATTCTCTAACATAGTCTCAAATATTTGCATATTCTTCTTTATAAATACCCATTAACGTACTTATCACCTTATACTTAACCTTTTTGCATTGATTATGAGAAACATTAACATCTATCTACTCCTTCACTAGTTGTTTCAATTGACAACTTTTGATGCTTGGCATTGCTTTGATGATGTTGAATAAGTGCTTGGCCAACCACACACTAGTCACTCTTTTATTTTCAAACACAATACCACAGGTATGCTCTTCCTGTAGTGACTGGATATGAAATAAGCCACTCTTCTTACTCAGTGCACTATATGGACAATTCTCCCGTGCACACTTCGCTCTAACAAAATTATTAGTATTTTTAATGAATTTAATACTTCGTTGTTGAGCGATTGAGTACTTGACAATGGCATCTCTGAATTGCTTAGCATCATTAAATGTCATTGATAAACAAATGGTAGGATTTGTACAGTTGGATCATAAGAAGGAAATTGATTCCTTCTATCTTTATCATCATTCTCTTGGTTGTTGCCATCGTCACGACCACTTTCCCTATGAACAAAATCAACACCATCAGCTACATGAGCTCCTGCATCTCTATTGCCTTCATTCACAAGCCCGAGTGGTGCTTTTCTCCTTTCTTGGAATGCCATGATCTCTTCTATTGCTTGTGCAATATTCTCATCATCATCATCACTTGTGCAAATAGTATGCTCAAGTGTTTCATCATCTTCATTGCTAGACAATGCAATATCCTAAGAGCTTAGGGTGATTCTAGTTGATTTTCAACCAATGTATCTTCACCATCAGATATGCCTCAAGTGTTCTCAAGTTGCTAAAATATCTGTAATATAGCTTGTGTATGCAAATCTACTGTATCCTCTGCTCTTACATGTCATTTTAAAACTGCTTGCTCATCTTCATCGCCATTATGTTCTTCAACATACATATAAATATCATGACCATGAAGAAAATGGTAAACAAGATCCCTTACCCCACTATTGTCATGTAGAGATCTTAAACCATCTTTAAGAGACTTACCAGGTACTTGGTAATGTAATTTCCCTATTGTGCATATCAATTGGTCTACTATATCCCTTTTCAAGTCTGTAAAGGACTATTTATTTACATTGACAAGGACAACAGCAACATTCCCACCAATATATTCCTTATCTTCCCCAGTAATCCTAAATTGTCCACCGTAACAAACTTTAATGGGTGTACTAATATCATCCATGTTAAAACTGCACCAAATACAATAATTTATTTATGTATTAGGGGACCACAACACATATAGACAATAATATTATATCGGTCCCCACAACTCAAACAAAAAATAATAGATTAAATTGGTCCCCACAATCACAATAAATAATTTTAGGCCAGTGGACTATGTTTACAACTGTCGGCCAGTGGACACCAACTAGTAAAATCTAAGCATGAATGAACTAAAGCACTTACCTTTACACTGCCCGAACCCCTAATATTTGCCTTCCTATATCTTGCCTTTTCTTGCACTTTAACTCTGTCAAACAACATCAAATTCACTTACATTGTCGATTAGTCAACACAAAACAACAAAAATTTTAACCTATACCTCTTTGTCGACAACGACTCATCACGTGATAATTCCTGACTTTTCCTAGATCATGCAAGCAAAGAGGGGTCAAGGATGACAGGTTAGAACCCCACTCAAAGCCCACTGGAAGCCCTAATTTGGGTGTACCGAGATTCAAAGTGGGGTCGATGAAGTGCGGGTATTGGGTTGATGAAGTGCGGCCGTGGGGTCGATGAAGTTGGCGCGGTTGTGGGGTCGATGAAGTGCTGCTGTGGGGTCAATTCATCATGGGATGATTCAAGCGTGTGGTCGATTTAAACTTGGGTGTGGGGTGATTCAGCGTGGGGTCGATTTAGTGTGGAGGAAGAAACCCTAATTTGGGAATAGAGAGAAGAGAAATGAAGAGAGAGGTTGAAGATGATATGAGAAGAGAAACTATGTCGTTTCTAACCATTGCACGAAGAGAAACGACATCGTTTCTGATTGCTATCAATGAGAAGCCACGTCAAAATTGAAAATATCCACGTTGGAAATCGAAAATTATTAAACAAATATGGAAAATCATTAAAAAAATTCACGTATGCATTTTGGCCAGAAGTGGCACTTAACTGAACGATTTTATTCCGATTTGGCACTCAAGTGAGCGAAAAAAAAGTTTTGGCACGAAAGTGAATGCCGTATGAAAGTTTTGGCACTCCTAATGTTCTAATCCCTCTTTTTTCAGCATCTTAGTCGTTCCTTTGATTTCAATTTTAAGAATAGATACAACAATGACAGTAATTGAAAACAAAAGTACTTAGGATGCGGAGGGATTACCATGGAGAGCCCAAATTCTGCTTCAAGCCCATGTACGCATTTTATTGACTCATTTTCACTCAAAAATATAAGTGAATAAATTATGGCTCAATTTAAATATATTAACTACTGTGCAATATGTCACATTTCAATGCTAGACATTGGCCTAACACCCTCGCATGTGCAGATCGACAAAATAATTTTGGCTCAATTCAAATGTCCCATTTTTTTTCCTTTTAAGTCCTTTCGTTGAGAAATGCATTAACGAAAGGAGGAAGGTTCCAATGCCCAAACTTAGCTTACTTGAAGTGAGAAAGAGGGCCCTACTTTACTTTATTGGAATGTTTGCTACCTCAAGTTAAATAATTAGAATAGCAAAGATGCATATGGATGTTATTGACAGGAAAAATATATCATACATGATTGTTATTTAGAAGATTTTACACAAGCCGTCTTATCCACCATTCATTTGTGGTTAGCAACTATCCAATCTCTTGTATCAGTAGTGTATAGATAAAATTACCAAAACAGTCCCAAATCTATTGCAATTTTCCCAATTTAGTCATAAATCTTTTTGTTTGGTCAATTCAGTCTATCCAACTAATTTTGAAAGGCTTGCACTAACGTGGATGTCAACTGGCAAGGTTGGCTTGCCTAGATTTGGGCAAAGCCGCCTTGCAAGTGGCCCCCATGCCTTGACAACATCTAGGTGAGGCCGGGCGAAGGTCACAATGTTAGCTAACGGTCGATGAGGGCTTCGTGGCCCCTGCCCAGTGACTTGCAAGCCTCGCCAACCATTGTGGGGAAAGAAAGCAAAAGAAGGAAGATGAGAAAAAGGAAAAAGAAAAAGAAAATATTATTAAAAATTGTTCACATTAGCGTCAATCAGGTGCTCAAAATTAGTTAGATGGATTGACTTTGCACAATTACAACAGATTTAGAATTTTTTTTTTATATAATTTTCCCGAGTTTTTTGACCCGTCCTTCTGAGGGCCGACTTTATCTTCATATTGAGGCATATTACCTTCCCAACCACTAGTAAAATGGACCAAATCACATCACTTTAGTTCATTGATATCCTATTGGATTTCAAGATGGAAAACAAGACAGCTTATTCATTGGAAAGATTAGGAAAGAAAGCATACAATGAAATGTCACAAGGACATCATGTGTTGCACTTTTCCATATTAAGATCACTCATAAGCGATCAACCATCATGTGTTGCATTTTTCCATATTAAGATCACTCATAAGCGATCAACTTTCCAACAGATGTGATTCGCTTTCTCATTTTTTCCTAGAGAGTAGCTCTTACTTTATGGAGCTAGAAGCCGGGACTTTCCCAAAAGTGGCATGGTACCAAGAAAGGACACCGACCCACTCCACATAAAGAGCCTTGTATCCCAAATGTTACAATCATATCCTTGTCCTATGTTCACTTTTTCTCTATTTGGTTGAGTAAATAAAGAGGCCTGGTTTAAATTTTTATTTGGTATGGCTCGGATGTTTTTTCCCCCTCTCCTGTGCTTCATTCCTTGGAAAATTTTCGGTATTGAAAGGGCTTGATGGACAAGCAAGTCCCTTCAATTATAATTAAGGCATCTATCTATTGTCTAGAATAACTTAAATAACTTAATCGCATGTCATATAATTATTAATAGCTACCATCATTTCCACTTTCTTTGGAACATAAATATAAAATTTGTACTTCATATCTTTAGTAACGAATAGTACTAGGACTAATATTGTTACGAAAATAAAATACAATTGATGATATGCACGATCTAGAAAATTAGTACAACACTAGAATTTGACAAAACCTAAGTTGAGAGGGAGTTGGGATTAGGCACTTTTCTTGTCGTGGGTTAGTAGGTTGTTTTTGTGGATGAAGATGAAATGAATCTTGAGCCTTTGATTTCAAGGTACTAATGAATAATGATCATGTGACCGGGACACGTTTTTAATCATTGTGAACATATTCTTTAATTTTTCTATTGGTTAGTTAGTAGATTTCAAGGTACTAGCGTGTCTTTAGTGTTAATTTGATTTTCTATAACAATGTGCAAAAATTTGTAATAGTTAATTGTCATGAGTCGATCATTTGGGATTGTGACTGTATGGCGACTTAGGCTATTTTGGATTGTTGGGGCCTAAGCCAAGCCTTCTTCGAATCGATTGATCACTCAACTCACCTCGGATCGTAGAGAGAAATATCTTTCGAATCGATCGATCATTCAACTCACCCGGATGGTAGAGAGAAAAATCTAAAGAGAGAAACTCTAAAAGAGAGAATGAAACTTTGATTACTAAATGGTTGGATGGTTACAAATGAGAGGGAGGCACATCTTTTTATAGTTGAGGTCCTTGGATTACAGCCATTGATCGAGTTTCGATCTAGTGGACAAGATCGTACTGCCCCACCTACTATCTATTGGTATTTATGTCGAGAAAATCTAGATTATGATATAATTACAATATCGTCGTCCATGAGAATGTTTTGGAAGAACTTGGATCCTTCCAGGGGTGTTTTAGTCATTTTTTCTCGATCATGAATGCTTTATTAATCACGGAAACCTCGGATTAGTGACATAATCTTATTTTTTGCTTAATCTCTATTTGATAAGCGTATTTGATTGGAGTATAGTCATCCACCATGATCATAAAAATTTGCAATAGCTAATATGTTGTTTCCTGCACTTTCTTGTACTTTTCTAGCGCAACTACTTTTTATTCTTTCATGGACAAAAAAAAAAAAAAACTTATTATTCTTTACCATGTTTCCAGCTACGCGCTATCCGCCCACTTCCATCGTTACTGCATCATTTTGTCTGACCAACTTTCTGACAACGGACACACGAAACGCCAATATGATGGGTGCAGCAAGAAAAAGTGGCAAAGCATGGTGGCGTCGTGAAGCGCCAAGGCCTAGTAAATGAATTAGACAATATTCCTCCTTGATCTGACCATGGCATTAGTAACGTTTCTACAAGTCACAATCCGGTCGATCAAACTTAGACATATCAAAATGAGCTATAAATCCATTTATTAATTTATATAAATTAGTTATATTCAGTAGAACAAAATATGAATATTTTTGTCAGAATATAATACGATTGTTAAATGGGGCATATATGAGTAATAAAAATTTACAAATTACTTAAGCTCAATTTTCTATATGACCCCCCTCTTTCTCATAGCACTATCATTTCAATTTGAGTTCGAGTGCTCCTGCATTGGATTAAATATGAAAATATTTTAGTAATATTAATTAGGTCGAATATGAGTTATTAAATTTGTAACATAAAAAAGCAAGTTAATGTGTTAATTTGGGTCATATTATTTATAACCCTAACCCCATCCACCCATTTAATAGGTCAAACTATGACCTGGCCATGGCCGAAGACATTACCAAGTGATGACCAAATTTACAATTGTCTGTGAATGAACTCAAGTTAATTACTGCATGTCGATTGTTGTTCTCGAGAAATTTAGAAGAATTAGGAGAGACCGGTCCCATTTCTTCAACCTTCACCCAAATTCCTCACCTAAAAATTCGGGTTATGTACGACATTTACTGTCTTCGAATAAACCACATAAGCTAAATCATTTGCTACTTACAAGTCTCTCTCATTCGTGTATTTATCTGATACATTTTCGTCTCAGAGATCTTGCTCGAAATTGATTTACCAGGCTGATATAGCGGAATGATGCATCCCAACGTCTAAAAGTAATGGGAATGCAATGAATTTCAATTGTATGATTTGGCCATCTTCAGTTGTTCATTCGGCTAAAGCATTGTCGAATGAATTCATTTGGGTTCGTCTCGACAGAATGGACCTTAATACTTGGGCGGCAGTTTCTTGATTTAGAATAATTTTTTTCAGCATTTGAATTAAGTAACACTTGCTCAGAGAAAGCAGAATTTATTTGCAATTTTCTCTTTCTCAATCATATTTCAAGGACCTTCACCGGGCTTATGACCAAGTTCAACACGGAATACAATTGATCTTGGTGTGTACGAAATCTAATAAGGGTATGTTTATTTCGTGAAAAACTCAATAATAACGAAAAATGATTTTTAGGAAAGTATTTTTTAGAAATATGGTTAGTTTTCCTTTATTTAGTGATATATAATTGAAAACATTTTTTGATATGTGGATCTTATTGGAAAATAATTTCAATTGCATGACTTTACTTAAAGCAAGATAAAATTCATTTTTTTATTAAATAATTTTTATTTTTTTCAATTTTATTTTCTTTCCTTTTCTTTTTTTTTCCTCCTTCCGCTGCTGCACCTGGCTGTGACTACCACAGGCAAGCTCGGTGGCCTCGGCCAGCTCGAGCTTGCCTAAATAGGCCAAGCCTCGACCTTGCTAGCCTGCATTGTGGCCAATCGTCGAGCTGCTGATTTTTTTTCCATAGGAGAGCATCTTACCCTCGCCATATCTAACCTTGAGATAACCACGGCAGAGAACACCCAAGGCAGAATGGCAAACTGAACAATCCGTCTTTGCTGCACGAGACATGGAAAACCTTACAAACCTGGGGAACTCTTGGCTTTTGAGAATGCATCAAGTACAAACTGACCTATACATGGTTTATCCATGTCAAGATTACTGCATCGTTTACAATCTTCTTCTCCGCACAGTTTCTTTTGCCTGCATTTTTGCAGCTTTTGTAAGCAGCTATTTCTTCACTCAATCGTAGAATAATGGCTTCATTGTTACATTACATCATTTACAAGAATAGATTCACTATAACCATGGAAAAAATTTGCACATCATGCCAAAAGAGAAGGAAATAATGACAACCATCACCCATGAATTTTTTTTCAGAAGCATCGGCGATGGATTAGTGAAGCCACAAAATGGTTATCAATTGCTGTCAAATGGAAAATAGCTGGTGATACATATTATTTGTAGTAGCATTACTTTTCAATTAAGATAACAAAACCGGAAAGGTAAGAGCCTTGCTGTATCTTGCAGAAACATGATATGAATGGCATAATTTTTCATCACTTTAGTGGCGGATTTTGAATTGCAACTTTTGGCTCCAATTCTTGTTTCTTCTACTTCTTCAAGCTAAGGCTGTCGATAATCCAGCTCCAAATGCAGAAGTAAAGGAACTAATGAACCTTCTTAGTAACTTGACATGTATTTTATCAAAGGTTGACTAAGTTCCAGCATCAACAATTCCACGTGATTCTGGGTTTGGCCCTTCACCGATCTCACAATATATGACGATTTCTAAGTGAACGTCAAGTATGATAACCACTTGCTAAAGCACATGGTCAATTGGCCGATTAATCAAGATGCCATACCCAAATGTCGGCCAAGCGAGAGAGGTATAAGAGATAAGAAGGCCACAAGTGATACCTCCGAGCAATGATTTGGATTGTTGCGGCACCGACACGGCAGCTATGCGTTTCAACCGATTGGAATGGCTCGGATGGCTAATCTCGCCTGATTTGCCTCGCAGAGCAGATCACACCATATCAATCATACCGTCAGATGAACCATTCAAAAAGCATATGCCTCTCCACCTCCAAACACCAAATACCCAGAAACCCATTTCACATCGATGCATCAAGACAGTGAGGTCTTTTTTCACACGGCGGTACCTCTCTCCATCTTCGTGTCGGTCGTCGGCAGCGAATTTTCCTTTCAAGTGCTCCAACCGGCGCACTGGCCCTGAAGCACTTCTCAAAGTAGGCTACCCTCTCAACAGTCCAGAGCGACGCAAAGAACCAATCGAGTACACCTTCGTCGGCCGCGCCCTTACCTGCTTTGCCGGTGAAGATAGAGAGCGGAGCTCGTGGATCGTCTTTTGCAGTCCCAAAGACGCCAGCCGAGCCCTCAAAAATAAAAAATAAAAAAATCGATCCCCATCACCACGGCGAACGACAGAAGCACCAAACGTCAAACCCTAACTGGGCCAAAAGGAAAGGCGGCCGATTTCTCCAAGACATCAACGGGACGGACCGTATCGGCAGCGAATGGGGATGATGTAAAAGCAAGCAAGCGGATAACAACGCGCGAATTGCGCGGTAAGCGCTGGAGGTATCACGTAAGTTGGTTCACGAATAATATCCGGTTAACATTAGTCGGAAGGATCCTCTACATGTAAAATCAGGTCTCTCTCAGTTTGAGCGATTTTTTTTTTCTTTTCCTGTTTAGATGCTAGGTTTTGCTCCAGCAGGAGCAAGCTTTCGCGCTTTAGTTTTTTTTTAAGTTTTTATGTGGTACTAAAAGGAGTTCTACTTTGAAACAGCAGGGAATTCTATTAGTAATGAGGATACTGACAAAGAGGAGGATGAAGATCTTTTGGGGGTCATTCTGTATGAGGATGTTTGTGAATACTTATTCTCACTGTGCTCAGAGGAGAGCCGATTGTTCTTAGTGACCCAGTTCGTTGAATTTTTTGGTGGAAAGATGTCCGAGAGGTAGGTTTCACTAAATTAGAGATGCACGAAAAGTTTTGTCCTCCTGTTTGTATTAAATTGCATCATATTTCATATGTCATAATGACAATGATATCAAGTGATACATAGTTAACTTTTGACTTTGTCATTAATATGCGTTGAACTAGAATATTTCTTGTGGTTGGTCATTTGGGTCATATTCAGAAATGTCATGTTCACTTCAGCACAACCCTTAGCATGTACTTCTCGTTCAAAGGACGCTTAAGAACTTGTAGGAGCTCCCATGTGATTAAGGATCGGGCAGTAATCTGTCAATCCTTGTGCAAGGAAGTTCGGATGATCTTCATGGCATCCATTGAAATTCTTGGAAGTTATTTGATGTGCAATTGATTTGGCTGTAATAGATATCAAAATAGAGACATCGATATGTTTAGGTAGCAAGTGCTTCATATGTTAACTGATTTTAGTAACGGATGCAACTTTTCTCACAAATAAGAAAAGTAGGGATCACATTAAAGAAAATTTATTCAATTGTATTTGATTATAACATAGCTGAAGTCTATTTTATGAGGATGCTAGTTTTTGTATTTCTCACCCAATTTAACTAGCTTGCTTCAAAAGAGGCGGCGGGCGGTGGTAAAACGCTACTTGCGAGGCGAATTGGGGCTACAATTGCAGCCGGAGGGCCTCGGCACGTGCCTTTGAAAAAGAGTGTCTGATGAGTTGCAACATTTGCCTTTACAGCGAAGGTAGACGGTGGACGATCCTATTGTGCGCTTCAATATTTCCCTTGTAGATCTTCTTACAACCCAGGTGATGGCATTTTTGTGTTGTCATGACTTGGGAGAAGGAGTAGATCGAGAGTTAGAAATAGAAGTTTTGAAGGAGGGTGAGGAAAATGGGGAATGGGTTGTTGGTTTTATAGTGGAGTGTAAGATCAAAAGGCGTGGGAAATAAAATGGATCGAATTAAAAAGAGAAAAAAGAAATAAAAAAAGAAAAGAAAAGAAAATGAGCCATTTGTATTTATTTATTTATTTTTAAAGGGGGAGATATTTCCACAAAAATTTTGTCATGCGCCAATTAATTTAGTATTTCCTAATCCTTGTAGCTTTAGGATTTTTTTCCCAAGCAACCTTATTCACAATCGACTCGCAAGGATTAAGAGAGAAATTTTTAGAGAGAAGCTTTAAACTCATATTCCTTGTAAATGAGATGATACAATGAGGGGAATGAGACCATACATATATACATATATATATATATATATAAGTATAGGACAAACCGTATTTGTAAATTTCATTTGATCTATATATATAAGTATAGGACACATCTTCTAAATTTCTTTTTGATCCTAAAGATCACATCTTTGTTACATATTTCTTAGAACTTTGGGAGAGCGGTTGAGGATCGTTCATTCTAAGGATTGATCATGGCCTTCCTACAAGATAAGAAATTCTTACCACGAATAATTACTAATAGAAGGCTACTTCTAAAAGTCTAGCAATCCTACTTAAACTTGTGGGAAATTGATGTAATGCTACCTCAAAAGCTTGGTTTAATCCATAGAGGTGGAGATTCAATCCATAAAGGCCGATCAAGATTACAGTCAATTTTTTTTTTATCAAACTCGATTCTTCCATCTTCCATGTGGTATATTCCGATGTCCACACGGCTGGTAAAGTAAATACAGTTTGGCTGGCTTGATAGCTTGTTGGTTCTCATCAACCTGTACTGAAAAGGAAGAGTTAAAACCCCAAGGAGGGACACGTTTCCATGCTCTCAAGCTCCGTCCACTTTCTAGTATCTAAATCAATGGCCGAAACCTAAAAACCGGAGGTTCCACCCTCTTGTAGTATGAAATGGGAAACCAGCAAGAGACAACCCTCCGATTAAGACGTTTGCGATCTTGAAATTCTAGAGGCATCTCCAGTATCACTTGAGTTGTTGGATCCGGTCCATCCAGATCCCAAGTGAATATGCTCCCATCGTAGTTAACGGCAACAAATTGCCCCAGGTAATATGTGACATCGAAAACATCATTATCCGGAGTCAAAAAATTTTACCCCTCATTGCCGGTTTTCCAAAACGCTAATGGTCGGAGGGCGAGCAAATGACCATGATTGTATAGTTTGGAAATAAAGCGGGGCTTGCAGACAAGTCCGCCCACTCATCTTCTTTGGGATCTCTGGGATCTTCGGGATCCTAGCCTGGATACTAGCCGGGGAGTTTGTCCAAATGAGGGAGCTTAATGATGTCGTCGCCGACTGGTAGCGCGGGATAGGATTCCCAAATCTTTGCCGATAGTGAAGATCCAATCCCAGGAAGAGAAGCACCTCTTCTTCCTCTTCACTTCCGGCAATAGAACTCTGAATCTGAATTCACCATCCACCATGAGCATCCACCATGGTTAATCTAACCTCTCTTCGAATGCAGCAGCACGCCAAGTTGAGCACATGGATTGGAATGCGAACGAGTGTTCTCAAGAAGTCATCTCGAGTACAGACGAATTCTCCGACATAGTTTTTTTTTTGGTCAGAAATTTTCGACCATTGTTGTTGATTTACGGATATGAGAGAAAGCCAAAAATCCGCGGGTTGTGCAGAGAGGGGAGGCTTTATATGATTCATAATTTCAAAAGGGGAGAGAAAATATCTATATATTTGCCATTCACAAAATGATAGACTAATATCAAATAGGAAATAACTATCTTTATGTATATACATTGCTAAAATAATATTGTCGAGGCAAAATCAAATAATATAATTCTTGTCAGATTTTGGTATCATGAAGTGGGGAAAATTGCAAACAAATGGATGTGTATGGTGAAGGTTTGGGTAAAAGTGAGAAAATTGAGGGGAAAAAACGGTTGTTTTCAGTAATTTTTTTGAGATAATATGCTTTTGGATTGGTAAAAAATAATTGATTTAATTGTGATTAAATATGTTGACACATTTTATAAAAAAGAAGAGATCCAATGATTTTCATGGAGTGAAATTTTATCAACTTGCCAATGGTTAGTCTACTTTAGACACAATTATTTTTTTAAGGAAATTCTGAGTTATATACCGAAAATCACCGTAAAAACCAAAGAGGTGTTAGGAATAACTGCATCACTTTTGTTTTTTTTAGTGGTATCTATGTATAAACTTAAAAGTCATCTGCTAAATGGAGCAATCCCAAGGATACTAAAAGGGGAAAGTCTTAGATTGCACAATAATTAAAGATAAAATATTTTATCATTGAATTGAACATCATGATACACTTACTGATCACCAAATATACAATCGTATTGTTTAAGTAGAGAATCTTTTAAGTTTAAATATTTATAATTAGGAATATTTAATTTATTATGTTTATTTATTTAGTGGATTCCTACACTAAGATTTCGTGATTATAAATAAATTATTTCAATTTAAATTGAGAAAGAAAATCCTTTTATTTATCAAGTTCGATAATTGGGTTTTCTCAGCCATAAAAACTCTAGCCCTGGAATTTCCCCCCAAATCATGGCTCTCATGGCTGTGCTAGCTTGTGTCGTGCTTGATGTCTCTACTTCATCTTCTATGTGTGGCCATGGCAACCTCAATCGGAATGGTTCGCTACTTCTTTTGCATTTCGCTTGGGCGGTGTTTGTCTCTAGAATTTATCGTTGTCTGTTGAGATCCCTATCACTTGTCCATCATAACTAATATTTTCAAGGCTTACTAATCCACGAATCATTTTCATGCATTTATCATTATCTGCTGTTTCTGCAATTCTATCTTTTCCATTCACTGAATCCCGCACAAGTAGCGCGGATGGCACAAATAATTATCGCTTGGGCGTTTAACATGTGCATGTTTGACAAAAAAAAAACGACATGCACATGAATTTAAGTTAAGTATAGCTTAGCTAACTCAACATGTGACACGGAGATTAAGGAGTTGTAGCAGTAATTGTGGGACCAATCAAGAGTTAATCTTAGCTTAATTAGTTTGCTTTTTCTTAGCTCCAAAAGGGTGAATCTTTTTTTCTTTTTCTTTTTTAAATGTTGGTGATGATTGGTTGGTGATTGTTTAATTAGAGTGAGTGTTAGCGTCGAAACTGATGCAATTTCGCTTGGTATTATTTTGTAATTGGACCGTGACATGATTATAATGTCATCTTTTAAAAAACCCTAAAAAATGTACGTGGGACAACGCTAGTTTAAGTTAATAAACCCTTCGAAACTAGCTTCTTAACACTTTGGTGGGATGATTCTCTCGCGACACGTGTGAAAAGATTATTAGATATCTTTCAAAAACTAAAACACTTCTTTTTTTGCAATTACAAGTGATAAGCGAAAATCATACCTAATTCCATCAAGTTAATGTCCAAGTAAAATGGTCTAATCAGCCTTAGTTACATTAGACAAATTTGATGTGATTTTTTGTGTGTGTTGTATCTTGAATTCATATATAATGGACTTCTATCTTGTATCCCTAAGCACAATGATAGAGGGAAAATACTCTCTCTAGAATAAGTGATTATTGGGCACACCAAGGCTGAAAGTTGAGCTTGATATTATCCGCGAACCCTACCCTTAACATAAAAAGTTGGATTGAAATTTTTGGTCAAGTTTAGGCCAAAATAGAGCCGATTGAACTTCTTTGTGTGCAGGCTAGATCAACTCATTTGGATAGGGCATATCTCAAGGACATATAAGGTGAAAAGTGGATATCACAAATTGTGAGCAGCCTACACAATAATAACAGCTTCTCAGGCATCCTCTTCATACCAAGTTCCGAAGAGCTTATGGGCAGAAATTTGGAATTTACAAACTTACCCCAAAATCAGACAATTCATGTGGAGTTTATGCAACGAAGGACTTCTTACAAAAACTAACTTATACCGCAAGAAGATCGTACTTGAGCCTAAATGTCCAGTTTGCAATCAAGACCCAGAGTCCACAGAACAACTCTTCACGTTATGTACCTGGACATATTAAATATGGTTAGATTACAGAGTCGGCATTGTCGTTTCCCCTACGGCTATAACAAGAATGGATAAATGGGTTTGCAAATACCTCAAATCTGGAGTTTCGAAATGAGCAAAGGCAATTTTCGCGAACATCCTCTAGCTCATATGGAAGGCCTGCAACAAATTGATCTTTCAAGGGAGAAAACCAATTCGGAGTGCAATAATCTACGAAGCCCTTCTCTCATATTAGCTATACGAAAAAGGGTACCTACGCATGGAATCGACAGAGAATGATCTTACCTCTGGGACGAAAAGCCGGTCACCTCTAGCTCAAGGTTCGCTCAAAGTAAATGTTGACTACTCGTGGAAGGGCTCGGAATTGGAGAGCTTGGTCATCGGGCTTTGCAGAGGAGGTGACAGGGTGTGTGTTGCTGGTTTTGCACATAAAATCCACTCACCATCGGCATGTATTGCTGAAACCCTAGCTGTCCAGCAAGCACTTCTATGGCTGAAGGAAACTCGGAACTTAGGGGGAAGTACAGTTCAACTCCCACGAACTATTCTGTAAGTCACTTTAGTCAACGATAGCTTATCTGTGGTGATAGCTATCTTGGGTCAAACCGAGGTTCCGTGGGCCTCCATGCCCATAGTGTTGGATTGTCGAGAGTTCATGGCCTAGTTGGAAGACGTTCAACTGGTTTTTGAATCAAGACAAACTAACCGGGCCATGAATTGGATAGCAAAAGCCCATAGTGCAGGGTCTCTTCCTATTAACTGGGTCTCCAAGCTCCCGCAAAGCCTTTTGCTTATTTTATGTTTAGATTTTAGTAATGCATGTAATCCACCATTTCAGTAACTACTAATGAAGAATTTTTGACCCAAAAAAAAAATATAAAAAATCCTTGTGTGCACAAGCCTCACTTAGTCACCTCAATTAGGGGTGAGCATATTAAATCGACCGAATCGGGAACCACCTAGATTAGATTGGATTGGTTGGTTCGGTCTAGTTCCCAGGAATGTTAGTTCAATTTCATGATAATAGAATCAATGATCTTCGGTTCGATTCCCAATTCCCGAGGGGGGGAACGAATTGGATCGGATGGAATTTTTTATTTAATTTTTTTAATTTATTAAAATAGCAATAAATCATAAAATAGTAACAACTATAATATTTTTTTTAATTTTTAATTTTTTTGCTAAGTGATCGGTTCCGTTGGACTAGACCATCCGATCCCAAAAATAGGGAACTGGTCCTCCTAGTTTGGTTCCCGATTCTTAGGTGGGACCGGACTGGACCAAGAACTGATTACTCCTAGCTTTAATAGCCGGTCGTCTGTTGATTACCTATACATCATATTTTTTAGAAAATTAGGTTCGTTTTCCTCCGCAACCTGGCTAATGGAAAAAAAAAGTTCGTCAAATCTAATATTAATCCATAAAATTTCGGTGCAATGTCTTTATTTTTTATCAGAATTTTTTTTTCGGTGCAATGCGAGCTGATTCGGCAATTTGACTTTTCATGAATAAGATAATAAGAAAAAAAGATATGATCGCTGATCGAATCGAAAGCCCAGCCCAGGTCAATATCCATTATCCATCGAGCCCAAAAGCCCAAATCCACGAAAGTCCCCAGCTCTGTTCATCTGCAATTCAATGGACGATCCCTTCCCAGTGTAATCGCGGCATATACAGGCGATTGCTGCATCCGGAGCTCCTCCTTCGAACGACCCATTTTCTGCTGGTTGGAGTACGGATCTCAGGTTGGCTTCTGCTTCTCTGCTCCTTGAGTTTACTGTTACTTTTTGAAATCTTTTCGCGCGATCTGTGCTTCCTCGAGGGTGCTTGTCGGACCTGGTGTCTCGTCTAGGCTCGAGGTGTGCGGTCGGAGTGATTCATCTTCTACTTCGGGGTAAGCCATTCTTCACAGCAAGACTAGATACTCTCTCGGTGATACCTGGCTACTCTGTTTTTTTCCTTTTATATTGCCCTTTCTGTGGTCATGGCCTTCTTTCTTTCTTTTTTCCCTTGTCCTTTGTTGCTCCTGTATTCGTAGGTTATATTCCTGAATCGGAACATTGCTTAGGTTCTTTGCTTTAAAGGGTACTCGTATCTGTTTGTTCGCTGTTATGGGTGCTTTCCTATCCGTCTCGGCTTTGCATCTTATGTGTTTGACGTTATGTCTCGCTTGGTTTCACTCGACAAAATAGTGGTTTGTTGTTATTTTCACGAGAAATTTCTGCTAATTGCGGTCGAAGAACCGGGTGGGGAAGAGGGAAGTGGAATTTCGTATGAGTAAAATTTTGAGAGGGCTGAATTTTGACCTAAGTAAGAGATTGGAATTAACAATCTTCATTGCTGTGCTTGTACATTTATGTAGGGTAGTGGTGGAATTGAAGGGCAAAATATGGCAGAAATAAGCATGGGTATACTCATAGATATTGTGGATGAGGAATGGATGAGAGATACTCTGCCTGATGATGGTATTTTGCTTTCCTTTCCCTTCACTTTCCTGCATTTTGCTCTCACTTGGCATCAACTTGGTAAATGAATATGTACTGCCACTTTGTTAAGGATTCAATGCCTGAATTGGTTTCCACATGATTGCGTTGCTGTTGCAGATCTTGCCTTACCTCCCGTGTTGCTTGTTCGAAATGAAGATGTTGAAGATTCGAGTATGTATTTCGTTTAACGGACTCTTGCTTGTACTGATCTTTGAGAAAATGGATCTATTCTTATCCTCTGATACTTGATCTGATAGTAAGTCTTCACTTTGTTATAAGTTATCTGTACAGATGCCACATGCTTGCAATCCAATAAAGAGGCCAACCGACATCAGAAGCGAATTACTACACTCTAGTTTTGATTAAGCTAGTTCTTGGAGTTTCTCTATCTCTCTATTGCACTGTGAAGATAGAGCTTCTTTCATTCTTTTGCTTGTACATTGAATGCGTCCATTTTTGTCACTGTTGTTGTTATAGTGATGCCTATAGTTTGGTCCATTAAAGGGAATAAGCTTGAGGCTAGAGAATTGTTTCCTTTCTATCGAATCGACATGAATATGTATAAGTTAATCTGACTGCGAGAACACTTCAATAAATTCCTTAAGCCTTTTTAGCCGATTGTTTGTTCTCATGAGAATGCCGATTGAAGATTCGAGTATGTATTTCGTTTAACGGACTCTTGCTTGTACTGATCTTTGAGAAAATGGATCTATTCTTATCCTCTGATACTTGATCTGATAGTAAGTCTTCACTTTGTTATAAGTTATCTGTACGGATGCCGCATGCTTGCAATCCAATAAAGAGGCCAACCGACATCAGAAGCGAATTACTACACTCTAGTTTTGATTAAGCTAGTTCTTGGAGTTTCTCTATCTCTCTATTGCACTGTGAAGATAGAGCTTCTTTCATTCTTTTGCTTGTACATTGAATGCGTCCATTTTTGTCACTGTTGTTGTTATAGTGATGCCTATAGTTTGGTCCATTAAAGGGAATAAGCTTGAGGCTAGAGAATTGTTTCCTTTCTATCGAATCGACATGAATATGTATAAGTTAATCTGACTGCGAGAACACTTCAATAAATTCCTTAAGCCTTTTTAGCCGATTGTTTGTTCTCATGAGAATCACAATTCTAACAATCATAAAAAGGTCTCTAGTGTTAAGGTGGTGTGGCTACAAGTATTTTGATATCTTTAGTTGGTTGAAGAAGAGACAAATGAACATGTACATGATTTGTGGGAATTGTTTGATGGTAAGTCTGCTAAATCATAGATAGAAGAACATGTGGAAGCAGTTGCTTTGTATGTTTCTCCTAAACATTCTCTCATGTCTGGTTTCTGATAGATAAGCTTATGTGGCATATTTAATGCTTTGACCAGTGTCATGCTTTTTCTGAAGAAATGGATGATGGCACTGGACATAGATGCTTGCTGTAAATTCCTGTGAATTGACTGGCTAGTGATTGACTGTTTGCTGCATTATGCAGATCAGGAGACTCAACAAGCTGATGGAGATTCTTGGCATGATCTTGCTTTAAACACCCAGTGAAGTATACCAAGAGGTGGGTTGATCCTCAAAACGTTGTTCGGGTGCTGGATTTCGTTAGCTTAATGACAAGGCTTTCTTGTGATTACTGTTTCTCTATAAGTAGTCAAGCGCTATAGCAACCCGTCTCTTCATTTTCAACATGTACACTGGTGGGGTGGCTGAGGATAAGGTTTACCCAAGAGTGGGAGTGCTGTGAGTCAACAAACCAGCTAATGCGAGTCAACAAACTGTCTCTTCATTTTATTTGGCTTAGAATCCCAATAAAAAAGGAAGGTCTTTGTCGGGTTGTGAGTCAACAAACCAGCTAATGTGAACATTTGCACGAGCATGTGTGAGCAAATCATTTTTCCGGTGTTTTGAAGCAAATTTTATTTATTTATAGAATAACAATTGCAAATGCATACAGAGCATTACTAACTCGCACATTAGCCCTTTTTACGGTCATAAATGCTAAACGGAAACTATACTAAATATCCTCAAGTTTGTTTTTAAGTAAAGCAGTCTGATTAGCCTTAGTTATGTTGGACCAACTCGATATGCTTTTTGGTTTTCTTGTCCCTTGTATTTTACATATTTATATTTAATGGGCTACTATCTTGTACCCAAGCACGAAGGAAGATAGGGGGAAATATCATCTCTCGATTAAGTGTTCACTCAACAAGCCGTCGATTTCTCTCTTCTTTTTTCATAAGTTTGTTGCAACTTCAATAGACTCACTAATTCAATTTTTCATGAATAATTTTAAGAAAGAAAATTTCAAATAAAAGTCTAAAGTGGATTCATTTTCTTAAAAAATGACTTAATTAGGAATTTGAAGTGGCCAATAAAAGTCTAAAGTGGATTCAAATACAAGTGAGCTTGTATGTGTGCTCATTGCACCTCTTTGGTTTTGACTCTCTACTCGTATCTTTGTTGCCCAACCGAGTTGCTGACAATTATGTTATGCTTCTCATATTATTTTCATTAATTCCAGCTAGGTTGACTTTGAGTCCCATGATATCCAAAATATCTTGTTCCAAAATTAGAAGAGAGAGCTCTTAAACCAAACTTTGATGTGGAGAGAACTGTTTGAATGAGTTGCATATTCTTTCTTTTTTTTGTCGGTCCTATTCTACTTTATTCTACTTCTAAAACTAAATTCTCAATCTCCTAAATTTTTGAAACCTCACCTCCCTCTTCCCATGTTTAAATGAGTGGCCTGCTCATTCAGCAAAAAGATGGAGGCATAAGGGGAATGAGCTAAATTATGCTGGGAATGAGCTAAAATTGGCTTATAAAGGGGATGGAAAAACCTTGAAAGTCATGGTAATGGGGGGCAGGGCCGAGTCAATGGCCCAAAACAATGAAATGGGCCATTGGAGTAATTCATTGATCTCCTAAAAGGTGGGCCATCGCTCACATATGTTTTTAAGGTCTGACTCCAACTTTGACCGCCGCATCATTTGATTGATTTGATATGCGCCGGCGGCCGAGCTTTCAGAAAATGCAGTTAGGTCTTCGGAAAAGTGATGGAATTGTAAGTTACAACACTGTATGTTGCCCATGTTGGTGCACGCTCTTTGCTACACTTTTTCTAATATAAATGAGCATTTCTTGGTTTTCATTCCTTTTTTTTTTTTGGCTCTATCATTTTTTTTTTATTAACTATTGCTTTTTTCGTTTTAATGCCTTCTTCAGGCATGGTGCGACATTAGTGCCATATTTAATAAGTAGCGCATAGAAAAAGACACGTCGAATTTCTGGTAAATCTAATTCTACCATATTAGCAAAAGGGGATAAGAAGTCGGTCAAAGGAAAAAATCGCACTAAATATGAAATATTTAGCATTCATGATGCTTTCACAAGTGTTCGTGGCTCGATTGCTTTTTGGGTTAAAGGTTTTTAGAATTTGTGGTGTGATATTGCATGAAAGTTCCCAAAGAAAATCAATGATGTTAGCAAGATAAGGAAAATAGTTTCTCAATAAATTTGTTGATAGTCGAATTCTTCGACCAAAGAAAAGAAAAAAACGTGATGAACTTCGGTGTAGGGCACGGAGCAGCGCTAGGTCCAGAGCAATAAAGACAAGCCAGACGTCATTTCTCATTGGTTAAGCTAAGGTTAAAAATGTTCTTTAGATTAATCGTATGGTCTATTAATTATGCCCAATCAATTTTTGAGTTCATGAAGATGGATGTGAGCATCATTTTGATTAGACCACATCTTACCGCATGTTAATGATATTTCGCTTTGAGAGAATTTCTCGCCTATATTGAATCTTGAGATCAGGTCCCTCACCACTTTTAATCACGCTGGTTCTATTTGAGCCCCCTCGTAAACGCCTACAGAGATAGATGATTAGACATGGTTGAGTAAATCCAAATCCACACAAATAATTAATCAATTATGATGCCAAATCCAAATCCTTGGTTTTTGAAAAATCACCAAATAATTAATCTATTTTTACTTTGTTTATTAGAATTTTAAAGAAAAGATAATGATAGATTATTCCACCATCTGAAAATTTACTATCATCCATTCAAGTCATTGAGCTTTGTGATGCATCTGCACATAATTTTATTCATTTTGGACTAGGTTGAAATTGAGGGCATTCGTGATATAAACATGTCAAGAAATTAAAATGTGCTGCGTAGTTTCACTATTTTTCGGCTGCAATTGGCACACGTGCTTTGAGTTTCGTTTCTCTCTAGTGTGAGGTCTCTAAATTCAGAACATTAGCTTTATGACACGAAGACTTGAAGTGATTTTTTTTTCCATCTTCGTTGATATATAAATCACAAAAATGCCTTCTATCATGATTTAAAAACTTCACCATATTCCTTCTTTATTGTCCCAGCTGATCTTTGAGTTATGCCTACGATGTTGTCCAAGAAGCATCCCATGGCCGGTGCATGGACCCATTTGGGAATAGGATTGGACTAGTAGTTCGATTCTCGAGCGGGTCTAGGAATTAGTGAGTGATTCCCAGTTCCCTATTTGTGGAGCAATCCTTCATGGATGGTTCCTGATTTGAAGGTGGCAACTTCACACCCCATCACCATATCATTATTTATTTATTATTTCATCATCTTGGAAATTGTCATAAAATCCTCGAGAGAGATTATCGTCACAATCCTTTTCTACTCAAGTTATTGTGAAATCGAATAATTGTGACACAAAATTTAAAAAGGCAATCATATACACCATTGATACAGGAGATTGGATAATTGTAATCCACAAATGAATGGTGAATAAGACGGCTTGTGCAAAATCTTCTTGGTAATGACTATGTATGATGTATTTTTCCCATCACTAACATCCATATCCATCTTTGCTATTCTAATTTTTGAACTTATCATGCGTGTATTTATAAGGCGGTTTCCTTTCGTTGTTGCATTTCTCAACGAAAGGACTTAAAAGGAAAAAAAGAAAAACGGACATTTGAATTTGGCCATTTGTCGTTGTGCACGTGTGAGAGTGTTAGGCCAAAGTCTAGAATTGAAAGTGACATGCTGAACATTTGAAGAAGGGTACGTTGATTTAAAGAACTTAGCCAACCTTTTCGTACCCAAAGTCAACCAAATTACAAATATGAACCAAAGATAATATATATATAGAAAATTGACTATCGTTCTTGAAACGAAGGGTTATTAAAAATGATGGACAATATAGATAGATCGGGAGAGAACATGCAGTGATATAGCGATCATAGTATTATTTACATGGATAATGAAGTGATATATCAAACTTGTCGTCGAAGGGTAAAGATAAATGAAAACAACGAATCAAGAAAAAACGCCTATTGAACAATTAAAAAAAAATAAAAGAACAACCACGTCAAAGCATCAAAGATGAGAAGTCCAAGCAATTTCCTCCTCTTCCCAAATCCTAAACTATCAAAGATAATTATCTCGACCAAATGAAAATCCGTGTTATTCCCATCGAAACAATTTACAGCCAACGACCCATTGCACATCTAATATTTCTTCGCACCTACTCGCGATAATGACCTGTCGTGGGGACATTAAGGAATGCAATTGTTGTTTATTTTGTCATGGGAAAAATGACATAAACAATCATTGAACTTTGACCTAATGTATAATTTGGTCCATAAATTTTTAATTTCTTCAATGTGGTCCCTGAATTTTAGCCTAATGTACAATGTTGTCCCTTTTAATTTGTTCTATATAGTCCCTCAACTTTTAGTACATATTTTAATACAATTCTTGAATTGTACGAAAATATTCAATATAGTCTTTAGTTTTGAATTAATGATGGACTATATTGAATCTTTTCATATAGTTCAGAGATTGTATTGAACATATACTAATAGTTCGAAAACTATATCGAATAAATTAAAAGTTCAAGGACCAAGTTGTACATTGAGTTAAAGTTCAGGGACTATTGATGTCATCATCCCTATTGTTACACATTAGAATAATCTAGTATAGCACGATAAGCATGCAAATCCATGACCTTAAAGAATCCAAGTGTTGTTTATATTGTTTCATAGCTAGGTAATAATCAGTCTGGTATTTCTCTACGAAGGTTGTCCAGTAAAAACCAATTCTGATCCGACATATGGTCAAATGCATTGCTTTGTCACGTGGATTACTTATAGCCGAACATCGTCAAAGAAATCGGTTTGTTGGCTTCGTCACATTTGGGTCGGGTCAAATATGTGTTGGAAGGACATCAAGCTCGTCTCGGGGAGGAGTTCCGGGTCCACTTTTGATGTGGATGGATCTTTCCGACGTGACGACGTCTCTTCTTGGCATCGATTCATTATCGGGAAGAAAGTGCAAAGCCTCGAGGTAGCTCTCACGGCCTCCCAGCCCTCCCTGGTGTTGGGGAAATGCCTTCATACAATCTAGGATTTGGGTCGATTGATTGAATCAATTTGCGATTACAATCGATACTGTATCTTTCATTATTTCCTTTCATTTGATTTCAATTTATTCCTTCCACATTTTGTGTCCCCTGGCGCCTTGATCAAAGCAGCAAAGGATTACGCATCTGGCCTCACAAAGGCGATCTTGCTCTCGGCGGGAGTCATATTAGTCTCTGTTTGAAGGGCCAGCCATTTCTCTTTTGTGCTACTATTGATTCTTCTTGGAGGTAATCCTTCACGAATGTAACATGAGGTGCCATGTCCCACGAAAAATTAAAAATTAAAGAAAGAAGAAAAGTCAAAATTCGAAAAATAATATAATTTTGAAAAGGAAAAAAAAGGAAGAAACTAGGAATTATCTTTGCCAAGTGGTGAGGTTTGCAGTGGCATGGGCGGCGCCGCCAGCCCGTCTTTGCCGGCAAGGGCTGTGGACTGTCCCCAAGGCCCAGAGAAGGGCCTTATAAGCCTTGCTTGTGACGACGAGCCGGCAACGTCGCCCATGTCGCTGCACAGTCTCTCTTGAATTTCTTTTTTCAAAACATCCTCTTCCTCTCCCTATCAAATACACGTGAGATCTCCGGCAAGTCCGACGTCACCACATTAGCAAAACGGGATAAGAAGTTGTTGGAAGAAAAAATTGTGGAAATCATTGCAAATTCTCCTCGATTAACATATGCGGATGAGTTGTGTGCACTCTCGTTCTACTCTAATGCTGCACATGGACCCATTCTAGCATTAAAATCACTTCATGAATTTGCCTAAATCTCCTAAATATAGCATCTAAGGCACGTCGAACATGCTTTCATCTTCATCGGAATCCAATCAAAGACTGGCAATTGTGCCTCCGCTAGAAATAGACAGAGATAAAAGCATCAGTCTAGGCCTACATTTATTCCATAATTGTGGGAAACAGTGAAGCCAGCTAATTGAAAAACTGTGCTAGCACCGAGAACAAAATGGAGCAAATGGAGTGAACCTGCTGCTAAATTTCCCTTATAGCTTCCACGTATCCCTTAAAACTCAGTATTCTTTCAGGAAGAGCATTTATCATAGAATCGAGAAGGATGTCATAGTTTTAAAAATTGAAATCAACAGAGCCAAAATTCATGAATTAGAATACCGGCCAAAGATAAGCTAGGAATCATATCAAAGCAATGAATGGACACTATCTGTAAAGCTATACAGACCCCCTAATTCAAAGGAGTTGAAAAATTAAATTGTTTATGTCATCACCCTCTCTGAAGTCATTGCTTCCCCTGCCTCCCCTTGTAGTCTTTCCCCTTCCAATAGAGGCATACCAATGAAAGAGAAGCTAGGAATCATATCGTGGCACTGAATGGACACCATCTGTAAAGCTATATTAACCTCCTCTCTAAAGTCATTGCTTCCCCCTACTCCTCCTTGTCATCTTTCCCTATCCAATAGAGGCATACCAGTGAAAGATAAGCTAGGAACCACATCATAGCAATGAATGGACATTATTTGTAAAGCTTTACTAACCCCCTATATTAGAGGAGTTGAAAAATAAAATTTTTCATGCCATGACCCTCTCTAAAGTCATTGCTTCCCCTGATCCTCATTGTCGTTTTTATACCTCCAATAGTGTGAAAAATGTATTGTGAAATATACATACAGCGATAAATCAAAGCCCTCCTCTATGAATCACCAACCACCGATGCGATACAAAAAGCTTACAATTAGAACTAGAATGCAATTGAAGCTAACGAAAAAAATAAAGAAATGCGCATTATCAATTTTCAAGTTCTTCATCGTCCATGATGGAGGGTTGGAAGACACTTTAAAGAGAAATTGATTTAGAGAGGAGTTAGTGTTTGAAGTGTTGGTTGAAAAGCAGTTTGTTTTCTTTTTAATCTATTTATTTTGCAATCCTAATTACTTTAGGACATACCTTATGTATAGTCATCTCATCCTCTTTTGAATGTGGTAATTTTAGAGGGAAGCTGTCTCTCGTCTTTGGGAGTTCTCGACCACCGGTGCAACATAAAAAGCCTACAATTAGAACTTGAATACAATTGAAGCCAACGGAAAAAAAATAAACTCGCATTACCTAGTCGTCAAGTTCGTCATTGTCCATGATCGAGAGCTGAAAGACATTTTCGAGGCAGATGAATTGAGAGTCAAGCACAAAGTCAGGTTAAAATGCTAGGAAAATCGGGTGACACAAGACAAAAATCAGTGTAACTTGTGGTAGATATTGAACAAATGACTAAATTCTATAGCTTAAAATGGCATGAACTAGGGATTTATCTGGTCATATCTTTATACAAATAAGCACAACCAATCAAATAGGATAGGTAGCAAGATAATCTTTGTAGGCTACTGTATCCGTCTATCATTATAGTCTCTCAAGTTTGATTATAAGGTTTTTTGTTTTCTTTTTCGCAAGTTTTCTGTTGTAGGATTTAGTATATTTTACTAATTTGATAAGACGATGCGTCTCTTTGCAGTCCAAATAAAGCTTCTAAGAATTTTAAATGTGAAAGCCTACGATTGTGGCGATCATCTTCATAATTAACTCTTCCTAAACACTAATAAAACGACTCCTACGCTCACAAATCGCTCACCCAATGTAATCATCCAAAGCCATTCGCAATACAAGGTTTCAATGTGAAACTTGGTTACATTATAAATCTTTCACTTGAACTCTGCTTCGAGCGATTTTATGGTCATGATGAAGATCTTTTCCAGCACTGGCAGACCCACAATTTGGATGACACAAAATTGAGGTGAAAATCGACAAAATATGGCCCCAAAGTTGCTGGAGGCGCACTATTCATCATGCGTAGGAAAGTTCAAAATTTTGTTTTAGACTTCGCAGATCAACCACTAAATTGTCATTGCTTATATATTTGTAGCTCAACAACTCAAAAATTAGACTTCGTAGATCAACCACTCTGATACTGACTCTGCATACACTACGAGGAGATTTTCCATGGCTCTATAAGGCATTATCAATATTATAATTGTTTATAATGCGAGAGCATGCCTAGAGAGGAGGAAACTCATTGTGGTTCTTGGTCGGCCTTTTGCATGACCGGTAGTTGCTCGATTTGGTCATTTGAAGTTCTTGGTCCTTGGGCGAGAAATGAGTCGAGAACTGTGGCTTCATCTTGCAGTGTAAATCAAAGCTCCTCTCTACGAGTCCCCGATCATCATTGCGATAAAAAAGCTTACAGCTAGACCTGGAATACAATTGAAGCCAACGAAAAAAAATACAAAAAGCGCATTTCTTCGTTGTCCATGATCGAGGGTTGAAAGACATTTTAGAGAGAGATAGATTTGAAGAGGAGTTAGTATCTTGAAGTGTTGGTTGAAAAGAAGTTTATTTTCTTTTTAATTCATTTTTTTTGTCAATCCTAATTACTTTAGCACATTTCTTAGTTGTCGTCATTTCATCCTTTTCCAAGGGTAGTAATTCTAGAGGGAAGCTGTCCCTCGTCTTGGGAGTCTCCGACCATCGATGCAATAAAAAACATACAATTAAAACTCGAATACAATTGAAACCAGGGGAAAAAAAAATAAAGAAACTTGCATTACCCTAGACGTCAAGTTTGTCATCGTCCATGACCAAGAGCTGAAAGACACTTTCGAGGCAAATGGATTGAGAGTCAAATACAAAGTCATATTAAAATGCTAGGCAAATCAGCTAATATAAGACAAAAACAGACATTGAACAAATCACTACATTCTATAGTTTAAAATGGCATGAACTGGAGATTGATCTGATCATATCTTTATACGAATAAGCACAGCCAATCAAATAGGACAGGTAGCAAGATATTTTTGTAGGCCACTACATCCGTCTATCATTATAGTCTCTCAAGTTTGATTACAAGGTTCTTTATTTGTTCTTTCGTAAGTTTTCTGTTGTAAGATTTAGTATACCAATTTGATGAAACAATGTATCTCTTCACAATCCAAATAAAGCTTCTAGGAATTGTCAAGTGTGAAAGCCTGCGATTGTTGTAGTCATCTTCAAGATTAATTCTTCCTACACACTAACAAAACGACTCACAAATCACTCACCCAATGCAATTATTCAAAGCCGTTTGTTACGCGGACTTCAACACGAAATGGACTAACGATAAACTCTCACCCGAACTCCCAAGCGATCTTATAATCATACTGAAGATCTTTTAAGCATTAGAAGACCCATAATTTGGATGATCCAAAATCGAGCTGAAAATTGACCAAATATGGCTTCAAAGTTGCTAGATGCGCACTGTTCATCAAGGGTAGGAAATTTCGAAATTTTGTTTCCGGAAAAATTTCAAATTCAATTTCTTAAAATCCTACGATTCTACGACACCCTAAACTATCATTTCTATATATATATACAATTCAACGAGTCAAAAATCCAACTTTGTAGCTCAACCACTTTGACACGAACTGTGCGTACTTTACGAGGAGATTTCCCATGACTCTACAAGGCGTCGTGATTATTATAATAATTGATAATGCAAGAGCATATTTAGAGAGTAGGAAAAATCATTGCGGTTCTTGGTTGACCTCTTGTGCGACTCGTAGTTGCTCAATCTGGTCACTTGAAGTTATCGGTTCTTAAGCAAGAAATTAGTCAAGTACCATGGCTCCATCTTACAGCGGTAAATCAAAGCCTTTCTCTACGAGTCCCCAACCACCATTGCGATACAAAAAACTTATAATAACCCCTAACCCCCAATGTAACCAGCTTGTGTAGGTTCATGCCTAGCACCTCCAATAAAATTCAATATACCATAACTAGAGTGAATTAATTCTACGAAAACTAGCAAATCATACAAAAACTACGTCACTGATTAGAGCTCCAGTCACAACCGATCGGCAAGCCTCAAACACAACACACAAACACATACACATACACATACAAAGGGGAAAGTACAGTGCAAGTGCCAAAACTTGGCACAAAGGGACACTTAAGTGCCAAAAGTTACAAAATGTACACTTAAGTGCCACTTTTAAAAAAAATTGGATCACTTAAGTGCTAAGTCGCCGGAACCCTGCCGGAAATCCTACGTGGCTCGCCGGAAACTGAATCGGCCAAAAAATCAGCCAAAATGACGTCGTTTTGGCTGATGTGGATTTACAAATTATTAATTAAATAATATTAAATAATTAAAAATATATTATTATAAAATTGATTTTATTTATATAAAAAAAAAAAAAGAAAAAGGAGGAGGGGATCGGCGAGGGCTGTGCAGCCTCGCCCCCACCTCGCCGGGAAGGGCCGGCGACGGTAGGGGAGGGTCGGTCGGGGACGGCCCTTGGCCCGGCTGGGCGAGGGCCGGCGACCCTCGCCGGATCCGGGAGGGTCGCGACCCCAGATCCGGGCGAGGGCGCGTAGGCCCTCACCGCCGGCCGACCGGGGTCGCCGGCCACCGGCCGGGCGCGACGACCCCGGCCGACCCTCCCCTACCATCGCCGGCCCTTCGGGAGAGGTGGGGCGGCGGACGGCGGGTGGCGGCGAGGCCCGCACAGCCCTCGCCGATCCCCTCCTCCTTTTTTTTTTTTTTTTTTTTTTTTTTAATAAATTCGATTTTAATTTTTCAAAAATCTGACGTGGACAATTTTTTTTTTTTAAAAATTGCCACGTGGATTTTTTTATTTTGAAAAAATGTCACGTGGATTTTTTATTTTGAAAAAAATGCTCCGTCAGCAAATGAAGTCATCGGAAAATGGACACATGGCAATTTGGCCGGAATTTTCGCCGTTGGCACTCAAGTGATCCTTTTGCTCCGATTTTGGCACTTAAGTGTACCTTTTGTAACTTTTGGCACTTAAGTGTCCATTTGTGTCAACTTTTGGCACTCCAGAGGTCCGCATGTCCACATACAAAAGAGGAAAATCAACAATGGAGGAAAAGTTACGAGAAAACATATCAATGATCACAGCAACTTTATCATGGCTTGAAACATTCGCTCGCAGGACAACCTTCACCGAAAGCAAGTATGGAAATCAATCATCTACGGAAAATCGAAAACAGGCCAAACTAGAAATGAAGATATCAAGATCCACACCCACTCACAAGAGTCTACGACATGAATCCGTCGTGGTCGCTACCGAGCAAGGCGTGCCTCATTTAATACTAAGAGCTGTGGAACGTAGTCGCGCAAGATAGAAAAGACAAGGAACATTTGAAAGAAGAAAAGGATATCTAAGATGAGTCATCCGAAGTAGAGGAGGCGGCAGGCGGTGGCATGCCGCTGCTTGCGAGGTGGCTTAGGTGCTACAACTACAACCGGAGGGCCTCAGCATGTGCCTCTAGGAGAGAGCGCTTGATGAGCTACAACCTCTACCTTAGTAGGAAAGGCAGAGCCGCACTGGCTGCATGTGAAGGTGGAGAGTGGTGGACAATCCTGTTGTGTGCTATGATATTTCCTTTGTAGGTCTTCTTCCAGCCTAGGTGAGGCATTTTTGTGTGTCATGATTCGGGAGAAGGAGGAGACCGAGGGTTGAGAAATGAAAGTTTTTAAGGAGGGAGAGGGAAAATGCGAATGGGCCATTGATTTTATAATTGAGTGTTTGAGCAAAAGGCTCGGGAAATAAAATGGATCGAATTAAAAAGAGAGAAGAAAATGAGCTGTTGGTATTTATTTATTTTAAATGGGGAAATATTTCTAGGAGACTTTGCATCCTAGAATGGCTGATGAAGGTGATGGCTGCCTCTACGGAAATGAGTTAGGTTGGTCTCAACGGGAGGAGATTGAATGGAGTAGTAGTTGTAGGCACATCGGAGAGTGGTGGACGATCCTATTGTGTGCTTCGATATTTCCTTTGTAGGTCTTCTTCCTACCCAGGTGATGGCATTTTTGTGTCGTCATGATTCAAGAGGAGGAGGAGACCGAGGGTTGAGAAATGGAAGTTTTGAAGGAGGGAGAGAGAAAATATGAATAGGCTGTTGGTTTTATAATCGAGTGTAAGAGCAAAAGGCACGGGAAATAAAATGGATCGAACTAAAAAGAGAAAAAAAAAGAAAAAAGAGAAGAAAATGAGTTGTTGATATTTATTTATTTATTTTAAATGGGGAAATATTTCCAAGAGACTTTCGTGTCCTAGAATGGCTAATGAAGGTGATGGCTGCCTCTACGGACATGAGTTGGGCTAGTCTCGATAGGAGGAGATTGAATGGAGTAGTAGTTGTGGGCACGTTGGAGAGTGGTGGGCGATTCTGTTGTGTGCTCCGATATTTCCTTTGTAGGTCTTCTTCCAGCCCAGGTGATGGCATTTTTGTGTCGTCATGATTCGAGAGGAGGAGGAGACCGAGGGTTGAGAAATGGAAGTTTTGAAGGAGGGAGAGGGAAAATGCGAATGGGTTGTTGGTTTTATAATCGAGTGTAAGAACAAAAGGCACGGGAAATAAAATGGATCGAATTAAAAAGAGAGAACAAAAATAAAAAGAGAGAAGAAAATGAGTTGTTGATATATATTTATTTATTTTAAATGGGGAAATATTTCTAGGAGACTTTCGCGTCCTAGAATGGCTGATGAAGGTGATGGCTGCCTCTACGAAAATGAGTCAGGTTGGTCTCAACGGGAGGAGATTGAATGGAGTAGTAGTTGTAGGCACGTCGGAGAGTGGTGGACGATCCTATTGCGTGCTTCGATATTTCCTTTGTAGGTCTTCTTCCTACCCAGGTGATGGCATTTTTGTGTCGTCATGATTCGAGAGGAGGAGGAGACCGAGGGTTGAGAAATGGAAGTTTTGAAGGAGGGAGAGAGAAAATATGAATAGGCTGTTGGTTTTATAATCGAGTGTAAGAGCAAAAGGCACGGGAAATAAAATGGATCGAACTAAAAAGAGAGAAAAAAAAAGAAAAAGAGAGAAGAAAATGAGTTGTTGATATTTATTTATTTATTTTAAATTGGGAAATATTTCCGAGAGACTTTCATGTCCTAGAATGGCTGATGAAGGTGATGGCTGCCTCTACAGACATGAGTTGGGCTAGTCTTGATGGGAGGAGATTGAATGGAGTAGTAGTTGTGGGCACGTCGGAGAGTGTTGGACGATCTTGTTGTGTGCTCCGATGATATTTCCCTTGTAGGTCTTCTTTCAGCCTAGGTGATGGCATTTTGTGTCGTCATGATTTGAGAGGAGGAGACCGAGGGTTGAGAAATGGAAGTTTTGAAGGAGGGAGAGGGAAAATGCGAATGGGCTGTTGGTTTTATAATAGAGTGTAAGAGCAAAAGGCGCAGGAAATAAAATGGATCGAATTAGAAAGAGAGAAAAAAAAAGAAAAAGAGAGAAGAAAATGAGTTGTTGATATTTATTTATTTATTTTAAATGGGGAAATATTTCCGGGAGACTTTCGTGTCCTAGAATGGCTAATGAAGGTGATGGCTGCCTCTACGGACATGAGTCGGGCTGGTCTTGACGGGAGGAGATTGAATGGAGTAGTAGTTGTGGGCATGTCGGAGAGTGGTGGATGATCCTGTTGTGTACTTCGATATTCCCTTTGTAGGTCTTCTTCTAGCCCAGGTGATGGCATTTTTGTGTCGTCATCATTCGAGAGGAGGAGGAGACCGAGGGTTGAGAAATGGAAGTTTTGAAGGAGGGAGAGGGAAAATGCGAATGGGCTGTTGGTTTTATAATCGAGTGTAAGAGCAAAAGGCACGGGAAATAAAATGGATCGAATTAAAAAGAGACAAAAAAAAAGAAAAAAGAGAGAAGAAAATGAGTTGTTGATATTTATTTATTTATTTTAAATGGGGAAATATTTCCAAGAGACTTTCGTGTCCTAGAATGGCTAATGAAGGTGATGGCTGCCTCTACGGACATGAGTCGGGCTGGTCTTGATAGGAGGAGATTGAATGGAGTAGTAGTTGTGGGCACGTTGGAGAGTGGTGGATGGTCTGTTGTGTGCTCCGATATTCCCTTTGTAGGTCTTCTTCTAGCCCAGGTGATGGCATTTTTGTGTCGTCATGATTCGAGAGGAGGAGGAGACCGAGGGTTGAGAAATGGAAGTTTTGAAGGAGGGAGAGGGAAAATGCGAATGGGCTGTTGGTTTTATAATCAAGTGTAAGAGCAAAAGATGCAGGAAATAAAATGGATCAAATTAAAAAGAGAAAAAAAAGAAAAATAGAGAAGAAAATGAGTTGTTGATATTTATTTATTTATTTTAAATGGGGAAATATTTCCGGGAGACTTTCATGTCCTAGAATGTCTGATGAAGGTGATGGCTGTCTCTACGGACAAGAGTCGGGCTAGTCTTGACAGGAGGAGATTGAATGGAGTAGTAGTTGTGGGCACGTCGGAGAGTGGTTGATGATCCTGTTGTGTTGTCCGATATTTCCTTTGTAGGACTTTCTCCAACCTAGGTGATGGCATTTTTGTGTCGTCGGGATTCAAGAGGAGGAGGAGACCGAGGGTTGAGAAATGGAAGTTTTGAAGGAGGGAGAGAGAAAATATGAATAGGTTGTTGGTTTTATAATCGAGTGTAAGAGCAAAAGGCGCGAGAAATAAAATGGATCGAATTAAAAAGAGAGAAAAGAAAAAGAAAAAGAGAGAAGAAAATGAGTTGTTGATATTTATTTATTTATTTTAAATGGAGAAATATTTCCAAGAGACTTTCATGTCCTAGAATGGCTAATGAAGGTGATGGCTGCCTCTACGGACATGAGTTGGGTTGGTCTTGACGGGAGGAGATTGAATGGAGTAGTAGTTGGGGGCACGTCGGAGAGTGGTGGATGATCTTGTTGTGTACTTCGATATTCCCTTTGTAGGTCTTCTTCTAGCCCAGGTGATGGCATTTTTGTGTCGTCGTCATTCGAGAGGAGGAGGAGACCGAGGGTTGAGAAATGGAAGTTTTGAAGGAGAGAGAGAGAAAATGCGAATGGGTTGTTGGTTTTATAATCGAGTGTAAGAGCAAAAGGCGCGGGAAATAAAATGGATCGAATTAAAAAGAGACAAAAAAAAAATAAAAAATAGAGAAGAAAATGAGTTGTTGATATTTATTTATTTATTTTAAATGCGGAAATATTTCCGGGAGACTTTCGTGTCCTAGAATGTCTGATGAAGGTGATGGCTGTCTCTACGGACAAGAGTCGGGCTGGTCTTGACAGGAGGAGATTGAATGGAGTAGTAGTTGTGGGCATGTCGGAGAGTGGTGGACGATCTTGTTGTGTTGTTCCGATATTTCCTTTGTAGGTCTTTCCCCAACCTAGGTGATGGCATTTTTGTGTCGTCGGGATTCAAGAGGAGGAGGAGACCGAGGGTTGAGAAATGGGAGTTCTGAAGGAGGGAGAGAGAAAATGTGAATAGGCTGTTGGTTTTATAATTGAGTGTAAGAGCAAAAGGAGTGAGAAATAAAATGGATCGAATTAAAAAGAGAGAAAAAAAAAGAAAAAGAGAGAAGAAAATGAGTTGTTGATATTTATTTATTTATTTTAAATGGGGAAATATTTTCGAGAGACTTTCGTGTCCTAGAATGGCTGATGAAGGTGATGGATGCCTTTATGGACATGAGTCGGGTTGGTCTCGACGGGAGGAGATTGAATGGAGTAGTAGTTGTGGGCACGTCGGAGAGTGTTGGACGATTATGTTGTGTGCTCCAATGATATTTCCTTTGGTAGGTCTTCTTCTAGCCTAGGTGATGGCATTTTTGTGTCATGATTTGAGAGGAGGAGGAGACCGAGGGTTGAGAAATGGAAGTTTTGAAGGGGGGAGAGGGAAAATGAGAATGGGCTGTTGGTTTTATAATTGAGTGTAAGAGCAAAAGGCACGGGAAATAAAATAGATCGAATTAAAAAGAGAGAAAAAAAGAAAAGAAAAAGAGAGAAGAAGATGAGTTGTTGATATTTATTTATTTATTTTAAATGGAGAAATATTTTCGAGAGACTTTCGTGTTCTAGAATGGCTGATGAAGGTGATGGCTGTCTCTACGGACATGAGTCGAGTTGGTCTCGACGGGAGGAGATTAAATGGAGTAGTAGTTGTGGGCACGTCGAAGAGCAGTGGACAATCCTATTGTGTGCTCCGATATTCCATTTGTAGGTCTTCTTGCAGCCCAAGTGATGGCATTTTTGTGTCGTCATGATTCGAGAGGAGGAGGAGACGGAGGGTTGAGAAATGGAAGTTTTGAAGGAGGGAGAGGGAAAATGCAAATGGGCTGTTTGTTTTATAATCGAGTGTAAGAGCAAAAGGCACGAGAAATAAAATGGATCGAATTAAGAAAGAGAGAAAAAAAAAAGAAAAAGAGAGAAGAAAAGAGTTGTTGATATTTGTTTATTTGTTTTAAATGGGGAAATATTTCTAAGAGACTTTTGTGTCCTAGAATGGCTAATGAATGTGATGGCCGCCTCTACGGACATGAGTCGGGTTGGTCTTAACAAGAGGAGATTGAATGGCTCCCTCTACGGACATGAGTTGTGGGCACGTCAGAGAGTGGTGGACGATCCTGTTGTGTGCTCCGATATTTCCTTTGTAGGTCTTTTTCTCGCCCAAGTGATGGCATTTTTGTGTCGTCATGATTCGAGAGGAGGAGACTGAGAGGGTTGAGAAATGGAAGTTTTGAAGGAGGGAGAGGGAAAATGCGAATGGGCTGTTGGTTTTATAATTGAGTGTAAGAGCAAAAGGCGCGGGAAATAAAATAGATCGAACTAAAAAGAGAGAGAAAAAAGAGAAATAGAGAGAAGAAAATGCGTTGTTGATATTTATTTATTTTAAATGGGAAAATATTTCCAAGTGACTTTAGTGTCCTAGAATGGCTGATGAAGGTGATGGCTGCCTCTACGAATATGAGTCGGGCTGGTCTTGACGGGAGGAGATTGAATGGAGTAGTAGTTGTGGGCACATCGGAGAGTAGTAGACGATCTTGTTGTATGCTTCGATGATATTTCCTTTGTAGGTCTTTTTCTAGCCCAGGGGATGTCATTTTTGTGTCGTCATGATTCGAGAGGAGGAGGAGATCGAGGGTTGAGAAATGGAAGTTTTGAAGGAGGAAGGGGGAAAATGCGAATGGGCTCTTGGTTTTATAATCGAGTGTAAGAGCAAAAGGCGCAGGAAATAAAATGGATCGAATTAAAAAAGGAGAGAGAAGAAAATGAGTTGTTGATATTTATTTATTTATTTTACATGGGGAATTATTTATGGGAGACTTTCGTGACCTAGAATGGCTCATGAAGCTGATGGCTGCCTCTACGGACATGAGTCAACTAGTCTCGACAGGAGGAGATTGAATGATGTAGCAGCCATTGATTAGTATTGTGGGCACGTTGGATATGCGTTTCGAGAGACAACATGTGAGTGACCTCGCAAGGTGAGAGTGAGCGCTGAAGAGGCCACTCCCTTTGTGTCGAGGAAGAAGGGCTCATCGGGCCTCGACTTAGCTTGATTAAGGATCGGCCTCGTCAATGCTGGCCCTCACCTACTTTGAGGCCAAAAGGGTACTTTCCATTGGAAATGCTAGTTTAGAATTCAGAACCCAATTTTGGGCCTATCCTCAAGATGGATGCCCAGTTACCAAAATGTAGCTTTGAGATTGAATTTAGAATAGATGTTGGCTTTGGTTATAAAAAAAAAAAAGGACTTTGGAGAGGGTAAAGGGAACTTGTCATTTTGGAGGAAAAGATTAAGGGGTTGGTAATTTATAACCAATCTCGTCTTTCCCCTGTTCTGCTTTGCTCGTTTGTTAACATAAAAGGCCTCACAAGCCCATTGAGAATCTGAGATTTCAATAAGGTCTTGCTATAACAGTTCTAAGCATTCCTTTTGAGCAAAAATAAGATGTTTTGGATTCATCTCAGTATGACTTACCTTGGTAGGATTGATATCCTTATTTTTCTTAAAAGAAAGACAAATATAGAATTCTAGATTTTTCCACAGGGGATTGGAACATTTTTGGGAGAATTCTGAATGGGATTTGGAATAGGATTCTAGCAACATTTTCATGATGGGATCTAGCAGATTCATTTGGATTGCAAAGAGCTGTTGGATATTGACAAATTTAGAAAATCTGTCTTTATATCAAAGCCATTTTCCAAGAATGATTTTGAGATCAGAAATTTAATTCATGATGCCCTAACCAATATGGGTGTAAACAGTTTGGTTCGGTTCGGTTTCTTGGAAAAATTGAACCGAACCGATAAAGGATGATACCAAACTGAACTGAAACCATCTCGAACCGAACCAAAAATGTAGTTTGATTTGCTTAAGTTTGGGACGGTTTTTCAGTTTTCCTATTTTTACTTTGATTATTAGAACCTAAGTGAAGAAGAGATGATAAAGAAGATAGGTTGTTCAATTTTTATTGAGAATTACGGTTGGGTTCGGTTAATCGAACCAAACCGAACCGAAAAAGTTAACAATTACTTTTCAGTTAACTGAACCAAACTGAAATGCACGAAATTTCGGTTTGTTTTGGTTTGGTTTTCGGTTTCGGTTTGGTTTTCTATTTGTTTTTGGACACCCCTAACCAGGACCCCCTCTCCTTCGACAAACTACACATTTCGCACATAGGAAACACAGAAGCTTCTGCCATATTTTATAAGTGGGAGATAAAAATATTCCGCCACAACACATAGAAAAACATATACAAGCAAAATGACCCAAACCCGCTATGGTCGCCGCCGAGCAATGGATCGACGGCATGCCTTATCTAGTACTGGAGCCGCGAATGCAACATATATTAAAAAAAGAAGAAGAATTAGAAGATCCCCACCACGTTGCTTCTTGGGAAGCTGAGCTGTCATAGCTCCAAGCCTCAGCACACGCCTTCGTGGAACAGCTCCTGATGAGCCCTTAGGTTAGGCTCGTTGAAGAAGGCAAAGCCACATTGGCCGCACTTATACTAGATACGTCGGTGCATAGTATTCATGTGAAATTTGATACCTTTTTCGCTCTTGCATGTCTTTCCACACCCAGGATGGTGGCACCTCTAGGAGTCAATCCCTTTCTTTTTCTTCCCTTTTTCTTTGCTCTCTTTTCTAGAACTCGGCATTTGAGAGTCGATCCCTTTTTCTTTCCTCAAGCTCAAGGGGGAGCAAACAGGAGTGTTGGGGGGCTTGTTGGCGGGTGATTTCTTAACAGGGATGAGCATGGATGATGGGGGAATTTATAGCGATTCTTCCTCATCAATCTTGAGACCCGTTCTTGCTAGACGTTCGATTGCAAGTCTAATAATCAATAAAGTCTAATAATGGAAAATGTTTTTTTGCATTAGAGCTTATCTAGCACTGGAGTCGCGAATGCAACATATATTAAAAAAAGAAGAAGAATTAGAAGATCCCCACCACGTTGCTTCTTGGGAAGCTGCGCTGTCGTAGCTCCAAGCCTCAGCACACGCCTTCCTGGAATAGCTCCTGATGAGCCCTTAGGTTAGGCTCGCTGAAGAAGGCAAAGTCACATTGGCCGTACTTATACTAGATACGTCGGTGCATAGTATTCATGTGAAATTTGATCCATTTTTCGCCCTTGCATGTCTTTCCACACCCAGGATGGTGGCACCTCTAGGACTCAATCCCTTTCTTTTTCTTCCCTTTTTCTTTGCTCTCTTTTCTAGAACTCGGCATTTGAGAGTCGATCCCTTTTTCTTTCCTCAGGCTTAAGGGGGAGCAAACAAGAGTGTTGGCGGGTGATTTATTAACAGGGATGAGCATGGATGAGGGGGGAATTTATAGCGATTCTTCCTTATCAATCCTGAGACCCGTTCTTGCTAGGCGTTCGATTGCAAGTCTAATAATCAATAAAGTCTAATAATGGAAAATGTTTTTTTGCATTAAAGCTTATCTAGTCTTCTTGGAGCCGCTAATGCAACATATATTAAAAAAAGAAGAAGAATTAGAAGATCCCCACCCTTGCATGTCTTTCCACACTCTTGGGAAGGAGTCAATCCCTTTCTTTTTCTTTCCTTTTTCTTTGCTCTAGCTCTAAGCCTCATTTGAGAGTCACATACCTTCGTGGAACAGCTCCTGATGAGCCCTTAGGTTAGGCTCGTTGAAGAAGGCAAAGCCACATTGGCTGCACTTATACTAGATACGTCGGTGCATAGTATTCATGTGAAATTTGATCCCTTTTCGCCCTTGCTTGTCTTTCCACACCCGGTGGATGGTGGCACCTCTAGGAGTCAATCCCTTTCTTTTTCTTCCCTTTTTCTTTGCTCTCTTTTCTAGAACTCGGCATTTGAGAGTCGATCCCTCTTTTCTTTCCTCAGGCTCAAGGGGAGCAAACGGGAGTGTTGGCGGGCTTGTTGGCGGGTGATTTCTTAACAGGGATGAGCATGGATGAGGGGGGAATTTATAGCGATTCTTCCTTATCAATCCTGAGACCCGTTCTTGCTAGGCGTTCGATTGCAAGTCTAATAATCAATAAAGTCTAATAATGGAAAATGTTTTTTTGCATTAGAGATTATCTAGTACTGGAGCCGCGAATGCAACATATATTAAAAAAAGAAGAAGAATTAGAAGATCCCCACCACGCCGTTGCTTCTTGGGAAGCGAGCTGTCGTAGCTCAAGCCTCAGCACACACCTTCGTGGAACAGCTCCCGATGAGCCCTTAGGTTAGGCTCGTTGAAGAAGGCAAAGCCACATTGGCCGCACTTAAACTAGATACGTCGGTGAATAGTATTCATGTGAAATTTGATCCATTTTTCGCCTTTGCATGTCTTTCCACACCCAGGATGGTGGCACCTCTAGGAGTCAATCCCTTTTTTTTTCTTCTCTTTTTCTTTGCTCTCTTTTCTAGAACTCGGCACTTGAGAGTCGATCCCTTTTTCTTTCCTCAGGCTCAAGGGAGAGCGAACAGGAGTGTTGGCGGGTGATTTCTTAACAAGGATGAGCATGGATGAGGGGGGAATTATAGCGATTCATCCTTATCAATCCTGAGACCCATTCTTGCTAGGCGTTCGATTGCAAGTCTAATAATCAATAAAGTCTAATAATTGAAAATGTTTTTTTGCATTAGAGCTTATCTAGTACTGGAGCAGCGAATGCAACATATATTAAAAAAAGAAGAAGAATTAGAAGATCCCCACCACGCTGCTTCTTGGGAAGCTGAGTTGTCGTAGCTCCAAGCCTCAGCACACACCTTCGTGGAACAGCTCCTGATGAGCCCTTAGGTTAGGCTCGCTGAAGAAGGCAAAGCCACATTGGCCGCACTTATACTAGATACGTCGGTGCATAGTATTCATGTGAAATTTGATCCCTTTTTCGCCCTTGCTTGTCTTTCCACACCCAGGATGGTGGCACCTCTAGGAGTCAATCCCTTTCTTTTTCTTCCATTTTTCTTTGCTCTCTTTTCTAGAACTCGGCATTTGAGAGTCGATCCCTTTTTCTTTCCTCAGGCTCAAGGGGGAGCAAAACAGGAGTGTTGGCGGGTGATTTCTTAATAGGGATGAGCATGGATGAGGGGGGAATTTATAGCGATTCTTCCTTATCAATCCTGAGACCCATTCTTGCTAGGCGTTCGATTGCAAGTCTAATAATCAATAAAGTCTAATAATGGAAAATTTTTTTGCATTAGAGATTATCTAGTATCGGAGCCGCGAATGCAACATATATTAAAAAAAAGAAGAAGAATTAGAAGATCCCCACCATGCTGCTTCTTGGGAAGCTGAGTTGTCGTAGCTTCAAGCCTCTGCACACGCCTTCGTGGAACAGCTCCTGATGAGCCCTTAGGTTAGGCTCGTTGAAGAAGGCAAAGCCACATTGGCCGCACTTAAACTAGATACGTCGGTGAATAGTATTCATGTGAAATTTGATCCCTTTTTCGCCTTTGCATGTCTTTCCACACCCAGGATGGTGGCACCTCTAGGAGTCAATCCCTTTCTTTTTCTTCTCTTTTTCTTTGCTCTCTTTTCTAGAACTCGGCACTTGAGAGTCGATCCCTTTTTCTTTCCTCGGGCTCAAGGGGGAGCAAAAGTGTTGGGAGCTTGTTGGCGGGTGATTTCTTAACAAGGATGAGCATGGATGAGGGGGAATTATAGCGATTCTTCCTTATCAATCCCGAGACCCATTCTTGCTAGGCGTTCGATTGCAAGTCTAATAATCAATAAAGTCTAATAATTGAAAATTTTTTTTTGCATTAGAGCTTATCTAGTATCTTGGAGCGCGAATGCAACATATATTAAAAAAAAAGAAGAAGAATTAGAAGATCCCCACCACGCTGCTTCTTGGGAAGCTGAGTTGTCGTAGCTCCAAGCCACAGCACACACCTTCGTGGAACAGCTCCTGATGAGCCCTTAGGTTAGGCTCGCTGAAGAAGGCAAAGCCACATTGGCCGCACTTATACTAGATACGTCGGTGCATAGTATTCATGTGAAATTTGATCCCTTTTTCGCCCTTGCTTGTCTTTCCACACCCAGGATGGTGGCACCTCTAGGAGTCAATCCCTTTCTTTTTCTTCCATTTTTCTTTGCTCTCTTTTCTAGAACTCGGCATTTGAGAGTCGATCCCTTTTTCTTTCCTCAGGCTCAAGGGGGAGCAAACAGGAGTGTTGGCGGGTGATTTCTTAACAGGGATGAGCATGGATGAGGGGGGAATTTATAGCGATTCTTCCTTATCAATCCTGAGACCCATTCTTGCTAGGCGTTCGATTGCAAGTCTAATAATCAATAAAGTCTAATAATGGAAAATGTTTTTTTGCATTAGAGATTATCTAGTACTGGAGCCGCGAATGCAACATATATTAAAAAAAGAAGAAGAATTAGAAGATCCCTACCACGCTGCTTCTTGGGAAGCTGAGCTGTCGTAGCTCCAAGCCTCAGCACACACCTTCGTGGAACAGCTCCTGATGAGCCCTTAGGTTAGGCTCGTTGAAGAAGGCAAAGCCACATTGGCCGCACTTAAACTAGATACGTCGGTGAATAGTATTCATGTGAAATTTGATCCCCTTTTCGCCCTTGCATGTCTTTCCACACCCAAGATGGTGGCACCTCTAGGAGTCAATCCCTTTCTTTTTCTTCCCTTTTTCTTTGCTCTCTTTTCTAGAACTCGGCATTTGAGAGTCGATCCCTTTTTCTTTCCTCAGGCTCAAGGGGGAGCAAACAGGAGTGTTGGCGGGCTTGTTGGCGGGTGATTTCTTAACAGGGATGAGCATGGATGAGGGGGGAATTTATAGCGATTCTTCCTTATCAATCCTGAGACCCATTCTTGCTAGGCGTTCGATTGCAAGTCTAATAATCAATAAAGTCTAATAATGGAAAATGTTTTTTTGCATTAGAGCTTATCTAGTACTGGAGCCGCGAATGCAACATATATTAAAAAAAGAAGAAGAATTAGAAGATCCCCACCATGCTGCTTCTTGGGAAGCTGAGTTGTCGTAGCTTCAAGCCTCTGCACACGCCTTCGTGGAACAGCTCCTGATGAGCCCTTAGGTTAGGCTCGTTGAAGAAGGCAAAGTCACATTGGCCGCACTTATACTAGATACGTCGGGGAATAGTATTCATGTGAAATTTGATCCCTTTGTACCCTTGCATGTCTTTCCACACCCAGGATGGTGGCACCTCTAGGAGTCAATCCATTTCTTTTTCTTCCCTTTTTCTTTGCTCTCTTTTCTAGAACTCTTCACTTGAGAGTCGATCCCTTTTTCTTTCCTCAGGCTCAAGGGGGAGCAAACAGGAGTGTTGGCGGGCTTGTTGGCGGGTGATTTCTTAACAGGGATGAGCATGGATGAGGGGGGAATTTATAGCGATTCTTCCTTATCAATCCTGAGACCCGTTCTTGCTAGGCGTTTGATTGCAAGTCTAATAATCAATAAAGTCTAATAATGGAAAATGTTTTTTTGCATTAGAGCTTATCTAGTACTGGAGCCGCTAATGCAACATATATCAAAAAAAGAAGAAGAATTAGAAGATCCCCACCACGCTGCTTCTTGGGAAGCTGAGCTATCGTAGCTCCAAGCCTCAGCACACGCCTTCGTGGAATAGCTCCTAATGAGCCCTTAGGTTAGGCTCGTTGAAGAAGGCAAAGCCACATTGGCCGCACTTATACTAGATACGTCGGTGCATAGTATTCATGTGAAATTTGATCCCTTTTTCGCCCTTGCATGTCTTTCCACACCCAGGATGTTGGCACCTCTAGGAGTCAATCCCTTTCTTTTTCTTCCCTTTTTCTTTGCTCTCTTTTCTAGAACTCGGCATTTGAGAGTCGATCCATTTTTCTTTCCTCAGGCTCAAGGGGGAGCAAACAGGAGTGTTGGCGGGCGCGGGTGATTTCTTAACAGGGATGAGCATGGATGAGGGGGGAATTTATAGCGATTCTTCCTTATCAATCCCAAGACCCATTCTTGCTAGGCGTTCGATTGCAAGTCTAATAATCAATAAAGTCTAATAATGGAAAATGTTTTTTTGCATTAGTGCGTGGGCATATTTCTGGTGAAATTTAAGTTTATATTTATTTTTCATGAATTTGTTGGGTTTAATAAGTTGGCATAATTATCTAAACATAATAAGATTATTTTAGGAAAAAAATAAATAAAAATAATAAGATTATTTGATGGGTTTAATAAGTTGGCATAATTATCTAAACTACTTTCCCAAATTATAGTAGCGACTAATGATAATTTCGGTTTTCATAGACACTGGTATTGTAGTCATTGGAAGTAAAAAATAGCAAGAAATAAATTAGATGAAGCTTATTTATATTAACTAAGGTAAAGTAAGTTAAATTGACAATCGGGTCAGTCTCGTTCGTTCACTGATCCCTATTTTCTCTTCTTGGATAGTTCCTCCTTTGTTGCATTTCTAATCCTATTGGAGTTTGTTTATTGATTTGAATTGAATATAATTTGGATAATATTTTCATATAACATGTCAAGAACACGATCTCCATGGACTATGTGCAATCTCAAAAGCAACGCTTTAATATTGTAATACACTGCATGGTAAGGTTAATGAAATACGCACATTTTCTTGACCAACTTAAAATACAAAGTCCTACAAGATAAACAAAACTTACCACAAATAAGTATTAATAGAAGGCTACTTCTAAAAGTGAAGCAATCCTGCTTAAAATTGTGGGAGATCGATATGGTGCTACCTCAAAATCTTGGTTCAATCCATAAAGGTGGAGATTCAATCCATAGAGGCAGCTCAACATTACAGTCAATTTTTTTTTTATCAAACTCAATTCTTCCATCTTTCATGTGGTATATGTTGGGGTTTCATGAATCATGTATAGGCAATTTAATATAAACATAGTGGAAACAAAAATGAAATATTTTTTTACATGTATCTCCAAAGGCGTTGTTCGTGCGTTTTAATAAAAAAAATCTAAATATAAAAAGGGAGTTAAACAAATTACCTTTCGAAGCACGCTTTAAACTTAGCACTTTCTAATGAATTTTCAACGTATATTTAACACTAAGACTTTAGTAGTTGCCGGTGAGTAGTATAAGGACTTGTAATGTCATTAAACGGTGTATAATGACCAAAAGTGAATTCTCCCAACGTTACAGGGTTCCCAAAATGCAATTTCCCTAAAATTGATTTATTAAAACTAATCCACATTCAAAGTGGATTCTCTTTTTAGTATTTTAGAGTGATAAGTATTATAATCAAATAAAGGATAACATTTAAAAATAAATTCCGCTTGTACCATAGGATTCAAAATTTTAATTTCCCAAAAATTAATGTACATTCAAAAGAACATTGTGGTGATTCTTTTTTAGGATTTTGAATATGACCTATTTATTTAGACATCTACTTACATTCTACCACGGACATGAGGCCTAGAATAATTGGTGGATTAAAATGGCCCCACTTCAAAATATTTTTTGTGTATCGTACATAAAAATCTTAGTTTTTATATTAAAATGGTCCGATCATATCAAGGGTTTGATCTGTTGGGTTTGTTTCTAAAAACAATAACATGTACATAGTTAAATTAGAATAAAAAATCTGATTCACAGCGGAAGTCTCATTTCCTTGATACTGTTTATGCATTTTAACAAAACACATAAAAGTGATAGAGGGTTTAATCACACTACCCTTTACCATACTTAGAAGTTTTGGTTCTAATATTCCTCAAATTCTAACCACAAACATCTAATGTCCTTGCAGCACAAGTTCTAACTTTCTTTAGATTTTGACTACAAACGTTTGATCTCTTAGTAACACTAGTTATGACGTTCTTAGAATTTTGGCCATGAACATCTGATATCTTCTAGTAACATTGATCTTGACGTTATTCAGATCCACAAGCGTTTGATCTTTTCGTAATACAGGTTCTGACGTTCTTCAATTAAGCTGATTGCTGGTTATTTGTGGTTGGGTTGAGTGAAGGGTGATTCTAGAGTGATACCCAGGTTGAGTTAGTGTACTAACCGGGACTTAGGGGAAGAACTCGCTGAGATTTTATCTCAACCCATTGTGGTTAACCATTTTTAGGCCCTTAGAATGGCGCACACGCAGTAGAGAATCCTGCTCCCACTCCACCAGTGATCGACCCGACGGAGTCGAGTCCGATGGGTCCGAGTGACCGTGGTGCTGAACCTGATGGTTCATTTTGTACAGCTGGATTAGCCTAGCCTAGTTCATTTTTGATTTGGCTTAGAGGATGGATCGGCCATTGTTGTCGGGCTTGTAAATCAGAAAACGATCATCCGTTAGTTAATCTAGTAAATTCTATAAATGAGTAGTGATGATTGTTCTTGTTGTTCATCCCTCTATCCCTAATTGATTGATTGATTGTTTGTTGGACTGGGGATGATTTGTCTTCCGCTTGCGCATAACGAATGATTAAAATGAATGGTCATCGACGAGTCTTGGGACGTCGCTTTCAATTGACCATGGTAAGGAGTTGTTGCATGCTTGGGGTTCGAGACGTGACAAATATTCTATATTGTATATCTACATATATAATGAGAAGATAAATTCCATGTTGCGCATACATTTACCTTCGTATGTGAACAAACTATGACCATCAAGTACAGAGACGTTCGACGAAGCATCAATATGCACACTTGTGAATCACATTCATCCAACAACAAGTCAGCATCACGCCTTAGGTATAAGGATCTTATACCAAGACTAAAGCATGAATTGCCTCAAAAGGTACAATATACATACATTATTTGAAAAGTCATTGAACTCGCTTAAAAGCTTTTATGTTGCCAGTCATTCTACACATGTCACAATGAATTTATCCAAGAAAAGTACTTGTGTTTTAGCTCGAGTATCACAATACCCAATGACTTGTGAGTCATTGTCCCCTGAGGTATCCAATACTCAATGGTGAAACTTGAGAATACAATGGTCTCAATAAGATCATTAATATATTCTCAATGATTTATCAACCAAGAACTGTTTAAAGATTCGGCATAATTGTAAACTTGTCACATATATTCTTAATACTTTAAGAATAGGTTTAGTCACGACTGATCTTATGGACTCATTTATATAGATAGGATGATGAATGAAAATTTATTTGCTATTAAAATAATCCCTTAAATGATCTTCACGAAGGCCTCATTTCATTCGCAAAAAATGAATGATTTACAAAATATTTTTTTTAAAATGATGACTCGTATTGTTTAAAATAAACAATTAATGAAAAATGCTTTCATTAAAAACGATGAAAGTACTTTTCATTTGGTTGAAAATTGACCAGAATTTCGATAAAAGTCTACGACTTGACTCAACTAGTTGAAATACTTGACAATGAATCATGACTTTGATTATTCCGTTACTAAAGAATCATCCATAAGAAGTAACCACACCACTGCGATTGGTGTCATAGGTCGTGCAGCTTAACAGCGCAACAGGCGGCGATCTGAGTAGAGAGAGGGTCGTTGCCTGAGTTTGGTGGGCCTTGTTCTTGCTTTTGTCAAGAGGGAGAGAGGAGCAAAGTGAAAAGGCAAGATAGATGAAGGCAAGAAGAAAACAGAACAACAAATACGGACAGAATATGCAAACAGTCTTGCCTTTCAAGCATCTTCAATCGCAGTTCCGCCGATTGATGAGCTAAAAAGCTAATGGGATGTTCGAACTTATGTTCAGCAGAATTCATAGGCATACATACGCAGCTAATACGAAAGTAAATGGAAGCTAAGCTGGTCGATGAAAACTGCAGCTCATGCTTCAGATGCTTGCTTAAAGTCCGTTCAAATCTCGCCATCCCAAAGTTCTTTGACAGTCTTGTATGCGCCCAGGGTCTCATGCACAAAGCTGGTGCCCTTGATTAGTTTCTCCTGCATGATCAAGAACATAAAAATTTGTCAGTCCCAGGATTTGTAAATTTATGAGCTCCCACTCCCTAGAAAGTTCTTTAAGCAGTTCTTTAGCTTCGCTATACTTTGGCTCGTGCCTGTTGGACTGCATAGCGCTGTCGGAAGAGACCGCTAGGGGACGAGGAGGAGACGATGAACGGGAATTTACTTGCCTGAGGTATTTCGGAAAACTTGCAGAACAAGTCGTTGGGTATGGACCAGTCAAAGACATCAAAGTTTTGCTTGATTCTCGCTTCGTTCGTGCTCTTGGGAAGCACGCTGTGGCCCATTTGGAGTCCCCAGCGGAGTGCCACCTGAGCCGGAGTCTTGCCCAGTTTCTCTGCTATGGTAGTGACGACTGGATTCTTAAGGATATCACTCTTAATAGATTCCTTGCCCGGGGAACCCAAGGGTGAATAACCCTAAAGGAAAGAAAGATCATGTCGATTCAAATTATATAACTGACCAGTACAACATAAGAAGAGGAAGCATGTGCAGAGACCCAAAGGGTTTAATTATTTGTACTAAATAAGATGAACCTCAGCGTATCAACAAAGAACATGAAAATGGACATGAGTAATATGAGAGCAGAATGCTTCATCTCAATGGCAAGCATGTCATATTAAACGCCTTTAAATTTGTTAGGAACACCTTTTGCCAAGAAACTCACAAGATAGGGAATTTCCAAGGAAAAAGTTCTATCTAAAATTTGAAGGTCCAAGAAAAACATGCAGATTGACAAATATAGTGCATTATAAAAGAAGTAAAACATTTCTCTGTGTAGCACTTTCAATAATCGACGCGCTGAAGTCCACATGCATCGTTATCTAGATATCTTAACAAGTTGCTTACCGATAAATGTATGCTCCTGGATTTGCAAAACTCGCGCAGCTTCCCTTGCTGCCAATAAGGGTGGCATTCCACTTGGTTGACAGCAGGAGGAACTTCTGCGATGTCCAGCAAATCACCAAGCTTCTTGCAGGAGAAGTTGCTCACTCCAATGGCTCGAGCCTTGCCAGAACGGTATAGTGCCTCCATCGCTTTCCACGTACTGGGTATGTTTGGCTGGGTAAGGTTTTCAGGCTTGAAGCCAACTGAGCCCCTCTTCATGCTCACAGGCCAGTGGATCTTTAAACAGTAAAACACATTAATTCATATTTTAATGTACATCCTAATGGCACACAGATATGAACATATAACAGGAGAAGCGTTCTCTGTCCTTAAATAAGCTAGAAAAGTTCATTGTTGAATTGTACCAGGTAAAGGTCCAGATACTCGAGCTGCAAGTTCTTCAGGGTTCTGTCTAAGGCCTTGGGAACGTCTTCTGGTTCGTGATCATTACACCTGCAGCAAATTGTTTAAGAAATGAGACAAAAAAGGAGGGCTTGAGTGATTAGGCGATCCAGAGATGAATCATCCCATTTTCTGGTTGCATGCTCCCAGGATTAACATTACTAACTCAGAACTCGAAAAACCTGATCAAAACATGTTCGTAGCATAGGGAAGAACCAAAACATACCATAGCTTGGAAGTGATCCACAAATCCTGGCGCTTCACCACACCCTCACTAAATAATTTCTGGAAAGCAGTACCAATCTGTTGAAAATTGGAAGACCAAATTAGCAAAAGAAGAGCATTGTTGGCCACTCTGCAAAATGACCACATCTTGATTGTGCCCTCGTAAGTGAAATGTACATTAGCAATACAAAGGAAAACAAATAATTGATCTCTGACCATGAAACCACAAGAAAGTAATTGTTGACTTCTTCCTAATGGGTTTTTCAAGTTCCAGATCAATTGAAAGTGACTTATTGAAACAGGACAATATCAACCTACTGGTAGAGATCGTTGTTCTCCTGACTCCTTTTGACCATCCCCCAACTAAAACTAAACAGCATATAATGCATTCGAGCACATCCAGTGAGCAACTATAGCACCCTTTTGTTGTTTTTATGGATTGGAATGATTAAAAGTAGACATCCTTTCTGAAGTTTAAGCCTCAGTTTCAAGTGAGAGTTAGATCGTAGTTTTCACAAAAGCTTCAAGTGTCTAAGAATGAGTAAAGGGCATAGTTTACTGAAGACCATTTCAGACTAGAGATACTTGCCCTATCCCTAAACACCAAAGTGAAAGGGACAAAAAGAACTTAAGAATCCAAAAGATCATAATAATTTGCCTCTCTACCTCTTAAGTTAAAAGCTTAAGTATTCACTATTCAGCAACGAATGACATAAATCAACAGGCTTTTTTCTTTTCCTTTAAATGATGAAGATAGTAAAGGCACAAAACAGGACAAGGACCTATTGATTTTCAGGGGCAACTTTCAAATGTCCATACAATTCAGACATGGCACAAAGGCAAATGCAATGTCAAGCATACAATGCAAAAGTGTGAACTTCTTGTCCAACCTCCATGAACTCGTATACAACAGACATTTTCAATGGCATCAGATATTAACAACTCTTTCTCCGATACATGTTGCAATCATCTTGTTCTTTGGCGCATCAGAAGGAGGACAAGATGAGATTGTCAGGAGAATGACTTTAGGGAAAAATTCATGAGCGGATCAACGCCACACCCGGCTTTTGAGACGTGAGAGACTGGCAACTAGGAACAGAATATTACCTCCTTCTCATTGTCATAAATTTGAGCACAATCAATATGCCTGTACCCAACCTGCACATGCAGAGCACTACAATGAGCAACCTGCCTACTTATGCCGAGACAAACATTTGCAGCTCAACACAGAATCAAATAAATCGAACCCATTGCAGAAAAACTAAGAACTGCAAAAACTAGCCATCAAATTGCGAAAACAACCTTGCATAACATACTTTGCACCTCAAAACATGAAAATGCGAGGAAGAAATAAAAGACTTCAATCGACTCTTAACTGGTTCATGCACCCACTAAACCCACCCACCAATTTCTGGAGAAAGATCAGGAAAACAAAAGAAGACAGAAGCAAAGAACAGGAACAAAGCGAACCTTGACGGCGGTGGCGATGGCGTCGGCGACAATGCCAGGATCGGCCTGCCAAGTGCCCAACCCGACAGAGGGGATTTTGACCCCGGTGTTGAGCTCAAAGAAACGAATCGCCTGCGCCATTTTTCTCGAGAGGCGAGCTTCAATCTCAGTCTAGTCCTGCTCTGGGTTAGCAGGGAGAAAAAGGAGTGCGAATGACAATAACGTGAGACAACGTGAGACAATGAAGAGTCGAGTCGAGTCGGATCGAACCAGGGGAATGATTTATAGCAATGGGCAGGCCATAAAAGGCAAAACCCAAGAAAGATACGACGTTGCACGTATGAAAGTCGAATCTTTCTTTGACCAATCTGTTGCTGTCGTGTTCTTGATCGAGAGGTGCTGTGGAATCAAAAGGCCGTAGCTTCCTGGCGCACGAACATTCGTCACGCTGAAGCTACCACTACCCACGACTATCTCGGCATCTCTAGAGATCGATCGTTTTGCGTGGACCATTTCCTTTTCAGGAAGCACCTTTTCTTTTTTAGCCACCCACGTGTAATTCGAGGGCTCACTTGTATCGAGTTCGTGTGCATACCAAAGCCTTGCATAGTAACGCTCCCGGGAACTCTGTTCTTTTGTTTTCGGGAACAAAAACGCGTTTGGTAAATTTTTTGTTCTCGGAAATAAATTTGTTTCCCGAAACAGATTTGGAGTAGAAATCAGAAACAAAAAAAAATTATTTCTTGTTTTCGAGAATAATTTCAAGAAACATTTTTTTTTTCATTTTTTCTTTCTCTTTTCTTTTCTTCTTCTTCCTCTTCCTTCTCCCACCCCATCGCCACCGCCGGCGAGCCACCGGGTGAGGTCCGGCAAGCTCGCCGGCGCCTCGCCAAGCTAGGGCGAGGTTCGACAAGCTCGCCAGAGCCTCGCCCGGCCAGGCGCTGCCTAGGCGAGGCTCAACCTCACAGATTTGGCCAGGCGAGCCTCGCCCGACCACTAGTGAGGCTCGTGGCACCAGGTCGGGCGAGCCTCGATCGGCCACCGGCAAGGCTCGGCCTTGTAGATCTGGGCGAGGCCGAGCCCTGGCCTAGCGCCGCCTGGGCCAGGCGAGCCTCTCCCGGCCACCGGCGAGGCTCGGCCTCACAGATCTGGGCGAGGCGCGCCTTGCCCGGCCGCCACCGACAAGCCTCACCTCGCCTAGGCGGCGCCAAGCCGGGCGAGGCTCCGAAGAGATTGTCGGAGCCTCCCTGGTGGCGGCCAACAAGGAGGACAAAAAAAAGAAAAAAGAAAAATAAAAGAATCAAAAGAGTCGAAATTTTTACCAAACACATTTCTATTCCCGGAACAAAAAAAAATTTCAGTTGCCAAACGCTTTCAAATGCTCAGAAACTGTTCCCGATAACATAAACAAGAAAAAATATTTTTAAGCAGAAACTGTTCCCGGGAACATAAACATTGCCATACAGACCCCAAATCACCAAAAATCTTATTTGTATCCAAGGCGTCATGTGCCGTGGAAGCACCCCGCCCCGGCCTTTTAGGTATGGTTTGGTTAACGATAACGAGACATAGAAATGAAGAGCAAAAATTGATTTTACGAGTGATCTGGCAAATTGTAAGTGGATATTAAACAAACGAATTATATTCGACATCCAACGATAGTTTGCTATATCAATTGATGTACTGATTTTGTGATTAAGTCTTAGAAGACTTAGCTTTTGTCACAAAATAACAAGAATTAGCATAAATATTAAGCTGAATTTGACCGTCCGGATTTCTAAAGAGAATAGAACTAAATATGATAGGATAAGAAATCCTCCTATTCATTGTTTGGTGAACTGTGGATTTAAAGTCCAATATTCTCTAACAGAGATAGACTCACTCCCTCGCTCGCCGTGTTGTGGCTTTGCTTCGCCAGCGTTGAGTCCGTCCTCTTTTTCTCAACCTGCGTTGCTAAGACCATCGAGAAGCTTGCGATGAAGAGCCAAACCCCGACTCTCCGGAGTGGGGAGATCCCCGATTCCTTCCCAGTCAGGTGATAGGTGATCGGGACAAACACGATCTCATACAGCGGGACGAGTTACTGGCTTGGGTGAACGCTATCCATGGGCTATCGCCGTCCGGAGCTCTCCAGGAAGGAGTGCATCGCCATTTAAAAGATCATTCGGAAATCGATCGTGGACGAGGGAATTTACCGGCTCGGCGTGGAGCAAATGAGTGCCTCTTGGGCCGCAAAGATGGATGATTTCCATGGGCTCCATTCGAAGCTCCGTCTTGTATGCTAATGTAGGCACAGGGTAGCTGATCGGAGATTCGGTGGCGTTTAGGGGAATCGAATATGGTTGTGGTTGTGGCGGTAGTTACGACATGGCAGCCATGCGACGGAGGTGGGGTGAGAAATATGGAGAAGGTTTTGGTGATGGTGGTGATGGCAGGGATGTAGAGAATCACGAACCTCGAGCTGAAGATGAGTGGCGGTGGTGATGGTGGAGTGGGCGGCGATGGTATTCATGGGGCCACCGACGCCGTAGTTGATGCTGAGGATGCAATCGCCGGTGGAGGCAATGAAGGAAAAGAAGTCGAGAAAATTTTTGGTGAAGGTACGCAAGGTGTGGGAATGAAGACGATGGAGAATGGAGCATAGGATTTCTAGAAAAATAAACAATAGAAATCCTATCTGGTCTATCCTACCTCCCCTCGGATTTTTTTATTAGGGCTATATACAATTTATATCCGACCTTATCTTATCCTAAAACGCTACCAAATTTAGGATAAGATAAAACATATCATATCTCAGCTTTTATCTAGTTGACCAAACGCAGCCTTTGGAAATAAGAATGATGATTATTCTGAGTGGTCGTTTGTTTTGGTAACTTGTCGGATCTACTTATGACTTAAATATCATCATTTTAAATCATTAATATAGACAACATCGATAGAATAAAAAAGAAGGTACTTGTCTTTCTTTTCTCTCTCGATTTGTTTTGAGAGTTGTGTGTATGAATAAATTTCTGCAGCTAATCTTGGGTGAATGTGTGGACCACTTCAACTATTTGCCAAGTCAATAGTCACCAAGGAGAATGTTTGTAACGTGGCTCCACAACCTCTACAAGATTGGCCGCCCTCCTTTTCTGATTGAGATTTAGGTCAAGTTTAGGAGGGTTTTACTCTCTCAAATTAGATCTAAATATAAACTTGAGAGCTTTTTACAAGTATTTGATTTGTGTTATTTCAACATTTTGATATTGGTGTTTTTGCATGGTAATGGTGATGAAAAAGTTGAATCTAGATGCACATTAGTTGCCGATCTTGATGTGCTTATTACTAAATCTAACAACCGGCATCTAATCGTTTATGGTGTCTAATTTGTTCTTTAGGGATGAGAGTGTGCTTCTAGGATGTGCAAATGCCAAAACTTGACACGATGAGACACTTAAGTGCCAAAAGTTTGGAAATGTACACCTAAGTGCCAAGATCGAAGCAAAAATAATCAGTTAAGTGTCAACGGCAAGAAAATCTAACCAAAATGCCAACGTGGCACTTTTCTAGCAAATTGAGGTCAAAATAGTGTCGTTTTGGGCATTGGCATGGCCAAATAAGCCTAAAACGATGTCATTTTGAACACTGACGTGGCTAAATCAACTCAAAGCGATGCTATTTTGACCTTAATTAGATTTTTATGTAAATATTAATTGAATAATATTAAAAATGAAATGAAATTTTTTTTAAAAAAAAGGGCAGAGGATAGGTAGGAGGGGCTCCCCTACCTATGTTGCTGCTCCCCTTTTTTTCTTAAATCTTCATTTTTTGATATTATTTAATTAATATTTATATTAAAAATTAAACTTAGGCCAAAATAGCATCGTTTTTGGCGAAGATAAGCTGACGTGGAATTTTTGCGAGCCACATAGATGTTAGAAATTATTAAAATGAGCCACATTGGATTTTCAGCGACCTTCATCGGAATTGATACTTAAGTGATTTAATTTTTTAAAAAGTAACACTTAAGTATATATTTCATACTTTTTGTACTTAAGTATCCCGTTGTATCAAGTTTTGCCACTTAGGTTGCTCTTTTCCGTGCTTCTAGTTACAGACTTTGCTTCACTATTTGCTTTCTAGTATTTGTTTTGCTTTGCAATTATTTGAAATTTACTAAGTTTGAAAACCTTTTATTTACCTCTCAAGTATTATATTGATATATGAATAGTATCTTCTTTCGAAAAAAAAGAAAGAAATGGTACCTACCTTATGAAGTTTCCTTCTTATAATTTTTTATGTTTAAATATTAGTAACGGTCCAATTTATGACTTTATTATTTAAATTGGTTAATTCACGTTTATATTTTCTCATTCACACCTTATTTTATGTTATGTTGGGTTACCTATTCCCTTCTTTCCAAGTGCTACCCGGCTTTTAAGTGCTTTCTTAAGAAATAATTAAATGAGTGTGGTGCATGTATTAAAATGCATATGAATCATTGAATATGGTGTGTGCCACTTGCAATATGGCAGATATCACTAGGTCTGGTAGTATATATGTGTGTAATTGCAGCGCCAGTCTATGTCGTCTTTTAATTTGTCTAAACTCATCCATGTACTTTTTCTTTCTTTTTCAATGTGATTTCTAAACTTTTTTTTTTTTCAAATTAGTGCTTTAGTTAAAAAAGAAAAGAAAATATTGACATGGCTAATAAATCATATTTACAAATATAGAAAATAAAGAAAATAAAACAGTGTAAAATTAAAAAGAGAGATAGATACCTTTCCCCTAAAAAATTCCACGAAGGGCCAACTGCCGTTGTCTAGTAGGGGCAAGACCTTGGTGATGGTGAGTCGAGGTCACACAACCCCAACGATAGCTTGTTAGGGGTTGTGAGGGCTTGTCGAGGTCGATGTGACCGTAGGTGAGATCTAACTCACTTGAAATTGCATGACCCTAGGGAGGCAACATTGAGATTGCATGACCCCGACTTAAGTTGGACCCAGCCGTCATCGTTTTGTGCCTTTGTTAGTCCTTGTATTTGTGCATGTGAGCTTTGGTTGACGGTGGCCTTGCCGTCATAGGCTAGAGGCGGGAAGGCTCACCGGATCTTGCAAGTGTCGAGGTGCCACCATTGCTTCCCTTCATTCTTCTCTCAGAGAATTTATTTTTTTTTAAATTTTTAATGTCATATCCCGATTAGCAACAAAAATGCATCTCAACTTTAATTTATCCGGTTATGCTAATGTGGCCATCAGGGTCAGCATCTCCATTTGCATTTTAATAAAATGACAAGCTTGAGCAAGAAAACATAGAGTTTGGGGACTACGCTGGCGAAAAAAAAAAGGTGTATGGACGAGATAAAACAAATTGGAAAATCGTAAATATAAACGGGGCCATTGTCCTATGTAAATAGATGTAGCACATGATCTCCTCTCTATCGTTACTGTTATATAAAACAAGAGAGCCTCCTATTTCATAGGGATTATTATCACCCGGTTTCCCCCTTTTATCCCTAAATATATTATCTTGAATATACTTAGTACAAGGGTTAATTTGGTAACATTGCAACAATTGAAAACTCATTATGTTATTGGCATAAGGTTTTTATGCTTTTATCAAATAAATTTATATTTCAAGAACAAAAATTTTGTAACGTTATCAAACAAGTTTCTCTACTCACAAACTCATCTAAGGAATAGAAATTGATTGAAAGTTAGAATTATTCTAAAAAATAGAATGATTATTATTCGCATTCTAAATTTACACATTAATTTTGCGTAGACATATCACTAATCAGAAGATGGGGAGGAAGGGGGACTATAAAAAAGTAGAGGCTTCATAGGTAGTGGTCACACATTGGCTATGATGCCGAAATTGGCCTGCCAAGTGCCCGACCTAACGGAGGGGATCTTGGTCCTGGTATTAAGCTCAAAGGAAAAAAATCGCCTTCGCCATTTCTTTAAATTATCAATATGAGCTTTGGAAAATAAAAAATGAGAATAATAAAATGTTTGTTCACTAGCCACTTGGAATGAAAAAATATTTTTCAATTGTCATTTTCGATTAAAATAAAATTCAAAACAATTTTCAATTTTCAGTTTCTTGTTTTCTCAATAACGTGTTTGACAAATAAAAATTAGAATTTTCTTCCCGATTGAAAATTTTGATAACATGTTAGGCATGTGACAATGCCAATCACCTTTTAATAAATTTTTTGCCCATGCAATTTCATGGATATAACAAGTTGTCTTTTAAAAAAGAAAAAAGAAGAAGAAAAGTGGACCAAATAGGGTTGGTTTCTAGTCCGTGGAATCGGGAGCTGATCTTATCCACCTTGGAGCTAGATTGGATTGACTAGCCAATCTTGGTCTGATTCTCGAGCTATCTCAAGAATTGGCGGTGTTATTTTTTTTAATGTCTTATTTTCTTTCAAAAGTTCCTCAAGATATTGAAAGTTGCTTTTTTGTATAACAAAATTGCTAATCACAAGAAAGTTACTAGTAAAAGAAAAGATTAATTTCATAAATAATTTGAAGTTTTTGCTCTTTCCGAGTTAAAAAGTAACAAAAATAGTATACTCTAAGTTAGTTCCATCTATTCGGTCCCTTCCTCTCCGGGATTGGGAACTGGACCAATTCCCGCGAGAATCAGTTGGCTCGGTCTAGTTTGATTTGATTTAATTCCCAGGTTGGACCGAGGCACACACCTACTCCATACATCACATTATCAGCTGGATGTTGATGTCGGTCTGGATGTGATCAATGACCATATTAGTACAGAATTATATCCAATGGAAATTGTGTGGTTTACTTTACCAATTAGGAAATGTTATTAGAGGATCATAATATGAGGGGAAAGTTTGAATCAACTAAGAAATTAATAATTTAGTACGTTGAAAAAGCTCCTTTTTTCCTTATGATTACCTTAATCAGCCAATGTCCAGAAATCATTCCATGTTGCAGACACATTGTGTCCGCTTCCTGATGGGCCTAAAGAATCTGTTCGTGCCCTAAAAAGTTCAAAATTAAATATTGTTTGAATCCATCTAATTTGGGCTTCAATGGTGCTTGAAATGCTTTGAGATAGTAGTTTTGATTAAGCCCTTCTTCAATATTGAACAACTATAATAAGCATGACAGCCCACTTAGAAAATCAAAATTTCGATGACAATTTGACGGAGCACGCCCCTATTAAAAATGTCTTTGTAACTTTCAGAAAAAATTAAAATCCATGTAAGATGTCACATCATCATTCTATAGTGACTCGACAGCACGCCTATATTTCCCTTTTTATTTATTTATTGAAAGACCAATACGAGCGCAATGACACATAATTTAGGGACCATGTTGGCAAAAAAAGCAAAAAGTATGTGAATGAGATTAAACAAATTAAAAGATGATTTTGTCTCTATCATCTTATAGAAAAACATATTGTTCGAGGAAAAAAAAATAGTAAAAACTGATGGTAAAGAAAAATTAAAAATTATCTTATTAAGATGAACTGTTCCTGTTTTCTAGGAAAAGGACAATGCGTTATATCCATGAGATTGCATGGGCAAAAACTTTATTGAAAAGTGACTATTGTTGACACGTACCTAACACGTTATTGAAAATTTTCAATCTAGACTAAAATTCTAACTTTTACTTACCAAACACGTTTTCAAGAAAAAAAAGAAACTAGTTTTTCTTTTTCTTTTCAGTGAAAATGACAATTGAAAACATTTTCTCATACCAAACTAAGATCATATTATTCTCATTTTTTGTTTTCCAAAGCTCGTGTTGAGGATTCAAAGAAATACCTAACTTTTTCTTTTGCTTTCTTCTGTTTCCCCTTCATACCCGTCTCTTGATTTTGTGATTTGTATTGTGTAGATTTAGTGATTGCACAATGATGATTGCACAATGAGTGGCGGACGCAGGATCTAAAATTTGGGGGGGAGAAGGATTTGCCATATGATGTGCATTTACTAATAAATTGAAAGGCGAAGTTTTCACTATAGTAAAATTTAAAGAGGAAACACGTGATGTATTAGTATATGCATGGATGTATGTATTCAATTTTTATCAAGATGACCAAATAACAATTTATTAAGATATAATGTGATGATGATCAATAAGGCCACTTGGGTGGTTAGTAATAATCGACTAACTATTTGCTTATACTTAGTATCAATTAGGCATTGAGATGCACATGGATATTGAGAAGTTTAGGCATTGTTTAACCCTCTAGATCAACAATTTTTGGTTTCTCCCAAATCTAATTTATTCTTCAAATTTTCAAAGATTTCATAGAAAATATAGATAATGCAATTGTTGAAATCTTCTTCTTTTTTCATTTGGAAAGGTGTTACATGACAAAGAGTTAAATTCAAGCACCGCAAGCGATAATAAGATATAATTTTTTTTTATTAAGCACAAAAAATAAAGTCATGCATTTTGTAGTCTGCATAAATGTGGGAGGAGTAAACTCTTCACCTTGACGTTGCCTTGCCGGGGTCACGCAATTCCAAGTGAGATGCCGTCCTCAGTGAGCCCTCGCGGCCCTTGCCCAGCTGTCGTTGGGGTTGTGTGACCTAGCCACCATCACCAAGGTCCTGCCCCTACCAAACAAGGGAAGTCGGCCCTTTGGTAATCTTTGTAGGGGTCCAATGTCTCTCTTTTTAATGCAAAACTTTTTTTTTTCTGCATTTTTATATATACTTATTCTGTTTAATCGAAGGACCAATTTGGAAAAAAAGCACATAGTTGGGGGACCACCTTAGCAAAAAAAAAGAAAGAAAGAAAATCACAAGTACATGGACAGGGTTAAACAAATTGAAAGATTACATAGACTAGCATTGCAATTATATACATACACATGTATATGTTCTATCAGTCTTAGTGAAACTTGCCATACTGCTTGTGGGACACACCATATTCAATGATTGCTATGCATTTTAATATATATACCATACTCATCTAATACTTTCTCGAAAAGACACTTTAAAGCAAGTGAAAAGGTAAAAGGGGAATTGAACAATTTAAAGGGTAATCTTAAATTGGACCCTTAAGGAAAATTCATAAGGTTAGGCGCCCTTTTTTTTATTTTTACTCCAATATATTTGGTCTATATCAATGATTTGGGATAATGATATTTAATTATAAATAGATTGCATTTTTATTCCAAGTATTTATCAAAACGCATGACTACTGGATGATTAATTACCATTACGATTCCTTATTATTTATGCTAATTCTTATTATCCTATGACAAAGGCTAAGCATTCTAAAAATTAATTAGAAGATCCCATGCATCAATTGATTGACAAACTACCACTGGACATCGAATATGATTTATTGTTGTAATATCACTCATCAAATCTATTTATACTCTTACTTCATTTCTGTCGTCACATTATCGTTAACCAAATCAAATTTGAAAGGCCAGGGCGACATCCTGTAGATCAATTGATCTGACAAACCATTGTTGGACATCGAATATGATTCATTGTTCAATATCCACTTACAATTTCTCATATCACTCATCAAATCTATTTCTACTCTCGCTTTGTTTCTAACGTTACATTATTGTTAACCAAACAAAATTGGAAAGGTTGGGGTGACATCCTGTACATCAATTGATCTGGCAAACCACCGTTGGATGTCCAATATGATTCATTTTTCAATATCCACCTCATTATATCACTCAACAATGCAATTCATGTTCGTACTTAGGGTGCGTTTGGTTCAGCATTCCCAAGGAGCTTTCAAGCTTGAAAGCCCTTTGGCAAAATGCTGAATCGTTTGACTCAATTTTGAAGTCAACTTTCAATTGAAAGCTAACCTTCAAAATGCTAAAAGCCCAAGCCTACTAGGGATTAGCCTTGGGCTTTCAGTATCCCCCAAATGCTGAAATCATATTTTTTCTTTCCAAAACTACCATCACTAATTTTTCATATTTTCGCTTTTTACCCCTGAATTTTATTTTTTTTTAATTAAAAAATGAGGCAACCCTTCGTCGGTTCGGCGAAGGGCTACAGCTGTTGGCAAGCCAGATCTGGTGCCGGTGGCCGTCAACGGAGGTCCCCCGAGGTCGGGCAACCCTCGGCAAGGGCCGCTGGAGGTCGCCCGACCTTGAGCGACCCAAGGGCCGCTCGAGGTTGGGTGACCTCTATCGACGATTGCTGGCACCAGATCTGGCTCGTCGGCGGCCGTAACCCTTCCCCAGTCCGGCGAAGGGTTTTAAGTCAATTTTTTTAAAAAATAAAAATTTATATAATATACACACATATGTATTATATCCATTAAAGTCTATTGCAAAAGTTTTTTTTACCAAATGCACATTCAACTCAAAGTCATTTGCAAAAAAATTTACTAAACATAATTGTATTTCTCTAAGTAGTCTTAGGCTTTCAGTATTTATATTGAATTCAAAATCCCTTACAAATACTGAACCAAATGCAACTTTAATCTCTAGCTTCTCGTTATGTTAACCAAACTAGATTTGAAAGGTTGGGGCGGGGTTCTTATTCTGCACGTGACATCCCGGACACGGAAAAGATTTTCGGTGAATCGTATGCACGGGAGCCCCATATAAGGCAGCCCCTCGAACAACACGTGGGTGGGTGGGGGCCTAGGAAGAAAAGGTGCTCCCTAAGAGAGAAATGGTCCCCGCAAAACGATCTCTCTCTAGATTTGCCGAGGGAGTCGTGGGTAGGGCCAGCTTCGGCGTGACGTATGTTCATGCGCCATGAGGGTTGTCGCCTTCCCTCGACCAAGAACACGACAGCAGCACATTGGTCAAAAAAAGATTCGGCTTTCGACTGAGTACTGTCGTATCTTTCCTGGGAACATGCAAATCTGTGGAATATCAATACTTGGACAAATGACATTTATGTGTCAAAATTTGAAAATATATATTTAAATATCAAAATTAAAGAAAAATGAAATTAAGTGTTTCAATCGAAAAAATTTAACTAAAATGTGTCATTTTTCAACGATTTTATTTATTGATAAAGTAATTTTTTAAAAATAAAATACCTACATGATAATTTAAAAAAAAGAAATTGTTCAAGTCATAAAAAAAAAAAAATTTTAAAAATCGATTTTATTAAAAAAAAAAAAAAAAAGGGAATGGGAGGTTTAGGCAAGCAGCCACCATCGCTGCCCTGACTGGCTAGTGTTTGGGGACCCCAACCGACTTGCAACAAGGGTCGAGACCTTCCCCCATATTCGACTATCGTTGGCCCTTTCCGGTGATGGTGGGGCGGCGATGGCGGCGAGAACTGTGTAGCCCTCGCCCGATCCTCCCATTGCTCTTTTTTTTTTTTATAAATTAATTAATTTTATAATAATATATTTTTAAAGTTATTTTATATTACAAAGATAAAAATAACATCATTTTGGCTGTGTTTTTGTTGACTCAACTTCGACGAGCAACAACGTATATAAGTTATATTATTAAAATAAGTCATGTTCGAATTTTCGGCGATTTTCGTAGAAATTGACACTGAGATGATTTGATTTTCAAAAAAGTGAAATATATATTTCATAATTTTTGAAATTTAAATATTTTTCGTGTCCAATTTTGACATTTGAGTTGTATTTTTCTTTTTCCTTTTTGGTGTCGCTTGTTACGGTCGGCCGATTTCGATGGCGACTCGAATTCTTCAGTGTCTCCCGTTATCACGCGCACTCCCTTTTGCTCCCCCACAGAAGCCCGGAGAAGGACTAGACGACTGACATCCGAGCTTGTGTTTGGAGAAAAATGGCGAAGGCGATTCGTTTCTTCGAGCTCAACACCGGGGCCAAGATCCCCTCCGTCGGGTTGGGCACTTGGCAGGCCGATCCTGGCGTCGTCGCCGATGCCGTCATCGCCGCCATCAAGGTTCCATTTTTATTTTTTTTCCTGTTATTTTGCTTCTGTCTTCTTTTATTTTCCTGATCTTTCTCCAGGAATTGGTGGGTGAGTTTAGTGGGTGCGTGAACCAGTTAAGAGTCGATCGAAGTCTTTCTTTTATTTTGTTTTGTTGACCTTCTTTGCTTGGAGATAAGGGAGTGGAGCCCGGTCTGTGTTGATCGTTGCTTAGGTTTTGATTAGGAGTCATGGGTGACTGTGGTTTTCGCAATTGGATGGCTAGTTTTTGCAGTTCTTAGTTTTTCTACAATGGGTTCGATTTATTTGATTCTGTGTTGATCTGCAAAAATGTCTCTCTTGGCATCATTTAATTGTAGTTACTCTGCATGTGCAGGTTGGGTACCGGCATATTGATTGTGCTCAAGCTTATAACAATGAGGAGGAGGTAATATTCTGTTCCTAGTTGCCAGTTTCTTGCTCTCGAAAGCCGGTTATGTTGTTGATCAGCTTGTGATATTTTCCCTAAAGTCATTCCCCTGACAATCTCATCTTGTCCTCCTGCTAATGTGCCAAAGAACAAGATGATTGCAACATGTATCGGTGAAAGAGTTGTTATATCTGATGCCATTGAAAATGCCTGTTGTATACAAGTTCGTGTGGGTGAGACATGGAGTGCACACTTTTGCATTGTATGCTGGACATTTCTTTTGCCTTTGTCTCGTGTATGAATTGTGTGGAAATTTGAAAGTTGCTCCTGGAAATCAATATGTCCTTGGTACTGTTTTGCACCTTTAGTATCTTCATCATTTCAAAGAAAAGGACAAGCTTGTTGATTTGTAGGTCGTTTATTGCTGCATAGTGAATACTTAAGCTATTAACTCATGAAAATTGACAGGTAGAGAGGCAAATTATTATGATTTTTTGAGTTCTTAAGTTATTTTTTTCCCTTACACTTTGGTGTTTAGGGGACAGGGCAAGTATCTCTAATCTGAAATGATCTCCAGTAAACTATGCACTTTACTCATTCTTAAACACTTAGAAGCTTTTTGAGAACTGCAATCTAGCTCACTTGAACCTGAGTCTTGTTCTTCAAAAGGGATATCTACTTTTAGTCATTCCAACCCCCCCGAAGAAAAAAGGCTGCTATAGTTGCTCACTGGATGTGCTCAACTGCATTATATGCTGTTTTGTTTTAGTTGGGGGATTGTCAAAAAAGTCAGGAGAATGACGATCTCTACCAGTAGGTTGATATTGCCCTGTTTCAAAAATTCACTTTAAATTGATCTGGAACTTTATTTTCCCATTAGGAAGAAGTCAGCATTTGCTTTCCTGTGGTGTCATGGTAGGAGATCAATTAATCCTCTATTGCTAATGTACATTTCACTTACATGGGCACAATCAAGATGTGGTCATTTAGCAGGATAGTCAACAATGCTCCGCTTTTGCTAATTTGGTCTTCCAATTTTCTACAGATTGGTACTGCTCTCCAGAAATTATTCAGCGAGGGTGTGGTGAAGCGTGAGGATTTGTGGATCACTTCCAAGCTAAAGTATGTTTTGGTTCTTCCCTATGCTTCGAACATGTTTTGGTCAGTTTTTTTGAGTTTCGAGTCAGTAATGTTAATCCCAGTACCATGCGACCAGAAAACAGGATGATTCATATCTGGATCACCTAATCACTTATGCCCTCCTTTTTTTATCTCATTTGTTAAACAATTTGCTCCAGGAATACTGATCACGCACCAGAAGATGTTCCCAAGGCATTAGACAGAACCTTGGAGAACTTGCAGCTTGAGTATCTGGATCTTTACCTGGTACAGATTTGACAAAGAACTTTTATGGGTTATTTAAGGACAGAGAATGCTTGTCCTGTTTTATGTTCATTTCTGTGTGCCACTGGGATGTACATTGAAATATGACTTAATTCGGTTTACTGTTTGAAGATCCACTGGCCTGTGAGCATTAGGAATGAAAACCTTACCCAGCCAGACATACCCAGTACATGGAAAGCGATGGAGGCACTATACCATTCTGGCAAGGCTCGAGCCATTGGAGTGAGCAACTTCTCCTCCAAGAAGCTCAGTGATTTGTTGGACATTGCAGAAGTTCCTCCTGCTGTCAACCAAGTGGAATGCCACCCTTATTGGCAGCAAGGGAAGCTGCGCGAGTTTTGCAAATCCAGGGGCGTACATTTATCGGTAAGTAACTTGATAAGATATCAATACATGTGGACTTCAGTGCATTGATTATTGAAAGTCCCCAGAAAGAGAAATGTTTTTCCTCTATTATCATGCAGTATATTTGTCAATCTGCATGTATTTCTTGGACCTTCAAATTTTAGATAAACCTTTTCCTTTGAAACTCCCTATTTTATGAGTTTCTTGGCAAAAGTAATTCTTAACAATTTTATAGGTGTCAACGTGACATGCTTGATGTCGAGATGAGGCATTCTGCTCTCATATTACTCATGTCATTATCATCATCTGCGTTTATACGTCAGGGTTGTGTCTGCCTCCTTACCTGTTAGTTAAAACAAAATTTTAACCCTTTGGGTTGCTGCACATGCTCTCTTCTTATTTACCACTAGTCAGTTATATAATTTGAATCAAAATGGTATTTCTGTCCTATAGGGCTATTCACCCTTGGGATCACCAGGCACAGGATTTATCAAGAGCGATATCCTTAAGAATCCAGTTATCACTACCATAGCTGACAAACTGGGCAAGACTCCAGCTCAGGTGGCACTTCGTTGGGGACTCCAAATGGGCCACAGCGTGCTTCCCAAGAGCACAAACGAAGCACGAATCAAGGAAAACTTCGACGTCTTTGACTGGTCCATACCCGATGACTTGTTCTGCAAGTTTTCCGAAATACCTCAGGCAAGTAAATTTCTGTATGCTGTTTCCTCGTCCTTTGGAAGTCTCTTCCTAAGTGCTATGCAATCCAACAAGCACAAGCGGAAGTATAGCGAAACTAAAGTACTACTTAAAGAACTTTCTAGGGAGTGAGAGCTAAGAAAGTACATATCCTTGGATTGACGGATTTTTTTTCCTTTTTGGGGTTTGTGCAGGCGAAACTAATCAAGGGCACTGGCTTTGTGCATGAGACTCTGGGTGCATACAAGACGGTTGAAGAACTTTGGGATGGTGAGATTTGAATAGACTTGAGCAAGTATCTGAAGCATGAGAGCTGGGGTTTTCATCAACCTGCTTAGCTTCTATTTACTTTCATATTAGCTGCTATGCCTATGAATTCTGCTGAACATTAGTTAAAACATTTTATTAGCTTTTTAGCTCGTTTATTGGTGGAACTGCGATTGAAGATGCTGGAAAGACATTACTGTTTGCGTATTCTTGACTTATATATATGACCTACTGTTATGGATGGTCCATATTTATGGTTCCATTTTCTTTTTGCCTTTGTCTATCTTCCCTTTTCATTTTTGCACCTCTCCTTTTCTGTTTGGACAAAAGCTTTGAACAACACCCACCAAACTCAGGCGACCAACCTTCCTCTATTTGGGTAGCCGTCTGGTCGCACGTCTTATTAGACTTTTAGCTCATCGACCAGGGCAACTGCCGTTGAAGATGCTTGAAAGGTGCCATTTGCATATTCTTGTCCATGACCCACTGTGATGGAGTTGTATTTGAAAGCATGAGCTTGCGAATACGCAGAACTCCACATGTTTTTTATGTTCATCGATTGAGTTTTCTCAACAACCGGACGACTTTATAAAAGTTTTTCTGCTGTAGGTTACATTAATTGATATTGTAATTTACTGTTTTATGATATTGATATAATAACATGAGATATAAATATTTTTAATTAGTTAATATGGGATTGACCATCATAGTTGAGCTTAAATTGATATTGTAATTTACCCTTTTTTTATAGGATTGGAATAATAAGGTGAGATATAAAGATTCTTAATTAATCTGATACGGGATTGGTCAGTGTGGGCCAAGTAAAGCTCGGCCTGTGATGAGAAGCTGTAGCTTAAAACTCTAGGAATGTTTACTGAATGTTAAGAGTGAGTCTTTGGATGGACAAATATTCTCACGGGAGTATTTAGTGAATGCTAAACGTTGGTGAGGGATAGTCTCATTGAGATTTGAATTGTTGTTTTTCCACATTAAAAACGATGGATTTCAAATCAAATACATAAATCTCTTTTACTCGATTATATGGGTTCTTAATTCTAGCTGCCGTTTTCACGCCTTACGGACCTGCCACTGCAAGTTGCTACTACCAACACCCTTCGTTCGATCCCTTCCGACCCCCCAATCTCTATCTTTCCCCCTTAACTTTCTCTCTCTCTTGCACTGTACTTTCTCTATCTGCCCTGTCCACCACGGAGGCCGCCAGCCTTAGGCGACCTGGATCAAGGAAAGGTCACCAAAGGCTAGGTGAACTCCGACTCGTGAGGGATTCGACCATCTGTGAACCATTCTGAGTGGACGGAGAGACGGCGGGCGTAGGTCAACCCAGCGACGCGGCGGTTGAGGGGTGCGGCGGGCGTTGTGGCGGTTAAAGAGAGGAAAGAAAAAAAATGATGGATGGTGAGGCTCGGTAGAGAGGACGGACGGCGACGGCAACAGCGGCGGCATGTGACAACAGTGAGGCGTAAGCGGTGGCGGTGCTGTGGTCCAGCAGGGAGAAGGGTCGTGTTGATGTGGCGTTAGTTGGGCCTCCTATCAGAGACAAAACTTAAAAAGTTTGAAATTAATAATCGCTTCCCAATCTTATCTGATCTCACCTAGAAACTGAGAAGAGGACTGAGAGGATGGATTTCCAATTTTTTAGATCGTGGATAGGGCCGATTGATTGAGTCTGGTTACTTAGCAAAAAACATTTAAAAAAAAATAAGAACCATTACTATTTAAGGTGTATCGCTATTTTAAAGAAAAGTTGGCCCGGTCTGGTTTCCTCAAGAATCGGACTAAAAATTACTAGTTCCATTTTTATGGAACTAGAAATCGGATAAACTCCCCCGAGAACTAGACCACACCGACATATCTAAGTGATCCTCGGTTTGGTTAATCCGATATGCTCACCTTCGCTGGAAGAGGAGGGGGAGACATCATCCCCAGTTCTATATCTCATCTCAGGGCGATCTCATTTTTATATTTTTAATTTTTAAAAAATTTCCAGATTTGTTTTCCTATTTCCGTTGTTTCTTCACTTTTCAATTTATTTATCTATTTATTTATATGACTCTTCAGTAATATATTTTAACACAAATTGGCATGCATTTGTGTTTATAGGAACCACTTTGCAAGGCCTGTAATCTTACTGGACACGCGACCGGCTTGGAGTTTTTCAATTCACTAAAAGTCAACGCAGCTAATAAATTCTTGACGTGGATTATGATGACAATTTTCAAGAATGACAATTTTAAAACTCAAGTGGATGAGAATTTCTACTATAGTTATCCCGGAAAAAATATATCTTTCCTAAAGAAAGTTATAAAATAAAATAAAAGAAATCATAGGGAGACAAGCGATTAATTCGCTGCTAAATAATGTTTTTCTCATTTTTTTATGGGAAAATCTAAAAAAAAAGGGTTCCAACTTCTCTCATTTTCTCAAATAAGAGTTCGGAATGGACCTTATTTCAAACAAGAGCTTGAAGTGATCTTGGTTATTTTAAATAAGAGTCCGAAATGACTATAGTTGTTTCAAATAAAGACCTCACATTCCCAATCATTAATCGACTAATTTATTCAATCAATCAAGAGCGTTTTTGTAACATCCTCAAAACTGACCCCATAAAGATTGGCCATAAGGTCCTAAATGAGTCGACCATGAGCCATTGGCCATGGATTGATTGATTTGATCGGTAAGGATAAATGATTGGCCATGGTTCGATCGATCAACTAGCCATGAATTGGTCGAGGCGTCGGCCTTGAGAAGTCTACCAATCATATCGATGGGATCGGATTACCAACTCATAAAGTGACTATTCAGTCTCGAGAATTGGTCATGGGAACAGTTGTTTCCGAGAGTAATGTATTTAGCCTCAATAGTTCAAAGTGCAATTGAACTTTGCTTCTTTGAGAACCAAGAAATCCACATACTCTCAATAATAGGCAAGTACTTGATGTACTTTTTCTATCAATTTTACAACTTGCAAAGTTAGCATTCAAGTATCCAAGCAACATAAAATATGTATTTTTAGGATACCAAATTCCTAATTTTAGACATGACATGATATATCGAATGATTCTCTTAACGACAAATGAATGTGACTCTTTTGGATTAGATTGAAAGCAAGCACATAAATAGGTAGTGAACAGAATATCAAGTCTAGATGATGTTAAGTCTAGCAAAGACCTATCATGCTTCCATAGAGTTTGCCGTTGATGGATTTACCCTTTTCGTCTTTGTCCAGCTTGATAGAAGATGACATTGATGTCTCAATTTTCTTTCATCTTTCGAGACTAAATTTCTTTACTATCTCCTTTGCATATTTCTCTTTCGTATAAAGGCGCCTTCAAGAGTTCTCTTGATTTAAAGTCCAAGAAACAAATTGAGTTCTCCAATCGGGCTCATCTCAAACTCACTTTTCATAATATTTGCAAAATCCTTACACGATGTACCATTAGTAGCTCCAACTATTATATCATCGATATAAATTTGAACAATGAGCAAATCTTTACCTTTTCTTTTGATGAAAAGGGTATTATCTACCTTGCCTTTTCAAAATCATGTTTCGTCAAGAAATTACTCAGTCTTTCATACTAAGCTCTTACTGCTTGTTTCAATCCATAGAGCGCTTTTTGAATCGATAAACATCTCATGATCTTCTTGGTTCTTCAAAATTTGGAGGTTACCCAACATACAATTTCTCTTCAATATATTCGTTTAGAAATGCGATTTTAACGTCAATTTGATATGATATGACAATGTGAAAGCATACATATGCTACTAATAGACGTATTGCTTCTAATTTAGCAACAGGGGCAGAAGTTCCATCAAATTCAAAACCTTCCTACCTTTAAATATTCTTTAGTAGCTAACCTTGCTTTGTTTCAAACTACATTACTTTTCTCGTTGAGTTTGTTTCGGAATACCCACTTGGTTCCTATCATCATTTGATCTTTGGGTCTAGCAACTAATTCCCAAACATCATTGACCTCTTGCATTGATGTAACTCATCTTGCATGATGTTGACATCTAAATTTTAGCAATCCAATCATTCATTTACTGTATTAAAAATTAGGGATCAACCTTGACCCCTAAACAGAAATATTATAATTAAATTGCATAGCATATAGTTTTAGGAGTATTTATATTATTTAGTTTATATTTTCATTAATTGCATTAGCATTGGACCGGCAGTGGAGGATCATGAACTTAAAAGTGAATGGATTGAGCCTATGTAGTGGGACAAAACAAAGGGGGACGAAGTGGGAGAAATTTGCATAGAAAGACGAGTCAAATTGAGGTTAATTTAATTTCAGCCCATGGGAATTAATTGAAATAGGTCTTGAGCTTAATTTAGCCCATTACATGGAAAATGCCTAAATTAAGCCCATGAGATCAAGTTTAACCTAGGCTTGCATTATATATAGCACGTTATGCCTCACAAGTTGGGAGGTTGGCAAGTTCTTTGTCAGAGTACACGATAGAGACGCACGTAAGAAGAGAGAGAATTCTCAGCTAGCCTTGGTCGAGGCCCTTGCTGCACCTCCCTCTCACACCGCGCCACACTGCGTAAGCTGCGCCGACCCAGCTGCACGCCCTGCAACGACCAATCACAAGCGCTGCGCCTACTGCTGCTTCCCGACGAGTTCGCTGTCAAATCCCGACGCCAACCAGCATCAACGAGACACCAGACTTCGCTGCATTGACTCGAACAAATCCAGTACCGGTGAGTATCGAAGTCTGGTCTTCGTGGCTCCGGTTCCCTCAACATGTAGTCCAGCAAATAGTCAGCAATGCACTCACAAGACAATAAAGAGAAGATGCTCAGCAAGGAGCCCACCTGATCTCAATCAAAATAAAAGGGGCGAGTGAGCCAAAAGGAGAAGGGATGCAGTAACTTGTTTCTGGTTTTTGGTCAAAATACGGTGGAGTTCGTCCCTTCCTGCATGAGATTGCTTGGTCAAGTTAAAGGACCAAGGATTAGTTCATTAAAATTCTTTTTGGCGGTGGTCCACGACATCGACGCCCCATCGTCCGAGAAATTCCGTTCCCGCTTGACGAGTTCAGAGTTCACCTCGGGTCGTTCGCCCATTGTAGACTTGCCTCTTCGTTGGACATCATGAGCCCGTGGCCACAAGTCTCACCGTGAGTTCGGCAACGAAGCTGCTTTCTCACCACCGCGGCCACCACTAGGCCTATGTTGGGATTTCATGAATCATGTATAGGCAATTTAATATAAACGCAGCGGAAACAAGATAAAATATTTCTACACATGAATCTCCAAAGGCGTTGTTCGTGCGTTTCAATCAAAAAATCCGATTATAAGAAGGGAGTTGAACGTATTACCTCTCGAAGCGCGCTTTAAACAAATTGGTCCAAATGTTCTTCAGTTCGAGCCCCCACAAACGTCGGACCTCTAGTTCAGACACACCACCAATGGATATCGAACGAAGAGAGAACTTGCGGATAATCACCACTAAGATTGTGCTAGCAACTTCGTGGAGATATTCCTTCGTATCCTTAGTATTATCAGCCGCAGCCCAAAATGAGAGAAAAACCTTTCTTTCTCTCTTTTTCTTTTCGTTTTCATACGTCCGCGCAGAAAACGAACACACACGCGGTAACCACCCATGATCCACGATCAGCAACCGTTGCTGATCGTGGGAAACTACCCCACGATCAGCAACCGTTGCTGATCGTGGGAAACACCCCACGACCAGCAACCGTCGCTGGTCGTGGGTTCATGCATGAAGATCATGCATGATGCATGATGGTCAGCAACGGTTGCTGACCATCATGCAGCAAATTTCAAATTCCTTTTTTTTTTTTTTTTTTTTATTAAAATACGCACATGAGTGCGTCGCATGCGGTCAGCAACAATTGCTGACCGCATGCATAATTTAATTAATAAATTCCAAAAAATAAAAAGAATATAATTTATTGAGTGCGCATTTAGGATACATTAACATGTATCCACTTTGGGCATGCGTGTGCATCATATGCACGTAGGCTCATAACTATAATACAAATTAAATTAAATCCCATTTAATTTAATTTCATGTCGATTCAATGCGACCGTAGTAATTGCAAACATATTTGCAAAATTATATCTTTCTTCTTCCACGTTATCCTAACTGGTTATGGTGTGTGACATCCCTAGGTTCATCACTAAACTGGTAGTAAGACTTGTACTAACACATTAGTACTCCCAAAAGAATTAATTGTCCCGATTAATCTTTGGGTCCTACAAGCCACGATTGACATCTAGCAATATGTCATGGCTACCCAGATAGTGTGAATGCTTTAAGAACATAATAAACCTGTCAGTTTTGGCTACAGTGTAATTTAATCCCTCCGTCTTACTATGTCCCGATCGAACAAAGACCATAGAATATTTGTCAAGTCACCAATTCGATCATATGCACAAATCTAATTGACATGTATTTGTTTGAGACATAAACAATTTATTCTCGGTTACAACCCCGGCCGAGGATTTTAATACATTGTCATAATCAGATTGCATAGGACATCATTATTATACCTTGTATGTAACAAGGAGACAGATTCCATATTGCGTACACGTGTAACTTCGTATATGAACAAACTATAACCATCAGGTATAAAGACGAATCAACGACCCGGCATTATGTACACCCATGAACCATAGTCGTTCAATACACAAGTTAACATTGTACCTCAGGTCTAAGGATTATTTACACAAGACCAAAGCATGAACAATTAGATATTGACCACGCTAAAAGCTTCCATGTTGCTAATTGTTCTATATACGTCACGTTCAGTGAATTTGTCTAATACAAACACCTGTGTTCTAACTCAGGTATCATAATACCTAATGACTTGCCACTCATCATTCCCCTAAGTATCAAATACTTAATGGTGAAGTTAAGAACACACCGGTCTCAACAGGATTATAAATATCCACTCAATAATCCATTGACCAGAACAGTTTAAAGATTCGTCTAACTATGAACCCGTCACAATATTCTTGACGTCTCAAGAATGGGTCTAGTCACAATCGATCTTATGGAATCATTCATAAAATAATTGGACAAATGAATGAATACGTCATTGTCATTAATTAAATAATAATAATGATAGTACAACCGAAATCCCTAATATGTAACTATTACATAGTAGCTTTAGGGCATACATCCAACAGCCTATCCTCCGAGCCGAGCCCTACGTCGCCCGTGACCTGCGCCATGCACCATCCTTGACCCAACCCGTACCGCACCTTGACCCACGCCATGCTGCGCCTTGACCCGCGTGAATTGCTGACCGTTGGCCATGAGCCGCCTTGCCTCTCACTGTCCCCGTCCCCGAGGAATCGCTTGCATTCCAGTCCCATTGCATTTGGTCCAAATTTAGAAAGAATATCCTCAAATTAGGTAAGGTGCCTATCTTTAATATATTCCGCATATTTTATTGCATTATTTGAATAATTCATTATTTTCTAATAATTTCTGCTAAATATTAAAAATATTCCAGTAGATATTAGAATATCATGTTGGATATATGTTCGAATAACGTAATATCCACAAAATCCTAAAATATGTTCGAGTTAGGAAACCTTCCTAACCTAACAACGTAGGACGGCCATCCAATCTCTATCCATGAGATATGCGCCCGGGTATGGAAAATTTCTATCCTATCCATAACCACTTGGATATGATCATTGATTTATCTATTTCCAAATTTGAACAGATAAACTTCATTAATATCCTTAACTATTTGGATATGATCATTGGTTATTTCGTGACCTTACTGAGATATAACATAAGATTATGGATTGCATTCTTTAATTAAATATCTATCAATTGTGTGATTAATTTCCTTAAAATGAAAACTCTAAAAATGTTGGAATTGGATTTGATTCTTGCTAGTAATGTTGCCCGTTTTAAATTATGTTGCATGTTAAATTAGGTAATTCATTTATTCCGAATATTTTAAAATAAAAAATCCAAAAACATCGTTTAGGATAACTTAGCTTTCCTTTTTTTAATTTGAATTGCATGTTTAGACATAGGGTGTTTTTAATTCCGATTTTTTATGTAAAAATAAAAAAATGTCATGCGCATGACATTTAGGATTAGTTTACATATTGCACGTCATTTAGTCATTGCATGTTTAGGATCATTCAATTGTGTGACATATTAGGATGGTTTTATTTAACATTTGACCGTCATTACATTAGGTCATTTAACTAATGTTGCATGACATATAGTTTTGCATGTCAGGTTTGTTTAATTGTATGACCCATGTCATGTTAGTATAGACACATTTTTGTACATCATTGCATTACATTGCACGTAGGTTAGACTTCATTAAGTGAAAAGAAGTCCTAAAAAAGATTGAGTGACTACGTGTTAATTAGATTTCATACCTAGGGCTATTGATGTGAGTCCAAAGCTAACATTAGAGATACTTTTATTGTACAAGGTAAGTCATGCAATTTATTTATAGCTTTGTTGGGTGGGCATTAAATCGGTGATTTGCGTCGCCCACATGATTGCCTCACATGCTAAGGAGTAACAAAATGGATTTAAGCTACCTACCAAACATTTTTTTTTTCATGAAAAGAACGGTATGGAAAAGGCATTACAAAAATCTAGTATAACCAAGTCCCCGTACCCATAATTTCTGGTTCAACCCATCAACGGTACGGAAAATCTAGTATTTTCCCAATACTTTATTTGGGTTTCTAATCAACCCATCAAGAATAGATTAGTGACGACTTTTAATTTAAAAAATCATTTGCATGTTAAGAAGTAAGTCACGAATTGATATGGACTTAGGATAGCCCGAGCTTAGGCTTCATAATTTATTAGCCAAACCCCTAGGTAGTCCATTTCGTTTCGGGGAGGTCGTGACACATGATTTTCAATCTAGTTCTCATCTTTGATGGCATCTTCAACTTCTTTTGGTTTCAGTTGAGATACGAGAGCCAAGTAATTCAACACGTTCTTGAGAGACAACCTTTCTTAATTCATTCGGCTATTCTTCCTATGACTTGTTTAGGCTTAATAATCCATTAGCCAAACCTCTAGGTGGTCCATCCCGTTTTTGGGAGGTCGTGACACATGATTTCAATCCAATTCTCATCTTTGATGGCATCTTCAACTTCTTTTGGTTCCAAGCCAAGGAATTCAACATGTTCTTGAGAGACAACTTTTCTTGATTCATTCAATTATTCTCCCTATGACTTGTTCCTTAGAATTTGAAGGATTTGCCGATCTCTATGGTATCTGCTGTTTGCCAGTTATTGGTGTAGATATTTGCATGATGTCTTCTCAATCCTCAGTTTACACTCCTTTTTTGTCATCCTTGAACTTCACATTTATGGACTCTTCTACTATCTTTGAATCTTAATTGAAAACATGATAAGCTTTGCTAGTAGTTGAATATCCAAGAAAAATGCCTTCACTTGCTCTTGTATCGAACTTCCCAATGCTGTTATTTGCATTCTTGAGAATGAAACATTTGCATCCAAATACATGGAAAAAGTGCAAAGTAGGTTTTCTTCCTTTGAAGGTCTCATACGGAGTCTTTTCTACTAAAGGTCTCAACAGTAGTGTATTAAGCTTATAACATGCCATTGCAATAACTTCAACCTAGAAGTAAATGGGACCTCCACTCTTGTTCATCATGATTTTGGCCATTTCTTGCGTTGATCGATTCTTCCTTTCAACTACACCATTTTACTGAGGAGTGTAAATAGTTGAAAAATTGCGCTCCACTCCATTTTCATCACAGTAATCAATAAAGATATATTGGAAGTCAAAATTTATTTTCATAAACAAAATGATCATCATTCACGTCCTAAATTTACACAATAATTCTGCGTAGACATATCATTGATCAAAAGATGGGTAGCAAGGGAGAAAATAAAAAAGCAGAGCCTTGATAGGAAGTGGTCACAACGTTGACTATGACGCTGGAAATAGCCCGCCAAGTGCCTAATTCAACGGAGGGGATTTTGGTCTTGGTTTCAAGCTCAACGAAAGAAATCGCGTTCACCATTTCTTTGAATTATCAATATGAGCTTTGAAAAATAAAAAATGCGAATAATAAAATGTTCATTCACTGGCCACTTGGAATGAGAGAATATTTTCAATTTTCATTTTCGATTAAAATAAAATTGAAAATAGTTTTTAATTTTAATTTTCTTGTTTTCTCAATAACATATTTGATAAGCAAAATTAGAATTTTCTTCCATTGAAAATTTTGATAACATGTTAGATGTGACAATGCCAATCACTTTTAATAAAGTTTTTGCCCATGAAATTTCATGGATATAGCAAGTTGTCTTTTATAAAAAGAAAAAGAAAAGTGGACCAAATAGGGTTGGTTTCTAGTTTGTGCAATCGGGTACCGACCTTATCCACCTTGGAATTAGATTGGATTGAACTGGCCAACCTTGATTTGGTTCTTGAGTTGTCTTGAGAATGACAGCGTTATTTTTTTTTTTTAACATCTTATTTTCTTTCTTGAAAGTTCCTAAATATTTTGAAAGTTACTTTTGTGTATCATAAAAATTGCTAATTATGGGAAAGTTACTAGTAAAAGAAGAGATTATTTTCATAAATAATTTGAACATTTTGCCCTTACTGAATTAAAAAATAATAAAAATAATATTTTCTAAGTCGGTTCCACCTATTCAGTTCATTCCTCTCTTGAAATTGGTAACTTGACCAATTCCCGCGAGAACCACTCCGTTCAGTCATGTTTGATTTGATTTGATTCCCAAGTTGGCCCACAACTAAGCCACACACCCACTCCAAACATCACATTATCAGCTGGATGTTGATGTTGGTCCGTGTGTGATCATGACAGTATCAATATGTAATCCAATGGAAATTGTGTGGTTTACTTTACCAATTAGGAATTGTTATTAGAGGGTCATAATATGAGGGGAAAGTTTGAATTAACTAAGAAATTAATAATTTAGTGCGCTGGAAAAGCTCTCTCTCTTTTTTTCCTTATGATTATCTTAAGCAGCCAATGTGGGAAATTCATCCAGAAATAATTCCATGTTGCGGAGACAATAGGCGATTGGGCTGCCATTGGGAGTGAGTTCAAGATGGTAGCAGTTTTGATTAAGCCCTTCTTCAATATTGAACCACTGTAAGAGGCATGACAGCCCACTTAGAAAATCAAAATTTCGATGAAAATTTGGCAGAGCAGGCCACAAGATAAAAAAATGTCTTCGTGTAACTTTCAGAAAAAAAAAAAAATTCCATATAAGATGTCACATCATCATTTAATAGTGACTCAACAGCAAGTCCATATTTCCCTTTTATTTTATTTTATTGATAGACCAATATGAACGCAATAACACATAATTTAGGGACCATGTTGGCAAAAGTACATGAACGAGATTAAACAAATCTAAAGATGATGCAGACCGGTGCTGCAACTATACATGTACACTATTAGTCCTAGTGAAAGTATTATTTTATAGAAAAAGAATATTGTTCGAGGAAACAAAATAGTAAAAAGATAATAGTAAAGAATAATGAAAAATTATTTTATTGAGATGGAGTGTTCCTCGTTTCTTAGAAAAAACGACAACTCGTTGGATCAATGAAAATGCATGGGAAAAAACTTTATCGAAAAGTGATTGTCATTGTCACATACCTAACATGTTATCAAAAAATTTCAATCTGACCAAAATTATATTTCTTACTAATCACACGTTTTCGAGAAATCAAGAAACTAGTTTTCACTTTTCCTTTCAGCAAAAATGAAAATCGAAAACATTTTGTTGCACCAAACGAAGATCGCAAATTATTTGCATTTTTTATTTTCCAAAGCTTGTGCTGAGGATTCAAGGAAATGGTGAAGGTGTTCGTTTCTTGAAGCTTGACACCAAGGCCAAAACCCCTCCGTTGGGTTGGGCACCTTGGCAAACGTTTCCGACAATCGTAGCCCACACTATTGCCGTCGCCTATTAAGGCTCTACTTTCTTCTGTTTCCATTTCATACCCATCTTTTGATTTTGAGATTCGTATCCCGTAAATTTAGTGGTTACATATGTTGGATATATTATTAATATAATCCAAATAATATGTTCACATACAAGTCCAATAAGTGAAAGCATGGTTATTTGGGTTCATATGAATTGGAGCTCAATAACTTGCATATATATAAACTCTAGGGTTCCCTTACACTGGAGGTAACACTATTTAGCTTTCCAAACTTGATGTCTCTTGGTGTAATACTTCAAGCAATAGAAAAGACTTTCTCGTATCTCAAACCTATAACCTCCAACATTCTTGAAGTATTATGTTCGTGTGTCGGATTTGAGTGAGTAAAGTGTCTTCTTGAAGATTTCGCTAAGATGAATTTGCAGGTGTAATTTACTTTCAATTTAGATAGTGGTATTGGGCAGGATTTGAGTTTGAAGATTCGGGTGACCGAAATCTTTGATTCAAAAACCCAAAAAATTATAGCCAATTTTAGAGGGTGAAACCACTTGAGCTTTGTTCTACTTGTCGATACAAATGTTTTGAGTGGTCGCTCACGTTGATCAGAGATCGGACGGAGAAGTTATGGCACTTGGAAGTTTCCATAGGAATTTTCAACAAATTTCGGCAACAAAATTTCCAGTGAGTTTCAACGACAAGGGCAGTCCATCTTAAGGTTTTTGGGCGCTTCATATCTATTTTTTGGGGTTTGTTTTGGCAAGCGGTTTGATCAAGGTTAAGAGAGTTATTCGACTTTGTGGTTCCGAAGACTCCAAGGTGCACTCTTTTTAACACTTTACTCTGATTAAAATGGCAAAGCATAGTTTCTATGATATTATAAAGTCGCAATCATTTGATGTTACTAAATTTTATGACTAGAAATTACATGTTCAATTTGGCATGAAGAACATGACATATTCTATATTGTATTAAGTAATTTTGCATGTACCACAAAAGATGTGGATGAATATCAATGCAACAAATATGAAGATTTTTGTAGAAATTACTAGTTAAACTTTCTAAATCATAATCTAGCTAAGACTTATAGTGAGTATAAGACAGCGAAAGAGATGTGGGATCACTTGAACGCTCAGTTCCAAAAACAAGAGGGGCTCTCTAAAACTCTTCTGGTGGAGAAATTTTGTGACTTTAAATTCACTATGAATTCAAGCATTATCTCTTAGTTAGTTGAATTTGAGAACTTGAGAAATAAGCTAAAAGATGATAACTTTGATATGTCCAATAATCTCTCTATCGGTCTTGTATTGAGCAAGCTACCAACTGAATGGATTTCTTTCAAGACTAAAATGCATAGACTAAAGGTACATATGGGACTAGATGAATTAAAAAGGTATATTCACATTGAGGATCAAAACATTACTAGAAAGAGTTTGGAACAAGTAGAACAACGAAAGTCGGTTGCCAACTTAGTTTCACACTCTAATAAACTTCAGAAAGGGTACAAGTTACAAAAAAGTGAATCTCGCTACAGTTAGAGGCCAAAAAGACTATCCCTAAAAGGAAGAAGAAGGACAAATGTCATAACTGTGGAAAGTTGGGTTATTAGGCAGCAAAATGTAAGTTACCAAAGAAGGCAAAGAATGACACATCACAAAATGAGGCCAATATGCTAATTAATGAATCTAAGCCTTGAGCCTTCATTGGAATGATGAAAAATGGAAAGGCCAACGTCTCTTCTAAGTGATGGTTGGACAATGGTGCTACTTGTCACGCTATAAATGACAAGAACTTACTCATTGAGGTCACAAAAGTGAAAGACACTGTGGAAAATTGCAATGGTGGTGAGGCAAAGGTGACTAATGCTGGAACTACAAATTTGGTGATTTCTTCAAGTAAATTACTAACTCTGAAACATGTTAGAGTAGTACATTTACTTAAAAATAATTTGATATCTATGAGTTTACTTGATAAAGTTGGTATGTTTTTTTCAATTATGAATGATAGAGTAACTTTATATATTAACTCATGTTATTTCGATTGTATATTCATGGTTAATGATATGTATAGGTTAAGTTTAAATATTGATAGTATAAACCATGTGAATTTTACTTTTATTGATCCAAAGTTGTTCCACAATAAACTAAGGGTGCACTACTATCATAATTTTCACTTGCTTTATGTAAGGATAACTTGGCATACTTTTTAGAATCTTCCAATTCTTCTTTAATACACCAAACACTCGCTCAACTTCTGATCGTAGTGAGATAATTGAATACTTCTTTATAATCTGTCGATTGATAACCTCATCGAAACTCAAACAAATGATATCTGACTTCTTTATATGGCCCCAAATAACTTGTAGGATTTGGATTCCAACATTTACCAAATAATACTTACCTACACAAAAAAATTGTAAACATAACCAACATAACACGTACATATAATAATGCGTAAAAACCATTAATTAACAAACATTTTGGAAGATGAGAAAATTGTAAATCACGTCTCCTAATGGCTTCATAAAAGACACGTATTATTAGCTGTTCTTTTCTAACGGACTCAAACAAAAGTAAATTCTATGTTAAAATTACACACGGCCATTACATTTTACGTCAGTGTTCATTTTTTACCAATAAAATGAAGTTGGTCACTTATAGGTACCATAGTTGGAATATGTGTACTATAGTTGGCATGTAAAGAAATAGGACCAAGCTGAATCCGCATGCCATAAAGATTGTGTCTTTCAAATAGTGAATGATACGCTTTCCAGCATGCTAATGGTGTTCTTCGAGTGCTTTGAGAAATTGACAAGCTTGATTAATAGCATAGCTAACGTCAAAATGACTAAGAGTAACATATTGAAGTGCTCCAACAACACTCCTATATAGTGTAGGATCTGAGAGAGGGTCATTGCTTGAATGACCGAGTTTATTCAAGGTAGCTGGGATAGAAATAGGCTTGTAGTCTAACATATTAGTGCGAGATAAGAGGTCATGAATATACTTTGTCTAATTAAGGAAGATACGATGGGGGTTTTGTCAAACAAGTTGAATGCCCAAGAAATAAGTCAAAGGGCCTAAGTCCTTCATCTTGAATGAGTGGCGAAGTTCCTCAACGATAGTAGATATACCTTTGGAATCATTTCTTGTTAACCTAATGTCGTCAACATATGATAAGAGATAAATAATAGTAGAGCCATGACTATAAATGAAAAGGGACGGATTTTTGAGATAGTGGTTGAAAAACCAATGTCTTCTAGTCGAGCTGTGAAAATTTCAAACCAAGCGCGAGGTGCTTACCATAGACCATAGATAGATTTGTGCATTAAACAAACAAAATAAGGAGTGACAGAATCAACATAGCCTGGTGGTTGAGCCATATATACAGTTTCCTAGAGATTGCCATGTAAAAATGCACATTCAACATCAAGTTGTTAAATCGCCCATCCATAAGTGACTGCCAACGTGAGAATGACCCGAATAGTGGTATGCTTTACAACAGGACTAAAAGTGTCCACAAAATCAATGCTAGGTTGTTGGTGAAATCATTTCGCTACGAGGTAAGCTTTGTAGCGACTGATAGTACCGTCTGGATTTTATTTCATCTAATAAACCTATTTGCAACCGATAACACATGGTTGGATTAAATGGCACAAGGGGCCAAGTGTGTTGTTCTTGTAAGGAATTAAATTTCTCATCCATTGCTTTTTGCCATTCAGGTGATTTGGAAGCTTAAGTGTAGCACGTAGGCTCCAAGGGAAGAGAAGAAGATAAAGCAATAGGATAACGAGAAGTAAAGGTTTTTGGTTTGAAAATACCATATTGAGAAAGTGTGATCATGAGATGAGTGCGGGTGGGAGGTGGTGAGGGAGGGTGTGGTATGGTGGTAGGTGGTATGGAGGAAGATAAATGAGGAGATTGGGGTTCATCTATAGTTAGCGAAGCAGAGGCAACACCATTGACGGGGCTAATAGTAGGCTCAACCCATGCGGTATCCATGGAGGCGGAGGTTGATAGTACCCAGATAGAGATAAGATCAAGTGAGGGTAAAGTGGTAGGAGATTTTGGAGAGTTAGAGTTTGTGATAAACGGGTAAACATATTCATCTAATTTGACGTGATGAGATATAAACTCGATGACTTCGCATGTCATAGCAGCAATACCCTTTATGAGAGGTACTATAGCCTAGAAAACAACACGAAGAAAAGCAGAACTCCAATTTGTTAGAACAATAAGGACGGAGCCAGGGATAATAAAGACATCCAAAGGCTCATAAATGAGAATAATCAGGAATTTGTTGAAACAATTATTGATATGGGGAAATTTGAGAAATAATAGACATGCGGTTGATGAGATATATAACTGTATTGAAGGCTTCAAACCAAAAGCAAGAGGGTATAGTAGCTTGAGCTAGAAAGGTGAGACCATTTTCAATCACGTGACAATGTTTTCGCTCAACGACATCATTTTGTTTAGGTGTATGTGGCAGGAAAATTGATGATGAATGCCATGAGTATGAAAATAAGATTCAAGTGCATCATTAGTGAATTCACCACCAGCATTGAAGCGGAAGAATTTAATTCGATGGTTAAATTGATTTTCAACTTACGGTTTCAAAGCCATAAAAATTTCGTAAAAATCATATTTATGGCACATAGGAAATATACAGCTATAACAAGAGAAGTCATCCACAAATAGTACATAATAAGAGAATTTTGAAATAAAATACACAGGGGCTGGTCTCTATTCATCACAATGAATCAGTTCAAGTGGAAATCGAATGCGCGTGTGAGACAACGAAATTGGTAACTTGCAACTTTTGCCTAACTGACATGTAGAACATAGAGAGTTGTCACGCTTATTTGATATTTAAAGCTATTTAAAAATAAAATGTTGAATAGCAACTGAAGGGTAGCCAAGACGATGATGCCAGGTGAAGGAGTTGATGTAGGAAGAAAATGAAACTTGAGGTTTGAAGCAAAGTTTGGGAAACTGTATAGATAAAGCCCATTCTCAGTCCAACTGTGGTGCAGAATTTGCTTCGTTAACTTGTCCTTTATAAAAAATTGAGGATCATCAAATAGAAAATAGCAATTATTGTCTTTAGCAAAACGGCTAACTAAAATTAAATTGGTAGATGCTAGAGAACAATGGCATATATTAGTTAAATGCATGGAGGAAGCAAGATGTGAGAGAGAAGTGGAACCAACATGAGTAATAGACAAACCTTGGCCATTTCCAACCTGAACTTCATCAGAACCACTATAGGAAGCGGAGATGGAGAGATTACCCAGATCGGCTGTAATATGATGGTTGGCGCCAGTATCAGTATACCAAGTGCCATTGTATGTAGGTGGTGCAATAGCTATGGCAGCAAGTTTTTCAAGAGGATTGTGACCATGGTATACATAACTCATGCGATGATAGCAATCAATGGCACTATGGCCATGTTTGTTGCAAATCTGATAAATTAGCCGACCAATGTTCAGTTGACGTCCTTGAGGTCGAAATGATGGATTAGAGAGAATTTCGACTTGATTGGAATGACTCATGTTGCGTCTCCTATAACCAAATAGAGAAAGAGTTCAAGGTTGTCGATTTGCAATGAAGGTGGTAGTAGTTTTGGATAATGAATCATCAGTGATACTCAGCTCTTTAAAGAGTAGGAGATTGTGTAAATCTTCAATAGTGATGAAAGTTTGTTGAGCACGAACACAAATAGAGGATGCAAAGGAGCAGTAAGCAGCAAGCAACCCATCGAGAATGCAAATTAGGAGATCATCATTACTTACTGGAGATTTGCAAATTGCAAGTTTATCAGTTAAAGTTTTGAATTGTTGGAGATATTCTTGCATAGGGTTACCCTTCTTAAGGTGATGTAATTGTCCTTTTAGAGATATTACATGAGCAGGACTGAGAGAGGTATAGCAATGAGCAAGGACATCCCACACGGCTTTTGCAGATGTAGCGCCAACTACATATGGAAGTGCAGATTCAAATAGAGTAGCGTTAATTCAAGAGAGTAGCATCCGATCTTTTTCGATCCATGTCTTGTAATTTTCGTCAGCTGAAGCAGGCGCTTGGGGGGTTCCATCAATGTAAGACATGAGGTTGTGATCTTTGAGAATTGGTTTGAAAAGAGAATACCAAAGAAGATAGTTTGAGTTGTTTAGTTTGATGGGTATCAAGTTGGATATGTTTGAGATAACGAGTGAAGGAGATGCAATAGATGAAGATGACTGAGATGATGGATTAGAGCCTGTCGACATTTTCTTTGGGAAGAAGAAAGTCGATGAAGAATGAGAGGAGAAGGAGATTTGAGGATCGTAAGGTGGATTACGCCAAATGCAGCTCTGATACCATGAATAAATCGTAATTTTTGTATATAATCATTTGATCTTTTTTGTACAAACTATATATAAAGATATTACAAGAGCCCTAAATTAGGGATGATTGAGGATGCTTAAGACAAGCAGAGAGAATATGGGAACAATATCAACAATATCCTAAATTAGATACAAGAGATAAGATTGCTGACTAGGAACATTATCACTTGACATCAAGGACAAAATCCCCTCTGTTGGGTTAGGCACATTGGCAAACGTTTCCACAATCGTTGCCCACACTGTTGCCATCACCCATTAAGACTCTACTTTCTTCTGTTTCCACTTCATACCCATCTTTTGATTTTGAGATTTGTATCATGTAGATTTAGTGGTTACATATGTTGGATATATTGTTAATATAGTCCAAATAATATGTTCACATACAAGTCCAATAGATAAAAGTACGGTTATTTGGGTCCATATGGGCTAGAGCCCATTAACTTGCATATATATAAATTCTAAGGTTTCCTATGCTAGAGGTAACACTATTTAGCATTTCAAACTTGACATCTTTTGGTATAATACTTCAAGCAACTGAAAAGATTTTCTCCTCTCTCAAACCTATAACCTCCAACATTCTTAAAGTATTATGTTCGTGTGTAGGATTTGAACGAGTAAAGTGTCTTCTTGAAGATTTCATCAAGATGAATTGACAAGTGTAATTTACTTTTAATTTCGACAGTGGTATTAGGTAGGATTTGAGTTTAAAGATTTCGGGTGACCGAAATCTTTGATTCAGAAACCCAAAAATTATAGCCAATTTTAGAGGGTGAACCACTTGAGCTTTATTCTACTCGTTGATACAAACGTTTTAAGTGGTCACTCGTGTCGATCGAAGGTCGGACAGAGAAGTTATGGCACCTGGAAGTTTCCATCGGAATTTTCAGCAAATTTCAGCAACGAACTTTCCAACGAGTTTTGCAACAAAGGCAATCCATCTTAAGGTGTTTGGGTGCTCCAAATCTATTTTTTGGAGTTTGTTTTGGCAAGCGATTTGTTCAAGGTTAAAAGAGTTATTTGATTTTGCGGCTCCAAGGACTTCAAGGTGCACTCTTTCTAACATTTTGCTCTGATTAAAATGGCAAAGCATTTGATGTTACTAAATTTCATGGATGAAAATTACATGTTCAATTTGGTATGAAAGAACGTGACATATTCTATATTGTATTAAGTGATTTTGCATCTACCACAAAAGATGTGGATGGATATCAATGGAACAAAGATGAAGATTTTTGTAGAGATTACTTGTTAAACTTTCTAAACCTAATATGGCTATGACTTATAGTGAGTATAAGATGACGAAAGAGATATGGAATCACTTGAACGCTCAGTTCTAAAAACAAAAAAGAGCTCTCTAAAACTTTCTTGGCTGAGAAATTCTTTGACTTTAAATTCACAATGAATTCAAGTATTACCTCTCAATTAGTTGAATTTGAGAACATAAGGAACAAGCTGAAAAATGATAACTCTGATATGTCCGATAATTTCTTTATTGGTCTTGTGTTGAGCCAACTACCAATTGAATGGAGTTTTTTCAAGACTGAAATGCACAGATTGAAGGTACATATAGGAATGGATGAATTAAAGAGGTATATTCACATTGAAGATCAAAACATTACTATAAAGAGTTTGGAACAAGTTGGACAACAAAAATCAATTGCCAACTTAGTTTCACACTCCAATAAACTTCAGAAAAGGTCCAAGTCACAAAAAGGTGAATTATGTTATGGTTAGAAGCCAAAAAAACTATCTCCAAAAGGAAGATGAAGGGCAAGTGCCATAACTGTGGAAAGTGGGGTCATTGGGCAGCAGAGTTAAGTTACCAAAGAAGCCAAAGAAACACTACACAATGAGGCTAATATGCTAATTAGTGAATATGAGCATCGAGCTTTCGTTGGAATGATGAAAAATGGAAAGGCTAGCGTCTCTTCTAAGTGGTGGTTGGACAGTGGCATTACTTGTCATGCTACAAATGACAAAAAATTTACTCATTGAGGTCATAGAAGTGAAATTCATTGTGGAAAATTGCAATTGTGGTGAGGCAAAGGTGACTCATGCTGAAATTGCAAATTTGATGCTTTCTTCGGGTAAATTACTAACTCTAAAATATGTTAAAGTAGTATTTTTACTTAAAAAGAATTTGATATCTATGAGTTTAATTGATAAAGTTGATATGTCTTTTTCAACTATGAATGGTAGAGTAATTTTATCTATTAACTAATGTTATTTCGATTGTGCATTCATAGTTAATGAAAAGTATAAGTTGAGTTTAAATATTGATAGTATGAACCATGTGAATTCTACTTTGATTGATCCAAAGTTGTTACACAATAGACTTGGCCATGTGAATTACAAGAAAATGCAACATCTAGCTAAAATTCACAACATCCTATTAAATACTTCTATTCGATTTGACAAATATGAAATATGTGCACATGCTAAGATCACTAGAAAACCCTTTAAATTGTTTCTAAAAGCACACAATTTCTTGAGCTAATACATTGTGACATTTGTGACTTTAAAAACTACATTACTAGAGATGATTGGAAGCATCTAATAACATTCATAAACGATTTTTCTAGATATTATCTTGTCTTTTTGTTAAAATTGAAAGATGAGGTTTTTGAAAAATTTAAGATTTTTAAGTCTAGAGTAGAAAATCAACTCAACTTGAAAATTAAGAGGTTTAGGAGTGATAGAGAAGGAGAATATACAATGACAATGTTCAAGGAATTTTGTACTTCATAAGATATAATACTTGAAACCACCGCTCATTTTTCACCCCAATCAAATAATGTTGCCGAGCGTAAGAATAGAATGTTAACTAAAATGTTAAATTCTATATTACTTACAGTTGGTATGCCTTTCTCCTATTGGGAGAAGTAGTTATAATTGTTAATCACATCTTGAACAAGTTATCGCACTCTAAGTTGTTTATGACACCTTATAAGATATGGCATAAATACCTTTATAGATATGATACTTATAAGACTTTGGATTGTATTGCTTATGTAAGTATACAAGATCTTAAGAGACCTAAGATAGGATTTAGAACTATTACTTGTGTATATTTAGGTAGTGTAGAAAATAGTGCTGCAAATGGGTTTTTAAATCTATCTACTAATACAATGATAGAATCTAGAGATGATATATTCTTCGAAAACAAGTTTCTCAGAGATCAAGGCTTGAATGTTTCTAGATCTAAAGATATGATTTTAGAATCTCCTATAGAATCTTAAGCAAGCCCTTTTAACACTAATTCCACACAATTAGTTGTTGAACCATTTTTAGTTAGAGTATCTACAAGAGAAAAAGTTCCCAAAAGTTTTGGTGAAGCATTTGTTACTTACTATCTTGAGGATGATCCATTCTTCTATTGGGAAGCAATGAGATCTAAGGAATCCCTACTGTGGATAGAAGCCATAGATGGTGAAATGAGCTATCTGCTATAGAATCACACTTAACAGCTAGTAAATATGCCAAAAAGGACTAAGGCTATAAGCTGTAAATAGATATTAAACAAGAAACTGAATAATGATGGATCAATAGCCAAATACAAAGCATGTTTAGTAGCTAAAGGCTATAAACAACAGAGTGGAATAGACTATTTTAATGTCTATTCATTTATGTGTCATCTATCAACTATAAGAATTATTCTTGCTTTGGCATCTATTGAACACTTTGTAATACAACAAATGGATGTAAAAATAGCTTTCTTAAATGGGGAGTTAAATAAGGAAATTTACATGGAATAATCGAAATGATATGTTATGAAAGGTCTTAAGGACAAAGTTTGTAAATTGAACAAATTTTTGTATGATCTTAAACAAATACTTAAGATGTAGCATTTTAAATTTGACAAAATGATAAAAACTTATGACTTTCAGCCTAGTTATTTAGATAAATGCATTTACCATTGTTTTATGTCAAATAAGATAGTCATAATTTGCTCGTATGTTGATGACATGTTAATTCTTAGTTCTGATCACTCTGTAGTGAGTGACGTGAAAGCTACTTTAGTTAAAAAATATGACATGAAAAATCTGGATATTACTAATACCATTCTTGGTATGAAAGTAAGTTTTAAACGGCAAATCATCTCCCTTAACCAGACTCATTATATTGAACAGTTACTTTCTACTTGGGGATACGATAAGTGTAAACCGAGTGAGACATCATGTGATTATAATAATAGACTGAGCCCTAATGAAGGGACCAACGTGGATCAGTTAAAATACTTGAAACTGCTTGGTAGTCTCATGTATGCTATGAATTGCACTAAACCTACCATAACCTTTACAGTTGGCATGCTGAGTCGTTTCACTAGTAATCCTAGTAAATAGCATAGGGATGCCATTAATAAGCTAATGAGATACCTTAAAAGTTCTAAAGATTATGTTCTCTATTATTCTAGTTATCCTTCAAATGTGGATGGATATTTTGATGCCTCATGGTGCTCAAATATTGGAAATAGTAAACCCACTAGTGGATATGTATTCACTTTGGATGGAGTTGTTATTACTTGGAAATTTAAACGACAAACTTGTATTGCATTGTCATCTATGGAATTTGAACTTTTTGCATTAGCCTAGCCAACGAAAAGGCCGAGTGGATAAAAAATCTAATTATGGCTATTCCTTTAACTCGGCTAGAAATTAATTCTTTAAGCCTATTCTGTGATAATCAAACAATTGTCCAAGTTGTCAATAATGCTCTATTTAATTCAAAGCAAAGACATATGAGACTAAGATATGCATTGTTGAATTATCTGAGAGAACAAGGGGTTATCACCTTGATCGATGTGAGATCAAAGGATAATATAGCCGATACTCTCACCAAAGATATACCTAAAGATCGATTATTCAATACAATGGATGAAATGGAGTTAAAGAATTTATAGGCAAGTCTTAATTACCATTTACTTACCTTCCAATTGTGTATTTTAAATTATCAAATCTTCTTTATTAGCCACAATGATAAGCACATTTTATATGTTTCATCAATGTTCACAATTACTAACTAATTTGAAAAATGTGAGTTATCTCATTCCAAACTTGATGAAGATGACTTTAACTAACTTCAAATGTTCTATCGAAGAAGTTTGTGTCATTCCAAACTTGATGATACAATTCAACTAGGTTGAACTATCCTTTTGGTTAAATGATATCATTCCAAACTTGATGCTAAATTATTTGACTTTAAAGAATCAGTAACTGTGACTTTCCAAATTGAAACATAGAAACAGTTGTTTACATAAAAAACCTACTAGTCTTATTCTTAATTGAAACTCAATATTACATGACTAAGTTATTGTAAGTGACTTGACTATTGTTCTTGTTCTTTGAAATTAAACAATAGTTATTCTCCTAAAAATAAACTTAAGTTGATAGCTCTTTGTAAATTACATTGTTTAGGTTTTGTTCATAATTTATTAAACTGACTTAATGCTTATGAACATGATATTATGATTTTTTATGACCTCAATATATGTTTTTCTCTACTTGATGGAATGGTGCTAAGTTTTTATTCACATGATTGAATTTATGATAATATAAAATTCATATTTGACATTCTATAGGAGATGGTAGAGATGGAAAAGAGCTTAATGAGTGGAATATTAACCATGATGACCTATTTGATAAATGAAATATATCATAATTTAGAGTATATGGGAACTTGACAATTTACCTGCTATTGTCTATTTTGATTAAGTCCATTTACTTGAGACATGCATTTTGCTATCTCTATTTTGTTAACAATATTATGTTTATTTTTTATATTTGTAAGATCTTGGATTATTTTGATTGGCCTACTTATACTTGACTATCATGCATATGTTAGTTGTGAACTGAGTTTGAGATCTATTTTGAGTGTTGGGATTTAGATGAATTTAGATTGAATTTAAAACTATTAATACTTATTTTGATTTGTTGGTCTCAGAACAAATTCATGATAAGGATGATTCTATATTGCAAATGATAATTGAGTTTAATACTTTACTGTTGAAATACTTTTTGACCGATCAAGTTAATTGTCTTGGACTGAATGTGGATGATTCCTATTTGTTTAAACATTATATTAATCACCATATTAAATTGTGTTGTATGGTGAACATTGGAGGAGATTGTTGAATATATTATTAATATAATCCAAATAATATATTCACATACAAGCCTAATAGGTAAAAGCATGGTTATTTATATCCATATGGGCTGGAACTTAATAACTTGCATATATATAAATTCTAAGGTTTCTCTACACTAGAGATAATACTATTGAACATTCCAAACTTGACGACTCTTTGTATAATACTTCAAACAATAGAAAAACTTTCTTCTTTCTCAAACCTATAACCTCCAACAACATAATCAATGATGAACGCAAGATCTAAAATGATGAGGTGAAGTTGTCATATGATATAAATTTACCAATAAATCAAAAAGCAATAGTTTTACTGTAGTAAAATTTAAAGTGGGAAACATGTGATGTATTAGTATTCGCATGGATTTGAACTCGATTTTTATCAAGATGACTAAATAATTGTTTAAGATATAATTTGATCATGATCACCAAGGCCACATGGGCGGTTAGTAATAATCGACTAACTATTTGCTTATACTTAATATCAATTGGGCATTGAGAAGCACGAAGATATTGAGAAGATTAGGCATTGTTTAACCCTCTAGATTAACAATTCTTGGTTTCTCCCAAATCTAATATATTTTATCAAATTGTCAAAGATCTCCATAGAAAATATAGATAATGCAGCTATTGAAATGTATTTTTTTATTAGAAAAGGTGCTACATGCCAAGAAGGAGTTAAATTCCAAGCACTACAAGCGAGAATAACATACAATTTTTTTATTAAACAGAAAAAATAAAGTCATGCATGTCGTAGTCTGAACAACTGTGGGAGGAGGAAACTCTTTACATATAGTTTTATATAATTTATACAATATCATAAAATTCTGAAAATTTGGCCGAAAATTTTGAGCAACAAAACCATAAAAAAGTAATGCCTTGCATGACTAGCCCCATAAAAAAAAAAAACAAAGCCGGAGTCGATGGTGGCGGATTCAACGAGGAGGATGGAATCGCAAGGTCCTGAGGCAGAGACAGGATGTCGAAAGTTGAAGGCTTGAGACCTAAGAGTATGTATTTGAACTTAGACAACAAGTTAAGTGATGTGTTTGAGGTTGAATAATATCAATACCCTAATTAAACCCGAAACAAGTACCTACCCATTTTATAATTGTTTATCAAATAATATTAAGACCTAACCATAAAATATCCTATTTTTTGCATTAGAATTGAGCTGGATCAATTAGGGTGGGGCCTTTTTTGATAGCCCTAGCCAAGTGAGTTTTTAATTGTTGCGATGTTACCAAGCTAACTGCTGTACTTAGTATATTCAAGATAATATATTTAGGGATAAAAGGGGAAAACCGGGTAATAATAATCCTTAAGAAATAGGAGACTCTCTTGTTTTATATAACGATATAGATAGAGAGGAAAGAGAATGTTAAAAAACAAAAGGTATCATGTGCTACATCTATTAATATGGGATAATGGCACTGTTTATATTTACAAAATTTCAATTTATTATATTCAACACGGTCCCCAAATTTAATGTTTTCTTGTTAGAGTTTGTTATACTACTAAAATGCAAATGGAGACGCCCATGTGGATGGCCACACCTGCGTAACCAGATAAACTAAAGTTGAGATGCATTTTTGTTGCCAATCGGAATATGATATTGAAAAAAAATAACACTGAGAGAGAAGAATGAAGGAAGCAATGGTGGCACCTAAGCACTAGCTTAAGATCCAGCGAGCCTTCCTACCTCTAGTCTACGACAGCAAGGCCACCGTCAACCAAAGCTCACCCGAACACATATACAGGGAGTAACAGAGACAAAACAGTGATGATTGGGTCCACTTGAACTTGGGGTCATGCAACCTCAACGTCACCTCCATATGGAGCACGTAATTTCAAGTGAACCAAATCTCAATTAGGGTCACTCCGACATCGACAAGCCCTCGCGACCCCTAACAAGCTATCATTAGGGTTGTGTGACCTGGCCACCATCATCAAGGTCACATCCCTTGCCAAACGACATGGTAGTTGGCCCTTTGCTGCTCCTTGCAAGGGTCAAATGTCTCTCTCTTTTTAATGTGAAACTTTTTTATATTCTTTTTTTTGTAAATTTATATATATATTTATTCTGTTTAATATTATTTAGAAAAAAAAATTAAAAGCCATGTAGGATGTCAAGTCATAATCTAATAGTGACTTAACAACCACATCAACATTTTTGTTTTTTTTCTATTGAAGGACCAATTTGGAAAAAAAAGCACATAGCTTAGGGACCACGTTAGCAAAAGAGGAAAAAGCACAAGTGCATGGACAGAATTGAACCAATTGAAAGATTACATGGTCTAGAGTTGCACTTACATACACACATGTATATGGACCATCAGTCCTAGTGAACCCTATCATATTGCAAGTGGGACACACCATATTCAATGATCCACGCGCATTTTAATGCATATATCACACTCACCTAATAATTTCTCGAAAAAACACTTCAAATATGAGAAGCACTTGGAAAGAAGGGAAAAGGTAACACAACATAATATTAGAAGTGCTCTCCTACTAATTTTTTTATTAATATAGGGAAGAGGTGGTGAACGAGAGGACGTAAAGGGGAATTAATCAATTTAAAGGGTAATCTTAAATTGGACCGTTACTAATATCTGGATTTGGAAAACTTTAATAAGAAGGAAACTTCATAAGGTGGGTGCCTCTTTTTTTTTTTTTACTCTATTGATTTTGTCTATATTCATGATTTACGATAATGATATTTAAATCATAAATAGATTGCATTTTATTCCAAGAAGTTACCAATATACAAAACTACTCAAAGATTAATTACCATTCTGATTTCTTATTATTTATGCTAATTCTGGTTAATCTATGAAAAAGCTAAGTATTCTAATACTTAATCTTAGAACTGGCATATCAATTGATTTGGCAAACTATTGTTTTATGTGGAATATGATTCATTGTAAGAATGTGACACCCATGAATTAACTCATTCGGGATATTATTTGCTTTAACACATCTCTTATTGAGTTTCACAGTTTTATCATTTTGCATGAGGCAAGCATTTTTCCAAAAAGTCACCCATCCTAGTAGGCTCTAGCCTGGGCTCATTTAACTTTGAAGTTCTAAAGTAAAGCTTGCCATTACGTCAAAAGGCATTTCCATGAGTTAATTTCAGTTTTTACATATATATCCTAGAATCGCTCTCTTCATGTTTGATACATAATTCGGTTCATTCCTACCCCATTTGCCATCCTAAAATCCTATCAGGAGCCGCTTTTTTTACAAGCCCTTTGGCCTTGACAACCACTCCCTGTACTCGTCATACTACATCGTTACTAGCCCACCACTTCTGCTTGGTTTGTCTTTGAACCACACACCTATTAGAGGGAGTCTCACTCTAATGCCATATTGTAACATCCCTAAATTAACTCATTCGAAATATTGTCTACCTTGGCCCATCCCATACCAAGTCTCGTAGATTTATCATTTGGCATACAGGCAAGCATTTTCCTAGGAGGTCACTCATCTTGGTAGTGCTCTAGCTTGGGTCCGCTTAACTTTAGAGTTCCATAGCAAAACCTGCGTTACATTAAAAGGTGCTTGTATAAGTTAATTCTAGTTTTCACATACATATCCGAAAATCATTTTCCCCCTATTCAATGTATAGTTCAGTTCATTCCCATCCCATTCGCCATTCTAAAAACCTATCAGGAGCCACTCCTTGTCCATACCCTCCAGCCTCGGTGACTACTTCCCACCCTCGTCAGACTGAGTCGTTACAAAATGTGAGCAGTTTTAGGTTTCATACAGATTTCACCCAAAACCTTGAACCTATTTGTTGGAATTAGTTTACCATCTTTTGAAACCTGGAACCTAACATATATGTCATGAAACCTGGACCCTACCATGCATACATTGAAACCTAAAACATACTCTATTACAAGTTCCAAATCTACCCAAATTCTGTTTATATTATTAATTAAATGATTGCCATGAATCATCACATTTAATGACCACTAATTGTTGTTACAATTTTCTGATCACGACTTATATTTAGATATAAGAAAATTTTGAAATATTAATGTTAGCAAAAAATTTAATCATAAAATGAAAATTTAAATTAGTGGTTTTAAATTATACACTCATCATTGAATGCCATAGAAAATTGCAAATCAAGAAAAACACAAAAAAAAAATTACATTCTAAATTCCAGGTTATAAGTTCTAGGTAGAATTTGAAATCTACTTATCGAAATAAATTCTTCAACTTTGGAGCCTAGAATCGAATAAATTCCTACCGATTTAATTTTTCGATTATAGGTTCTACTTTGAAGTTATATTCACCACTAATTTATTAGTTAATCAAATCAAACTTGAAAGGTTAGGACCGGGTGCTTACCCGGCACGTGACACATCGGATACGAAAAAGATTTTGAATGATTAGGATGAGGCTGCTCCATACCGTGTGAGCCATCGATCAACACGTGGGTGCGGGCCTAAAAGAAAAGGTGCTCGCTGAACCACGCAAGACGGTCCATCTCTAGAGATGCCGAGACGGTCGTGGGTAGGTAGCGTTACCTTCAGCGTGACGCATGTCCATGCGCCATGAAGTTGTCGCCTTTTGAATTTCCCACGACACCCCCTCGATAAAGAACACGACAACGGCATTTGTCAAAAAAAGAGTCGAGATTTTGTCCGTGCAGTGTCGTATCTTTCTTGGGTTTTGCCTTTTATGGCCGGCCCGTTGCTATAATTATTCCCCGGCATCGATGCCGACTTGATTATTCACCGTCTCGCGTTATCATTCGCACGGCTTTATACCCCCCACAAACCCGGAGTGGGACTAGAGTGGCAGCGAAGCTCGTGTTTCGAGAAAAAAATGGCGAATGCGATTCGTTTCTTCCCGCTCAACACCGGGGCCAAGATCCCCTCCGTCGGGTTGGGCACTTGGCAGGCCGATCCCGGCGTCGTCGCCGACGCTGTCACCACCGCCATCAAGGTTCTCTCTTTTTTCCTGTTCTTTGGCTTTTGTCTTCTTTTATATTCCTGATCTTTCTCCAGATATTGGTGGGTGAGTTTCGTGGGTGCATGAATTAGTTAAGAGTGTATTGAAGTTCTTATTTTGTTCCTCGGCTTTTCATGTCTTGTGGTGCAAAGTATGTCATCCAAGGTGGTTTCACGTCGAAGCGGAGTCCGGAGATTTTGAGATTTTAAAAATGGGTTGTTAGACTAAAGTGAAAAGTGTTGAACTTTGTTATTTTGTTGACCTTCTTTGATTGGAGACAAGGAAATGGAGCCCGCTTTGTGTTGATCGTTACTTACGCTTTGATTAGGGGTCGTGGGTTACTGTGGATTTCGCAATTTGATGGCTAGTTTTTGCACTACTTAGTTTTTCTGCAATGGGTTCAATTTATTTGACTCTGTGTTGAGCTGCAAAAATGGTCTGTTTTGGCATACTTTAGGAGGATGGTAATTGTAGTGCTCTGCATGTGCAGGTTGGGTACAGGCATATTGATTGTGCCCAAGCTTATCAGAATGAGAAGGAGGTAATATTCTGTTCCTAGTCGCCAGTCTCTCGCGTCTCAAAAACCCGTTGTGTTGTTGATCAGCTCGTGAATTTTTGCCTAGGGTCATTCTCCTGACAATCTCGTCTTGTCCTCTGGCTGATGTGCCAAACAACAAAATCGTTGGTGAAAGAGTCGTTATATCTGATGCCATTGAAATGTCTGTCGTATACGAGTTCGTGTGGGTGAAGCATGGAGCGCACACTTATTGCATTGCATTTGCCTTTGTGCCGTGTATGAATTGTACGGACATTTGAAAGTTGCCCCTGGAAATCAATATCTCCTTGTCCTGTCTTGGGCCTTTAGTATATTCATCATGTGAAGAGAAAAGGGAAAGCTTGTTGATTTGTAGGTCTTTCTTTGCTGAATAGTGAATACTCAGGCTATAAACTTATGAATATTGACAGGTAGAGAGGCAAATTATTATGATCTTTTGAGTTCTTAAGTTATTTTTTTCCCTTTCACTTTGGTGTTTAGGGACAGCGCAATTATCTTTAGTCTGAAATGGTCTTCAGTAAACTATGCACTTTACTCGTCCTTAAACACTTAAAGCTTCTGTGAAAACTACAATCTAGCTCTCACTTGAACCTGAGGCTTACACTTGGAAAAGGATATCTACTTTCAATCATTCCAACCACAAAAACATAAAAGGTACTAAAGTTGCTCACTGGATGTGCTCAAATGCATTATATGCTGTTTAGTTTTAGTTGGGGGATAGTCAAAAGAAGTCAGGAGAACAACAATCTCTACCGGTAGGTTGATATTGCCCAGTTCCAAAAGTCACTTTCAATTGATCTGGAACTTGATTTTCCCATTAGGAAGATGTCAATATTTGGTTTCTTGTAGTTTTATGGTCCAATATCAATTATTCCTTTTCCATTCTATTGCTAACGTACATTTCACTTACGAGGGCACAATCAAGATGTGGTCATTTAGCAGGATGGTCAACAATGCTCTGCTTTTGCTAATTTGGTCTTCCGATTTCCAACAGATTGGTACTGCTCTCCAGAAATTATTCAAGGAGGGTGTGGTGAAGCGTGAGGATTTGTGGATCACTTCCAAGCTTTGGTATGTTTTGGTTCTTCCCTATGCTTCAGACATGTTTTGATAAGTTTTTTCGAGTTTTGAGTCAGTAATATTAATCCTAGGAGGATGCGACCAGAAAATGGGATGATTCATCTCTGGATCACCTAATCACTCAAGCCCTCCTTTTCTTGTCTCATTTCTTAAGCAATTTGCTGCAGGTGTAATGATCACGCACCAGAAGATGTTCCCAAGGCATTAGACAGAACCTTGGAGAACTTGCAGCTCGAGTATCTGGACCTTTACCTGGTACAATTCAACAATGAACTTTTCTAGCTTATTTAAGGACAGGGAACGCTTCTCCTGTTTTATGTTCATTTCTGCGTGCCGTTAGGATGTATATTAAAATATGAATTAATGTGTTTTACTGTTTAAAGATCCACTGGCCCGTGAGCATGAAGAAGGGCTCAATCGGCTTCAAACCTGAGAACCTTTCCCAGCCAGACATCCCTAGTACGTGGAAAGCAATGGAGGCACTATACCATTCTGGCAAGGCTCGAGCCATTGGAGTGAGCAACTTCTCCTCCAAGAAGCTCGGGGATTTGCTAGACATCGCAGAAGTTCCTCCTGCTGTCAACCAAGTGGAATGCCACCCTTATTGGCAGCAAGGGAAGCTGCGCGAGTTTTGCAAATCCAGGGGGGTACATTTATCGGTAAGTGACTTGTTAAGATATCTAGAAAATGATGTACGTGGACTTCGGTGCATTGATTATTCAAAGTGCCAGTCAGAGAAATGTTTAACTCTATCATCATTCGGTATATTTGTCAATCTGCATGTTTTTCTTGGACCTTTAAATTTTAGATAGAACCTTTTCCTTTGAAACTCCTCCCTATTTTACGAGTTTCTTGGCAAAGTTAGTTCTTGACAGTTTTACAGGTGTCAACATGACGTGCTTGACATTGAGATGAAGCATTCTGCTCTCATATTACTCTTGTCCATTTTCATCTTCTTTGCTTATATGTCACGGTTGTATCTGCCTCCTTACCAGTTAATTAAAACAAGTAATTAAACCATTTGGGTCACTGCACATGCTCTCGCTTCTTATTTACTACTAGTCAGTTATATAATTTGAATCAAAATGGTATGTCTGTCCTATAGGGTTATTCGCCCCTGGGATCCCCGGGCACAGGATCTATCAAGAGCGATATCCTTAAGAATCCAGTTATCACTACCATAGCCGAGAAACTGGGCAAGACTCCAGCTCAGGTGACGCTTCGTTGGGGACTCCAAATGGGCCACAGCGTGCTTCCCAAGAGCACAAATGAAGCACGAATCAAGGCGAACTTGGACGTCTTCGACTGGTCCATACCCAATGACTTGTTCTGCAAGTTTTCCGAAATACCTCAGGCAAGTAAATTTTCCATTTGCTGTTTCTTCACCGACTAGCGGTCTCTTCCTATGCACTATGCAATCCAACGAGCACGAGCGAAAGTATAGCAAAACTAAAGTACTAGTTAAAGAACCTTCTATGGAGTGGGAACTAAGAATTGACAAATCCTGGGACTCACGGATTTTTGCTTTTGATCGTGCAGGACAAACTAATCAAGGGCACTGGCTTTGTGCATGAGACTCTGGGTGCATACAAGACAGTCGAAGAACTTTGGGACGGCGAGGTTTGAATAGACTCAAGCAAGCATCTGAAGCATGAGAACTGCCGTTCTCGTCGACCAGCTTAGCTTCCATTTACTTTCATATTAGCTGCTATGCCTATGAATTCTGCTGAACATAAGTTCGAACATCTTATTAGCCTTTTACCTTATCGATAGATAAGCGGAACTGCGATTGAAGATGCTGGGAAGGCATGATTGTTTGTGTATTCTTGACTTATATATATGACCTGCTGTTATGTTTGCTGCATATTCGTTGTTCCGTTTTCTTCTTGCCTTCGTCTATCTTCCCTTTTCACTTTTGCTTCTCTCTCTCTCTCTCTCTCTCTCTCTCTCTCTCTCTCTCTCTCTCAAAGCTCGAACAACACCGACCAAACTTAGATGTACACCCTCTCTATTTGGGTCGCCGCCTGTCACACTATGCTGCACAACCTACGACAACCAGTGGCGCGGCGTTGGTTACTTCTTCTGGATGAATCTTATTTTTTTCTCAAGAACAAAAAGAGAAACAATGTCATTTAGGGTGCGTTTGGTAACATTTTTACTTCTGAGAACAATTTCTTTTGAGAAATAGTTCTTTTCTATTTCTACTTCCTGGAACAATTTCTGAGTAAAATGGGGCGTTTGTTAACTACAAAAATTTCTTGTTCTCGGAATAGAAAAAGAATAGAAACGTGTTTGGTATCGACAAAATTTTTTTATTTCTTTCTTCCTCGATGGCGGCGGCGACCGGTGAGGTCGCCGATCGCCGGCCGCCGCCCCCGGTCGCCATCCGCACCCCACCGCCGCCGGTCACCACCCCCGCTCACCAGTCGCCGGTCGCCAGCTGCAGGGCAAAGGATGGCGACTAGTGGTCGGCCGGCGACAAGTGCCAGAGATCAGCGATGCCGGCCGGCGACAGGCGGTCGAGGGCGGCGGCAGGCGGCGGCGAGGCGGCGGTGGGTGGGTGGCCGCGTGTTAAAAGCGGTGAGAAGTCCCCAAGAAATAGTTTTTAGAAATTGTTTCCCAGAAATAAGAAGCTAGTTTTTCTACTTCTCATTTCTACTCCAAATTTATTCAGGGAACAACTTTTTATTCCCGAGAATAGAAAAATCGGTTGGCGTTACCAAACAGATTTCTGTTCATTTTCTATTCCAGGGAACAAAAGAACAGAAAAACAAAAAAAATAGCAAGTTACCAAACAGACCCTTAGATAAACAAGCTCAGCGTAATCTAATACTCGTCTTTACATAATTGGCACGAGGTCTAGTCTCCTGATCTAACCCAATTCCCCATTTTTGGGAATAAAAAATCATTTCAATAATTTAAAATAAAAATAAAAATAATTCCAGAAATTTAGGAAAATTTTAGAAATTAGATTTTGAGTAGTTTTACCAGATTTTAATGTTCTGGTTAAGAATTAGTTTAGCATAAAAAATTGTGAAAATCTTTTGATGAATATTAGATTCAAAATTAAATAAGCTGTTAGAGCTTTAATGTATGGATTTTTGAATGCCTTTTTTTCAAAGAGAAGGCCAAGTCATGATAGCTTGGCGATTCTGTCGAGAGAAGACGTCTTCTTCCCTTAAGATTGTATTAGAGACATTCTTTAAAATCATTTGCAATTCTGTTTTAACAAAAAATTAGATAGTTCTGAACAAGTTTTTTGCATTTTATGGTAGGAGTCTTTTGACCCCAAAAGAGGGCAAAAAAAGGAAAAGATAAAATAAAAATTCAAAAAAATTAATTTTAAAATTTTCAAAAATAATAAAATTTGTCCACATCAGCGTCAACAAAGCCACATAGAACAACTAGTATTCACATCAAATTTTCCAGCAAAACAAATCACCAATGGCACTCAATGATTAATTTTTTAAATTTATGATATTCAAATGAGTAAAGAAAAAGTTATAACGCTTAAGTGTGCATTGTATGAAAATTATAACATTTGTGTTATTTTTATTATTCTTTGGGGTTCATCATTTCCTAGTAGCCTACAGTGCCTATCCACTGTTAAAGCCAGAAAAGCGAGAGAGACCGTAACTTGAATCAGTCTCTTCATTGGCAAAAAAATCAAGATCGCCCATGCTGAATAGTTGAGGATCTGAGCATGTGAGCTGAACAATCGAGGATGGGGACTTTAGCTACATGGTCCCCCATGCTTTGAAATGTTGACAGTATTCTGCAGGAATGAATGACATTCGCTTGTAACAATCATAAATCAAGCATTGGAAAGAGCTAATTAGCACCGATACCGACATGCGACGTCACACGACACAACACGACATGACACACCGACAAATTGTTTCTTAAAAAATAGAGAATTCAAACACGTTAGGATACGTTTTAAATTAAATGTATATTTTTATATTTACATGATAAATTATCCTTTTATGATTATTTTAATCAAATTAATTTTATTTAAATTCACAAATAAATAAATAATAAAAAAGAGCATAGAATGAATTTATGCTAAAAATGTTAATCCACCATTTGTTAATATCATTCATTGTTTCAATTTGACAAATTTAACTACATGCCATTCCAATAATTCATAAAACTTAGAGAAAAAAAAACAAGCAATCCATATTCTAAACTAACGTGTCAAAGCATCTCAAAAAGAAGAGAAAAAAATAAACTTGTGTGTGTGTGTCATGGGAAGTGAAAGTCAAAAGAAAAGAGAAAACTAGGTAATTCTTCTTTCTCCCTTAATTAATTTTTATTGTTATTTTTAATTTTTTTACATATTACATTTAGACCCCTCACTTATTGAAAATTTTTAAAATTGACCCGTGTGTGTCAAAATCACGTGTTGGAATCCCAAATTCATATGTCAAAATTCTAGACTCGAATGTTGAAAAGTGTTAGAAGAGTTGACTAAATGTCGGACTTTTTGACACATATTGACTGAGTGTCGGATAGTGTTAGACACATGTTCTAATGTTCGACACGACATGAAAACTCTTGAAAAATATTGGTGCTTCTTAGGAAAAGAGGAGGGAAGAAAAGGAAATGTTTTGGCTGGCGTTTGGTTTTAGTTAACATTTTCTATTTTTTATCATGGTTGTGGCTAGGGATAGGATGGCCCTTTATTTCCATCTAGTGAAAACCAAAAAGAAAAGCCAAAACCAATAATCTTTTGTAGAGTGAAGTGAACTAGTTGTGGTACATTTATCATTATTTGGAATAGCTTTCTGATTTTTTCCATTTCAAGCATGAGACTGTTTCTGGCGACAAAACAAAGAAAAGGATGGGAAGGACAGGCATGGGAGGTGACAAAGATGTCGTCGGTAAATGGTCATGGATGAAGAATATGATGTTTTGGAGTGGAAGCGAGTTGGCAATGGCGGGCAGTTTTGCCATTGCTTTTGAGTACGAACTCGAAGATCTGTTGAAGATTTTGTTGCCATTTCCATGTTTTGCCCATCCCATATCTTTTGGTCAAGTGGGGTGTGGATGTGGAAGGGATTTCATGAGGTGTTGTTGCCATTTCCATGTTCTGCCCATGCCATATCTTTTGGTCAAGTGGGGTGTGGATGTGGAAGGGATTTGATGAGGTGGGTACCCAGGAGGGTTCTTAGTATTGTTTTAGTGGGGAGACAAGTGCAAAGTCCTAAAATTTATCACAAAAGTGTAATTGAGTTTTAAAATTTCAAAAAGTATAATTAAATCCTAAAATTTATCACAAAAACACAATTAAGTTTTAAAATTTTCAAAATGTGCTATCAATTAACTTGATTAGACTAAATTAACAAGTTTTAGAGCTCAATTATACTTTCATGTTTATCATGAAAGCGATTACAATTTCTTCTATCTTTTCAAAGTGATCAATTATATAGATATGGAGGCCAATAGGTTTTGCCATGACATCTTCGCATAGATTTCATTCGATTTAAAGTATATCCCTTGGTCAATGACAATGAATTACTGAAGGAAAACATGACACGTGACGGTCGGCATTTGCCTCGGAAACCTCGGGCTTGGCTTCTGACCCATGTCAGCTTTTGCCGAAACCTGGCCTCTTTGCGGGTTTTATTGCCATCTTATTCTCAATTTGAATATTCAATGGTTCATCTGTAAAGAAATCCATTGGTAGAGAAAGCTGATAACTTTTCATTAAATAGCCACAAAACTGTGAGTAAAATCACATGAACAAGACGTTTTGTCAATCTAATTTTACATGATGACACTGCTATCTTCCTGGTGGTGATAGCTGCTAGATGGGTCGATAAAGGCCATCTCAGCTCCACAACTACCCTCATTTACCCACATTTACATGATCACGGAGAAAAGCTCCCACAACTACCCTTATTCACCACAAAACTACCCTCATTCACCACATTTACATGATCACACAGAGAGAGATTGAAAGAAGATGCTGACCTGAAGCTAAGACAGGCATGTCACGCAAATGGCTGACCTGAAAGAAGAAGCTCTTGAAGATCTCTATGAGGAAATTGAAGAAGAAGAAGGCCTTGCAACCAGAGGAGGGGGAGGAGGAGCAACTTGGAATTCAAGTTGATCCTTTTGATGCTCTGCCTGTCAAGACAATGGACGGCAAACTCTATTATTGCGCATGTATTTGCACCTTCTTGCTTGTAGAAACAAAATTACACTTTCGGCTCAATATGGAACTGTGCTAACTTGCATGCCCTTTTGTCTTTTGGCAATACAGTGTTAAGAGCATCCAAACCATTTGAAGATGACGGTGAAGGAGAAGAAGACACCAAAGAGACAGAAAAGTCTGGTGAAGCTCACTAAAACTGAAACGCGAGCTATGCTTGAAACTAAGCGAGAAAGAGGCTAAGAAGCACGCGATAGAGCGGCCTCCAGTTGAAGTGAGAGAACCTCCAAAGAGCTGTTTTAGTATCGCATCACTCCAACTACCCCTGTACTCCATCTTTTGTCGTTTACTTCTTGTCTTCTCAAAATATCCTTTCTTCTAATCTAGTGCCTACAATTGTCAAGGGGCTGGAAAATTAACACTTGCTAATTGATGCAAACTTAAAAAATGTACTCTCTTTTTTCACCATTTTGTATTTTCCCTCTGTTTCCGAATTTGGTTGTTGGTGAGATGCAGCATGCCCTGAGTTCTCTTTGAACATTTGAGTTGTATAGCATCTATTTAGAAGTGCATATACCTCTCTTCTTAGTGTTTCACTTCCTGTTGGGTAAAACTTGTGCATATATCCTGTGGGATCCTTTGTAGCTTGCTCATGTGCACTTATTAGTTTAGTGACATGGAAGAGTATTTAAGTAGGTTGCACCGATTGAAATTACACACAAGAGTAACTTAGTGAGATAGTTGATCTATCGTGTATTTACACTCAAGAAGTGTAATCATTTGTTGATCATTTAGTGGAATCCAGCCAATAAACTGTCAACGTAGGAGAGTGAATGTAGGTGTAATCTAAGTCAAACCACTATAAAATTAATGTGCAATCTTCTTATCCCTTATATCTTTTACTTTAATCTATTGCCCAAAACAAGCTTCTTCAAAAGTCTGTTTCATCACATAACATATTTTGAACTCGTTTTAATTTTTGTTAAAATTTCTATTATCACATATTCATCCCTCTCTAGGTGATTGTACTAACCTCCTCAATGGACACTAAAGCCTCGTACTTATTTTATTGAAGTGTTCTTACTTTTGAGCTAAAAATCTTCTATAGCTAGTATTTTGGCACTAAGTTTTGTCAAAGGTCAAAGCAACACTAGACCACCCTATTTTGATGGGAAAGTAAAGGTGTAATCTAAGTAAAATTAATGCAATCTTCTTATGAATAACTTTAAAATGAAGGCTTTCCTTGACTCAGGGGGGGAGGAGACCGTTTTAATTTTTGTTAAAATTTCATCACATATTCATCCCTCTCTAGGTGATTGTACTAACCTCCTCAATGGACACTAAAGTCCAAGTCTTCTTACGTTGATTGTACTGTCAAAGCTTCTAAATTCTCCAAATAAGGCTTTCCTTGGATTTAGCAAATATCCAAGCAAGAGAAGGAAGATGGCAAAGCCCCATACTTATTTTATTAAAAATGGCAAGTATTTTGGCACTAGGTCTTTTCAAAGGTCAAAGCAACCACTAGACCATCCTATTTTGATGGGAAAGAGTACAATATCTTGAAAAACAAAATGAAGGCTTTCCTTGAATCCGAGGATCCCCTGGAATGGGAAGTCGTTGAAAAAGGAATTGATCCCAATGCTACTTCTAGGATTGCTACAAAGAAGGAAGATGGCAAAACACTAAAAAATTCTACCACTCTATCTAAAGGAAAAATTAGCAAAAATAGAAGCCTTAAATGCAAAAGTCATTTATTTACTTTATTGTGCCTGGTCACCTACTAAATATAATAGAATATCTTCTTGTGAAATAGCTAAATAAGTCTAAGACAAATTGCATGTCACATATGAAGGGACAAATTCCAATGAAAGAAACAAAGATCAACATTATGCAAGGACAATATGAGTCTTTCAAGATGAAACTAAGAAAACCCATTAGAGATATGTTTGGCAGATTTACTGAAATAGAAAATGGTATAACATATCAAAGGAAATCAATTTTTGGACATATAAAAGTCAACAAGCTACTAAGAGGACTTTCAAAGGACTTAAATAACATCAAGACCTCCACCTAAGAAGTTGTGAGGATCTCACCTTTATTTATTGATGAGCTCATTAGATCACTACAACCCTACGAAGCATATCAACTCAACAATGTAGATGAATCAAAAGTTAAGAAGTCCATTGCACTTAAATCTAATGTTGATTGATGATACAAGATTTAGAAAACGACATGGATGATGAAGAACTTACTCTATTGATCAAGAAATTCAAAAGGTTGAATAGGAAAGGAAGAAAATTCAATGGGAAGAGACAATTCAAACAAAATGGGCAAACGAAAACAATGGAAGAAGAAGAACAAGAAAAAGATCAAACCAAATTGCCCTCTATTGAAGAAGAAGAAAGGAAAATATGAGAAGTACAAAAGGCCTTGAAAGCTAAGACATGGAGTGATATAAAATGTAAAGATAATGATGATGAATATGCAAATATATGCTTAATGGCATACTCAAACTCAGAATCTAGAACAAACACAAATTCAGAATCAGACAAGGAATTTGAGGTACTCCATCCTTAAATCCCTAACAAAGTATCCAAATATATCAATGATTTTTATTTGAATCCCAAGTCCACTCTTAAAAGGATTTTTGAGCTAAAAAGGGAAAATTCTCAACTGAGACAACAAGATATTTCTCAAAAAGAAAAGTTTGAAAATTTGCAAAAATATTTTATGGATATTAAGGAAAGTCATGATTTACTTGTCCAAGAAAATGAATATTTCAAAAAGGAATTTTCAAAAATCACAACAAAATTTTCAAATGGTTTGAAAACCTTAGAGCACATACTTTCCATACAAATTCCTTATTATAATAAATCAAGTTTGACTTCAATAAGGAAAGTGATCTTATAATAGATTTTCCAAAAGTCAATGAGAGAATCAAACAAAGAGCTCCTAGACTTATTTACAAAAAGCATTTTCAAAAGAATTTTATCAAATCCTATTGGTTGAAGTAATCTCAAATGTTCTAGATATGACGACACAAGACATTTTGATAATGAATGTCCTAAAGTCTGGAGACCTGTTTAAGAAGCATTAGGTAAAAACAGCCTATACCACTAACTCTTGAACCCAAGAAAGTTTGGGTACCAAAAAAAATTTGAAATTATTTTTTGATTGCAAGTAAATTTCAAAAGAAAAAGAAAATGGTACTTGAATAGTGAATACTCAAGACATATGACCAAAGACTCAAGCACCTTCATTAGACTTGAAAAGATAAAAGAGGAACTATTTCTTTTGGTGGAATAGCAAAGGAAGAATTGTTGGACTAGGAATAGTGAAGATTGGAAGCCGAGGGTTCGTTTGGTAGCATTTCTATTCCTAAAAATAATTTCTTTTTATAAAAAAAAATTTTTATTTATATTCTCTAGAACAATTTATTAATAAAAAAATGCATTTATTAATTGCACAAAATTTCTATCTTAAAAATAAAAAAAAATATGAATGCGTTTGGTACAACCTATAAATTTTCTTATAACGTAAAATTTCTTTTAATTTTTAATAATTTTTAAGATTTTCTTTTCTTTTCTTTATTTTCTTTCTTCTTCTTTTTAGCTATGGTGGCAAGCGATTGGCGACTCGTAGACAATGCGCAGCAACAGTAGCGATACGACTAGTTAGAAGAGGAAGAAGAATAAAAGAATAAAAGAATAAAAGAAATAACTTATTATAGAAATTGTTATTGAACACAAGAAACTATTTTTTTCTACTTTTTATTTTTGTTCCAAATCTATTCTTCGGAACAATTTTTTATTCTGGAGAATAGAAATGTTAATTGAAATTACCAAATAAATTTTTGTTATTTTTCTATTCCAATAAATAAAAAATACAAAAATAGAAAAGTAGGGTCATTAACAAACGATGCCTAATAGTGTTAGAATCAAAGCTGAGACAATGTTCGCTTTTGTACTAGTCATGTGGGAATCAACTTTGCCTCTATGATTGCCATGTGGCAAGCCTAATAACATAATTGGGCTACACGTCCCTTATTCAACAAGGTTTGCTATTTTCTATCCTCAAACATTTATAACTTATTAAATTCAAATTTAACTTTAGAAAATGATAAAATAAAAGCATCTTCAAAGGTATTCTTAGAGTTAAAGAAAGTATCACCAACAGGCGCTACGTCTAGATTTGAAGTTCAAATTGGGGAAACTTGCATCAATAATTATAAAAGATTTGCCTAATGTATTATCAAAATCTAAAAGTTTGTAAAAGTACAATTGAATTATAAACATATTGAATCTAGTTCAAGCAAGTCCTTCTGGCAACTCCTCAAACAATTTGTTGACATGGCATGTTGGAAATCCAATATGGCATTTATAAATATTCAAGCATATATAATGGTGTTGCGTCAAGTAAAATGTAATGAATTAGGAAAAATATAAAAAAACCAAAATTAAAAATAATTAAAACAAAAGGCTGTAAAAAAATTTACATAAATCATAAAAGGATGGGAGAGAATGCAGCATTCGGGGTAGTTTGGGAGTGCCGCCACCGCCCCCATGTAGCCAGACACAGCAAATGTTGCACCTTTGATCTTTCAATGCATGACCTTTCAAAGTCTCAGGGAGGAAGATGCCCCTTTGGGCTACACAGAGTGCCACTTGTTAGATACATCTGGTCATATGGGATTTTCCTTTTCACTTTCCCCCTGATTGAGAAATATACTAATGTTTTCTATCCTACTTAAACTTTCAACTTATTCTCAGATTTTTGCCATACCTCTTTACAAAACATAGGAATTAAAACCCGCATTTGAAATTAATCCTCCCCATCCCAACCCTTTGAAAAGATAGGAATTTGAATTCCCACCTCCCTTTTTTATGTGGAAAGAATAATCATTAGAGCAAACCTCAATGGTTAAGATATGCTAATTCAATTATAGTTTAGAACTTGCACATGGACCGAAGCATTTACAACTATTAGTGCCATTTTCCATTTCAAAAGGTCATTTTAGTCATTTTAAAATACAGTCTTGATGGAGAGAGATGATACAATTTTAGGAAGGATAACACTTATATAAAATAAAAGTTTAGAAATGAGGGTTTGGGAGAGAGTTACCTACGCAATAAAGAGTGGAGGCTTTTATTAACCCTTTATCCATTAAAAAATAGTAAAAATTAAATTAAGAAAAATGTCAAATAAAAATCTAAAGTGAAATCGTTTAATTAAAAAGAGTACAAAGTGGACTTTTATTTTTTTGTCCAAAAACATGACGATAATATTAATACTTAAGAATTCTTAAACAAATGACCCATTCACGAGCATCCAGACAAAGCAACTCCCAACTGGACTACTCAAAAGAGGGTGGGGAATATATTCAACCTAGAGTGGATTTGAAGTGGGGCAAGTTAGTATCATATATGGATTCGAATTCACCGGCCGATCAAATTTTCGGCTCCTAGAACATGGGAACTTTTGTCCAAAATTTACAAATGGGTAAAAACAGGCAAAATCATAAAAGCCAAAAAACTCAAATTGAATTATAATCGCTTTTTGAATTCTACTAAAATCCACCTAGCATTTAAACCCAAACTTTACACCTCGTAACGAGGATCTCTCGCTTATACTCAAACTCACACATTGAAGAATGAAGAATAGTTAGCCTGCAAGAACTCCCGGGATTGCTAGTTCCCATCCCGTAACGCTGGAAGGCAAACTAAGGATGTATTTATTTCGATGAAAATTTAACAAAAAGGAATTTTTATTTTTTTTAAGAAAATCACCTTTTAGGAAGGTGTTTTCCCCTTTACCAAGTTAGGAAATTCATCTTCCTAATTTTAAGCATACATATCATTATTGACCATAAATTTTTTTCATTTAACTAATCATTTTCAACAAACTAAACGTGTAAAAATCCATAAAACTCATTCTCGGGAAAAAATCCTTTTACTTAAATAAACACATCCTAAGAGTGTATATTCTAAGCATTGCAAGTCTAAACTTTTACCAGCCAATAAACAACACCTAAGAATGCAGCATCAATCACCATTTCAACAATTAAAAAGGAAAAAATAAACAAAACCATGGAAAGAAAGTAGAAATCAGTACCGAATGATCTCTTCAGCGAGATGCTGCACTCTTGATATGCTGCTCAAAAAAATCCAATTCAGGCGGATGCATCCCCTGAATAATATGTCACTATCCACATATAGAACAAAGAAATGGATTCCCCTAGCCGAAATTGCGTGGCTGATGTCCGCCATTTTTTTTTTTTTTTGGGAAAATCAACAAGGAAAAATCACATGAAAACACAAGACCAAAAATCCAATCAAATAATTCATGAAAGCTACCAAACCGCCAGTAGATTGGAAGAGAAAAGATCATAGGATCTGGCACTACTCCAATCGTCAACCATCTTGAAACTGTGGTGAACGATTATCCTTGCATCAGTTGCATCATTTTTCTTTTGCTTGTTTCCAAATTTCAATCTCCATTTGATAATCACATTGCACCATAATACATGATCTTATATAATCAAACAATATATAGAGGCAATTTCCTTTATGCTCTGAGACGACCTTTTAAAAGACCGGGAAAGAAGGAGAAAATCCATGAAAAACCCTGCTCAGAATTCAATTTGGGGTTTTCAATTTTTAGGATTTTGCCCACTTGTAAACATTGGCCACTTGGCCAATTCAAGTCCTTCCTTGAGACTAACTTGGTAATTTCAAATTCTTATTTGAGAGAAGATCAATTTTGTGTCCTATTTTGAAAAGAGTTAACACCACAAAAAATCTCGAACCAATATACATATAACAAATTTATTTCAAACTATTTTTTTTTATTATGAAAAACCTCAAACCACTATATATATAACAAATTTATCTCAAATTAATTTTTTTTACCATGAAAAAACCCTAATTGATACACATGTGACAAATTTATTTCAAACTAATTTTTTGACCTCAAAAATCCCAAACCAATTCAAATGCACCAAATTTACCCTAAATTAATTTTTTACCAAAAAAATCCAAAACTAATACACCTTTGAAAATTCATCCTCCATTAGATTTCATCAAATTTTACGATTAAATTTGCTAACATGGATGACATGTAATGACATGATATGATAAAATGGCAAGTCCACATAGAAATCCATAAGGTGAATATCACATAAAACCCCAAAATTAATTCACCTATGACAAATTTAATGATACACCTGTGATAAATTTGAGGTTTTTCTTAGTATTCATCGTATGGATTTCCATGTGGACTTGCCACACCATACCATGTCATCATGTGTCATCTACATCAGTAAATTTAATGATAAAATTTTATGGAAATTAATAGAGGGTGAATTTGTCATAGACGTATTAGTTTGGGGTTTTTAACGGTCAAAAAATTAGCTTGTAATAAATTTATTGCAAGTGTTTGCAAATTTTTATGGTCAAAAAATTAATTTAGGTAAATTGTCACATACATATCAATTTGGAGTTTTTTATGGTGAAAAAATTAATTTAGGATAAATTTATCACAAATATACCAGTTTAGGGTTTTTATGGTATTAACCCTTTTGAAAAAATACCTCCACTTTATGTTTGGTGTGAGCATGGCCCAAATTGTGCTGGTCCAGCACCTGACCTAGAGACAAACCCACCCAATGTTGGTCTTCAATTTTGGGACAGAAAACTAACCCTATGAACCTAAGACCAAAGACCAAACCCATTAGGTCCAGTCAAATACCAAGGTCAACCTATAAGACCAACCGATTATTTTTTTGTTTCATTTTTTTTATTTCTTGAAATGACAAACTTACTATTTCAAGTTAGATGTCCATTAACACTGCAACATTGAGCAACTAAATTATAAAAACCAATACATATCAAATATAAATCTAAGATAAGGTAATAACAAAAGCCACCATATGCGGTTGTTGAGCCACGTTTGTGAGGCAGGCTAAGAGAGGCAAGCGATTTTACTAGCTCAACTATGCTCATGAGGCAGGTCAAGAGAGGTAGAGGCAAGTAACTAGGCTAGCAAAGAGAGGTGAGTGGTGAGTGACACCAACGCGAGCAAAGAGGTTTTTTTTTTTTTTTGGGTCGAATAGTTAGGTTCTATTTTTTAATTTACACGACAAAACCGCATAAGAAAGAACATAGGTGGAGATCTTAAGGTTCAAAGTAAACAAAAATATATAAGATATTATATATTACATATGATATATACATGACATTTGTTATATATATTATAGGTTAGTCCGGGTTGGACTCACCCTAAAGTCCCAAGATCAAGGACCAAACCATACAATGTAGAGATTAGGGGAACTTAGGATCAAAGACCAACCTAATCTCCCTAGAAATCGGACCTAAAGTGGCCAGGTTGCATAGGTCCAGGGTTGACCCTAAACCCTAAATTGATGCTCACCCCTACTTTATGCTATTGATTGAAATCTTAAAGAATGGCAGGGGAGACACCAAAAGAAATCTCTTCCTCCATAAATATTTTTTTTTTGGTCAAGTAAATATGTATAGATTTTCACCAACAAAGCTATACAGCAAGGAGGAACTCGGAATCAAACTTACACTCATCAAGACAACATGTCATATGAGTGGAAGAGTGCCAAGTTCAAAAACACAAAAAAAGAAAATCTGTAGCGATAACCAAGAAAAACTAGGATACACCATCAAAACAAAACATATCAGTTGTCATATGCACCAAAAATAGTTAGATCCAAGTCCCAACTTCGTTGCAACCTTCTATTTGATGGAGTATTCACCACATAGTTAAAAGCCATGGCTTTGTCTTTAACCGCCTTAATAATATGGAGCATCATAGACAAACAAGATGTGGAGTGGTCGAGCACGGAAGATCATGTTGTTGCGGGTTTTCCATATAATATAGCATAAAGCACCAAAAGAGAACCGGACAATCTCTTGATGAAATTCATTTCCTAGCAATGAAGTAGTGGCCCGCCCGATAAGGTCTCTCCACACACTATTCTACCAAGGAATATTACATTTGCAAGCCCAAAACATAACAAGAGTTGTAGTGACATGGCATCCAATACATAAATTGAGCACTTCTAGTACTTAAAAAATGAATGGACAAATAATATTTTCATCATTCACAAAAATATTTAATAATAAATTATTATGAGTAATGAAAACATTTTCTATTAACTAATTATTTTAAACAATATCATCAATCATTTTTAGAAAAATATTTTCTAAATTATTAATTTTTCGCAAAACAAATAGATATAAATAATAAATTGTCAACAATAACCTTGAACTCAACCTCTATTTTAATCAAGAAAATACCATAGAAAACCCTAAACAATGTTCGTTATGACACAAATCCCTAAACTTGCACATAAATACCCTTACTTTTTTGCGTTATGAAAAACTCAAACTTATATATACATAAAATAAATATCCTCAAGCCAAAAAAAGTCTTATGTACCTCTATTACAATTCCATATAGTGTATATTTGTCACATTGATATAAGTTTGAAATTAATTATGGCACAAAAAAATTGAGGTATTTATGAGAGTTAATGACATAAAAAAGAATTGGAGCACTCTAGGCAAAGTCGATATAATATAAGGTTTTTAATGGTAATAACCCTAATTTAATCCAATTTTAGGGATTCTATAATTCACGTTTCTGTATGATGTAAAATTGTCCCAACAAAGCCCGATCAAAGCGCGGACCGAGCGCCCAGCAAGTGCGAAACCTGCTCCTCCTAGTTTCGTGAAACTCTCCTCTGCTGCGACGGCGTTGGCGACCGCGACCTTCAGTCAACCATGGTGTACATAACTTCCTGGGACGAGTTCGTCGATCGATCGGTTCAGCTGTTCCGCGCCGACCCGGAATCCGTATGTCCAATCCCTTCCCTCTCTATCTCGCTTTCGTCCTCTGTAATTGCCGGAGAATCGATTTGATCCGGGCGAAGAAACGGGAAAAAAGATTTTCATCTTTGGTTTGATAATGTAGCCGATGCGCAGCGTGAATTTAGCGATCTTGCGATGCCGCTAGGGCTCTCTCATGGGTCGATTCGATTTCGCGCTTGTTGGGTTTTCTTCCAATGCTAATTCGCTGACGGATAAGATTTTTTGGGTGGGGTGTTTGGCAGACGCGGTATTGCATGAAGTACCGACACTGCGATGGGAAATTGGTCCTCAAGGTCACGGACAATCGGGAGGTACGTGAATCGATGGTTCTTTTTTTTCTTGCTGTTTCTTGCGATGTGAGATTGTGTTGCGAGTGAGATATTTCAAGTTTCGGGCTGCGCTTGATGATGGTCTTTTATGGGAGAGATGGATTCGCCAGAATGTGGAATTTGTGCCTTGTTGATGTGATGCTATTGCTTTTGGACTTGGAGAAGTGGAATGCGTGTCAGTACTTGTTATGCTGGTTTGGATTGACGGCACAATTTTTGCCCTCTTGTTGTTTTAGCACTCCTTTTTGGTGAAAGTTGTATTGAAACTGTTCTTATGTGTCTTCAAGTTGGTGGGTGGTTTAGGTTCAGCAACTGTAATCTGCATTGACACTGAAACTTGATTTGTAAAAGTGTCCCAAGGGCATTATGCAGAGTCCTCCTGGGGTTTGTCATGTCAAATTATCAGCTGCATTGAGAACAATCTCTCAATCATTAGTGGCTGCTGTTATGAGATAGTCTTGCAGAAGACATAGAATATACGATGAAGAAATTGAATAAGACAAGCTTCCTAGCTGTCTTTAGACTTTAAGTTAGTGATGAGATCATTCAATACATATGGCTGATTTTTATCATAATTCTGTTTATTTATCTGGTAGGATTTTGTGTAACTGTATCTTTATCTGCATTGGTGTTTTGCTTTGTTTTACCAAGATTTTCCTGTCAGCAGTTGGAAATTTGGGACTTCCCATGTTCTAAATGGAATTTACCATGAGGATTATCCTGTTTAATACATAGAACAGAGAAAGGGAATCATTGAGGGAAAGTTCTGAATCAAAATAAAGTGAACTTATTTTCCTTTGGCCTTTGTTTTGGCTTTTACTTTGTTTGTTATTGGGCTATTTTGTGTGGATTTCTATCGCCAAGGAATTTATGAAGGGAAAGGAGAGTGGAAGAATGATTGCATAGGAAATTGTAGATGCAATCATAGTTTTCTTTAAGAATTAATAATTCTCTCCCAGTACATAACATGATGTACCACTGAAAAGCTTTATCAGCTTTGCTATCTGCAACTATATTTTTTTTAATATTTCATGTTGTCAGTGAAACTTGTTTATTCCTTCATAAAAATAGGAAAAAGTTATTATTCATTGGGGAAATGAGAGGGGTGCAAATATTGTGTTCTTGACTATTGGTGTTCTGGCATCATTTACTTGGAAACATTGGAAACCCTCACAAGTTTCCAAGTTTAATGAGGCTTTATTTTCTTGTTCAAGTGCTGTTGGGCCTTCTCTTTTGACGAAAATATAGTCACCAACCATCTCATTTTGCTGATCATACAGATCTAAAATCCATAGAACAACAGTGCTTTCAGAGCAGAGCCTGAACATTACCTTTTTGATGGTGAATTTTGTATAAGAGAGGGAAACCTTATCTTCCCACATCATGGACAATGTCATGAAACCCAAGATCTCTGATTTTAAACACAAGATTCATGAGCTATTGATAACACGTATAGGTTCCCAAGATTTATCTTGTGACTAATATTTCAGAGCTGATGAAATTACGGAGGAAATTTAGACTTGTATCGATGATCATCTAGCTGCCTGCCTAATCATTGTTTCATCAGTCAATGTTCATCTTTTATGCTATCTGTGCTTGCAATTAGTATGAGGGGCCTCAAGAGTCAAATTATGCCTCTTAATACCAATATAAGCTTTTCAGTTGGGTATGCACTTGTTTTGCGTTTGAATTATACCAATTTAACCTTTTCAGATTGCTGCAATTGGTTTTATGTTCAGAATTCTTTGTCCCAAGCTTTTTCCCATTAACATTGATTTGGATGCTTTAAGCATAGGATAGGCCCTCACCTACACATGGGGATATTTACCATTTCATATTAAAATTTCTTCATTTGTTTAGTTTCCTTTTGGCTAAATCAGGTCCTTCTTTAGTAGCCCAAAATGTTGGGAATTGACCCTTTTCTCACTATTTCTATGATTATAACCTAAGAGAAGCATTCACACCGAACTAGTATGCTTCATGAATCAATTAGTCTTACTAGCTTGATGTGGAGTGAACCTTGCATAACCCTTATCCATTTGACTCCTTGTCAAATACAGTTATTCTAAGGTGCAAAGAGTCATTTTTCAGGCCTGCTCACTGTCGGCCCAAAACACTAGCCCATACTGTAGTAAAACATTTTGGCCAGGACCAAGCTGGACCAGGCCTATTAAGTTCGGTCCAGGCCAAGCCTGAAGTCTCAATTGAACTGTCTTTGAAGTAAAAATCTAGCAAATCAGTTTTGAAGCTTGAAAGATCTGCTACTCCATGGCATTGGAAAGTGAACCCAAGCAGAGATTTGCATTTTTGCTTCTTACATCTGGCAATGAAGATGTAAAATTGGTCCAAAAAGTAAAAAGATCTGCACGTGAAATAAAGATCCAGTTGCTTCACTGTGCAATGGAAAGAAACCAAGATCTTTTAATGGAGTGGTATTTTGTCGTTATTGCTTCTTTAGTGATGAAAAAAAGAACCTCAGGAAGTGGGCTGTAGGTGGACTGGGTGATGGTGGGGCATGAGAGAGGAGAGATTTCAGATGTGAGTGACAGAGAGATCGACAAGGAGAGAGGCTGAGAGGTGGAGATGGAGAGGTTAATTGGTGGTGGATGAGGCACCAGTGGGGTGGCTAAAGAATGAGAAGATGAGGAAGATGAGCAAACTCAAGAGAGAAGCACATAGAATGAAGAGGTGAGAGAGTGAACTCGAGGGATAGAAATAATTAGATTAGATTAAGTAAAAAGCTAGGGTTCCCTTATTTTGAGCCCCCTAGTTTTATCCTGTTCTTTTCTGAAGTAATGGCTCAAGTGGATCTGGGCCCATTTGGGTTTAACTATCCAAAAGACGGTAGCCTCGACTGGCCCAAAAACCTTTCTTAGGCCCACTAGCAGGGTGAATTTGTACACCTTGAGCATGCAGGCTGAGAGGTGGAGATGGGGAGGTTGATTGGAGGTGGTTGAGGCGCTGGTTGGGTAGCTAATGAGTGAGAAGACAAGGACGATGAGCAGACTCAAGAGAGAAGCACAGAGCACGAAGAGGCGAGAGAGTGAATCCGAATGTTAGAAATAATTAGATCAGATTAAAAAAAGAAGCTAGGGTTCCCCTTATTTTGAACACCCCTGGCTATATCCTGTCCTTTTTTGAAGTAATGGCCAAAAACCTCTCCCAGGCCTAGTACTGGGGCGAATTTGTACACCCCGAGCATGCAAGTTGAAGAGGTTAGAGGTTCTATTGACCAGTTTTCACCTTTGAGCATTCCATTTCATATAGCAGGGAGAATCTTGTCTCCTTATTTAGGTGGGAGAGGCAATATCTGAATTTAGAGGCAATGCATCTGAATGGCTTATTTAATTAAAAGTACTGTTTTAAATATTGAATGACTAAAATACTTTAAGAGACCATTTTGATGCTGTATATTGCAGCAATGCCTGTTATTAAGAATCTTACTGAAATAAACATTTTGACTGGGCACATAATGACACCAGTCATTTTCACAACTTTAGAATCTGGACACAAATTGGAAATGATATAGTATGAGGTTTCTGTCTTAAGATGCTAGAGGACAGATGCCTTCCTCTTTTCAGTAGCATAAATCTCAGTCACTTTTGTCTCTAGTTGCATTTGTATAACTTTGTAATGGAGCCTTGTTTATGCTACTAGGTTCATTTAAACGCGTGCTTTAATAATCGTTGCTATGTAAAATGATACTACTACATTGTGCTTTTTAATTTGCCAGCATTTACATGCCTATTCCAGAAATAGGTGCTTAATAAAGCCAATTCCATAAAATATGTGTGTCCACGGACTGAGAGAATAAACGATGATCAATTATCCCATGAATTTGTACTCTGTTAGTGAGCGTCAGTTTGGCATATCCGTGCTGTGATGTGCACTCTTTATTCCATGTTGTGTTTTTTCTCTTTGGCTGTGGCCACTGCAATCATAAGTTTTCCTTTTTATAATTTGAATTATCTGAGTTGATGCGCTTGCCATATCAGTGCCTCAAGTTTAAGACGGACCAGGCACAAGATGCTAAAAAGATGGAGAAGCTCAACAACATATTCTTTACCTTGATGGCTCGTGGTCCCGATGGTATTTTCCATCTATCCAACTAAATCTTATATTCGGTTTCAATTTTGTTTCCAAAACTTCTATTGGTACACACCTCAGCGTGAAGATCTTTACATTTGATCAGTAGATGTAGATGGGGCCAAGACCACTATCAAAATGTGAATCTCCAGCGTCACATGAGCTGAAATGCGATATCCCAATCTCTTTCACGGGAACTCCAATTTCTCATATTCCCTATCTATCTGGTTTTGCAGCGGATGTGACGGAGGCTGCGGGCAAAGATCAAGGGGAAGCACAGGCCACAAAGAAAGGAAGAGGAAGAAAGCAATAGTTCTCTTTTGCTGAATTTGACACATCGTTTTCTTTTAGCTAGAATGCCCATTACCCAAAAAAGAAGTCAGAAAAACTGGAAAAAGGACGCGACTATTTTTGTCGGCATTGTTTTTCTTTACTCCCCTTCAAATAGAGGCGTTTTACTCTGAAAGAGAGTGTTGATAATGATCTTGCTACTTCTGGTTTTGCTGGGCTTCGACATGGCTCGTTTTGCTTCTCTTGGCATTAGGTTTACAGCAGGGCTTCGTGTCTCTGCAAATGGAGACCATCTTTGAAAACGATGGGGAGACAACTAAAAGCCAATTTGCATGAGATGTCTCTTTCTTTCCTCGACTCCTTTTTTGGGATATTTTGAGGTTCAAAAACAATGCTTAATTGGTTAACCTCAAGGACAAAGCTTGTATGGCTATGGAATCCTTGCCTTGACAAGCACAAGACTAATTTGGAGATGCTGAAGTACATTTCATAGGACTTCACGTCGTTTGAAAGGCTCTGTTTAGTTAAGCTCTTTAAACACCAAAAAATCAATTTCTTGAACTCCAGTTAAAATTAAGAATATTATCCAATTTTTGGAAAATGAAAAAAATTGCATGTAAATATATGTATTGATATTTGTATATTATGAAAGTTTCGGGAGTTTTGGAATAAAAAGAAGCAGAATTATTGTTTACTTTGAAAGGCTAGTTGGACTACATGAATAGGTAGATGCTTGTCGGTTCTCTCTGTTTTCTTGTTTTTGGGGATGCTGACGGAAGCCTTTTTGAGCACTTAATATTTCTAATGCTTCTGACCAAGAAAAATAATATTCCTAATGCTGGATAACTAGGAAAAGTCTCATGAAAACTGATCAACGTTTCATTCGTGTACCATTTCTACCTATATTCAAGTAAAAATAATACAAAACTCCTTGGAATGTTGGGGAAGTACACATTTACCCCTAAACTTTTAATATTTCACAAATCTCAAACTTTTATTTTGTTACGATTGTTAATTTTCTTTTGTATTTTCCATCAGCATGCGCAATTCATGTGATTTAAAAGGATAAAATTACATTTCGTCTCATCTTTTTAAGGAGACCTTCGTTTTACCATTCATTTTATTTTGAAATGTCAAAAATAAAAATAAAAATGGAGAGAAATGTATTAGTAGAATTAATGAGATATTTTAAGAAAGAAAAGCACGATAAAGTAAAATGGGAAAAAGGTTTCAGTAACAAAAGTGTCAAATTACAAAAATGGATTCACATTATGTATTTTTAAATATTTTTGCAAAAGAAAAATTGATTAATTAATGCAAAAGAAAATTGCCTTCTATATCTTATTTTATTGATCAGTTCATATGCATAAAAATCTATTTGATTTGTGTTTATTATTTTTCTTCTATCATCTTATTTAGTTCTATTAAAATCACTTTATGTACCAATTTTTTTTTTTTTTTAAAAATATATTTTAAAAGTATTATTGATATGTATTCTCAATGCGATTATAATATTAGTTACTTTAGTTTTCCCTCATTATCTTTATAATGATAATTTTTTACAGCAATTAAGGGTAAAAGAGTAATTGTTTATCCATAAAAGTCAAATGCATTGCACATGTTAACCAAGAAAATAATAAAATTAACGGTAGTAACAAAATGAAGGTTCATGGGGGATTATATAGCAATTGAAAGTTCAAAAGCAGACATTTGCTACTCCAAAGCTTCATGAGGGCTTGTGTAATTTATCCTTAATTGCATAATCGTTTTTACCCTTTGCTTTTGTGCATTACTTTCTTGTGAAACTTTTTGAATTATCGATTTGCAAAGTGATAGCTGTCAAAGTTATAGAATACACATAGAAACTATAGATGCTTATTGTAATGTAAATAAACTTGTATTCCAACAAGTATAGTCTTATGTGCCCGAGCTAATCAGCTATGTCATCAACCCACCCAAATCGATCTCTCAATCGAGTCCATGCGTTCCATCCAAGGAAATCGAGATCGATGCAGCACAATGTTGGACTCACCCTTAGTCAAATCTTCTTGAGGTTGCAATCAATTGAAATGGTTTGGAGATGGCCAAATTTCTAATTTGAGAGGGGAACATATTCGAGTTACATTTGGCCAGCATCAGTACACTACTTGGATTCTGTTGGCATCTCTGCCTCGGAAGAGCAACAATTCAAGGAATCTATGCAACACAAAAGAAGAAAAATTACGGCTTATTCTCGAAATATCCTCCTTTTTTATAACTAGAAAAGATCATCTTGGACATATGAATTTCGAATCCGGCAATCAATTCATAACATTTCGAACTGGATAAAAACCTTAAGTTAAACTTGGGAGCGCCACCCAATATGGAATTGTTGGTGCCCGAGGTATCAAATCATAATATGCTTTGCTTTTTTTTTTATACCCCCCTTCCTTTTGTTCTTCACTTTTGTCCACCTTCTTTTCAAAAAGAGACTCCTAAAAGCTCAAACATGGCCTTTGCACGTCAGATTGGCAGATGTTATGTGGAAAAACACTGACGCTTTTCAATTAGGGTTTTACACTTTTTTTTCCTGGCCACAATAAACAGCCCGAAGTTCGTAGTAACCACATTTGTCTTTTTTAGTCATCTAAATAGCAAATTGCAAATATTTAGTACTTAATACATGCTCGAAGACATTAGTGGATTGCATCTTGTATAGGAGCCTCAGCTAGACACAAAAGCACCAAATAATATAAATTTAATAACCAATATATCACGTTAATATATCACATAATAATAATTATTCACTATGTGCTCTCAATTTCATATAACTTATCATCATTGATTTATCTTTTAAAGAATAAAGATGCCAGAGGTTCTACAACTATCGTAAATTGTTCAATTTAGAATCTTAACTTGTTCTTGTTCAATAAGGTCCCTAAGCTATATACTTTAGTTAATCTTTCCCGAAAAAAAAAGTATGGGAAAAATTGATCATACATTTGTAAAGTTGCCTTTAATTATTAATATGGTATCCCACATGGTATTTTTAAAATTTAAAATTTTATTAAAAAAAATTTTGGGAATAAAAAAAATGATACAGTTGGGAACAAAACAAAAGAGACAACAGCGAAAGAAGGCAACATTGGTGCTTGGGTCAATTAACCCTGGCAAATACTGGCCGAGGGTCTTGTAACCCTAAGGAGTCAATGTCGACAACCACTCAACCCCAACAAGCTACAACTTGGGTCTCGTGACCCCCAATAAATTTAGCGTGGGGTCATTCGAGCTCGACCAAACAAGCAATGGCTAGGATCACCTCATTTTAGGCATCACCTGGTCAAGTTTCCATGAACCTAGCCCAATTTGGCTCAATTTGTGTGACACTAGACCATACTTGGGCTAAACTACAGCGCCCCCGTCCAAATCTGGCCCTTGCAAAGTTCGCCTAGCAAAGGCTTGGTGGAGCCACCTCACCCCTTATTGCTCCCTTCTTTCTCTCTCTCTCGCTCTCTCGGGAGTTTTTTTTTTTAGTTCCTAGAATTTTATCTAGTCAGCACAAGAAAGTTACATGAAAGCACCAATTCATCTTGGTAGTGAGCATTTCTGTTTCTATTTTAACGGAAGGACCATCTCGAACAAAAAAATATAAAATTAGGGATCGAAGTACTGCAAAAAAAAGTTAAAGCGACTACATTTAACAATTTGTAATGATTTAGGGACCTTTGATGTGCCTACATCCCTAACTTTGATTTATTGGTTCTTTGATTTATTGTCAGTAATAGTCCATTACCCACAAAATTAAACTGAAATTCAACCATTGATTGAAATATCTTATCAGAGATCACGGTATCACACCAGTAAAGAAGATAATGATGACTCGCTCTTTTTTGCTAGAGGCTCAAACGCTATAGGGTCGTCGCAGATCCCACAGCACCCTCTTTTTCCCTTTTGCTTTTTCTCTCTGCTTTTATGTCATTAGAAAGCAAAAAGCAAAGCCTTAATTTCACACGCGACATGAAAGCAAGTCGAATTCTTCACTTTTCTTTTCTTCTTTTTTTTCTGCATTTCCTGAATTTTATTTTTTTCTTCTTTTATTATTCCTTTTGTCCTCATATTAAAGGCAGAAAAGGGATTTGGATAAGATATTTGTTTTGTCCGTAAACAGGATTAAGAGGTTCATCATATTTAGTTTCCTCAATCACCAACGAACTTATATAATTACAAAATCTGTGAGTCAAGTCGCTTGGATCACGCAACTTCTATAACACGGCTCCCCCAACGGGAACACAACGGGTGTGGGGGAGGTAGGGTCGCAACCAACGCATCCCAATGCAAATTGAAAAATTCATGGTAATTTCGGAATATGCAAATTTTTCTTAAGGTAATATTGGGATAAAAAGTTCAATTAATGGATGAAAGTGACCTAAATTTTTTTACCAACACCATAACTTTCACCTGAGGAACTCGAGAGGTCAAAATTATTTTGTGAAGCATTCACAAACGTGGCCTTAAAAATTTTGTTATCATGTAGTATCTTGCACTTGTTAAACACCCGAAGAAAGAAAGAAAGAGTGTCGTTTCCGATAAACCGCCCCTCTTTGCTAATTGGGTCACTCATTGGCTAGATTATATCAATAATTTGATTGGTTTCATTTTCATCTTCAAAGTGGATCAATTACAAAACAAAAAAGAAGTTAGTGCATTAGTTAATCAATTTGAAACTAACATGATTTCTGTATTTTATGTTAAATTTAGCAAGGGAAAGTATCAAAAAAGTTATGAATATATTGCATTGATCCAATTCAGTGCTAATTCTTTTTAGTTTGATCAATTTATTCCTAAATATTTTGTATTTGTACCATTTGAGTTTATCCAATCAATTTTGATTGGAAATCACTGACATAGATGCTAACAATCTTACGTGGTGTAGTTGTCACTAACACAAACATTTTTAATAATATTTTTTTAATATTTCATTTTCCTTCTCTCTTTTTTCCTTCCATTTTGGCCAAGGAGGGTCGTAGGGAAGGCCCTAAGCGAGGGCCTTCATGGCCTCACTTGCGGTCGATGAGGTTGTAATTGCCCCCACTAGCCACAAGTGAGGTAGCCCTCGTCCACTAAAATGAAATGAAAAAATCAATTAAAAAGTTTTTTTTTAAAATTATAAAAATTTGTTTATTTCAGCATTGATCGTGTGAGGTAAAATGACTAATATCCATGTCAATAATTCTAATCAAAATTGGCTAAATAGACTCGACAAGCATAAATACAAAAATTTTATGACTTAATTGGTTAAATTAAAAGTTTATAACTAAATTGATACCAATTTAATAGGTTTATAATTAAATTGGTATCGGTGAAATAAGTTTAGGACTTTTTTTTTTATATTTTACCCAAATTTAGCATGATTTGGGTCAAAATGAATTAACTTGATATTTAAATTATTTGATATATTTTAATGAAAATGAAATTTTATCGAAGTGAAGTTAGAAATATCCAAAGTTGTGTACCCGCACGATGATATAAAAAAAGCCATGACATAATTCTATGCATTTTCGTTTAGATTTTAGAAGTAAAGAGTACTTTTTTCCTTTACATCAAAATACCATGTGCAAATGCACGTGTCATCGTTTATGTGTTAATAATTTTTTTGAATATATCATTTTAAAAAAAGTTTAAATGAGGGAGTCGTAAGATTTGATGAAAAGATAAAACTAAAAAGATAAAACTCAATCCAAACACTTGTGAGATTAAATCAATGGTGCATTTGTTTTATAGAAGATGAATCATTTGAAAAATATTTTCTTAATATTGATTAATTGTATCACTTGCAAAATTGAATAAATAAAAAATATTTTCATTGTTCAAAAAAATATTTAGACATGATTTTTTGGTTGATAATGAAATTTTTTTGTCGACTGATTATTTCAAATAATTCAATCAATTATCTTTTTGAAAATATTTTTTAAATTATTTATTTTTTGTGAAACAACCGAAAGTTGAATCGATGTTAGGCAACGTACTAACACAAAAGGAAAATAGTTTAAACGAGCCAGTAAAAATCATGTTCTGAAGATCAAATCACATTATGCATGATTTTTCAAAAGTAACTTTTACTTTTAAGTACTACTTTTCTAAAGTCACGAGGCTATCTTAACACTATAGATGGTCCCTAGTATGACCTTAAATGCTATGCCTAGGGTCTCTTGCGGACTTTAACATTCCTTTGATGTAAAATAAATAGAGAGTATTCCTTCCTCCTAAGGAAGAAAAAGATTCAAGGGAAAAATTGGGAACTGAGGTGTGTGAATATTAGTATGTTAAAATAAGGAATGCGGTTTTGTGAACCACAAATGATATACCCATTGGAGACGGCCCCTAGTGGTTTTGCAAGAAATATGCTTCTTGGTTTGAAACCACCAAGGATCCATGGAGTTATTTGTATGTAAATTATGTAATTTTTCCAATTTTCTTTTTAAAATTAGGTATACTTATAAAGTGTGAAGAGGAAGTAATGGAAAGCAAAACACTCCCTAATTTTTTTGGCCCAATACCTTACAAAATTTCCAATTTTAGCTTTACTCTTAATTTTATCCTAAAATTTTATTTGTGTTATAAAATATATCCAATTTTAAGGACAATCTCAATTCTATTTAAAGTCATTTCTCATTAAAAAAAAATCACCAACTTTTTTCAAATCTCATGGCCCTGTTAACCATTTGATCTAAATTCACCATTAGCGATCCTATGCAACATTTCCACATCAGTGCAAACAACATATTCTTGAATCTAAAATTTGGATAAAAATTAGAACGTTTAGAGTTGGCTTTTCTTTAATTGCCCTTACTTTTTTCAGAGAGGCTTTCTTTCATCTCGCTTAGAGATTTTCGATTTTGCTTTCATTCTTTCATCTCTCGTGCTCAAGAGTCTTCTTTCATCTCTTGTCATAGAAGAACTCACATCCAGGACATTTGAACAACCTGCTTGCATTCAAGAGTTTTCTAATCTCTCGATTATCAATGGGATAATTTTAGATGTAGGATGGAATAGAATTATAATTCAAGGAAAAATTAGTAATTTTTTATGAGGAAAAATAGGTTAGGATGGAAGAGATTAGAGTTAAAGTTAGGGTTTTTTTAATTTTTTTTAATAGGGTAAACCTACTTTTTCTTATCCCCTTTTCCCAGCATGCATAAACAAATGGATTTCCAATTTCACACAAAGTACGATAAAAGGTTAAATAAAAAACACTAAAATCGAACTGGCAGTGGGATGCGTGCTCCATCCCCGTATCGCCTAGCGAAAGAGTCAACGGTGGTGGGCCCCCCCACCCCCACGGCGCGGGCCCCGCGTGGCCTGTCCAGTCACCGATCTTAACCTACTCCGTTGGCGCATGTTAGCAGACGGCAGCGTTCCGTCCTCCGGGTGGCGGTCAAAAGGAGCACGCCTCGGTCCACGTGTCCGGCCGTCGCGGGGGACGGGACACGTGGCGGGGCGCCATTAGCTGCTGCCGCAACGGCTATATGCGATCCGTATTCAGCCGTGTCTCGGGTGGCGTCTCCTTGTGGGGTCCGGCCTCTGGCGGAATTTCTAATAAGCGGTGAAAAAAATAAAAGAAGTTTAAAAAAATAAAAATAAATGGAGATTAAAAAATAAAAAATAAAAAATAAAAAACACTTCAAAGGAATAAAGAAATAAGAAAAAGAAAAGAAAAACTCAGTCCCACTGACAAAAGTCTTTGCCTTCAAGTTCAACCCCCAGAAAAATAAAGTTTTCTCATACTATCCATTTATTTATGTGATTTTCTAAAAGAATTTCTTCGGCATAAATTAAACGTAAGGATTAATTACCGAAAGAATTATGCAAAGTAAAATCATGAATATATAGGACCGTGCCCTATTAGAGAGATGGGCTGATTGAGACTCGTGAAAATTGATTTGATTACATTTGATAGTTTAAATTTTATGAATTTTTTTGATTAAAATCCTAATTTTATTGATATGATTTTTAGTGGATTTTAATCAATCATTTTGTCAAAATATTCCATGAAAGAAGGAGCGAAAGCTGAAGTGACATTTTACTCTTATGTAGCGTGATATTTTAATGATCAGTTTTTTGTTAATCATTAGTAAAAAGATAAGGAAGCAACTTTATTTGAAACTATTTCCAAGTCCTGTATCAAATAATATTGAAGCGGGACCCTCCAGAATAATAGGAATGCGAAAGTTATTATAAGAAAAATGACTCTACATCTAATATTTGTATATTTCAAACGAATTTAAACTTCACGCATTACATAAAAACCGAATTTCGATAGTCACGATACTATTCAAAAAAGAAAAATACTAGAAAGTCTCCTTTCGATATCTATTGAATTGAAACGTCGAGCCTTTCTTTTTCCTTCTTATTTATAATAAAATAATTTTAAGGAGATGAGATTTCACAGCTTATAAGTGTGTTTCCTCTTGTGTTCAAATCAATCAGTGCTCTTAAATAAGTACTTAAAACAAATCGTTAATTAGGTGCTCCAAAAGGAAGGAAAAAATAGAGTTGTTCTAGCCTCAATGAGTAGTCATTATGAGGTTGCTCGGATTGAGCCAACGACAGTTCTACAAAGCCAAGCTCATAATAAGTGATTGATTAATCTTGGCAAATCTCATTGCCCGGTTGAGTTCATGCATATAGAGTGTAATTTTCTTTTAGGATACGGACTCTGAGATCTTATTATCGAGAGGTCAGTGTGACACTCTAGCAAGTCTTATAAACAGATTAAGTCTAAACTTTGATATGTGCGAGTGATTTCAACCTACAACAGCTTGCGCGTGATTGATTTGTTTATCCTTTTTTTTTTTTCTAGGGATCCAATGTCGGTTAAAATATTTGACCACGGATTTTCAGGGTTTGTGCATAAGAATAGCGTGAGGGAATCGGTTATGTTATTGAAGGAGCTTACTTATGGAACTGGTGGAAATTATTTAATATAAGCATATTTGATTTTTAAAAATATCGATAACGCATATAATCAAATAGTTGCTATTTTGAAATTCAACTTTTATTATTATTATTATTATTATTATTATTATTATTATTATTATTATTATTATTATTATTTAGTTTCTCGATCAATAGCGTTGATAGTACTCATGAGTTCAGTCCTTTTTATTAAATAAGTTGGGCGTCTCTTAAACACCAAATGTGACCTCATTGATTATAATCATCAGCCTCACTTTCTCATAACTATTGAGGATTGTTACTTGCATTAAAGTGGGAAAGTTTCTTAATTGAACTTGATTTATGTACCAAATACTACGGGCATGTTAATATAGTGAGATTCACATGATCAATAATTATCGGTTGTGATCACAGTTCTCAAGACGTAGTCATGAATTGAGTAGTAACTGATAAAAATCTCTATAGTCCCTTGACCATTCTACCGCCTTAGAAAATGTTGTATCCTTGTGCATTTTATAATGCCTTACCGCACAAAATTTCACACCAAACAAACACTTCAAAAATTTTCAATAAAATGACAGAAATCTATTATTTTGTGATTTAACCGTGATCAATCCGGATTAATCCTTGATTTCTTCAACAAATCTTTGAAGGGTGTCTCGAATCCTCAACATTATGGGATTAAGTTCAATTTTTAAGCTTTGCATTATGAAAAGAAATGGGCAAATACCATAAAATATCTAAATTATATCTATTGTGATACAAATATCCAAAACTTTTTTGACGTCACTAAAAATCCTAAATATGCCCGTTGTGACAAAAATACTCTTTATTTTTTTTGTATCACTAGATAACCTAAACTCAACATATCCTCTATTTCAGTTTTATACATAGTACATTTATCGCGCTGATATAAATTTATGATTTTTTATGACATAAAAAGGTTTTGAATACAAAAATTCGAGGTATTTATGTTATGATTAATATAATTTTGAATTTTTTATGATATTAATTCAAAAGGAAAGGGAGGCAAATTTGCTGCCAAAGTACAAAAGTAAAGATCCGTTGCAAGGGGAGGAGACATTGCCATCGGTGCCAAAAGCACCTCTGCGAGTAGTTCAACCACGCAGGGGAAACACAAGAATGGTCCAAGTTCTAGTAGTAAAAGTGCCAATTCAACCATCCGAATTTGCAGTTTTTAGGACCCAATAAATGGGAAAAAGAAGAAGATGAAGAGACCCCTGGGCATTAATTACCATCCAAAGCTTAGGACAATAGTAGGATCTGAATAAAATTTTAAATTCTGAGACATAAAATTTAAGAATGTTTTTAAGTAAAATGGGAAGAAAAATTATTCTTTTACTAATATGGTCTCGCCAGAAAGATTATTGCAAATAACTTTCGTAGGTAGCAATGCTATGGAGGAAGGGTAGTCTGGTAGATTAGGCTTCAATTGAACGGCTGGAATTTGCAGTTTTTAAGACCCAACAAATGGAAAAGAAAGAAAAAAGGAATGAAGAGACCTGGGGCATTAATTACCATCCCTAGCTTAGAACAGCAGTAGAACTCAAGCTTCTTAAAAAATGGGCAGCCCCATTAATGCAGACAAGACAATAATTCCATTTGGAGAAAAGCCAAGGAAAATTCAGGAGGGACGGAGGGGAAAGAAAAGGGAGGAAAACAAGGAGAAAAACTGGAAAAAAAGATAGAGAGAGAGAGAGAGAGAGAGGAGTGGAAAAGCAAAGGTCGTATGGATGGGCCCCGCCTTCAATTTCTGTGACAGAGATGGCAGTTTCATCTCTCTCTGATCTTCAGCTTATTTAAATGCCACCCTCTCCTTTCTCTCCATTCATTTTGTTAAATCCTTCATTTTCCCTTCTCGCCCCCCCTCTCTCTCTAGAGGGGAAAAAAGAGAGAGCTTTGCTAGAAAAATATTGTAGGGACAAAGAGAAAAGAGAGAGAGGGAAGAAAGAGAAAAGAAAAGAAGGAAAAGAAAAGGGAAGGGAAGAGGAGGAGAACAGGAGAAGAGGGGGGAAGCTTTGTTTAATATTCTCGTGGGCGTGTGTGAATTTCTCCAGGCGTAGGAAGCGAAAAAGTCTTCTCTTTCACACCCCCCCTTCCGTGCTCCTCCTTCTTGTTCCTTCCTGTTCTGGCCTCTTGAGTGTGGAGGAAGAGTCTTTAGGGTTTGATTGAGCAGCGGGTGCCCAACCCAGAAGACGAAAAAAACAAGAATGCCTCTTCTTGGGTGTTTTCTTGCTTATAAAAAATACTAGCAGGTTTGATCTGGTGAGAGAGAGATGGGTATGGTGCTTCCGTGCCTGGGATTTGAGGTCTGTTCTCTTTTCTCGAAGATAGCTATGCCCAGCTCGACATGATCTACTGGGTCGTCTCTGTTTCTGGGGAAAAGGGCCTCCTTTGTTTTTGAATTTTCGCAAGAAATTGTCTACCTGGGTCGTCAGCTCTCTGAAATGGGACTTTGACTTTGTGGGTCTCTGTCTTTTATATTCAAGATCTCGCGTCAATTTTTTTTTTTCGTGTTTTCCTTCAGAGCTGTGAGGAAATCATGCTATGGCTTTCGAGTTGGTATAGCTTGTAAGTTTCGGTAAATTAGGGATTTTTTTTGTGTGGCGGGTTTGAGATGGAGGAGGTTGAAGAAGCTAATAGAGCAGCTGTGGAGAGCTGCCACAGGGTCCTGAACCTCTTGTCTCAGCCGCAGCAAGATCAGGTTCAGTGTAGAAATCTGATGCTTGAGACTGGTGATGCTGTATTCAGGTTCAAGAGAGTGGTTTCTCTTCTCAATACTTGCTTGGGTCATGCTAGAGTTAGGAAGTTAAAGAAACTGCCAACCCCTGTGCCCCAGAAGACCCTCTTGGACAACCCTATTGTTAGAACTGACCAATCTTCCAAGAGTCTCCAGCTCCTCCCTCCTAATTACCCTGAAAATGTAATTCAAGAACTCAATACACATCCCAAAGCCTCTCTTTCTTTAGGTAACCCGAACTTGGAGTTGAGCTCCAATGGCAAAAGCCCTCTTAATTTAGCCCAGCAACCACACTATCACTTTATCCAGCAGCAGCAACAAAAGTTACAGCTCCAGCAACAAATGAAACACCAAGCTGAGATGATGTACCATAGGAGCAATAGTGGCATAAGCTTGAATTTCGATAGCTCAAGCTGCACGCCCACCATGTCATCTACGAGGTCTTTCATTTCTTCTCTGAGTATGGATGGGAGCGTGGCTAACTTGGACGCGAATGCTTTCCATTTGATCGGGGCAGCTCGCTCATCTGATCACAACTCGCAGCATAAGAGGAAGTGCTCTGGCCGAGGAGAGGATGGGAGCATGAAATGTGGTAGCGGTGGTAGATGTCATTGCTCTAAGAAGAGGTTAGCTTTCGCTTGAATAATTCATCGTGCGATGTAGTCACTTCCTTTGTTGTTTGTGGATACATTGGCCACAGTCTCTTTGCTTGACCACTTATACTTTGTTGCAGGAAACATAGGGTGAAGAGGTCAATTAAGGTACCTGCTATAAGCAACAAGCTTGCAGATATTCCTCCCGATGATTTCTCGTGGAGGAAGTACGGGCAGAAGCCCATCAAGGGTTCTCCTCATCCTAGGTATGTTTGCCTCTGCTTTATCATATGGGAGCTGCTTGCAAGTTGAGTCATATATCCCTAATTGGCTTTCAACTGTGCTTATCTGATTCGTTGATTGGCACTGTTTATCTCGGCTAATGAATGGTGGAACAACTTTGGCCAATTGGAGTAGAGTTTGGTCTTGGTGTTGTTACCTATTGTAATTTCATTGGTCTGCTTTTAGGACTCCCAAAAATTCCTTTGAACAACTAGTAGATGGTTATTCATTTGGAGAATATGGTACTCTAGTAGCGTTGTCATTCTTAAAAGGAATAAGATTAACATCTTGTATTCGGCTGCTAAATTTGCATGTTTGACTTTGAAGGTGCTCTGAGTTTCTCTTCTAAGTTAGCAACTGTGATCTATTTGATCATTGAGGCTCTGCGCTTTGGCTTCTGAAGTAGTGAGGTCATGTTAAGAGCTCCTTCTAATCTTCTATCTCGGGTTGCAGGGGATACTACAAATGTAGCAGCATGAGAGGTTGCCCTGCAAGGAAGCACGTGGAAAGGTGCTTGGAGGACCCGTCTATGCTTATTGTGACTTATGAAGGTGAACATAACCATGCCAGGGTGCCATCACAATCTGCCAATACATGAAAATCGAGGATTGATTCATGTAGATCGCTTTCCAGAGCCCTGAGTTGTCAGAGTCTTAGGTCTTTTCTATTGGCTTGAATTGCTCCTGTACATATTTGTCATGGCCCGAAGCATGGGGTATAGATGGAGCAGTTATTGGCTGAAAAAAGAAAAGTTAACGCCTTTTGGTTACTCCCAGATGGGATTTAATCTCAGCCTTGAGCAAGAAATGTCGGGAAATGGGAATCTTTTTGTTGCTTGTAAGAACTTTTTCTGGTAATTAAAGTAACAGTTTCATGTTCTTCAAGGGTAAATGAAAATGGCTATGCTGTGGTAACTTCAATTTACGTTTTCTTAGGAATGCTCTGTTTGCTCTGGGTTGGATTGTGTTTATTGAGGTGGAATATGTGGCTTCGTGAGAGTCTAATTGTACAGTGCATGCTTGTCGTCTAACTTTGGCTTTAGATGATACAAGTAGTACTTGCATAGTTTTAGTTTTCTATGGTTCTCTGAAGTCTTCTCCGGTGTTCATTTTCTCTGCTGATCGATACAGCAGAGAAGTCTGAGGTTGGAAGGAAAATGGGAGCGAAGAAGTTAAATTGCTTAGTTCGTCACATTTGAGAAGTGATACTGGGAAATTTGCCCCCTCTTTGCTGCAGCTTTGCTCGAATTCATGGGCAAAAAGAAGAATAATTTTAATCATGCTTGTCTAAACTTTTCGAATCAATCCATGCTCGTGTAAATTTCTGTTGCTGCCTTTTCTAGTCGGAACGGGGTTTCTTGTTTAGGTTCCACTCTGATTTGGTCATTGAACAAGTAATGCCCCACCTATGTACATCATATCAAGAATTCTGGTTCCTCTAGATGCCTCGGTCTTCAAGTTTGGGAGGCTAAGGTGGTGGAATGGTAAGAGAATGTTCCCATCAAGTGCTCGATGAATGTCAAACGGGTTTGAATAAGGTTAGACTCATCTTTCCAAAGGATCATGATGAGTTTCTAGTTACCACATTTCATTCTGGTTCTGGTAAAAAGTAATTGGTGTCTTTGACCAACTAACAAATATTGGGTCAGTTGTTGACTTCTTGTGTACCCAATTGGAGAAAAATTGATGTTGGATCAAGTAACCTTTCTTTATCTTTCGGTGGAAACATTGTTTCCACGCGGACATTGATGTATATCTCTTGGGTTGATGACTATTCAGTCTACTTATCTTCTTAGATTCTTTTTTAAGACTATCCACTAAGTGTGAGCCATCATTAGGCAGGAAAAAGGAAAAAAAATAAAGAATAAAAATAAAAAGAAAAGCAAATAGGGGAGAAAAAGGGTGGTGGTGCAATCAGATTTGGTTATATTGCACAAGAAAAAAAGGTGGGAAGACTAACGTTGGACAGCGCACAAGTCTATGGATGTTGGACACAACGGACAGATTGGGTGGAAAAGGAGTTCTTGCCAATTTGACTTTAACGTCACCTCACCTTTCATCCCCGTTTGAAATTCTTGAAATTTTGAAGTGGGGTGGGAGGGCAAAGTCTTAAAGATAATTGCTACAATCTTAGACTTTTGTGGGGGTGGTGACGTCATCGTTTTCCACTTTTATCCTTTTTTGACCAGATTATTATGATTATCCACAGGATTTGCTTGAGGGGCCTTTGTGGGCCTGAAACGATGGGCGGAGGTTCTGTGGTGAGATGATTGCTTGGAGCATACTCGAACCGGGCCACGGCCGTGCCGGCGTGACCCGATGCATGCTGAGCCTTGTCACCCTGCTCTGGAACGGTCGTATACAGTAGTTATGGTATGCATTCTATCGTGCTATGAGAAGTGAAACGATCCATATGTGGTGGGTGATTGGTCGTTCGGTATTAGAACTTTCGAATAGAAGTTCACAAACACCATTACGCACGTGTTACCACCACGATCCGACCTAATTGATCGATACAAATCATGTAGTTGGACAGGAAACCCTTCCATAGCGACGTCCTCTGCATTCCAACAAATCCTGGCTCACCTCATCTGGCACCCCCACGAATTCTTAGCTAACCAAATATCTAATTCTGTCCTCACTCATTCTGTACTAAACTATGGTGACCACATGATCCTAAGTGGTTTGGCAGTTGCCGGTGAAGACACATGACGGAGACTGGTTGGGGAGCCACCGCCTTCATAAGGGCGGACTCACAGTTGGGAGGGACGTCTTCGTATCCGCTGATTGTCGCGGTACGAGAGTCTTCATTAGGCGCATTGCAAGTGTCCCTGGCTACTCGATAAGGACAGTTAAATTCGGTCGCGAGGCGGTGCTCGGACAAAGAGAAAAGAGTTCCTGCCGTGAGTTGGGCAATTTCTTCCCTAGCTGCCACAGCAGAAAAGGCGCAGCAACAGCGTATATTCCCAATTAGAGTCACGTCAAAAGTGGATTATCTTCGGTATGAAAATGACAATATGAAATAAAATGAGAGACGTTTCATTGGAATATTAATTGGTATCAAACAAGTTTATGAGTATAACCTATTGGGGTTAAGCATGTACGGGTCAAGTGATTTCAAGCTAGGGAATTAGAGGTCCCCCGTTTGGATTCTACTCAAGGTGTCAAACTGTGTTGAAGACCCATTTATTGACTCATATATGATGGGTTGGGTTATATATAAGTTAGCTAAATATTGATAAATTGGCCGATGTGGTTTTGAGTAATAAAATCCAATAAAATGTAGGTTTTTAATGGATCTAAAGCTCAACCCATCTGCAGTATCTCTTCCTCTGTCTTGAAGTTCAAGTTGGGAGTTTTCAGGTGGGGACAACTTATTTTCTAGTTTTAGCTTCTACTTATGATCTTCTTTTTATGAATTTTGAAAAATATTAAAAAATGTATGATTTTTCAAGCTTTAGAAATCATAAAAATTAGTATACAATTTTACGTGTCAATATTTATTGACTTATTTATTTTAAGAGATATCGGATACCTCATTGTGAAACTCGAAAAATTTGCAATAAAGAAATTTTTACAAACAAGTTGCATATTTATTGACTAATTTATTTTGAGAGGCATTAGCTACCTTATTGGGAAATTCAAAAAAATTGCAATAAAGTAATGTTTACAGACAAGTTGGAATTCTCATTTGGAACCTTATAATGTACTAAAATTTTATTCTTTACACTAAATGCATAGCATAAAAGTTATTGATTTCAAAAATCTATGTGTTCTAATAATGTGGGTCTGGTCGAGTATGAATTTGGCATGTGTTGAATTGAGTATGGATTGTTGAATTTGTACTGCATTATAAATGAGTTGATTTGGGTTAGACAATTTTCAATCTGACCCAAACCCCATTTAGCCCACTCATTTGTCCGAGACAGGATCATTTGCATAAGTTAAAGATCTAGACTTAATTGATTCGTAAGGTTTATAGGATGCTTCATGAATTTAGTTGATAATTCCCTCTACGCCCATGTCCTTCAATAATAGAGAAAAAAAGAAAAGAACATGTTCCTAGCGTAGCGGGGGGTGGTGTGGGGGTAGGGGGCGCTTTACCACATTGGCTGTTTGGCTTTTAACAGGCACGACGGCCTTGTTAAAATTGCATTTTAGAGTAAAATCATTGAGGAGCGTATAAAATCAAATTGCAAGATTGGATTGTAAATGACTAATGTCGTACGAGATATGTCACTCTATGATTATAAATGATACATGCATCCTAGAATGACACAATAAGCACTACACAGCGAAAAAGAACACCGGCCAGGTAAGTGAAAAAAAAAATTATATTACACAAACCAACTGTTTTATAGTTATGTTGGCCATACCTTTATGTGAAAAAATAGCATACTATAAAGGCAAACCAATAAAAATTAAATGTCCAAAATAAATTATACACAACATACATATCAAAGTATATCGCCTATGGTTCATGACATATTTCATCATCTCCACATCAGCTGTGATGTCTTGAAATTTGATGCATTTCGGGATATATGAAATGATTATTTTGTCAATGTGTTGTTAATTACGTTTACTCTAAGTTGGCCACTCATGAATTAACTAACCTATTCGAAAAGATAATTAGGGATCGATATGCGTATGACTAGTGAATTCAATCAGGGATAGACCATTAACCATAAGGATCAAAGATAGTCAATGCCATGCCATTACAAATCAATTTGTAAATGGAAATAAATCGTTGAATAGAGGTACGAGTTAGATTGCGGGTGATTTTGCACGACTTCGATACTAATTGCGAATGACGTTAAACCAATTTCCTTTTGGCTATGTACTCAAGGTGAACAATTGATCCCTTACGATTATATGACAACCAAGGGTCGTCCATGATTTGAAGAGGTATAAACATAGATTGAAAATTATCAACCACAGGTCAAATGCGCGAAAACTCCTAAAACATTGCTCGATAGTTTAAGTTGTACTAAAGTTACATTTAATCGAATTTAACCATGAATTTTAGTTTGATTTCGGGTATCAAACTTTCAAGGACTTCAAAACTAAACAATTGGACTCTGCCTCATTGAATTCTATTTATTGATAAGCTCACAAATTGTTGGAAAAAGATATTCAACAGGCTAGAAATTTGAGCCCACAAGTGAGTGGACCAACTAAAGGCCTAATGGGCTTTGCGCCCATGAGGTTTGGCCATAGTGGCTCGACCCAAGCCCACCAAGCCTAAGTGGGCCCAAGATAGCCCATTAGTCCCATTTAAGCCTAAATCCTTTTCAAACCCAATTTGAGCCTAATAGAAATTCAAGCCCATTTCTTCTTGGTTCAAGTTCATTAAGTCCAACCTAAGGCTCATTCAACATTTGGCCTTAGGGCAAAATTGGAAATTTGTGTCTAAAATGTGAAAAGACTAAAATACCCCTTCTAGAAAGTCTTGGCTTGTTGAGGAAGCCTTGCTTGGCTTGCTCCTCTCTCTCTCTCTCTCTCTCTCTCTCTCTCTCTCTCTCGATCTCGACTTTCAAGTCTCTTTCTGTAGTGACCCCTATATAGCATATGAGCTATGGGTTATTTTTATGACATCCCGGGCTTGTTGCCGACCCAATTCATTTTATCTTGTTTATATGCACATGTGAAAGTGTAAACACAACAACAACCCCAACAAATATCACTGAAAGAGCATGGGATGTAAGTATACAACACGCTACTATTTTTCATTAGTAGTTTCATGTACAAACTAACTTCCATTTTACATAATGCAAGAGGCCAGGGTATCCCTATCTCCACTATAGTTGCGGTTGCCAAAATTTGGAACCCTTCCCATTAATGGCTGGTACTACCGACTAAAATCCATTCTATCGGATGTTGTCCCATCACTTGGGTTCATTAACCCTCTAAAAACATGAAGGGGATCGATAAATTTTCCGTTCGACCAAACGTACCAAGCCCATATTGTTCATCGACCCATATGGTGGTGGTGTACTTCCGGTACATTATTCTTGCTTCAACATGTATAACATTTACAATCAATCATTTTATCTTTATAGAGAGACCAAAATGTATAGGAGGAGAACTAGCCATATTTATAAACATGTAAAGGTGAAAGGGTGGGTTTTGAGAAGCTCAGTAAGTAAAACCCTTAACTCTCGGCTAGTAAGACATTTTCCATCAATGACTAGCCAGAACAACTCATGCAAATAATATTGATGGTGGATCAATTGCAAACTCATATGTGATGCTATGACTATGTGCAAGAGTTTCATTTACCTACCCGTCGACTAACACATAAATTCTTACAACTCAAACTAGAGCATAACTAGCATTCGTGTAGATCACTTAGCATTGTCCTGGCTCAACTAGGCCCTTTTGACTTAACCGAGGCTTTTAGCTTTTCACTAGGCTTCCTGGCTCAACCAGGGCCTCTCGGCTCAACCGAGGCTTTTCAAGGCTATCTTCCCGAGGCTTTTGGGTGTAACCCGAGCATCCGTTGCGGGGGTTATTTTTGTTCTCATCTTTTATGAGGTGATCACATAAATGCATCACTAATGTTGGTTCTTGTCTTTTCCTATAGCTGACTCATTCATGGCTCAACATTGATGTGCTCATACAAAACCATGTGTCATGCTTCCTACAACCGATTTAGTGATGTCGTGAACAACTCTAAGTCCAAGGTTTGGCTCAACCGTCAAGTATCAAGAGTCCTGCACCAATTCAAGACATAAGCTTGTTACACTTTAATGCTCGCCAAGACCTTATGGATTTGAGTGATTCTTGTACTGAACAAGACTAGGATTTGGCATGCCTTAATGCCGATCCAAGACCTTGCGGGTTTTGGTGATCCTTGTACCACACAAGATTCGAGTTCCGAAAATTTCATTACCAACTCAAGCCTTAACGCTCTAGGCATTCCTGACTTATGTTGAACACAAGCCACGAATCTTGGCATCATCTTGATTGTGAAAGGCTCAAACACATGCATAAGATTCATATACAAGTCAACATGTACATTATCTACTATACAAATCACGGTTTGTCAAAAGAGTGCCGTCTAGACTTAATGATAGAAATGGTAAAACCAAGGAGAAGTAAGAGGTTCTACTTACTTGGACAAACCTCATGAAACTTGTGAAACTAACTTGAGAGGAAAGGGGCTGCTTTGCTTGAGTCAAAGAAAGAGAGGGCGAAAGAGAGGAGGAGGAGGCGTCCAAGGAAGAAATGAGAAGGTGGCTAGCAAATGGTTTGGGCGAGTTATGGAGCGTGATGCCCAAACCTTGAACATGCATAATTTGGATTTAAAGGGTGCACCAAGTAATCCCTTTTCCGGCCTTGGAACCAATTTAGACTACAAAATTCTCCGGATTGCTTTCTTGAGGAAGAATAGAACAAAAAAAAGAAGGCTCTAGAACACCTCATTAAATGAAGGGGATGAAGTGTCCTTTGAACTTTCAAAAAGCCATGATTGAATCAAAATGATCTTTGGTAGCTAAGATAGGGACGGCACACACGTGGACCAATTAGAAGGCGACACTCGGACCTTTCATCATGAGCCTATGGAATCTTAGACTTCAAGTTGACAAATTAGATACCATCATCTTCAAATTTCAATAAATGTTCATAAATGTGGGGTACAAATGGTCCAATAAAAGAACAAAAGGTGGGCCACCGTTGATGACATCTATATACTAGACCACCAAGCAAGACCTTTTAGCAGTACCAACTCATTCTTTAGGCACAATTATTAGTCAAGTAGGCTTGCCACTTAAGAGCTACAGGCGGGCAACATGGAAAATTTAGAATGGACTGCTTGGATTGGTAATGATGACACTGAGGAGAGTATAAATAGGAGGACCTCTCCTCATTTCTCACCTTTGCCATTCACTCCCTCCTCCCTCCTCCTCCTCACACCTTTCTCTCCTTCGGCTCTCAAGCAAGTTGCCTTCTCCCTCTTTAGTTCGTGTTCTAGTTCGAGGTTTATCCAGGTAAGTATGGTTTCTTCCTTTTTCTATTAACGTTCACGACATCCTCGACTCTAGGAAATTCTCTCTTAAACAAGCCAAGAGTAGGTCAATTGATGTTTGTATGTGTTGATGTATTCTATGCTTTGTTCATGTACTTGAATTTCTTGCATGACCATAATGAAGTCATGGTTCATTGCTTTTATTTAGTACAAGTTGAGGTTTGCCCATAGTCATAAGATGTAATTTAGTATTAAGGCGTACCGAGTTCATGTGTTGGATTGGTGTGGGGTTCCTTTATGCTTGTCTCTTTAGTGAGGCTTTGGGCTTAGGCTCACTCACATTGATATGGACAAGAAAATTCATGATTTTATGGCACATGCATTATGCTTGAGCATGAAATGCATGATTCATGGCACATGCATGAAGCTTGAGTATACCCTCGAAGTGGGATAAGTGCTCGAGCAAGGTAAGAAAAGATTAGAACAGGGTTTGAGTCCTAGAGGTTGGCAAGAGACTTGGATTCGAGTCTTGAGCATATTAATTGGGTTTGAGTCCCAGAAGTTGGCAAAAAGCCAAAAGCCTAAATAAAAGCCCAAATTGAATTGGGTTTGAGTCCCAAGATGGCTCCGGGAAGATTTAGGTTCGAGTCTTGAGCATAAAAGAGCAAGCTTAATAATCATGGCATGTATGAGTAAGAAAGACAGGTTAGAAGTGCATAAGCTCATGGCGTGCATCATGTTCATGAATGATTACAAGAGTTACCATTTGAAAGTGCAAGAAGCATGGCCATATCTTTACAATTGATCTACCTTTGACACGGTTTGTATGAGATAATTTGACTGGAGTTGATGATTAAGTAATGTACTAGTCGAAGGTTAGAGGCTATACTTACTGAGCATTCTAAGTACTCACCTTGTTTCCTCACAAGTACTTAGAAATATGGCAACTATTCACTTTGGGTGTCTTGTGAAAATCAATGCATCCTACACGAACAATATAGATGTAGATACTGAAATAACTTATCAGAAACTCATGTCTACCGTTTGGGTTGAAAAAGGGCTGGATGAGTTAGTCCCGATGTTTGAAGCTTGGTATAGGTGGTATAAGGGTGCCTAGGTCGGACCTCTTTGTGGTTTTGATATTCCCAATCATGACGATGCCGACGGCCCGTTTGAGGAATCGGACTAAATGCTTATATATTGGCTCCAAGTAGAATAGGGCTCCCAATTTTGGTTACGGCCCATTAGGGATACCTTGGCCTTTTTATGTATGTAAGATGGCCCTTTTTTATGTAAACATATGTGGCCAGAAATAGCCACGTACTCTTCACCACTCATGTAAAATACAAAGTATGTTGTGATGTTGTATCTCATCTTCCCATGATGTTTGTGTTGGGGATTGTATGTTTACGTATTTTGCTTGCATATAAATATGAGACAAATGAATTCGGGTCGATGACAAAGACTGGGATGTCGCAAAAAAACCTGTAGCTCGGACCTTGGGAGGGGGTCGTTATAGCTTTTCATCTAGATCATCCCCTAAAGTTACACCTTTGTAATGCTAATTAAGTTAAATTTCCAAAAATCAAATAATTGGATGAATAGCTAACTTGGTTTGGTCTAAAAAGTAGGATCAAAATCATGTCAATAAATATTATATAGTTGAAGAAATCAATGCCCATAAGATTTTACCTATGAATGAAAATCATGTTGAATTTTTCTATAAGCATGCCTTTCAATTGGATCATTGCCTAGAGAGTTGCGATTCTAAATCCAACAAACTCAATTTTATAGTTATAGAAAGTCAAAATTACATTTCTAAACTCAAACAATTGGCTGATGAGCTAACTTGGTTTGGTTTAGGTAGCAAAATCACCTTAACAACTAAAAAAATAAGGTTTTATTTATGAATAAATATCATACTATTAAACTTTTTAATAAGCATGCTTTTCAATAATTATATGTTACTACTATTATAAATTCAACTGATTTGATTTTTGTAAGATAGCTATAATTAAATTACATTGCTAAAAATGAAACCATTGCATGAGGAACTAACTTTTGTTAGGTCCGGGAATAAAGACAAATATGTCTATGAACATCATAAATTTCAAGCAAAAAAAGGACATAAAGATTTTGCCCATAAATGTAAGTCATGCCGTTGAACTTATCTATTAGCATACTTTTTAACTGGATCATCCCCTAGAGAGCTGTGTTTCTATATCAAACCAGCTCGGTTTTTTCACCAATGAAAAGCTCATTAGTTTACATTATTGAAAATCAAACTATTGATCGATGAAGCAACTTGGTTTGATTTCGGAAGTATAATAAAAAATATGTCACTAAACGTGTCAAGACTATTGGTCATCAACCTATGCTTGATGATGTTAGTTTGCCGCATCTCCACTGGCTTTGTTGGATGCTAGGAGTAAAAGGATCTTCTACATTGTTGGGGAGTTACGGTTAACTAAACCAACAAGAGTTCTATACCTATGGTTTGGTGAGTTACTTATCTATTAGCATACTTTTTAACTGGATCATACCCTAGAGAGTTATGTTTTTATATCAAACCAACTCAATTTTTACACTAATGAAAAGCTCGTTAGGTTACATCATTGAAAATCAAGCCATTGATTGATGAAGTAATTTGGTTTGGTTTTGGAAGTATAATAAAAAACATGTCACTAAACGTGATAAGACTACTGGTCATCATACTATGCTTGATGATGTTAGTTTGCTGCACCTCCACTAGCTTTGTCGGATGCTAGGAGTAAAATGATCTTCTATATTATTGGGGAGTTACAGTTAACCAAACCAACAAGAGTTCTATACCTATGGAAAGCTCATTAAATTGCATTGTCAAAATTCAAACCATTGATCGAGGAAAATTGGTTTGATACGACATGCATGGTAAAAAACATGTCACCAAATATTATGAAGTCCAAAAATCAACAAATAGGATTTATCTATGAATGAAATCATGCTGTTAAACTTCTCTATACAAATGCTTTTTAGTTGAATTATCCCTTGAAGAGTTACACTTTTATTAATTATCCCTTGAAGAGTTACACTTTTATTCCAACTGACTTGATTTCTATGCCTATAGAAAGCTCATTAAGTTTTATTTCTAATAATTAAACCATTGATTGAGAAGTTAACTTGGTTTGGTTTGGTTTGGAAAGTGGGGTTGAAAATATGCCAAAAAACATTATAACGTTTAAGAAATCAACTTAACCTATGAATGAAAATTTTGTTGTCGAACTTTTTTTTAAGAATGTTTCAACCGTATCATCCCCTAGAGAGTTACAATTTTAGATTCACCTAACTCAATTGTTACACCCATGCAAATGTCATTTAATTACATTTCTAGAAATCAAACCATTATTAGTTGATGAGCTAACTTGGTTTGTTCTAGGAAGCAAAATCATCATAACAATCGGAAGAAAAGGTATCATTGACATTGCAAGGTTTAAGGAATCAATGAGGTTTTACCTATGTATTAGATCTTGCTGCTACGTACCAAAAAAAATCTTGTTAAACTTTCCTATAAGCATGTGTTTCAACTTGATTGATGCGGTTGCGGAGGGTGGGCAAGGGATGTTTTGAATGATAATGGATGGATTCAAAATGTGTGGTAGTGGATATTGATTGGTAAATGAAAATGAAGGATAAAATATGATTAGAACCAAGGCGTACATGACGCGCCACTGGCTGAGGATTAAGATAGGGATCAACGGAGTTCACTACCAAGGCTTTTAGAAAAATCACTAGCTAAGACTTTGAAATAGGAGAAGCTCACCACTAAGGCCTATAGAAAATTATCAAATGTGGTACATGATTTCTTGGCTCACTAGCAAGGAAGAATTCACATTCCAAGGATATAGAAACCGGGTATAGATATTTGCTCAGATAGAGACAAATCTCATATATCCTTAATATTCAAAAATCGACTTTCTTACATTTGAGAATTCGTCTCATTTTATAGAGGGGATTATTATGTAGAAATTAGACTAAACATTGAACACACGAGAACCACCCAACCTTAATGTCATGAGAATTAGAAAACACAATAAAGATCTAGGAACTAAATAATGCTCAATACTAAATTTCATATCATAGAAATTTCAAACCAATATGCCCTTGCCATATTTACTCTCAAACTAATTTTTATATCATAAAATTGTAGAAAATGGTACAACTATGCTATATTCACCAACAAACAAATTTTCATATCATAAAATTGTACATAAGCCTTAAAGATATTGGACAGAAGCAAAAAAAGATATGAGTTTGCAATTTTATAGAAAATGAAAATTAGGTGAATATACACTTTTTAAGCCTCTTATTTATTTATTTATCAATTGCAATATTTGATTTTGTACATAATGTAGATTTATGATCACATGTGGAGCAAGAAATTGAGTGAAGTGACTTGTAAGTTGCTTGTGCCCAACTCAATGGTTAGTTGAGGCAAATTTGAGATTACTTGATCATGTAGTCAAGTCAAACTCGAGCTTACTTGAACAACTAGTCAAGTCATGCTTAAACTCATTAATTAAGCTTTTATTATTGGTTGAAAATGATGTAATATGTACTAAACAAATACACACAAACATTTTTGAAATTACATGGCATGAATTCATTCATACTTGATTATTGTTCGGCCAAACGGAATCCAGCAATATTTTTTATCAAACTAGTCCAAATCAATATATGATGTGAACTTTTTAATGTGAAAATGCTAAATTTATGCTTTATTTTTAGGGTTACTACCTTCCAAAATCCCAAATTGGTATACTTGTGACAAATTTATCCAAAATTAATTTTTTGATCATAAAAAATCCCAAATTGATACACCTTTAACAAATTTACCATAATCTGGTGCACTTATGATAAATTTACTCTCTATTGTTTCCGTTAAATTTTATTGTCAAATTGCAGAGTTGGATGATATGTAACAGTTGCTTGATATACTATTTAGGGATTGTACTCTTTGTTTACTAGTTTTGTGGCATTTATCCAATTTAACGGAGGATATATTTGTTACAAATGCACCATTTTAGTATTTTTTGTGGTAAAAAAAATTAGTTTGGGGTAAATTTATTACAAGTGTACTAGTTTAGGGTTTTTGGTGGTCATTTGGAGTAAATTTGTCACATGTGAATCAGCTTGAGGTTTTCCATGGTTAAAGAATTAATTTGGGGTAAATTTGTTACAAGTATGATAGCTTGGAGTTTTTTAGGGTATTAAACCTTATTTTTATGATTTTTCTACTTAATACGTACTTTTTCATAGTTAATTAGCTTCATTTAGTTTCATGTAAGTTATTTATTGTGATAGTGCTAAACTTTAGATTTATTGTTGATAAATGTTCCAATGTATTGTTATGAACAAACAAAGTAGTTTTCTATATAAAGATGCAATTGTACCAAGATAATTTAACTCTCCTGCGTTTGATAAGTAAATGACATACAATTAAAACTTATGGAAAAACGCTATAAATTATTGGAATTATTCATGATTTGGTCCCGGAACTTAGTTGTTTGCTCGATTTAATCCTTTGGATATAAGCCAAGCAAGGTAATTGATGTGATCGAGAGGGTCTAAACAAAGACAACCTCATCTTGGCTTGTATATATATTAAACTTGAAGTATAAAACTAAAACTCGACAAAAATTAAAAACTATCTTCTTAACCTTTCTATGGCACCCTTGTTGACATTAAAATTTTGGTGACCTGTTTAATCAGTCATTAATTGGATAGAAAAATAGGGATTAATTTTTAAACCCTACCAAAAATTTTTTTATTAAATTGAATAGCATATAAATATTAAGAGCTTTTTGCGTTACTAGTATTATAATTTATAAAAAATTATTGTTATTATTATTAATTATTATAAAATGAAGAATCCTATCAACCATAATAAATGTTGTAATTGAATATTGTGAGGTTCAAGGAATGATTGAACATGAGGTTTTTTTAACTAGAAATAAAGATCATGATGTCGAATTTTCCTCATAAGCTTGCTTTTCAACTAGATGATCCACTTGAGAGCTTTGCATTGGACATGTGGCAGGGCTTCAATTGATGGTTCTAAGTTTTAATTTAATAAGTTGGACTGTTCTAAATTCAACCAACTCAATTAATGCTTGAAATTTCTTGTAAGCATGCATTTAAACTAGATTATTCCCTAGATAGCTTCAATTCTAAATCCAACAAACTTCATTTTTAACATCCCAAAAATCACTTCCATTGCTAAAAATAAAATCATTGGCTAAGTCGCTAATTTGGTATGGTCCAAGAAGTGTGATTGAAATATGTCATTTATACACTATGAAATTCCAAAAATCAACAAACATAAGATTTTACCTATAAATAAGAATCATTCCTTTAAACTATTCTATAAGAATGCTTTTCATCTAGACCATCCCCTAAAGTTACCCCTTTGGAATGTTAATTATATTAAATTTCTAAAAATCAAACAATTGGCTGAAAAGCTAACTTGGTTTGGTCTAGATAGCAAAATCACCCTAACAACTAAAAAAATGAGGTTTTATTTATGAATAAAAATCATACTATTAAACTTTTTAATAAGCATGCTTTTCTACTAGATTATCACGCTACTATTCTAAATTTAACCAACTCGATTTTTGCAAGATTAAATCATTGTATGAGGAATTAAATTCTTGTTGTTGATCAAGAAGGTCCGAAAATATGTCTTTAAACATTATAAATTTCGAGTAATAAGTGGATATAAAGATTGTACCCATGAATGTAAATCATGCCGATAAACTTATCTATTAGCATGCCTTTCTACTAGATCATCCCCTGGAGAGTGAGCAATGTTTCTATATTAAACCAACTCAATTTTACACAAATGAAAAGCTCATCAGCTTACATCATTAAAAATCAAATCATTGACTAAAGAGCTAAGTTGGTTTGGTTCAATAAGTATGATAAAAACAATATGTCACTAAACATTATAAGATTGTTGATCATCAAACTATGCCTGGTGATGTCAATATCCTGCATTTCACATCTCCACTGGCTTTGTCGGATGTTTGGAGTTAAAGAATCTTCTACATTGTTAGGAGTTATGGTTAACCAAACCACTAGAATTCTATACTTACGAAATCTCATTAAATTGTTAAGTATCAAACCATTGCTCAAGGAGCTAACTTGGTTTGATATGGCATGCATAATCGAAAACATGTCATCAAATATTATAAAGTTCAAAAATCAATGAACAAAGGATTTATCTATGAATGAAATCATGCTGTTGAACTTCTCTATACGTATGCTTTTCAATTGTACTATCTCTTAAAGAGTTACACTTTTATTCTAATACACTAGATTTTTACACCTACAGAAAGCTCAAAAATTATATTTCTAGTATCAATCCAACGGCTCATAAGCTAACTCGGTTTAGTTGGGAAAGTAGGGTTGAAAATATGCCATAAAACATTATAACGTTTGAAAAATCAACAAACATAAGACTTTATCTATGAATGAAGATTTTGCTGTTGAACAACAGTATCATCCCCTCAAAAGTTACTATTTTATATTCAACTAACTCAATTGTTACACCTATATAGAGGTCGTTTAATTACATTTTTAGAAATCAAACCATTATTAGTTGATGAGCTAACTTGGTTTGTTCTATGAAGCAAAATCATTGTAACAATCGAAAGAAAAGGTGTCATTGACATTACGAGGTTTAAGGAATCAATGAACAAGAGGTTTTAGTTATGTATAAGACCTTGTTGTTACATGCAAAAAAAGAAGAAGATATCTTGTTGAATTTTCTATAAGCATGCTTTTCAACTTGATTGATGTGGTTGAGGGGGGTGGGCAAGGGATGTTTTGAATGATAATGGATGGATTCAAAATATGTGGTAATGGATACTGATGGGTAAATGCAAATGAAGGATAAAATACGATCGGAGCCAAGGCATACAAAATGCGCCACCAACTGAGGATCAAGATAGAGATTGATGAAATTCACCACCAAAGCCTATAGAAAATCACTAACCGAGGATACATGGCTTCTTGGCTCCCTACCAAGGAAGAATCCACCTTTCGAGGATGTACAAACATGGTATTGATATTTGCTCACATAGAGACAAATCTCATATATTCTTAATATACAAAAACAGACTTTCTTATATTTTAGAATTTGTCTCATTATATAGATGGATTATTACGTAGAAATTAGACTAAACATTGAAGACATAGGAACAACCCAATGTTAATATCATAGGAACTAGAAAACACAATAAAGACTTAGGAAATGCTTAATATTAAATTTTGTATCATAAAAATTCAAAGCAATGCAACCTTGCCATATTTATTCCCAAACTAATTTTTGTATCATAAAATTGTAGAAAAGGGTATAGCTATGCTATATTCACTACCAAACTAATTTCCATATGATCACATGTGGGGTGATAAATTGAGTCAAGTGACTCGTAAGTAGCTTGTGCCCAACTCTACGGTTTGTTGAGGTAGACTCGGGATTACTTGATCATCTAGTCAAGTCAAGCTCGAGCTTACTTGAACAACTAGTCAAGTCATGCCCGCTAATTAAGCCTTATTACCGGTTGAAAAGGATGTAATATGTACTAAATAAATACACACAAACATCTTTGAAATTACATGGCATCAAATTCATAGAACTCGATCATAGTTTGGCCAAACCAAATCGAGCAATATTTTTGATCAAACCATTCCAAATCAATATAAAATGTGAACTTTTTTATGTTACAATGCCACATTTATGCTTTATTTTTATGATTTTTTTGCTTAATATTTACTTTTTCATAGTTAATTAGCTTTATTTACTTTCATGTGAACTATTTATTGTGATAGTGCTAAAATTTAGTTTTATTGTTGATAAATGTTCAAATGTATTGTTATGAATAGACAAAGTATTATTCTTCTCTTATTTCGCAAATGTTAAGACGTAGTCATACCAAGATAATGTAACTCTCCTGCATTTGATAAGTAAATGGCATGCATTTAAAAGTTATGAAAAAAGCTAAATTTTTGGAATTATTCATGAATTGTTCCTAGAACTTAGTTGGATGTGCGATTTGGTCCTTTGGATATAAGCTAAGCAACGTAATCGATGTGATCAAGAGGGTCTAAACAAAGGCAACCTCATCTTGGCTTGTATATATATTGGACTTGAAGTGTAAAACTAGAACTTGACATAATGTAAAAACTATCTTCTTAACCTTTCTATGGCACCCATGTTGCCGGCCGGTCATGACCCGACCTGACCCAACCCTAAATTTAGGGTATTTTGGGATTGGGCTAAACTCTTCTTCAAGTATTGAGTCAGTATTAGTCGGTGTTTGACTAGAGTCGGGCTAGAATGGGTCAGCATGTGCTGTTTTGATACCCGTACTGCACGGGCCTTTTGGCCCCCATCATTCAAGAGAAACACCAAAGCAAACCTTAATCCTCAAATTCCCTCTCTCTCTCTCTCTCTCTCTCCATGGCTCTCTCGACACTACTCATTGCTCAGCCCCTCTCCTTGCTGCGTTGGCTCCGAGCGCCCCCACCGACCACCGACCACTGATAGCAATCGCGTCTTCATCACAGGAGTGAGGTGGTCGTGGAAGCTGTGTGGTTGATGATCCCAAGCTTGGGGACGAAATGCGACTTTGAGAAAGTCCAGAGCAACATTGTTGTCCTGGCCGATTACTACATTATTGACGACAAACATGCTCACCTCCACACTGCCACTAGTTCTTCTCAAGTTTCTCTCTCTCTCTCTCTCTCTCTCACTGCAATGGTTGATTCAAGTGTGTTCTTGGAACCCTTTGTCCTCTTTCTCTATTTTGGATTTGTCTCCTTGCCATGGGACACTATGTGCACCGTGTTTGCATTGTTTCTTTGCCTCTTTTCTCTATGTACTTATAATCAATGAACTTGTATCATTATCTTCTTGTATTGGTTACTCTTTACTGCACTTGGTTTTTTCAATCACTTTGTTGAGTTGCTTGGAAATGTTGCTAATTGGTTATTTGCTTGGGCAGGACGCTTTTTTTTCTTTCGAGGAACTCTGAAGATCTCAAGTTCCATATGTAAAGTCTCTTCTCATTTTGATTGGAGAATTTTATCCCTTCATTTATTTTGGGTGGAAAGTTTTGTTCACTTTGAGATTTGGAATTTCGGGAGGGCTTGAAAATATTACTTTCACTTTTTTAAGGATTGAATGCATATCTATTGAGATAGGGGAGAAATGTGGCTTGTGTTATTTGGAATAGGGTTTTTAGTCAAGAGACGATTCTGGATCAGTATTTCTCTTGCTTGTTGGTGGTTTTGCTTGATCAATGTTTGCCACATACTCAATTCCACAAAGTTATTATGTTTTTGGGGCTTTAGATTTCTTGATTCTTGTTTGCATGCAACATATTGTTGTTTCTGTTTGATAGTGTACAATAATTTTCGAGTTTGTTTAGTGTCAACGTAGTTGATTTGAACAAGTGAAAGCATGTTTTTGGGATTCTGCAAAAAATTCCCTATGATGACTTTGTGACAAACATAGTCTTGTGATACTATTTTGTTTTAATTTTGTGAAATTGACTCATCCCTACATAAATTAATTAACTTCATATGCATCATGTCACAGTGAACTTTTGGGACCTTTAGCTTAACATTGTCAAAGAGTAATGTTTGAAATGAATATTCAGATGTCTGAAATGAGTACTTCTACTATCACAGGAAGAAGGACGAGATCTATGGTGTGGGAACATTATAAACAGATTCTTGATTGAAAAAAGCTGAATGTATACATTGTGGGGCCCTTATTGGTTGTGCTAGTGGTCAAGGGACAAGTTCAATGTATCGCCATCTAGCTAGATGCAAGCAATTCCTGTATGCAAATGTTGAAGAAAGGCAAAAGAGTGCATCGGGTCAACTTGTTGGGGGTTAGTAGTACTTCTTGTCCATGGAAATTTGACTAGGAATCTAGTAGAAAAGAATTAGCGATTATGTTCATTCTTGATGAATTGTCTTTTCAATTGGTAGAGCATGAGGGATTTCAACAATTTATTAATAAAATCAAGCCAAACTTCACAATCCCATTGCATAACACTTTAAGGCATAATTGAAGAAATATTTGTCTGAGACATCTTCTAGCGTACATCTTACAATTGACACGTGGACCTCATGTCAAAATTTAAGTTAGATGTGTTTCACTGCACATTTTATTGATGCCAATTGGAAGCTACGAAAGAAACTATTAAATTTTTGTTAAATCCTAGGTCATTTTGCGGAGACAGTAGGAAAAACATTTGAGAAATACTTGATTGATTGGGGGATTCAAAGCATTTTTTCTATCATTGTAGATAATGTGAGTTCCAATGACTTAGGAATTTAATATCTGAAAAAGAAACTTAATCCTAGAAACTCTTTGATATTGAAAGGTGAGTTACTTTAGTTGAGGTGTTGTGTTCATATATTGAGTTTGATTGTGAGAAAGGGGTTGAAGGAATTAATGATTCCACTATTAGAATACGTTCGACTGTGCGTTATGTGATGTCTTCTCTATGAGGTTGAAACAGTTCAAGAATGCTATTAAGGTAGAGGAATTGAGTGCAAGAGTCTTGTAAGTTTGGATGTTAAGACCCATTGGAACTCAACGCACATGATGTTAGAAGTAGCTTTGAAGTTTGAAAGAGCTTTTGACTTATTGGAACTTGAAGATAGAAGATTTGCTGAAGAACTTTCCAAGGCAAAAGGGGTGCCCTCTAGTGAAGATTGGAAGTATGCCGCTCACTTTCTTCCTTTCTTGAAGTTGTTTTTTGACGCAACTTTAAAAGTTTTGGGCTCTTCTTATGTCACTAGTAATGATTTGACATTACATTATATATATAATGATTGATAGATGTTGTGAGAATGAGGACCAATGTTTCCAGGAAATGACTAAAAGAATGAAGCCCAAATTCAATAAATATTTTGGTGATGTGAACAGCATCAATTTTACATTATTCATTGCTTGCATACTTGACCTGCGGCATAATTGAGATTATGTGAAGTGATCATAAATCGTGTTTATGAAAGCAAATAGGTGGAAATTTCACGAGGTAAAGTAATGACATCTCCATTGTCATTGTTTGAGCAATATCGCACTGGTGTATGTGGTTGGTGCCAAAGAGCACAAGGATGGTAAACATGTCAAAGTCTCCTGTGGTTGGTGCTGATATTATGACTGCAATGCATCTTAGCTAAATCAGACAACAATATTTAGAAGAAAATTTTGAATTGGATTATTTGAAGGAAGGATGTGAATGTTGTAACGCTGAGTTTGATATTTTAAGTCGGTGGAAAGTAAAGTCTTCTAGATCTCCTATCCTCTCTTCTATTGCTCAAGATGTTTTAGCTGTGTCCATCTCAATTGTAGCATCGGAGGCTGCATTTAGCACAGGAGGTCGTGTACTTGATGTGTTTCGTAGCTCCTTGAACCCAACCGTGGTGGAGGCTCTCATATGTGCTGAAGATTGGTTATGGTCCATGCCACTTCAACTTATGATTGAGGAGGACTATGAAGAACTTGAAATCTTAGAGTTGGGTGAGAGAATATGGTTGTAGAATCTTAATACCCTTCTATATTTCAATGATTCTCATTTTCATCGTGAATTTATTGCAGAGTTGCCAATGACAACCACGGAGCCAAGCTCGATATCTATTTCTCTAGATGATTGATGAAGCTGGAAATTGCTATTGGTACTTTTGATAAGTCATTCAGGTTATCTCCTTAATCCTAAATCGGTCTTTATATGGCTGATTTTCCTTTTAACAGGTGAATGATATTTTGGCAGGTTACAATTGCTTGTGTGTGTGTAATTGGGATGTTCATCAATGGAGAGTTTATCAAGTTGTTTGCTGCTGCAAAAGATGTGCAAAGGAATCTTTTTAATTCAAATCATGATATCAGAATGTATGCTCCTGATGAGAGTATAACTGTGGTCTTTCCCATTTGCCATTAGGTTAATAAATTACTTATTGCTCTGTGATCTCAATTGTCACACTTTAGAAACCAAGTGATTTTGGTTAGGTTTAGCGTGATTTGTTGTAGTACAAAAAGCTTATGTCATGCAAAGGATATTGATTTAGAACCTCTTAGGCTTGAGCTCTACTTTTTGAATGCTGCACCCTAGTGTTATCTTTTGTCAATCTGTTTGTCTCATTTCACATATGTCAGCAAAAGTTTTAACAAGTCAAGTGACAAAGTGTCTTGATTTGGTGGGTCTCAAATGTTGTCAGACCTCACCTTATCTTAAGCCATCAAAAGGGTCCTGGATCGTGGATGTTTTCCATTAAATTATCCAGTTCTTGGGTTAGAAAGGACATGATTGATAACCCAGATGTTTGATCAAGTCAATATTCATACTATAGCTGAAGAGTATGATACTCTCAGCAACATTCCATAAAGGAGAAATTATTAAGTAGATAGGAGCTTGAAAGATGCGTTATTCTGCTATAATGTCTTCTGCTTTTTTGACTCGGATGTATTAGGTTTTGGTGGGGGCTTCATTGTTGGTTGTTTGTCAAAGCAGTGTTGTTTTTTTCATGTGCATCTGACAGGAAGTTGGATGGGGGCTCAGGCTCTGGTTCACCATCGGACCTAGGTTTTCTCGCATGGACCCGGGCATGTCGGTGGACATCCTCCAAAGTCAAAACGACATTTGCATTATTCTAGGTTGCGACATTTTGTGATCTTTATGAACGTTTTCATGTGAGGGGGAACAGGATATTTCGGGTTCCACGCCAGCCTTTGACAATTCGGGGCATGGGGTGTGTTGGTTGGCAGTGGTTATACGTACCAGCCTTGATGATTCTGCATATTCATTTGTTAACGAACCGAGTTTAAGAAATCGGCTTTTGGTTGTGCTGTTGGACCCAAATGACCAAGAACTCGCATGCTTGGACATTGATGTGCTTGTTGATATGGATGATGATGTGGAGACTTATGGCACAGCTCTATCAAGACGTTGAAGATTATTGATTCACGGGTCTGAATTCTCTGAAAAGAAAAAGGACTGGAGGATGTTTTTTATTTTTATTTTTTATGGTGTTCTAGAGATGGGTAATTCTAGTGGACCCAAATGGTGATGATGGATGTTGTGTTGTTAAACGAAAGATGTGCTTAGGAAATGGATAGTGATTTTGCTCTGGCATAAATACATCGGTTCTGTCGAGTCTTTGAAGTAATTAACCCTGATGATTTTGATAGATTTGTGATGCCTTTTTATCTCTTAAATCTACAGTCGAGGGACATGTATTTTCTACAAAAGCTGTTCAATTTGAAAGGAGATGATGGTTTCCGGATGAACGGAGAGTGCTTGTCTCCTTGTGGAACATAGTGGGTTTGTGGCCTTTAGTTTTAATATGTACCTGAGAAATATGCGACAATATTCGACAATCCTGCTTCATATGAAAATTACCCTGTACAACAATTAACCCTGGAAAAGTATGTCCCGATCCTCTTTCGGTAGATTCCTTTGTGGTTTTGGGGATACAAGGGAATTTTTCCCTTTCATGCAATTGTTACTCCCACTCAATCAGGCAGTCATGTTTTTCGTCCCAAAGCTCTGTATTTTGGACTACCTTGCAAATCAAGCTTTGCTCGGAGTATTATTTTCTCGACGATTGCTATGAAAGCAAATGAGCAGAAAATGATGGGATTGCTTTCTATAAATTATATAGACATACGTTTATATGACTGCCTGGTTGAGTTGGAGCTCATAAAAAAAAGAAAATTGAATGCCCAAATACCAGACTCAGACCAACCTAAGACATACGTTTATATGACTGCCTGGTTGAGTTGGAGCTCATAAAAAGAAGAAAATTGAATGCCCAAATACCAGACTCAGACCAACCTAATCCAACTTTTTTTTTTTTCCTTCAAGTCTAATGCATTTCAGGTCAGGTTGGGTTATGTTGGCTAACATTAAAACCAAACCCAACTTGATCCATTGACACCCCTATTGTTGATACTTAAATTTTGACGACCTATTTAATCATTCAATAATTACATAGAAAATTAGGGATAAATTTGAAACCCTACCAAAAATAGTTTTTATTAAATTGTGTAGCATATAAGTATTAAGAGCTTTTGCATCACTAGTATTAAAATTTATAAAAAATTATTATTATTACTAAAAAATGGAGTAGGGTCGGGCCAGGGCTGGGCATGCGCAGCCCCTCTTTTTCTATTCCTTCCCCCGCTTAGGCCTGGCCTCTTTCTTTTTTTCTTCCCAGCCCAGCCTTCTCTCTCGGCCCGGCCCCTTCCTCTTTCTTTCTCCCCCTCGCGTCTCTCTCGTCCTCTGCAATTCAAGCACGGACGCATTTGACCAAACAAAAAAACAAGAACAGGACGTAGAACAAAGGACTAGACAGAGCAGGGCAAAGACGTCGAGCGCAATTTCTCGGTCGGTCGGGGGCAGGCTGGCAATGGCAGCTGGCAGCAGCAGGGGCCATGCGTGCCGGAGGGCTTAAAACGGAGAGCGAGCCTTTGGCGGCCGCCGTGCTCAGACCGCGGTTGGAGACCTGCTGCTGCGTCCCTTTTCCTTCGCCATTTGGTAGGTCCTGGCTCATTTTCTTTTTTAATTTTTTTTTGAAATGTTGTCCAACATCGATTGACAAACAATGGGTTCTATATTCATGTGGTCTCACTTAACTTATAAGCTTAAGTTTTTATGTTGCACTTTCTAACATGGTATCAAAACTAGATATTGCTTATGCATGCATGGTGAATAAGTCAAAATTATGTGCAACTCATGATCCGACTTGCATGTGAGATGGGGGTGTTGAAATATTGTCCCATATCGATGGACAATGGGTTCTTATATTCATGTGGTTTTCCTCCACTTTACGAACTTAATCTAAGTTTGGTCATTCGGATTTTTAATTAAGATAGGACCGAATATGATAAGATATAAAATTCAGGGGATTTTGTTGTATTCTATTTATTATTTAATGATTGTAGTAATAAAATTGGATATATTCATATTATATCATATATATTTTCTAGTATAAACAATATATTAATGTAAATGAACCACAAATTTTACAAACGAAGATGGTAAAACTCTCTCATAACACTCTTGTCTACTTTTATTTTACTCTCTTTTTTTATTTCTTTCTTCCCCTTCCATCATTCTCTAATAAATTTTGTTAAATAGAAAACTGTACTAGTATATCTAAAATATTAAAACACCTAAAATATGTAATAAATATGTATTTTTATATTAAATTTATATTATAACATATAATTAAATTTGAATATATAAATAAAAATAAGACTAAAATAAAAAACCAAATTGTTATTTTTTTTTTGTTATTTTGAATTTCTTAATTAAAATTCAAATATTATTTATTTTGAAATATAATTTTAGATTTGTTAATTTAAGAAGTTTTAACTTTCTTATTATGAAATTATAAATCCTATTCACTTTTATCCCACCTCCTCTATGGGATAATTTTATCCGGCCTATATCTTCCTCGATATCCGACATTATCTTATTTTGAGTAGACACCAAACGCAAGAAAGGATAAATTTTATTTTGACCGCCAAACACAACCTTAAATCTTATCCAATATCAGGGTTTCTAAGGAAGAGAGAGATGATAAAAAAGGGAGGGAGGGAGGGAGGGGTTTTGAATGCAATTTTTCCCTGCTCGATTGTGGTTATCTTCGATGTATATAATATATATTTCATTCCGTTTATAAGCATCTCAAGCATGGATGCGTAGTTTGGTTTGTCTCCGCCGTTTTCATCGACCGTAGACGCCTGCAGTTTTCCAAGGCATCTATTGCTTTTACGTCCATTCAAGAGTCCAAAACTGTGGTCTGGAAAAATATTAGATAGCCATTGACCATGAAAGCCCCGTGACAAGAGCCACATGCTTAATCATTACGATAATGTCGGTTTACATAAACCAAGTCTACTTAAGAACTTAACGTTTCAAAAATAGGTAGAAGAGCTGCTTAGAGTTGATTGATGTTGACCAAGCTAACAATTAAGGCCTTTTTGTAATACTCCAATTCATTCCTAATTCTGTTCTTTTGATTTTCTGAAACAAGAAGTAGAAAAACTCACCTTTTTTTTTTTTTAAGAATTTTTTTTCTTTTCTTCTTCTTCCTCCTCTAGCCTCGGTTGTTGGGCCTTGACAATGGCCAATGACCAGCTAGAGATGAGGTTTGGCAACCTCACCGGCCCTTGACGGGGTCGGCCTTGCCTTGGTTGGGTGAGGCTTAACCTTGCTGGCAAACCTCATCCAGCCACAACAAGGCTAACCTCACCGGGGGTTGGCGAGGCTCCCCGAGGCTGGAGAGGTCACCAGCTCTTGTCTTTGGCTGGTTGCTGGCCATTGTGAGGCCCGGGATTGACTAGAGGAGGAAGAAGAAGAGAGGAAAAAAAGAAGAAGAAAAATCTCAGAAAATTATTAAAAAATTAAAAGAAATTCTATGTTACAGAAAAAATTTGAGGATCACACCAAACATTTTGTACTTTTTCTATTTTGAGAATAAAAATTTTGTGCAGTTACCAAAATACATTGGATTGCTTAGAAACTCATCCAGAGAATAGATATAGGAAAAATTAATTTTGAACAAACATTGTTCTTGGGAAGAGAAACATTACCAAACACGCCTTAGCCTACAATTAACTTGAAAGCAAGCTTGCCCCACCCTTGGTGCATATGAGTTGATTTGGTGGGTCCCATGTAATAGGGGTGTGCAACCGGATCAGATATACTTGGAAACCAGACTAGACCACTTGAAAAGGGGATTGGGAAGCAGTTCCCGATCAAACCGGTTTGGGAATCGGTTAAAATTGGTTCGGGAACTAGGTCCAAGCAAAGACCCATCTGGAACCGGACCGGTATTTGAATTGATTTTTACCCTATTAAAAAAAATAAAATTGTCTCTTTGTCTTCGAAGAATTGTTAAAAAAAAAAAACTTCTCTAAATCAAGTTAATGAAGCATTGTTTTTGAAGACTTGTTAAAAATAATTGTTCTAATGCATTGCCTTTTCTCTTTAAATGGTCCCACCTTTAACTATAGTAATAGTCAAGGACAAGTGCTGCCATATGTTGTGGCACTAATTAAAGCATTCTCAATCCAACTCTGAAAAGATGTCCTCTCTTCATCATATACACATAAGCATGTGCATTAGATTATATCAATAGTATTTGTAAGAATAAGACTAATATTTGACTCATATTTGTTGTTAATATTTATGTAATGTTAGGTATTTTGCTTTGTCTTATAATGTTGGGAGGATTAAGTTGTTGTTTTTTTATGAATTAATGTAAAATTCAAAGCCGTATAGAATATCGGACGGTTACAAAATAGGTTCCAATGAAAAACAAGGTAGACTCTGTTCCTGGATTGGAAAAACAAAGTCCGATTCGATACAGGGTTTAATGAAAACAGAGTAGAGTATAGGATCCAAAAAGGTGAACCGGTTATAATAGGGTTGGGTGCAAGGTTCAGGTCTGGACCATATACACCCTGGACCCAATCACCCCCACCATGTAAGGTGCATCTCAACCAATGATGCTCACATTAGAGCCAAGAATTTTTCTTAATCTAGTTGACCTTTCAAAGAGCTTTCTTGTTTTGTCCACCGCCCGTGTATTCACGGTTAAAAGTCCTTTTCGCCAAGATAGAATCTAAAACGTAACTGAAGAGTTAATATAGGATGCACACAAGGACTCCCCATGCATTAATAGTACATTTGTTGGTCCATGTTCATTGCATTAGAAATACTAAAATAGGGGAAATTTGTGACACTAAAACAACCTTGAAGGTCCTTGTACTTGAAAGTTGTCTACTATATTCCTGACTTTACTATGGAGAACATCGAACAATAGCTTCCATTGAATAATTCTTTCGAGTAAGCAATGAGTAATCAAATGAAATAATGCAGCCCGATAAGACCCCAAACCTAGAGCTAATATCATATAACTCAATGGAAACATCGTTGAATAAGTCAAACCCCATTTGATTTCTTTTTGAGCAAAAGCTAAAGTAGCTTATAGTAATGCTATTATTATACCTATTACAGATGCGAAATTCATTATGTAAGGTGTATAATTATAAAAATATGAGGAAGTTGAGCAAATGCCTTCTGCTACCATAGAAGCAGCATGTATGAGAGCCTAAACAGGTATGCTATGTGCACAACCAATGAATCTTAATAAAACCCTTTTACAAAATGAAATGCCCTTGTCATTGATGATACCTCATGCGTGCAAATCTTGTTATTAACCTCAGCTGACGACGAGTGATGTTTACCTTAGATATATTCCGTAATTATATTTTGATTGATAGTAAACTTTCCAAATGTGTAATTTCCTCGGGTTAATTCAAGATAATTAGTCCTCTAATTGGACCATTTGTGTGATTTGGTCCTCCAGATAAATGGCAAGACAACCCTCATCAATGTGACAGAGGTCCAAGCAAAGCCCTCGTCTCGATCTATCTACTGTATATGTTTAAATCGGAGATGAGAATGTATTCGCTGCTATGCTTGTCACGTCCTGCTTTTCTTTGACTCTGTAATTGTCACATGGTCCAAATTTCAAAAAATGAATAAAGAGATAGCATCTTCATAATAATCTTTAAATGATAGAGCTTATTTAATTTTTGTTTATTTTTAAGATGGATATAGGGAAAGATAGTTTATTTCGAACAAAATTACCGAATTACTCATAAATTGAAATATAGCTTATTTCAATCATTTAGTGGAATAACACATTGCACTTAATAAATAAATTTATTTGATTTATCACAAAAAGTAAAAGATAATGGTACCGCTTAAAATAAAGCTTATCATATTTTGTGTTATGTTAAGATATTATAAATAAAATACCTCTCACCTTAGTCATTTACGAAAGAAATTATAATTGCTTTTGTCATTGAAATTCATTTTTCTCAAACTTGCAATTCATCTTAAATAACGGATAAAGTGAGAGATTTGAAATGAAAATTACGTTTGAAGAATATTAGGTGACCATGTACTCTTTAAACAACATAAACTAAATAATGAAATTAAGTTTACAAATATATTATTCAATCAAATTGCCATTTCATCAAATTCTATTTGAATTCCCTTGTAGCCTTCGGATGTCCGACTTCAGTATATTCTTTGCCATATTATTCACTCAATTGACAACAACACAAGAAACATATAAAAATAATCTATGCCCGATATAAGATAGAATTACGTTGGACGACATACGTCAAGGCAAACCCCGTGCCACCATAATAGTTTATACTAATTAACTTGGATGGTAAATGTAAAACTCGATAATACAAGATGTAATATTTAATCTTTCGGTAGCCTTCCGTTGTGAACATATTTAGCTATCTTTGTCGATTTCAAATTTAACTCCTTGTTGTGATACAATTCTATGGAGGTTCTCAACTTTGGCGGCACGATATATTTAATTCAGTATCGATTTTGTTCATTAAGTCTAGCATCTTAAATAACTGAAAATATGCAAGTCTACATTCACAAGAAATTGCATTCATACTTACCCTTCTTCTTCTTTTTGGAGGTCCATTCACATTGGGAGATCCAATGAGTCTTCAGCTAGTAAATTTGCCAAAAGGGGCTAAGATTATAGGCTGTAAATGGGTATTAAAAAAGAAACTGAATAGTGATGGATCAATAGCCAGATACAAAGCACGTTTAGTAGCTAAAGGCTATAAACAACAGAGTGGAATGGATTATTTTGATGTCTATTCACCTGTGTGTCATCTATCAACTATAAGAATTCTTCTTGCTTTGACATCTATTGAACACTTTGTAGTGCATCAAATGGATGTAAAAACAGCTTTCTTAAATGGGGAGTTAAATGAGGAAATTTACATGGAACAACCGGAATGATATGTTATGAAAGGTCTTGAGGCGAGATAAATGCCTTTACCAAGTGTAAACCGAGTGAGACACCATATGATTATAATAAAAGACTGAGTCCTAATGAAGGAACCAAAGTGTGGATCGTTAAAGTACTAAACCGATTGGTAGTCTCTATCGCATTGGGATGCCCTCAATAGGCTAATGAGATACCTTAAAGGTACTAAAGTACAAGCATTCAGAAACAAGAAATTAAGAAATGCTCAAAGCGAAGACACAACCCTAAGAGAACAAGAGACATATATGCCCACATGAAACTGATTAATTTGAAAAGGGTGAGTTGTCTCATTCCAAACAGGTTCAGAGTTGAACTATTCTTTTGGTTAAATGATCTCATTCCAAACATTTGTTTACCATTATTGGTCATGTTCAAATCTCTGTATTAACATGACGATGGAGGAGAGCTTCATGAGTGGAATCTTGACCAGGATGATCTACTTGATGAATGAAGATATGTTATTTAGAGCACGTGGAGACTTGATTGTTTACCTGCTATTGCTTATTTTGATGGAGTCCATTTATTTGAGACTTATATTTTGCTATCTCTATTTTGTGAACATTATTATGATTATTTTTGCTGTCCCATTCATGATAATGATGATTCACTTATTTGGATTGCAATTTATGCAGTTGGATATGAAGCCAATTTATGCAGTTGGATATGGCGATGCCGCAAAGACCTTCCTTAGCATCGATGTCCCTCTTCATCCTGATGTATCCCTCCTCGCCCCATCCGGTGCCCCATGAATTTTTGACCAACCAGTACTTGGTTCCGTCCTCACTCGTCCCGTACCCGACTGCGGTGACCCCGTGGTCAGATCGGTCCCACATTCCCCGGTGAAAATGCCGCTGGAGTAGAATTGGAAATCCGATTCCCCCGCGTCGATGGCCACGGAAACTGGCTGGTTGGCCACAGCCTTCAGAAGGGCGGACTCGCTGTTGGAAGGCACGTCTTCGTATCCGGTGATTTTTGCAGCACTAGAGGCTGCTTTCCGGGCATTGCAGGTGCCATCGACAGCTTGGTATGGGTAATTGGTCTCGGTGGTCAGGCCGTGGTTGCTGATGATGAACTCGAAAGCGTCGTCCATGAGGCCGCCCCCGCAGCCCTGGTCTTCGCCACTTCCTGTCACAATCCACTAGTTCTTGCTCGGACAAGGAGATCAATTTTCCCATCGTGAGTTGGGTAATCCCTTCCATGGCCGCCACGGCAGAAAAAGCCCAACAACATCCTATATTCAAGGAAGATTCACGTCAGAAAATGAAAGATAAAAAATGAATGATTGAATGTATATTTGAGTCGATGCCTTACCGCATTGGCCTTGGTCCTTAACAGGCGTGACGGCTCCTTTCTTTCTCCAATCCATGCTTGATGGAATCGCGGTCACACTTTTGTATCGGAATGGCTTAGCACTCGCCACCCTTGAGGAGGACGAGCGCTTGTATCCGGTCCTTGAGGCCTTGAACTCCTCACTTGTTAGGTCCGCGAACGCATTGATGGCTAGTTTGTACGGTTTGCTCCCATCCTGGTTGAAGGACTCAATGTACCTGACATTGTTCTTGAAGATCGAGAAGCATCGCTCCTTCTCGGCGGCATCCTCGTACACCCGCCCATAGTGAGTCATCCACTGCTCGTGCTTCTCTCGCATGGTAGCTTCGTGGAGCTCACGCGACCACGCTTGGGATGCACAGAGTCCTAGGATGGTCACCACGACGAGAGCAAGTTTGCCAACAAGCGTGGAAGCCATGGTTCTCGATGCTCCGGGACTAATGATTTTGGTGTCGTAAAGAAGTGGGTGACTTGGCCAAGGGAAAATGCAGGGGTTTATATAGATCGTGAATAACCCTATTCCACAAGAAGAGGCTTAAATTGGATTCTTCTGTGGTGTGAACCTAGAGGGAATAAGAAGCCGATTTGCCTGGTGAATCCGGCACGTCGTCGGAGATGTGGACTACAGAATTAGTGCCGTGAACGCCGCTTCCTTAATGTCGCTTTCCTGACAATAAAGTACATAAACATCTGCATATTAGAAAGCTGCATTGAATCATGTTTCATATTCCATGAAACATGTTTCTTGATAAGCATTTTTTTCATTTGGGTCTTTCGACAAACTTGGCAATGTTTAGAATCTGATTGAGATTGGCTCTTTTTCCCTTCAAACGGGAATGGTTGTGAAAGATAAAATAGAATCAAATGGCTTTGTTGAATCGTCCTTTGGTTTCTTGCAATCATTCTACTTAATTAAACATGTACAAAATTCCAACATATCTTATATCCATACCCCATCATATTGCATCAATGAGGTCTCCATCTACGGCTATATGCTTTAAATGTCTGTATCACACTTTAGGCATCAGCCGTCACTAGAAAATATTCTTTTAATTGAAGGTAAAATAATGATTTATTTCATTTTTTTTTGGTGATGCGAATTAGGTAATGGAAGTACTGAATATGGTAGGTCTTACTGTCTGGTGTAGCAATGCTCGTGTTGCTACCATACTATGTTATGGCCGTGCTGCGAACTTGCGTCTGTTAATTGCGTACTATTAAAGCTGTAGCACATTAAAATTGGGTGATGCAGCTTTTCAAAAATTTGTTACAAGCTGCCGCAACTTTTTCGAAAAGAACATCTTACATAAACTACAGCGCCCAGTTCTACAGCTCTAACTGTTGGCGTGATGAAAATTCCTTTTTAAGAATGGTTGTCCTTATGCCAAAACAAAAAGGAAAAATCTAGGCAAGGACTGAATGCCACTTTACAATTTGCACAATATGCTTATCGATAATCATTGAAATATTATTTAAATCTTTAAACTATATCTAGTTATATTAAAAGGAGGAGTATTCTTAACAAACATTGCCGGAGGATGAAAATTTTATCACGGGCGGCCTCATCGCCACTGTTATTGCTATAACTATCCACTATTTCACTAAGTAACAAATTAACGGTTATAAGAGCCACATGTGGAGAAATTTTCTTTCCACGGGCAATGTTATGAGTACAAGACGCAAAGGTTTTATATGTATAAGCAAAATAATGTAATTTACGGAATCCTATGGATATATTGAGGAATTTGATTAGAATGGTTCTATGATAAAAAGATATTCAAATTCAATTTGGCATTGCATAAGAAATTTATGGAATCACATGACAATTTGTGATGCGGGAGCATTGGACTCTGTTGATTAGCTCTCAAGTTCAACTCATGTTTTGTCGATTGAACCAACCCATATGTTATTCATGCAAGCAAAAGCCGATTTTTGTTGCAATTTGATTATGTGGGTTCAAGGATGAAGTTGCTCATTACGCCACATAGTTATTGATTTAGAAGACTTGTTGTCGATTTTGAGACTCCCAATTGGCTACCTAATGATTGGAGATAGTTCTTGTTGATTCCTATTGTTGTTTGGTGACCTTTTATAGTGATTGTTTGGCTTCAAAGACTGGTATCAAGTTTCAATGCATTTGATATTAGTCAAGTGCATTTAGTTCAAGTTATTAAGTCTCTCAATTCAAAGCTTTTTTATGAGTCTTTATTGTGGTGTTGATTTCAAGAGTCATGATGTGAATTCCCCAAGAGTCTTCTCTTTTGTTTAGCAATATCTCTATAAATGGAGGTGTAATCTCAATTGTAAGACAAACAAGAGTTGAATATAGAGATTCTAAGAGATTTTTCTATGTGCGAGTCAATATATTTTCTAGTTCTTTATCTCTGGAAGGTGGATTCTTCCTTGGTGGTAAGCCAATAAACCCTTTTTCCTTTGTTGATGGATTTTCCTTTAGACCTTGTTTGTGAGCTTCTCCTATCTTGGTTCCTTTATCCTTGGAAAGTGAATTATCCTTTAGTGGTGGACTAAGAAGTCTTTTATCCTTGGCTGGTGGTTAGTCTTTTAGGCTCTAGTGGTCACCTTCTATCTCAAAATCCTTTATCCTTAGCGAATGGCTAATCCTTTAAGCTTTGATGATGAGCTTCGTAAATCTTGATTTTTATCCTTGGTTAGTGGCGTGTCCTTTATGCCTTGACGGTGATTGTAATCTATCATTCATCTATCACATATCATCCCACTATCACTAAATACATGCTCGTCTACCTTGCAATTGTACCAGATTGGTATAAGAGCTCAATATTGAACTCGTTTTGAGTGATTGCTTCTATTACTATTTCCTATCCCATCTCATACTTTTGTTCAAAAAAAAAATGATTAATCTGATTTCGCGTGGCTTGACTTGGAGAAAGCACATAATTAAAGGCATGGCCATGACATGACGGGACTCTAATAGTAAATGGAGTGAGTCCTCAATCTCTTGAAAAATCAGGCGAGGTGGGAGCCACCATGGATACACCCTATTAATCAACCCCACCGTGGCAATCCAACTTTGGTGATGAGTCCAGCAACACTGGAAGTAACTTTAGTGATTTGGATACCAAGTCCATAGGGGAAGAAGAGGATCCAAGGAGAATGATCGTGAAGTAAACATGGAGGCATTAGAATTTGAGGGTTATCTAGATCTAGACAACTTTATCGATTGGCTTATTGAATGGATCTTTGACTTCCACTTATATTAAGAGTAAAAGCGATGCAAAGTTGTTGTTCTCAAGTTGAAGAAATATGCTTTGCTTTAGTGGGAAAACTTGAAGAATGAGAGATTCATGATGGCAAAAGCTAAATCAAATCTTGGGCAAAGCTCAAGAAACTTATGAAAAGAGGTTCTTGCCCGACAACTACAAGCAAGATCTCTTCCTCAAAAGTGAATTCCCTCCAATAACATGAAATGGGCATTAAAGAATATATTATAGAGTTTGAACAACTCTTAAATGAGGCAAGATTTTCCAAAATTGCTAGAGTAGACTGTTGCTTGTTTCCTTGGTGGCTTGAATAGAGAGATTACTGACTTGGTTGAACTTCTATTGTGATGGTTTTTGGAAGATGTTTGCAAACTAGTCATGAAGGAGGAGAAACAATTGAAGCATGGTAAGAGATTTTTGACCAAATCATTAACAAGAAAACATCCTTCTTTAAGATTGATTTTTCTAAATAAGTTGAAAATACATTGACAAAGGACAAAGACAAGGAGAAAGCCATGGAGTTTTTCCAAAGAACTCCCCAAAATGGTTGACGGTAATTTTCAAAGTGTTGTAGGTGCCATGGTTCTAGATGCTTTCAAGATGATTGTCCTAATTAAAGAGTTATGACTCTTCAAGAAATCAAGAAGATTGACATTGGGCTCCAAGAAGCTATGCAAGATGGCAACCATATTTATATAGAATTTAAGGAGGAAGATGAGATGGTAGAGTAGCCAGATGAAGGAGAATTGCTATTTATTAGGAGAGCTTTGCACTACACAATTACTTTTGAGGCATCATGTATGGGAAGGTGTGTAATTTGATTATTGACAGTGGAAGTTGCACAAACATAGCATCAACAACTCTATTTGACAATTTGAATCTTCCCACTTCCAAACACTCCCAATTGTATAAGTTGCAATGGCTAAACAAAGGGAACGATTTTCACATAACTAAACAAGCCTTGATTTCATTTTTAATTGGGAGAAACTACTAAGATTAGGTTCTATGTGATATCATTCCATAGATTCTTATCACTTATTATTGGGAAGGCCTTGAAAATTCAATATAAAAGCCATCCATTATGGATAGAAAAACATTTACTCATTCCAAAAAGAGTAGAAACCGATTACCCTTGCAACTTTAAGCGCATCCATGATCAAAAAAATCAACTTGGGGAGGGAAACCCTAGCAAAGAGAATCCTTTTTTGAACTAAACATCGGTGGAGAGAACCATTAGCAAACCAATTTTTTTTTTTTTTTTTTTTTTGATTTGCTTATGGTTGAAAATCGATAAAGTGAAATAGAGAAATCCATAAAACCAAAAGTGCAACCTTGGCCGATGACTTTAAAGATGTTTTTCCAGCCAAATTACCACATGAATTACCTCTCATAATAGCCATCAAACATCAAAATTTATTTGATTTATGATAATTATTAACGGAACAAAGCTGCTTATTGGTGCAATCCAAAAGGAACAATGGAGTTGCAACAAGTCGATAAGTATTTTGTTGTTGTTGGTCTTATTTTACTCTTACTCTAACTTTCACTCTTAAACTTTTGTGTTACCTCCTTAAAGGGCGTAGTAGTCAAAACCCATACCTAAAACTAAATTGTCCCCCTTCTTAAGAGGAGTCAATAAGTTGATTACATGAGGGTATGTTAAGGAGTGCATGAGTCATTGAATGGTTCCAAACTTGCTTATGCCGAAAATGGATGCTTCATATAGGATGTGTGTAGATAGTTGAGCCATAGACAACATCACAATCAAGTTTAAGTAACCCATACTTGGACTTGATGATATGCTCGATGAATTGCATGGATTGATGGTGCATTCAAAGATCGACAAAGAGGAGTGGCTACCATTGGATCCACATGAAAGAAGGTGACAAATGGAAGATAGCTTTTAAGACAAAATGATGTCTTTATGAGTGGCTAGTTATGCCATTCGGTTTATCGAATGCTCCCACCACCTTCATGAGACTCATGAATGAAGTTCTTTATTCTTTTATTGGTCAATTTTAGTTGTTTATTTTGATGATGTTCTTGTTTAAAGCAAGAACAATGAGGCGTTCATTTAAAATAGGTCTTTGAAGCCTTAAGAAAGCAAAAACTATATGCGAAGATGGAGAAATGCCAATTCTTTTTGAGAAGCATCGTATTCTTGGGATACAACGTGTCATAGGGTGGAATCTCTATCAATCAATCAAGGTAGAGGCAATAAAGACTTGACCTAAGCCAAAATCGATTTTCAGTGTGAGGAGTTTTCGTGGACTTGCACCATTCTATTAGTAGTTTGTGAAAAATTTAAGCACTGTCATGGCTCCTATTACGAAATTTTTAAAGAAGGGAACCTTCAAATGGACTAAGGTTGCCTACAATGTCTTCGAAATCGTAAAATAAAATACTTGTGAGTCTTCTATCTTTTCCCTTATTGATTTTGACCAAGTGTTTGAGGTCAATGCAATGCATGTAGAGTTGGCATTGGGGCTATTCTCACCAAGCTCAATAGACTTCTAGCATATTTTAATGAAAAACTCACTAAATCAAGGAAGAATTATTCTACCTATGATAATGATTTTAAGTGATTATGAGGGCTCTTGATCACTGAAGTCATTATTTGAGGCCCAAATAGTTTGTTCTTGAGGCTTTGAAGTATATTAGCGGCTAGGTCATACCCAACTCGAGAGATGCCAAATAGGTAAAATTCCTTCTATCTTTTTCTTTTGTCTCAAAGTATAAACTTAGCAAAATTGCTGTGGTAGCAGCCTTATGATTGCTCTTTTGGATACTAAAAGTTTTTGTTTCCAATCGATGTAAGAACTCTATATTAATCATCCTGATTTCTCACCCATCATCAACAATTGTAAACATGGCATTCAAAGCACTTATTCAATCCAGGATGGGTTTCTCTTTAATAAATCAATTATGTATGCCAAAGAGTTCCATCAAAGAGCTATTGATTCAAGAAGCACAAGGAAAAATAAAATAAAAATTAGTTAGACACTTTGAAATCATAAAATTCTTGAAGTCCTTCAAGAGCACTTTTACTGGCTGAAGATGTATGGAAATGTATGCCCTCATTTCTTGATGAGCGACATGTCAACAAGCAAAGTTTCATTTCCATGATGGCTCATTACTCCCCTTTCGTGTGCCAACATAGTCTTGGAAAAATGTAAGTATAGATTTTATTATGGCACTCTCAAGAACTCAAATGGGTAAAGATGCCATCATGGTGGTTGTTGATTGATTTTTTTTTTTTTAAAAAGTGTATATTTCATTCCTTGTCATAAGATGGGCAGCTTCGATCCAAGATCAGAAAAGTGAATTAGGTTTACAAACATAAAGCAAGTTATAAGAGTAAGGCTCAATTTCAATCCGGTGATCTTGTGTGATTACACTCAAGAAAGGAGAGACTTGAAGCTCACCAAAAGAATAAGCTTATGCCTACAGCTTAGGATCCTCTTAGAGTTCTTGAGAGAATCAATGACAATATGTACAAGGTTGATAGCACTAGAGAATATGATGTCTTGGTAACTTTGAATGGAGAAGACATTTCTCTTTATATTGTAGATGAAGAACCATCATACTTGAGAGAAAAACTCAAACAACTCGTGTATCTTTTCTCCTTACATTAAATATGAAAAACTATTAGATTTGAAGGCAAATCTCAAATGACATGGGGAGCTTGATGTAAGAGCATCAGACTCTATCAATCAGCTCTCAAGTTCATATCATACTTCATCAATTGAACCTACCCATTCACCATTCATGCAATTAGCCAATTTTGGTGGCAATTTGATATGTGGATTCAAGAAAGAAGTTATTGATTATGAGACATGGTTTTTGATTTACATGACTTGTTGTCGATTTTGAGACTCCCAATCGACTACCTAATGACCGGAGGCCGTTTAGGTTGATTCCTATCACTACTTGATGACCTTTTATGGTGACGATTCAACTTTCCAAGACTAATGTACGGAATTATAGATTCATATCAAGTTTTAATGCATATGATGCTAGTCATATACATTTAGTCCTAGTTACTGTGTCTTTTAATTCACATTTTTTTAATGAGTTTTTATTGTGATGCTATTTTCAAGACTCATAATTGGGTGAATTCCTCAAGAGTTTGCTTGGTTTCTAGGAATTCTAAGAGTCTTCTCTTTTTCTTTGGCAACGTCTCAATAAATATGTAATCTTAATTGTAAGATTGATAAGAGTTGAATATTGAGAATAAATTAGATTTTCCTCCGTATGAACAAATATCTTTTGTTGTTCTTTATCCCTAGAAAGTAGATTCTTTCTTGGTGGGAAGCCTAGAATCCCTTTACCCTTAGCTAGTGGATTTTCTTACAGGCCTTGATGGTGAGCTTTTCCTAATTCAGTTCCTTTATCCTTAGAAAGTTGACTATTCCTTCATTTATTATTTTCCATTATTATATTGATTGTGGCATTTCCTAGCAATATCTGCTATAGTTCTCTTCCTTCTACTTTGCAGGCACTTATAAGAGTTTTTTTTTTTTTTGATGTGGCCTAAATTAGTTGAGATTTTAATTTATCGTTATATGGAGTTTATCTAATAAGGTAAGATATAAAATTTTTTAATAAGTCTAATATGGGGCTGGCTAGTATGAGCCGAGTAAAACCCAACTTGTGATGAGAGGACCCATTGCTAAAAGCTCTATAAATGGTGCTTACATCTCTCCTTAACCGTAAGGACACACAACCTCACATAAGGAGAGAGTGGGGGGTTGACTCATTGAAGCCAATGTTAAGGAGAGCAATAGAGAAGAATGCTTGAAACTAAAGGGGACCATCACTATCCTGCATTGAGAACGATAGATTCCAAAATAGGTACGCAAATCACTTCTTCTCCGTTACTCTGTTCTAGAGTCTTGGTTAGATGATCTTGGTGCTAATTTCGAGTTTAACATGTGATATCAAAGTTGCGATAGATTAGAGCTAGAATGTACTTTTTTTGCTTGTTTTTAGAATTTTTATCTTATGAAAATTGATTTTGATTACATAAATGGAAAGAGCTCGTTGAGACCAGTATTTTGAGTAGTGGCACACATCCATGAGGAAATTTTTTTTGTTGCAATTTTTTAGTTAATCGACAACAACGCAAATAACATAAAATCCATGAACACATATGCTCAATATAGATAGAATTATGTTTGACGACATATGCCCGTGCAAAACCTGTATACACTAATTAACTTAGATGGTAAATGTGAAAACCCCACAAGATGTAACATGTTATCATCGATAGCCTTCAAACCATCACTACAGACAGATTTAAGTACCTTTTTTGGATTTCAAATGGAACTCCTCGTTATAATACATTTCTATTGAGGTCATCAGCTTCAATCGCCTGATATATTTAATTCAATATCGATGGGGTTCATTGAGTTTAGCGTCTTAAATAACTGAAATCATTCACTTGCATTCATACTTAGGGTTCATATACAACAAGAGAACAATGTTGTCTTCATGCACATGCAAGTCTACGTAGAACAAGCATTCACAAGGAAAAAAGAGGAGTTCTCAACCCTAGACAAATATGCGCGTGCGCGCACAGAGACAAGTTTACCATGGCCCAATCTCTGTATTAACATGGAAATGCTGTATTGTCCCAAGCAATTATGCAGTTGGATATGAAGCCTCCATGGCAATGCCACAAAGACCTTCCTTAGCATCGATGTCCCTCTTCATCCTAATGTATCCCTCCTCGCCCCATCCGGTGCCCCACGAATTTTTGACCAGCCAGTACTTGGTTCCGTCCTCACTCGTCCCGTACCCGACTGCGGTGACCCCATGGTCCAGATCGGTCCCACATTCCCCAGTGAAAATGCCGCTGGAGTAGAATTGGAAATCCGATTCGCCCGCGTCGATGGCCACGGAAACTGGCTGGTTGGCCACGGCCTTCAGAAGGGCGGACTCGCTGTTGGAAGGCACATCTTCAAATCCGGTGATTTTTGCGGCACTAGAGGCTGCTTTGCGGGCATTGCAGGTGCCGTCGACAGCTTGGTATGGGTAATTGGTCTCGGTGGTCAGGCCATGGTTGCTGATGATGAACTTGAAAGCATCGTCCATGAGGCCGCCCCCGCAGCCCTGGTCTTCGCCACTTCTGTCACAATCCACTAGTTCTTGCTCGGATAAAGAGATGAGTTTTCCCATGGTAAGTTGGGTAATCCCTTCCATGGCCGCCACAGCAGAGAAAGCCCAACAGCATCCTATCCAGGGAAGATTCACGTAAGAAAAAGAAGGATGAAAATTGGATGATTGATTATAGTTAAATCAAAAAGATCCTGAACATATATTTGATTCGATGCCTTACCGCATTGGCCTTGGTCCTTAACAGGCGTGACGGCTCCTTTCTTTCTCCAATCCATGCTTGATGGAATCGCGGTCACACTTTCGTATCGGAACGGCTTAGCGCTCGCCACCCTTGGGGAGGACGAGCGCTTGTATCCGGTCCTTGAGGCCTTGAACTCCTCGCTTGTTAGGTCAGCGAACGCATTGATGGCTAGCTTGTACGGTTTGTTCCCATCCTGATTGAACGACTCGATGTACTCGACATTGTTCTTGAAGATTGAGAAGCGCTGCTCCTTCTCAGCGGCATCCTCATACACCAGCCCATGGTGAGCCATCCACTGCTCGTGCCTCTCTCGCATGGTAGCTTCGTGGAGCTCGCGTGACCATGCTTGGGAAACCCAGAGTCCTAGGATGGTCACCATGACAAGAACAAGTTTGCCAACAAGCGTGGCAGCCATGGTTCTCTCTCGCTCTAGATGCTCTAGGACTTATGTTTTTGGAGTCGTAAAGAAGTGTGAGTTAGCCAAGGGAAAATGCAAGGGGGTTTATATAGATTGCGAAGGATCCTCTTCCTCAAGAAGAGGCTGAAATTGGATTCCACCGTGGTGTGAATCTGAAGAGAATAAGAACACGATTTGCCTGGTGAATCCGGCACGTCGTTTGAGATGTGGACAACCGAATTAGTGCCGTGGACGCCGTTTCCTTGGTGTTGCTTTCCTAACAATACAAATACATAAACACCTGCATTTCAATAAGCTGCATTTAATCATGTTTCATGTTTCTTAATAAGCATTCTTTTCGTTGTCTTTCAACAAACTTAGCAATGTTCAGAATCTAATTATTGAGTGACTTTTTTTTTTTTTGGGGGGGGTGTCTTTTCTCCTGCTATAACAGAAATGGCTTTGATAGATAAATACAATTACATGGCCTTGTTGAATTGTCATTTGGTTCTTTGCAATCATTCTCATATCTTATTTCCATATTCCCATCACTTTGCATCAATGAGGTCTCCATCTACGGCAATATGCTTCAATTGTTTATATCACACTGAGGTATCAACCGTTACTACAAAAAAAAAATCTTCAAATTTAAGATAAAATAATGATTCATTTCATCTTGATTTTGGTTTGGATGTGAACTAGGTTAACATTAGTATTGTATTCGGTAGGCATTATAATCAGTTTGGTGTACTGGTGCTTGTGTTGCTGCTATACGACATTATATTGTGCTGTGAAACTGTGTATGGTGATTGCATATTGTAAAGTTGCAACACCTCGAAAATGTGTGATGCAGCCTTTTAAAAGCTGCTACAAATCATCGCAGGACCTCAAAACCGAGTGATGTGGGTTTTAAAAGTTTGAGCTAGTCGAAGATGGTTCACCTAGACTTGCATCATATCCTATTCTAATAGTTGGAAGAGTTGCTTCTCTCTTGTATCTTTCCAACACTCAGATGGGCCGGGTGCTTGTGGGCCCCCTCTGCAGCAAGAGCTTGTTTGACCCCCACTCCCCTTTCCCGAGAGGGGGCCGCGCTGAGTGCCACTTACAATTGAATCAGGAACCGCCGCTAGAAAGGGAACTGAATCCGATCCTGCTTGACTTTCTTTGCCTAGAGTAACCGCTGCAGCTTTGAGAAGTTTGGCTAACTCCTTGTAAAAGCTACAACATCCAATTTTACAGCTCTAATCGTTGCGACCAAACATTTTAATTTAGAATGTTTGTCATGATTCTAAAACACATGGTATAAAAATCTATGAAAGAAATGAATGCCACTTTACAATTTGCATAGTATGCTTATCCGTAAACATTGAGATACTTCTAACGTATTTAGACCATGTCCAGTTATATAGAAGGATGAATTATTGTTAAATTCATTGCCGGTGTATAAAAATTTCTTCGCAGGTGGCCTTCATAAACGGAGATCAAAGCCACAAGTGGAAAATATATATTTTTTTTTTTCCACTACCAGTGTAATGAATGCAAGACTGAAAGTTTCTATGTAAAAAGCAAAATAGCTTAATTTCCATTTCTTTTAGGAATTTGATCTGAATGGTTCTGCGATAAAAAAAAAAACAGAGATTCAAATGCAACTTGGTAGTACTTGAGCAATTCACAGAATCACTTTACAGTTATATACAGCTAATGGGCTTTCATGAAATTTTGGAGCAAAACTAGAGGTTCAAATTCTCGTGCAGGTTTATTTTATAGAGATCATTCCTTAGCTAACTGATTTTTCATTCATATTCTATATCACTAGCTGAGAAAATTATATCAAAAACATAAGTTTGAAGATCTGCAATGTAAATAGACTTGCAAAGGGTTGGTCCAAGGACTTAAATGCTAGAAAAGAGGAACAAGAGAACATTTTTAACCGACCAAGAGGATGACAGCTGAGAAAGCTAAATGGCATTTCTTTCTTCTGTTCCTGTACAATTGACCAAATAAATAATCTAGCATAGTTCCTGTAAAAGAATCCTCTATATCTCCACACAATCGTCATCCTCATCGTCCCTATCCCAGTCCACATCGAAAGAGCTTGCGGATTTCATAAGATCTGTTAAGCCAGTGAGATCCTCCAGATAAGTTGGATGATTAATCGCCTGAAGTATGAACTCCATTCCCCTATCCTGATATTCAGAAACCACCTGTGCAAATGTTTGGTACTATGAGAAACTAGATGGAAACGATTAAAAGAGAACCTGATCACAGATGAAACAGAGAAATAATAAATGATGCAATCACTTCATGAAGTCACTCGGACGTCACAAAGAGATTGATCTGATCCGTTGGCAAGTTTCCAGCTGCACAGTTTCAATTAATCACTTTCCACTTCTGGTTCCTGACTTCTAGGTGAAAGGTATTTACAGTGTTCAGTGACTATCAACGACACATGCATATTCCAGTTACTAAATTCCAGATTCTTAGAAGGGCTACTCAGGGTCAATTGAAGGTTCTAGCCCTAGATGCGGTCACAGAGCCCATGCTTGCCCCTTCATTTCAAGTCACTTCTTGGTTATACATGCTTGCTCACCACATCAATTTATTCATTCATATTCAACTTTCCCATGTGAGAATGGTAACCACCAAAGATTGGGGCTTGCAATTCTTACAGTTTCAGAACATGCGGTACAACTTCTCGAGCTGTGACCCACGAGAGTGATCTGAGAAAACTGCGGAAGGGAACCTCGAATCTGATGTGGCAAAATTCCAAGTGGTTGTTCATAGTTTGCACTTCTAATTGCATTGGCATGCTCACCTTCGGCATGGATCCTGCTCAAAGAGAGTGGAATGAAGGGTTAAAAAAGAAAAAGAAAAAGAAAAGGTAGATTCTCCAACTATAAAGTTTCCACTGATTTACCCATGAGGATGATGCAGAATCCCAACCAACAGTTCAACCGCAAGAGCTGAGGCAATAGGTGCCAAGCCTGGACGTGTGACAGTGCACTGCTGGTCAAGAGTGCGATTCGCAGTTGACTACATCAAGATAAAGGTATTAAAAGCCGAGCATCAAACAGGAAACGGCGCCAAAGTATCAAATGCATTATATTCTAGAATATTACGTCAATTGGTGCAACAACGTCATTGCAGAAGTAACAGCCCAGCCTCTGCAGACCATTATTATTGCAAAGCAAAGCAGTGTCCATACTATCGGGTGGACCACTCAGAGTTTGAGTTTTCAAGTTATTTGAAGAGCTAAAAGGACCCGCTCCATGCCTCATAACCAAGAAGCTATCAAATCCCAAAGCAGCAGTTATGGTGATCTGTAGGAACCAGAAACAAATGAATCAGGGGCATCAGCATGAGCTAAAATATTTAACTGAAATTGAAGAAAACAGAATTCAATCTGAAGAAACAGGAGTATGTCCACCACCATGAATAAGTATGATATGGTGACTATGAGAATTTTGGTGGGACCACAACCGACAATACCAAAAGCTTAAGTTCTTAGATGAAAACATGATTTATTATTTAAATATTTTAACATTGCCCCTCATGCTTAATCTAGTTTTTTTTCCTAGTACTAAGCATGGAAATTTAATTAGGGAAACAAATGGGGCCTAGAAAGATTCAAACTCAAGACCTCCAATCCTGCTACAATGTGAGAATTTTAGTGCGATCACAACCGACTATTCTAAAAGCTTAACCTATTAGATGAAGGCTTGATTTATTATTTAAATATTCTAACAATGATAATAACACAAACAGAAATCCAGTCTGTGCAGAACATGAACCAAAAAAATGGAACAAAGAAAAAGGAGAGAGAACCTTGCTAGAAGCAGCTGAAAAAAGTGTGGGTAGCCACCGACTTTCCCTTGTGTCGGTCAACAGGAAAACTACATCATGAGAACTAATCAAGTCATGTAGGTGTCTGCAATCATTCAGGACACTTTCTTCTTCCTGGCTAGAAACAGGATGCCCAGGCATAGGTATAGCCATTACAACACCTTCTGCATCCTGAGAGGATTCAGAGCAAATGAGGTTCGACCTTTACTAACCAGTTTATGAAAAAGCAAACCATTAAGGAGGCATCCTCACAGAGAGTTTCATGTGAACGGACATAAATATTACATACCACAGCTGGGAATATCTGCTTGAGATTTTTGACAGCTGAAATGGCTTTAAACTCACCACCATTCAAGCAGTCATTCAGGGTATATAATGACTGCCTCAGTGGATTTGACATTGCCACTTTCCCACTATCAACTAGGGTAATTTTCCTGACACCCCAAGCCTACAAGTGATCACTGTCAGTCAAGACAAGTATGAAGAGTGGCAATGGCAAATGAACTAATTTCTCCAGAACTCACCATAAGCATGCGTGCAACCTGGCATCCAAGGGTACCAGCCCCCAAAAGAAGACACTTAGTAGTGGACAAGACATTTAAGTTCAGTGAGGGCAAAGCACGCCATCTCATCAATTTCAAGTTCAAATCTGCAGCAGATATGGCTAACCTGTAATATTAATTTTCACAAAACTGAGTACACAGATGTTGGCACAAACTAAAACAGGAGATGATGGGGAGAAAATACCTCGTTGGATCCATTGCTTTGGCAAGGTTGACACATTTTGATCCTTTTTTACCCATGTTATATTCCCACCCAACAGCATTGGGCATTGAGTTATGATCCTTCCAAACTAACAAAAACAGGACACCACATATTACAGAGATGATAAAGAGAAAAACCCTTAATCCTGTATAAAACTTTCGCTAAGCTTCTGCACATCTACCTTCTGGAACTGATATTAGGGCTTCACCAACAAGGGACAATCCCATATCTGCAAAACCACGATTCTCCCGATAACAGAGAAAGTGAATCCTTCTGATATTCCATTTGGTGAAGATAAGCGCAAGGTAGTTGCGAAGAGGCCAACCGGGATTATGTGGCAGATGGCATGGGTCATAAAAACCAAATAACAACTGCGTATAGAACATGGAAAAATCTTAACATAGGCATCCACTTATCAAATCAATCCCTTCTTCGGAACTTCAACTGAACTGACCTTGTGACCATTGCCGTTGCAGGCGTCCCAGTCCTTCAGATGTCTAATCGTCACAGACAAATCCGAAGCAATACTTACCAAGAAGAATGGCACATCTGCAGTAGACTATATGATTTAGTTTACCCTAAGGATAATAAGGAACGCTCAAGTAGCAATCGAAAGGAACATAACGAATAGAGTAGACACACCAGCAGTTAAATTTGAATTTCTCCATTCCCTACAAGCAGCTGACAAGGATTCTGCCTACATGATGGAAGAAGAATTTTCATATCAAGGAAAAGTCTCTGAAAAAAAGAATCTTTTGTCTAGCAAAAAGAATTCACCTCCTCTGGGCTAAGCCACTGTGAAGCTGGCTTGATACCAACCAAAGTTGCTGCAGGTTCAAGGACAAGAGCAGGAAAAGCGAACCAATAATAAAAGTTCCACTTTTTGAGGTCTGCAAACGAGATGATAAGAAACCTTGAAAGCACCGTACTATCCTCCAAAGCTTTTCCTGAATGAATGTCGTCCCAAATCTATTAAAAAACCAAAAAAGGCTAGTAAAAAGGACATTAAATAAAATCATTTCCTGCTATTAATGCAACAGAGGAAGCAAAGTCATTCTGCATTCTGCAAATAGTACTTTCTTAACACAAGAGAATCAATCTCAAGTTTTAGCATGCTACAGATGTCCATACAGGCTATATGCATAAAACGCAAGTGGATCAGATCAGTAAATTGGACTACTACTTTTTTCTACTTTAAATGTCACAAAAGTGCATAGGACACCTGACCAAGTGGAAACTAGCCAATACTACTAAATGGAGCTTCAGGGCCATATGATGAGATACCTTTTTGGCTTCAGCCTTTAACAAGCTCTGTTTGTCTAGAGCATGGTAGCCCTCAAGAGTGTTTGTGTTGTAAATTGTGCCTGGCACAGAACACTTGTTCCTGTTCCCAAGACTAACTGATGACGTGCCTGCTTGCTCACTTGCTTCCGTTGGCAAAGACTCAGAGAGGAGAGAAAGATGATTAGATACTTGAGCATGTGAACAGGGTGCATAGAAACCTGCAATGTTAAGTTGACACTTCAAATATCAAATAGATTGTGGATGAACCTTCTATGCTATTCCAAGTAATCCAAAGGATATACAAAAAACAGGGAACAAAATGTCATTGAAGAACTAAAATTGAGGAAAGCAAACACAAAATAAAGACAGAGCTCAGAACTGAGTGGAGCTCAATATATAAAAGAAGAAGGGCCCATCATGGAAGGATACTAATTTAACAAATTACTTCACGAGAGTGTAAAGATGAAAATTTGAATAAAGTCATCACCAAGTAAGCCTGCCAAGGCATTTCTTGTTGAAGAAATAAATATGACATGATTTTCTCGCCTGGTTCATAGCAGATATTCCAGCTTGCATACAATCAAAAGAATTTATTCCCTTCATTCACTTGCCCTGAAATATCATAATCAACATCCAAGAAACAAAATAGGGAAGAGAAAATGCAATACCAGAAATGGGAATGGGAGAATCATCAATGCCAAATTTGTTGAGCTTGAGAGAAGACAACCGGTGCCAGAAACCCTCATCCACGACACTCTGGAACGGTGCAAACTGGAGTATGGCCTTCTTCTCTGAAGCATTGGCCATTTTGTGCTTCCTCTCTTTATCTAAATCTTGACAGCACAACTGTAGATTGTACAGATACAAATCTTTTCCTCCAATCGAGTCAAATTCAATTCGATTTTGCTTGATTCAAGGGGGAACGGTGATTTGCTCATAAAGGCATCTCCACAATGCAATCCAAGACACAACCAATTTCAATCTATGGTGACACCTGATCATGGAGAAACCATGTCAGAACAAAGAATCATCGAACTGCCCAAGGCACTAAATATGATTATTTAACACGGAATAATTCAGTTTTCAAGGTATTGATTACACAGAATACAATGGGAACGGTGGATTAGGAAAAATAAAGTTTCCTCAATTGGCTATTGAACAAGTGCCTGGGGGCATGCCCTAACAAACATCTAAATCAAACGATAGCTCCTTTTAAACTTTCAATTCAACACACAATACTCAACTCAACGAAAAAGGTAGCATTCACGCCCCATTAGCACTCTCTTCCGAGACGCATCTCGACCAAGTTCCGCAGATTAGATCCCAGTCAAACTGAACTACCAACTACATTCAAAACTCCAAACTCTCTTTGCAAGCCGACCCAGAACATGTCGGAGATAAACAACCACGAAAGCAAGCTAAAAACCGTCTCTACATGATCAAAGACGCAGCATGTGGGGAACATACAATCTGCAGCACCAACAAAAACAAAAGCCCAGCATGTGGGGAACATGAAAGAACCGATTTTGACGACGAACAGCACTAATTGAGTGGATGAAGCTTCTCAGATTTGAATCAGCAAAACCCATGTGGGAGACGGAACAAGAAGCGTAAGAAATAGCGTCGACAAACGAGAACCACGAGAATCAACAACCTCTGCCGGGCCAAATTTCCGACGACCCGCTCGGCTGGCCTCGGAGGTGGCTAGTCCCGTTCGCCGGCGGGCGGTGCCGGCGGCGATCTCCGCGGGTCTGAGGTGGTGTCGCGTGCTGGGTGTCAGCGTTCCGGTTCTTGCGTGGGGCCGAGACAAGGCTTGGGAGTTGGACAAACCTGAAAGACACGGACACCTACTTGTATAAAGGAACACGAAGGAGGAGGAGACTTTCAAGACATGTTTGAGTACTTTGTTTCCAAAAGCATACATAATTTAAATTAAAATGTGAATTAGGAAAAAATAAATGGAATATAAAAGTAGGAAATCTCTTTTTATTTTTTATTTTTTTGAATATTTCCTACGAGTAAATAAACATAATTGAAAAGAACGTATTATGCAAGAGAGAATTACCAAAAAAATCCTAAACTTATTACAAATTTATAATTGTGACAATCGATTCTCAACTTTTTTTATCAACGTAGTTTTAATCTTTTTATATTTTTATTAGTTCAATCCATTTTTTAAAAAAAGTCATTGTTAACTCTCACCAATTAATATTAATTGAATGGATTGATTTAACATAAATGCAAAAAGGTTATGAATGAATTTGGAAAAAATTATAAAATTGAAATTTTGAGATTAAATTGTCAAAATTATAATAAATTTATGACTTTTTATTTATCTATAATTTTCTTCTTAATGCAAAGTACAACTATTTTTCTTCTTCTTTTGATTATTTTCTTCGATATAATTATTAGGATTACTTATAATGTCCAAAATCTTTACTCACTTCCCATTGAATGATTGGCATATATAGTTGAAGATAATAATGTAAGCGAATTCTTTCTTATTTCAATCATCCAACGATAAATGCGGTGGTGATTTTTCTTTTTTGTTCTAATGTAAGCGAATTCTTTCATATCTTCGGAAGAAGAAACATATTCTGCATGTTGATTTTTGTCTCTTCTTTCTTACTATTACTCTATTAGAATGAATCTCATGTAATTACAAATTGATACTTGCTCAATCATTCTCTTGCATACGTGAGTTGTAAGAGTTTAATGTGACAAGACCCAAAAATAATCATGCGTGTGCGTAATGACGAGTATGTAAGTTAGAAAAAAATAATACATCTAATTTGACATTAAAGTAAAATGAATTTGAAATAATATTCAACATAGTCAAGTTACTATGTAATCCACTTAATGCCACGAATTAGTTTATTTAAAATAAAGCTTATTAAGCAAAAGGATATAACACAAATACTTAAAAGAATGAGGAGGTTACTAACCCAAATATATCATTTGAGTCGGAGATATTTTATTATATGTTCGAATAGATAGTTTTCATATGGGCGATTTGAACTCATTATCTTTTTATGTCTTAGTATGTGAATAGATAGCTTGTATGACCTATATTTTGATAAAAAAAAAATTGGTGTTAATATATGAATACATGAAATATGGGACATTCAATCAATGACATCACGACGAGCTCTAGATATTAAATTAGTAATTTTTTTCTTCTTTGTCACGCCCAGCTTTCAAACATATGGAAAGAAAAATAAAAGTGACAGATCGGATACTTGGACAGATGCACACATTGAATATGGGTTAAGCCTTCATAAGAAGCACTCATGTGTAAGTTTATGAGTTATTGACCAATTAGGGAATGTCGCGTTTTTAAGTCACCTAACATGACACCCTTCATCTTACGTGGAACTTTTTGATATTATATAAATTAAAAAATATCCTAGATTTTGACTTTGATTAAATTTGATTAATAGATAATTTGTGCCATCAATACATAGAAGTCAACGATTAAGAATACTTATTATAGTAATATGCATAATTTTTTTTTTTTTTTTTTTTTGGTGAGAGAGAAGGATTCCTAGACTTTAGAACTCCTCATAGAGGAGCTTGATGGGCCCTAGTGAGCATACCTAGGGAAATCCCATAAACCTGCAAACTCCTTGATTTGGAGGAGGGGAATTCCAAACTCCTCACCTTCCTATTTTCATATGAAAATTGTGATTATTGAGGTAAGCCTCCAATGGTTTAATATGTAGAATTTTACTACATACTTACTGAATTTTATGGAATTATCGAAGAACCGTCACAATGGCATAATTGGAAAGGAAAACCTTAGAATTAACATGAAAAATATGATGTTCCCGACATACACAACAGAAGCTAACAACAGTAACTGCAAAACTCTATGCTGACTGATCCTCCTCGGTCATGTTGACTATGCACCAACACTGAGTATTCACAAGTATAATTGATTGTCCCTTTCGGTTAGCTTATATTATGCCAAGTATCTCATCAAGGTTGGATTATCCTTGTCCCTCTCTAGGTATTCTCGGAAGATCAAACCTTCGATCTGCTTCTTGATCGCTCTCACTTCCGGCTGCAAAACCGAATTTGAGAAGTTAAGAGGATGAGGGGATTTTAAAACAGTGACATGAAGTTAACATGAGAAAGTACTATTTAAACCGCCGACTCTTCTCATGAAACCTCATGTAAGAGAGGCATTCATCGTTCATGCCCATTGAATAAGTTTACCAATCTTACAATAAAAGGAGACAAGAAATGCATATACAGAAAAGAGAAAATGTAAAATAATAGAGATACTTCAATAGCAATTTCCCCTGCTCAAACTTAAAGAAAATGCTAGAAAAAAATGATCTCAAAGATTTGCAAATTGTTTTACTGAATTAGCTCATAAACCAGACATTCCTACTGAGAAGAAACCAAAAACAAAGAGGAGAACCAGTTGCACCTTGAACAGGCGAGACAGCTGCTCAATACACTCTGCAACTAACTGCTGATGACTCAAAACCTTGCGCATCTTCATTATCCGCACAATTGAAGCATCAATAGCAAATCGCCTATCTCGGTCCACATCTTCAATTGTCTTCCTCCTATCTTCTGCAGGTGGAAGAGAAATCTACAGCATAGGAAAGATTTAGCCATAAAATGAAGAGAGAAGGAAATACAAAACGGCACGCTTGATGAATTTAGGTCAATTCCACAATTTGAATACAGACCTTGATTCGCCTCATTCTATCAGTAAACATTGCATTGAACTCAAACTCATCAGTGGCCAAGATTGTTTTGGTACTAGGGTACTTCTTTAAAATCTTGTACTTTGCACAAGAGAGGGAATGCAGCACTCTCATTAAGTCATTCTCTGCCATGTTTGACTGTGCCTTGATATCTTCATACCCAAATCGATCCGATCCATTAAATAGCAGCAGAATGGCAGCCTGGACAATTGCACACAATAACCAAACATTGGTTCTGAGAGACATTCCATCCAAAACATGCTAGCTTTCCATGACACAGAACTTTAGTTGTACCTGATATGTTGACATGATCAGTTCAATAGGTTTTGGCTCAAAATTGCCATTAAGAGTGCAATTTCCCAATGAGTAAATCCATGTAAGTTTCTGGTTTTTCCTCCTCATTTGAAAGAAATCCGTGAAAACTTCCATACTCTTTACCTGAAAGCAAAATAAATAGAAAAGTTCAAAGTCCTGGGAAATGTGTCTGATGTGATAATAAATCCAGCAGGGTCTACGTTCCAATTATTACCATCTCAGAGGGAAGGTTGAGATCAGTGGTTTTGGTACTCGGCCAGAATCCACTTGTGAGGACTGTTACCGTCAGATCTATACCAGGGTCTGCAATTTTGTTACTGGAAACATACTGCTCGAACTCGGTCTTAATATCCCTAGTCAATTCCAAATCCTTGACCTGCCAAAATCATAAGAAGCTCAGTCGGGGGAAAGATCATTACTGAGTCAAAATTTAGCCACGAAATACACTGACCATGGTCTCCATCTTTGAAGTGAAGTATCCCCCATATTGCTGCTTGAATTTAGTCAAGATCCACTTTTCATGATCTTCATCAAAACTTCGATCAACAAGTAACCGCCGAAAAAGTTTTCTCCTACGAACCATTGACAGATAGTTTAGAAGATGTAATTGTTTCAATGAAGAAGGATTTGTATTGACTGATGATATGCATTCTGAGCAGAGCCACATAAAAACAGAATGCAATAGGGTCAGATATACCTGTAGAATTCGGCAAATATGTCTCTGTCACCAACATAAGCAACCAACTGTACGACCTGAGGATACACTATGTAAGGTTACCTAACACTTCCAATTGATAGAAGATTCTTCAGAATCCCCAGACTCTCTACCTTTTCGAGTGCTTTCTCGACTGCTTCATCAGTTAGTTTCCCATTTCCACCTGCCTTCAGGATATTGTCACAGTAAATCGCTAGCATTTCCCCACTTGAAAGACCAGAAGGACCCCAGTTGAAGAAAGTGCTGAAACTTTCATTAAGGGCCTGTAAAAGGATCGTAATGGACTAATTATTGATAATGGGAGATACTTGACATGAAGTGCTAAAAACATGTCTAACCAACCAACACAGTGCCAAACAAACCTTGTGAAACAGAAAGTGGTTAGAGAAACAATCAGTAACATATGCCAGATACTTGTGATGAAGCTCGATTATCTGCACTACAAGAACCTGAAGGATGCATAGCTAAAGTAATTGAACTCTCAACATAACCCCTGTTAAAAGCTTTGGGCCAGATATTTACCTGCTGCCTCGCTGAGATCTCATTTGAAGCCTGAAAGCATAGTAGGCAAATGTTCAAATTTAAATCAGAGGAAAATCACTCCACTTGGGTTCAAAAGTTTGGGCCCAAAAATCAGATGCTGAATAAATGCCATTGGCAAAAACAAGCATGTATGATATGGGTAAGTTTAAGATAGGGACTTATTCCCCCAACTTGATTTCCTTTCTCCCATTTTATTCTCCCCTTTACACTGCATGCTACATTGTTCAAGGGAAGGGACAATCACTGCAGAAAGAGCAGGTGCAAGGCAAGTATTTAATCGGGTTCACGGGAGAAGAAGACTTGACAGGAACTTTCACAGTATAAAGCAGATCAACAGAAAATTTGCCAAACATTCTTGAACTTTCACAGTATAAAGCAGAACCTGGTTTTGACAGGAACTTGGTAAAAGAAGTTTGTTTGGATGCATGCTGTCAATAAATTTATCCTGAAGATCCTGTCCTCACAAAAAACATAAACATTAGAAACTCACAGTGTGTTTGGATTTCATGCATTGCAATGTAATTGAATTTCTCTTTCGAAATCCTTTCTATAATATGTCCCTTATTTTACTAGCTTCATTTTGTATTTGGACAAGATATCCAAGGTTGTCTGAAATAATCATCAATTACTATGCTAGGCTGCAGGGTCTCTATGAAGCCGCATTCTCATCATGACCAGTGAATTCTCAATTTTATGGAAGAAAGCAATAGGCATTTGTAAAGACTACTCTCCTAAAAATATAGGTCAATAAAGTTGAGACCAAGAAGTATTTCTGTGCTACGGCAGTCCTCTGCCTGCCATTTGTGTGTCCCGGTACCATCCTAACAGTGCCAAAAGTATGGAAAAGAAAATGGAACAGGATCTGATTTTAGAAGCATTGTTTCCATTGATGCCACACAAGATAAGAATGCAACAATACAGAAGCAAACAACAACCACAAAGCTTTTCCAACTAATCAGGATGGTCAAATGAATCATCTCGAGCCATTATGCTCACCATTCATTCAATAAAAATTTATGAAAGAAATGACAGGAAGAATAAGCATGGCTCTTCAGAGAGAAAAATATATTTATCTTACAAATTCAGAAAAGACAACAAAGACAAAGTTCGAGTTTTTGAAATCTTTGTTTCAATGGATCAATGGGTTAAAGACTGAAGTTTAAAAAGAACATGGCCATTAATGGACTTGACTTAGTACGAACAGATTTAGCATCTTTTTTTTTCAGAAGGCAATTATTATCCTTTTTTTTCCCTGTTGACTCAGTAGTTCTGGCAACACAGTTTCAGCTCATTATTGAGCAGGACAAAAAGGAAAGGGACAAACTTTGTCTTCTGATTTACTTTGAGCTACTTTAGGAAAATGCATTAGACAAACCTTATTGCTTGCAGCATCTTCACCCTGTGAGACTAAGGCTGTGCCTTCTGCAATAATGTGCTGCCAAAAGAAAATGCAATGAAATTGTCACAAACCATGATCATCTAAAGGCAATTACAAAAATATGACAAGATACAAACCTCTTTAAACATATTAGCTACAGGCTCCAAGAACTGAGTTATTTTATGATTACGATACATCCTCGTAAGATCCTCCATCTAGAATCGAAACTGAATAATTAGAGATTATTAAACCATACACATTCCTCAACTTGTTGATGGATTATTCATGTATCCCAACGCTAGGACGCACCTTATTATCTTTAACAAATGCAAGCGAGTAAGACAGCTCCATTTCGAGTAGCTGTTTTGAGTAAACCGTGAAGAGCTCATGCTGGACTATCTACAAAGTACAGAAAGATCATTTAGTTTGCACAGCAAATGAAGAGCTCACCTTGGATTCTCTGAGAAGTACAGAAAAATCATTTAATAAGATCATAGTGAAGATGTCTAATTGTATCCTGCATATAGAAAAATAAGAAACCTTTGACTGGCAAGTAGCAAGGGAAAGGCTTATATGATTATGGTTGTGTTCCGCAAAATGAATTTCCAGTCTTTCATGTTTTTGGTTAGCTAAAATAGATAATCAACACAAAAGACTTTACAGTCAAAGATAACATCCATAATTAAGATTATAAGAATGATTCCTCCATCTTTCAAAAAGAGGAAATTGTTTCCAAGTTATAACAGTCTTCCACAGATGCTCACGGAGAGCTTTAATCTAGGTCTCTCTCTCTCTCTCTCTCTCTCTCTCTCTCTCTCATTCACTTCTCTTGAGTACTTTCAGTAGCTTTAGTTCACCTCATTGCAAACTCAAACCTGTCTTATCTTCTTCAAATTGATTTCAAACATCAACTTTAAGTCTTCACTTAAAAGAACACTCGATATGCCACAGGCCTGCTGGACTAAATCATCATCTGTCATATAATTTTTCCCTTAGTCATGTGACTCATATTGTCAGAGGATGGCATGAAGGTGTTTGTTAAATGCCAAGCAAGGATATTCTTGTCTTCACTTCTTTTTTTCCCCCTAGTTTGAATGGTTATTGTGGCGTCATTCTGTCATTCTATCTAGGGATGGAGAATTATTCTCACATGAAGTATTATGACCTTTAAGAGATAAAGTTCGTTTATTATCTGCACCTCATATATATATATATATATATATATATATATATGCTTAATTCTTTTTTCTGGGTTCTAAAATTTTGGTAATTGGGGAATTGTAATATCATACTCTATACAAGCATGTTAATATCATTGTGATATTTCATTTAAGGAACTCAACATTATTATAACAAAGACTATTACTTTTGAAAGAATCAAGCACCAAAAAGCTTTTTTCGTCTCACTTTCAAATACAAAATTAAACAAAGAAAAACTAGTCATGTTCCCTGAAATTGATAATTGTCAAAACATTCGCCTTTATCATGAAGTTTTCTGTGGAACAAGCTCACTCTAATTAACGGGCTATCAACAGTTTCCTTAAAAATCAAGCTACAAGGTTAAATTGATTTAAGGTACAAAATTGTAGACGTTGTGCATATGAACCACTCATCCAGTAATCGAAAGCATATGATTAAGTTCCTAGCATCTCAGTTGAAGTCACAAGTTTTTGCTATTAGAGTTGCTCTTTTTCAAAAGGTTCATTAGATCAACTGAAAATATAAATGCACAAGAGTCATAGGAAAACCTAAGAAAAAACGAACTTCTGTCAAGTGCCAATTATATTCTAACCTCCATCAACTTCCGCTCACTCCTTGATAAAAGAACCTGTGAGATTATTTCTTTCTCCTTTTTCAAGCATTCCTCGACCTGTAAAAAATTGAAAGTAGGTATTATAAAGTGCAGATAAAAATTGCTATTCCCAGTTCCATCATATATAATGCACTTCTACCAGTTACCTTTGACCAGTAACTGTGACATATATCCACCACGTGACTGTAGTCCTGCCCGATCCAACTTGATGCCTTACGAGAATAGTAGATCCTAGTTTCCTTGAGCAAATATTCTTCAAAGTCTTTTTCATATAAGTTACTTCGTCTTTCTCCAATTCCACATTCAATATAGACATCTAAGACATTCTTCAGCAAGGATTTGTCAACTTGATTGCCATCACGGTCCTGATTAATCTGCTCCAAAAGCACAAGATACTAAAAGTGATCTACTATGATCTGTAAACTAAATAGGTGAACTGTAAAAAAAGATGCTTACCAGTGCAATTATTGCATCTCTAATTTTACATTTCATTGCCTGGAAGACCTGATATGATAGACAATGTGAAAGTTTGAATACACAAATTATAAAAAGGAAAGCTCCGATGAAATTCAAGGCTCAATTAGGGATTGTCATTTCATGCAATGATTTAAAAAGCGGACCGAGCTGGCCCCATAACAGTTCGCGGTTGGTTTGGTCTGGTTAATAACCTTAAACAAAAGTTGGTCAAAACTTATCAAAACAGGGCTTGAGTTTTGACACAGGTGAAGCAGCAAACCACAATTCATTCGGGTCCATTTGATCAAATCAGTCTCACTAAGAAAAACTGGAAGTTTCGCATGGTTGAGTTGGGAACCGATGGCAGCCAAAGAGATGTGGTTTCACGCAGCAAGCAACTCAGCTGTGGCTTTGTTTCCTACTCTTAATAATCTTTGTTCATTTTTTAATTGGAAACAAACTTGGCAGCAAAATTGGAAAGAGAAAAAAGTATCAGCATCAGATCTATAAGTTGGAAGATGATGTGGTTGCATGCCCTCCTCCATATTCATTTTGTATTGCATATGCTATTAAACATATTTATACTGTATCTGTAATCAGCCAGTTCATGGCTAGAAACAAGGAACTAGAGCCCCAACTGGTTTTTGCACTGGTATGGTTATGGAAACATACAACTTAGTAGTAAATTTGTGCTACAGTGAGGTGGCTTACCTTAGTTTTGAAGCAACTAATCCCAATGTCCCTGAGTGAAGGCAAACTTCTCCGGGAAATAAAATAGCGGTCAAGGTAATGAAAAACTCGCGCAAGCCATCTAACCATCACTTTATGATTCTCCCATCTTTGCACAAATTCCTTCAGCAGAAACTCATCATGTTTACGTTTTAAAGATGGCAACACCTTCAGCAAAAAAGAGAACAACAAAGACTTTACCATGAGAAAGTAAAATCAGATAAAAGAGGATGAGACTAAGTTGAAACCTCATTTTCTTGATGATCTGGAAGAAAAAGCTCTAGACTATTAGCATGACCCATTAACCGATTGAGCATCATCTTACAATGTGAAGAACAGACTTCTTACTCCACCAAAAAGGGCCAACAAAAAAGTGGTCAGGCATGACCTAATGTCATGGAAACTTTCTTTCACTTGAAACTTGGTCATTAAAATGAAATCTCTTGTGTGTAATTGACATGATAGATAGTCAGGCAATAACATGATCTAAGGGCATGCTTTTCACAATCCCCGAGGACACAATGTCATCACTGAGGTAGCACCACAACTATGATCCGGGTATAAGGAGTGTCCCTTTATCTAAGTTGGATGGAAAAATAGCATAATTCAAGGAATGCATGAGCAGTAAATACCCAGAACTTATTGATTTCAGTCAACATATTGTATCCAGTATACTGCACAAAGACACAATGATCATGTCATCGAGTTATGTCCTCTGTTTCTTTTTAATATGCACCCTGACACATGTATGAGAGAAAGACAGAGAGAACAAATTCTAAGATTAAGACTTCTGTTGCCCTAAAAGAGTACAAATGAAGCAGTTGCTAAATAACTGTTCAAAACATCATCAAATCTAACAAGAGAATATTAACCGTCAGCTTACTGAATACTAAATTTGCGACAAATACGGACAAATCTTATCATCAAGGGTTCAGAATCCACAAATGTGCCTGCTTGCTCAAGAGTTACCATCACCATTAATAATGAAAGCCAACATTTAAATCTCTCGGGCAAATTATCAGAAGTTTGCACCACTTACATGTTTTTGATATTTATCATTTGATGAATAGCTCTGTATAATGTATGGATACAGCATAAACCAAAATCATCTTCACAGACAAAATGACAAGAACAAAGTGCGGGATTCTTACTGTCTGGATCAGATACTTCATAATCTCCTGTTCATATCTATCATAAAGCTGCTGAGAATAATCATGGGGCGGCTTTTGAGTGCACATGTTGTAAACACTCCTGCAGTTTCAATCCCATTGAAGAAATCAAAGAAAAAAAGAATTCCATCAGCTGAGATTGAACAAAGACACTAATCGCAGCTAATTGAAGGGCAAGAAAGGCTGAGTAATTACGCATAGGTCATCATGAAATCGTCTGCGCTCATCGGTGTGTCGTCACGCCCCTCAATAATGTTCTTCAGCTTCACTAGCCCCTGTTCCACATGCCCCCAGCCCACATCGAGGTCCAGAGGAGGTGTATTCATCATTGTCGCAGGAACAATACCTCCCAAGATCAACACGCACACCTTCGACTAGCTTGATCAAAGAAAATCACCAGACATCAATCAGCAGTTCGCCCATGCGGCATTTCTTGTTCCTCGCAAGAAACACCTCAGCAATTTGCCCAGTGAGCAAGCAATAAACACAACAACTACGATGTTAACTGGGTCAAAGAGAGACTCAATTACACAGGTGCCCATCTGGGCAAGTCGCGGAAACTCTCACAGAAAGACCCGCGAAGAGATTTTCCCGGACGGCAATGAACGGAGGCGAGTCAGGGAATCTGAACTTACTTCCAAGAAGAAGTGGGTGTGTGAAAATTGCTCAGCTTGATCGGCGGCCGGGGGAGAAAGACGGGTTTCCCTCGTGTGGCGGCGGCTCTCCGCCGTCGGTTCGGGCCCGAGGAGCTTCCCGCGACCAGTGCTGACGCCGGGTACGAAGCGAACGGAGAGTCCCTTCGTTTCTTGCTTCCGCGAAGCCGTGCAGGGCAGCAGGCTGACGTCGGAAATGCTCCTCGGCATGTTGACTCGAAATTGCATTAAGTAGAATGTAACGGCAGTAAGGCCCCCAGGAAACGAGACAAAAACAATTTACTAGGATACGAGATTACGAGACTTTATTGACTGAGGTATCATACATGCCCAAAAATTGAACCTCGAATCGTTGAAAGTGTGAGGTCCTAGTGAATTTCATGTGAATCTTGTGGGTTTCGACGGTCCCGATTCAATTTATCATCTGTATCTTGCTCACTGACTGACTGATTTATCGGGTATTGGATATTGCCCGCCATCTTATTTTTTGAGAATAATTGAAAATGAAAAATCGGCGCGATTATAATTAAATCGAGAAATTAATTATGTCTAGCACTTTATGAAAAGTATGTCTTGATCGAGAAAAATACACATGACTGGCGAGACTAATATAAAGTAGGATGTTAGGAGAGAATTTCAATACTTGGCAATCCCATTTTGATACTATAAATACTAGTCGTCTAATATGGGTTGTGTAAGCAATGTTATAGTGATAAGTTAAATATGGTAATCTATAATTGTAATTATGTTTTTCTTTATTTTTCCTTATATACCCATCACTTATTTGCTCCTTCCTTTTTTCTCAATTACAGTGTTGTTGCATTGAAATTACATTTTGATCTCTCTATTTTATTTTTCATGCATTACCATATTTCTTTGTATAAGTTTCTATGCATTGTCATTTGACTCTTACTTTTAGAAAAGGCAACATTCCACGATTTTTTAATAAGTAAACTATAAGATTCGATGAACTTTACTTACAACTCCTATCATTGAGTAAATGGTATTGCTACTATTTGGTGTTTGCCTTGTTGTAAAACACAAATTTCATCAAGCACGACATCAAAACTAGTTTCATTGAGACTTTTAATTTATTTTATAAATTTTCTTTTGAGAGAAAAATATAAAATGAATTTCACGTGAATCTCGTGGGTCTCAACGGTCCCAATTCAATTTATCATCTATACCTTGCTCACTGACTAATTTTATCGGGTATCGGATATCACCTGCTGTCTTATTTTTTGAGAATAATTGAAAAAGAAAAATCGATGCAATCATAATTGAATTGAGAAATTAATTATGTCTAGCACTTTAAGAAAAGTATGTCTTGATTGAGAAAAATACACATGATTGGCGAGACCAGTATAAAGTAGGATGTTAGCAGAGAATTTCAATACTCGGCAATCCAATTTTGGTACTATAAATACTAGTCGTCTAATATGGGTTGGGCAAACAATGTGTCTATTTGAATAAATGACGTTATAGTGATAAGTTAATTATGGTAATCTATAATTGTGATTATGTTTTTCTTTATTTTTCCTTACATACCCATCACTTATTTGCTCATTCCTTTTTTCTCAATTACAGTGTTGCTGCATTGAAATTACATTTTGATCTCTCTATTTTATTTTTCATGCATTACCATATTTCTTTGTATTGTCATTTGACTCTTACTTTTAGAAAAGGCAACATTCCACGATTTTTTAACAAGAAAACTATAAGATTCGATGAACTTTACTTACGACTCCTATCATTGTGTAAATGGTATTGCCACTATTTGGTGTTTGCCTTGTTGGAAAACACAAATTTCATCAAGCACGGCATCAAAACTAGTTTCATTGAGACTTTTAATTTATTTTACAAATTTTCCTTTGAGAGAAAAATATAAAGTTTAATATGTTTTGATTCATGAAATTGTGATCAAGCTGAATACTAGAAAAATTAAAAGAAAGAATTGAAAAAAACAAGTAATAAATTTCGTAAAATTGGTAGAATCAATTTTTTCTAAAGGCATACAACTCTTTTAATTGTTTTTGTTATAACTAATATAAATCAGAATAAAGCAAGCATAGAAAATACGTATGTTAACTCTAATGCTTGTGGTGAATGGAGACGACGAAAGTTTGAGTCAATTCTCCATCACGTCGAGCTCCAGTGACGTTATATGCTCTAATGGATGACGGGAAGGAAAATGAAGTTATGTACAATCGAGTTAAATTTGAAAATGTGAAAAGTATATCTCCATATTTTAAAATTTAGGGAAAAAGCTACAAAAAAAAAAATGCAAACTGTGCATAATATCATACATTTATCTTGAATTTTTTATTACATCAAAAATTCTAAATTATATTTACTATGATATATTTATCAAAACCATTTTCTCATGACGTAAGCTCAAATTTATATCTATATGATATATTTACTTTCCATCAAACTTTCATTAAATGATTTTTCAAACTAAAACAATATTATTTTTATTTTACTTAAACTATATGCATCATGAGGTTTTATAGAATTATTGCCAATTGTTCTAAAAATTAATACTCCTAGATAAAATCGTGGTTTATAACTTAAACTTACCTAAAACTTTTTCTTGTGTCATAAAAAAAACCTTAAAGTTATATTTATGCGGCATATTTACCATCCATCGAATGATTTTTCAGTTAATATAATATCATTTTTATTTTACTTAATTTAGAAAGGACGTCCAAACAGGAGCTAGCAGATAGGACGGTTTCCACAAATTCTACTAAGAAAGTTCCTTTTGTTGACCACTCATTTGAATTCTAGCCTGGAAGCGTCTCTCGAAGGACCTCATCTTGATAAATCCTAGCTACACAAATGCAAGAAGAGACAACTTTGGGATGTGAGATGGTAAATGGGTTGAGGCCACGAATTCCCATCGAAGAGCCCTTTCTTCCATACGCATCCTACAATATGCAAGGAAACCCTATACCACCGCCACTAACATAGTGCATGAAAAAGTGCTACGTAGCCCCTTTGGCTACTATTCTACTAATAAACAACAAGAAAGAGTTAACTAGAAAATCCAATTCATAAACAATTTAAGGGCTCTTCCCAAACTTTATTGCTAATCCCCAATAGACGGGAGAATATATATTTCATGGGAGTACTATCAACTATTTTAAAAACTTAAACTGTCAGATGACGATGTGGTTTATTACTAAAATATTATGTTCTAAAAGTTTAAAATGTTAAACAAATGCGTGATTTATTATTTTAATATTCTAATATTCCCTCTCACACTTAGTTTAGTCTTTGTCTAGTTACGTGGACATATTTAATTGATAAGGTAAATAGCACTTGGTAAGATTTAAATTTAGGATCTCCAACTTTAATGCCATAAGAGATTTTGTGGGATCACTTCAATTATTTTAAAAGCCGAAACTATTAGATGAAAGCAAGATTTATTACTTAAATTTTCTAATAGTTGCCATATTAATACCGTTTGCCTTCTAGTGTTGATTAAGGCAGATTTTTAATGATTCTAATTGACAAGGCTTTGATAAAGGGTAAATATGTCATATAGGTATAAGTTTGCAATTTTTAATGTCACAGATAAAATTTTAGGATAAATATATAACATCAGACATAGTTTAAGATTTTTTATGACTTTTATTTTAAAATTTAAGGCTTGTAAGTTTTATACTTTTTAGCATGAAAACATGTCAAATCCATTTCAATATACAAATAAAGGGAAAATTGTCCAAAGGTTTCTAGACACCATAAATGTTAAAAGTTATGATAGCGCTCATTTTAGTGCCAAAAGTTTTTGCTGGCTTACTTAAGTTCTAAAAGTTTTTGCCAACTCACTTAAGTGCTATATTGGAGAAAAAATGAATACTTAAGTGTCAACGGCGAGATATTCAAACTAAAATGATTATGTGCTTTTATAATTTTAAAAAATAAACTTAGTTTGATTTTTTTTATTAAAAATTCTAGTCCACGTGGATTGGCAAATGGCATCGTCACTCAATTCAACATGGTTGGGTAGGACTAAACAGCATCGCACCAACTTTGTTGCCCACAAATGATGCACCTTTCTATCCAAAACAATGTCGCACTAATGTCGTTGCCCAAACGACCTGCACCATCCATTGCCCAAAACAATGTCATACCATCCTATGCCTAAAAGTAACGTTGCACATGATGAATGAAAGTTAGGGCTCCGATCACACTTGTCTTATCGTCCACCATTCTCTCTATCCACATTGCTCGCCATCGCTCACTTGTTGTCTCTGGTGCTCTCAGTGTCATGTTAGTCATCTTCTCTAAATCACTCAATTGGAAGGAAAACAAAATTAGGCCTTGGGAGGGAAAAAAATTGGGGCTCAAGCGAGGAGGGGAAAATTAGAGTTGTTAATGCTAGATGAGAAATCGTTTTACATTAAAGCTAGCAATGTGGGACCTAAATTTGTTTTATTAACCACCAAGTGCTTTGTTACTGCTTTCTATTCATTAAATGATGGCCACTTAGTAATTGTTTATTCAATTAGGTGCAATTATGGACCTCTAGTTAAGTTGTCATTCTTTTAGTGTTTTTTTTTTTTTGGTAAGGTAATATTTGTATAATTTCCAACCAAAAAGCTATACAACACTAGAGAAACTCGGTATCCGCTTGCACTCACCACAACCACATGTCGAGTGAGTGGAATGGTACTAAGTTCAGAAGCAAAATGGAACAAGAGTTACAAGGCAACAACCTAAATTACAGCACAGCTACAGTACAACAAGAGATCAGACGCTATTTATAGCAAAAATAGCTGAGTCAAGACCCTAGGATCTTTGTAACCTCCTATTTGTAGGAGTATCTTGACCAAAGTTGAAAGCGACCACCTTGTCCTTGACTGCCTTAATGATATGATACTTCAAAGAAGGGATGTATAACGCCCTTCCGTGAAATAGAATATTGTTCCGAGACTTTCAGATGACATAGCAGAGGGCACCGAAGGAAAATTGTGCAATTTCTTTGTGAAATCCATTGCTAAAAAGAGACTCAATAGCCCACCCACAAATATTCCTCCACCTACCGTTTGGCCAGGAGAGGTTACATTTGCCAACCCAGAATAAGGCAAGGGCTCTCGTGACATGGCACTTGAAGAAGAGATGGTTTATGGAGTCCGATCTTGTATTACAGAAAGCGCAAACCACATCCAAAATCCTACCATATGATAGTAGAAACATTTGACTAGGAAGGCGATTCTTAGAAATCGGCCATAGGAGGAATTGATGTTTCAGGACCAAGGTTTTATCCCATACAAAAGAGGACCATTGAACAGTACTGGCTTTTTGCCTAATAGCATCCCAAGTAGAAGCTATGGAAAATGTACTCGAAGGGTGCTCCAACCAAATAAACTCTTCTGGGAGGTGGTTGAGGTGCGGAATCGGTTGTTGCCATGTTTGGATCTCTTGGACAATTTCATGGCCCACAGGAGTGAAAAGATCCACAACCTTTGCTTTTCTAGTGAGCCCCAAACGATAGATAAAGGTATTAGAAAAGACTGCACTCAACGGTCCTCTTTAGTGCCATGGATCAAACCATAGCGATATAGAGCAACCATTTCCCACCCACCACTGAACATAACCTTGAATTTCACTTCTTAGTGCAAGTAGCTTTTTCCATGCCCACGAGCATATCGTAGGCGTAGTGGTAGCCCAAAAATTCTTTCTCTTTAAGTATGTAGCATAAATCCACTTACACCACAAAGATTCCTTATCAGTAAATAGGAGCCAAATGTACTTCATCATTGTCGCTGTTGCTCTCACGAAACTTACGCAAGCCTAGCCCTCCCTTTGCCTTTGGAAGACACACATCATCCCATGCCACTTTTGCTCCCCCTATTCCAAGTCTAGGGCCATTCCACAATAATTGCCAGCAAATTTGCTCAATTCTTTTCAGAACTAACTTGGGTAATATGAAGATACTTGCCCAATGCACTTGAATCGCATGAAGGACTGATTTGATGAGTTGAAGCCGACCAACAAACGACAAGAATCGATGTGTCCAAGATTGAACTCTAGAGGTTAACAAACTTACCAAGGCATTATAGTCAACTTTGACCATTCTCATCGTGATGATTGGAATGCTTAGGTACCACACAGCAAGGGATCCCTCTCAAAATCCCAATGCTTGACATATTTGGTCATGGACAGCACTTGTTCCACTCGCAATAAATACTTCGCTTTTACTCAAGTTTGGCTTTAAACCACTCTAAGAAGAGAATGTTTGAAGCTCATCTTTCAGGCACAAGACAAAGGTTAGGTTTGCTTCACAAAACAGGAATACATCATTTGCAAAAAATAAGTGGGAAATGCATGTGAACTTGCATCTCCAAAAATATCCAAATTTTGCTATCCTCGGTGAGGTAGGCAACCTCATAGAGGTAGTCTATTTTTGAGCTGAGCCCGCTAAGAAATGATCCCGGAGAGTACCTCCATTGCAAGAGTGAATAGATAGGGAGACATGGGATCTCCTTGCCGTAAATCCCTGCCACTCGAGAAGAATCTATGCAGCTCCTCATTAATGGAAATAGAGAATTTTGGCGTCCGAACACAGGTCATAATCCGCTCCACCAAACGGTTGGGAAACCTGAATGCTCCAAATGTTGTTTCCAAAAAACTCCAATCAAGGGTATCATAAGTTTTTTGGAAATTAACTTTGATTGCACACTTAGGAAGATAAGGCTTAATGTGAAAATCACTAAATAACTCCTGAGCAAGGAGAATGTTATTACTGATCCTTCGCCCTTTGACAAAAGCATTATGAGTAGGGCCAACTAGATCTGGAAGAACTGCCGCCACTCTATTTGCAAGGATATTTGTGATGCATTTATAAACAGTGTTACAGCAAGCAATTGGCTGAAATCCCCCACTGACGATGCATTTGGAGTTTTGGGCATAAGAGCTATTATTTTGTTATCCACCTCTCTTAGTAAGCTCCCTGTATTAAAGAAATCTAGGACTACTTCTATAACAGAATGGCCCACAACATCCCAATTTCTTTTGAAAAAATCAGCATTGAAGTTGTCCAAACCAATGGCTTTATTCCCAGCTAATGAGAACATGACATCATGAATTTCCAACAGAAGAATTGGGCAAGAAATGGAGCACACCTGTTCTTCTATAATGGTGGTCCAAAGCATGCCTTCGATCTCCATAAGGGATGGCCGAATAGGCATTTCCGCCAGAGCAAGTAGGTAGTGGAAATGCTATACAAATGTGCAATGCACCTCCCCTCGCTTCGCCATCAGATTGCTTGAGCTATCCCGGATAGAGATAATCCTATTCCTCAGATGCCTTCTATTAACCAAATGGTAAAAGAATTTTGTGTTTTAGTCACCTTCCTTCAACCATCGAACCCTGGATTTTTGGCGGTAGAATGACTCCTCTAGAGATCAGAGTTCATAGAACGTCCAGAGTTGGGATCTCTCCAATTCCGCCAATGCACTAGTGAGCGGCTCCTACCGGTGAGCATCTTGGGTGACCTTGAGAGCTTGCCTTGCATCCTTAGCTCTCATCGAAATGTTAGAGAAGGCATCCCTATTGAGTTGCTTGAGTCGAATTTTTACAACTTTGAGCCTACAATACAATTGGAACATAGGAGTTCCAATTCTTGGCTCTGCCCACATCTGAGTGATCAACTCTTAGAAGTCCGGGTGCTTCATCCAGAAATTGAGGAATTTGAAAGGTTTCTTCTTAGGTGCAAGGGTAGTAATCTTCACCACCATGGGCGTGTGGTTAGAAATCCCCGGGGTAAGGAACGAAGCTTCCGAGTATGAGAATTCCTGGCACCATTTACTATTGACTATGACCCTATCAATCTTCCCGAGTTTCCTATGAACCTTGGATGAGGACGTCCATGTGTACCGATACCCAACATAGTGAAGGTCCTTAAGATCCGCCTGTGCAAAGCATTCCTTGAATTCATCATAGGAAGGGAGCCATGTATCTAAACTTCCTAATCAATCAAACAGGTCATAGATTGCATTAAAATTCCCAGCCACCAACCACAAGCTGTCAAGCAATGAACTGCTCATTTAGACAAGGTTCGCCCATAATAATCTTCGAGAGACAAATGTGTGTTCACCATAAATAACTGAAAGATTCAATGAAATCCTAGAGCTGAGTTCCAAAAGTTTACCATGGATAGCTTGGCCATGAGCTACTTGAGTATCAAAGACAACTTTACTCAGATCCCATCTAACCCAAATACACCCCCGGGGGGAGAAATCATAAGTAGAGATCCAATGCCACCCAAGGATCATGCTAGAGGAAGTGGCCTCAAAATGGGTAGCAAGGACTTTAGTTTCTAACAACTCTATTCAACATACATTATGGTATCGCATAAGCTTGCGTGCTTCAACTTGTCTCATTAGATCTACTAAGCCTCGAATATTCCAAAAGCCTATATTCATATAATACTATGTACATAGAGTGACAAAGGGGACTTACTTGCACTTGCTTGTCCTTCGATGGCTATTCAACGTCTTAGGACTCGAAGCCTTCTGAGCATCAGGCATGGGATCTTGAATAACAACGGACATCTGCCCGATCTACTTGGGTGGCTACATTCCAATTGAATCAACCGCATGATTAACAATCTGGGTTACCAAGGAGCTACCCACCACAGGTTGCTCTTCATCTGTGCTACTGCCAACATTTGCTACCTTGTCTAGATCATCATCCGAGGAGAACGTTGCTGATGAAGTAATTGGTTTTGCTGGGCGTTTCCTAGCCAGATGCAATGGGGAATCACCATCACATGAGAGATTCTGTCTTCTCCTATCAGATCTGGCCAAGGGGTTTTGAGACACAAGGCTGGGTAACCAGTTTAGTGTAAGAGGCCCCTGCCTTCCGCCAGTGAGGCTTTCTGCTAGATGGCTAGACCTACCATCCTTCCTCTGGGGCTATTGGATTATATTCCTCTACCGAGGGGCCTTTGGCTCTTGGCTTTGGCCAAGAGGGCCATGACCATCCACATCGAAATTGATAGCCTCTGGGGGAACCCAGCCTGAGGCTGAATAGCCAATATCAGAAATAGACTGACCAACTTCTAGTTGCTGAACTTCTATCGGGTGTGCATGATCATGATCAACCAGGAGAGCGATGGGGTCACGGCCCGGAGGACTTACCCTTACCAAACATTTATGGCTAAAGGTGCCATAGGTAGGACAGGAAACTGGACACCATTCATATTCAATTGCCACCCTTCATGTTGCCCCATTAACCGAGTCGCATTATTCCGTAGTGGCAGAGATTTCCATGCAAACCCGAGTAAAAGAAATCATCTTCATTTGTTCAATTCTCTGATCAACACTTACCTATGGCGCTGGCCACATCACTTATCCCAGGAGCCAACCACAAGGCATAAGGGATATTCTTGAGACGCACCCAAACCGGCACTGAGGAGTGGTGGTCTTTTTTCAGCTCCAACAAAGGGTGCCATTGCTGAAGTATCATTTTAGTGTTGTGGTCTCAAAAGTTAATTCTTTTTCTTAGGTTCAGCATTTGCATGGGTGACCACAATACTATAGGCGTCATTGTCTACTATGTTGGAGAATTCATTATTGGTTCCGATAAGTGAGAATATATTGGTGAAAATGAAACTAATATTTATGTTGATGTAAGGAGACCATCATATATTGGTTTCATGAGGGACATAGCGTAACAAATATGTTGTGATATAGAAAAATTGTACTACCGTGCTCTTGGGTAAGACTTAAGGAAGAAACTTTCATAATGCTAATGGTGTGAATGGTATTATATACAATTATCTTCATGACAAGGAATCTATAGTATATGTTGAGTATTACAATGAAAATGAAGATGATGACAGCACTAAAGTAGGACAAGTGGGAGGTAGTGTTGAATTGACTACTCAAGTTAGGTATGAATCTATTTTAGATGAAGGACAACATGAAATGCATAAGAGGGAGGAGTGGGAGGTAAGGCATATAGCACAGTCAAGAAGAGTATTTGTCAAAGACATAGATAATGAAGAATTGATTGAATTAAAGTGAGGAGTTAACACTCTCAATACCAACCCCATGAGCAACGGCCAAGAGGTCCCTAAGAGATCAACCATGGACCATTGGTCATGGGATTGATCGATTCAATTAGTAAGGAATCAATGATCGATCATGGTTTTGTCGACCGATCATGAAATGGTTGAGGTGTCAAGGAATTGGCTATCGACCATACAATTGGGATTAGATCACCAGCTCATAAGATGACTTTTGGATCATAAGAATTAGTCACTAGATGATCATGGATTGGTAGATAGTTATGGGTTGATCTGACTAGTCATGCTCGGCCGCGAGTGATTTCACTTGGCCATAACTGATATACAGACGATCCGACTCGATCAAATGTGATTATTTTTCGACCAAAAATGTATCATTCCCTATTTAATTCTTAGTAATTGGAAAGGAATCTCGGATTGGTAATGTATGATCGTGGATCGGTCATGCACTAACCACACAACCATGCGAATGGATTGGGTATCAATTGGAATGAGCCCATGGATAGACTCGGTGATTCCATCACAAATTCTAAGGTCTATGAATGCATTGACTTAGTGCTAGGCCATAGGTAGCCTTGGGATTGGCTTTGAACCAACTGGAGGACCAAAGGGCCAAAGATAAAAGGGATTGGTCACTGCAGGCCTAGTGATATGCCTAGGGACCGGCCCAAAGGCCGTCCTAGACTCGATCAAGGTCAACCATGCTAGCCCTAGGATTGACTATCTACGCCAACCAACACCCAATGGGACGGTTTGGGCGATCAAAGGGGCATGATGGCCAAACCTCAGACATGTGTGATTCGGTATTTAAGGGCACATAAAGTGATCCCTCTTTTAGCTTTGAAACCAATTTAGATGATGAGTTTCTGTGGACCACTTTTTTAGGGAACAAAAGGACAAGAGAAGGAAAAACTCTGGAATCCCTCATTTAAGAAGGGGGTGATGTGTACTTTGAATTTTGAAAGTTCATAATTGAGTAAAACATATCCTTGGTAGCCAAGAAAATGTGTGCTGTATAGATGGACCAATGGAATGTGATACCCGAACCTCTCATTAATAACCTAGGGAGCCAAGTGTAACATCCTTGAACTGACCCCGTAAGGATCGACTATAAGGTCCTAAATGAATCTACCATGGACTGTTGGCCATGTATTGATTGGTTCGATTGATAAGGATCAAAGATTGGTCATGATTTGACCGACCGACCAGTCATGAACTGGTCAAAGCGTCGGCCGTGAAAGGTATATCGACCATACTGATGTGATTGGATTACTAGCTTATAAGATGACTTTTTGGTCACGAGAATTGGTCATGGAATGATTTTGGATCAGCGGATGGTCATAGGTTAATCCGACCAATCATAGTGCCAAGCCATGGGTGATTTTGCCTGGCTGTGCACCAATACATGAACAATCTGACTTGACCAAAAGTGATTATCTTCCGACCAAAAATACATCATTCCTTATTTAAGTATTAGTGATCACAAAGGAATATCGAATAGTGATGTCCAATCATGGATTGGTATTACATTGGCCATGAACCATATAGATGGATTAGGCGTCGATTGGAATGAGCCTCGGATAGACTCGACTATTCTGTCGTAATTTCTAAGGTCCATAAGTGCCTTGCTTAGTGCTTGGCCATGGGTAGCCTTAGAATTGGTCTTGAATAGATCCGAGGACCAATGATCGAATTATGAGGGAAAGTCGCGCTAGGCTCGGCAATAAGTGTGTTAGTAACTAAACTGAAAACTGAAAACTAAACTAAATCGAATCGAAATTTCGTGCATTTTCGGTTCAGTTCAGTTTTGATTCGGTTAACCGAAAAAAATCAAATTATTTCTCCTGATTCAAAATCTATCTAATTTAGTTAACCGAATTGAACCGGCTTTTAAGATGCAAAACAAAAATTGTTGAAAAATTAAAAATTACTAAATCAGAATCTCTCTTATGTTCGATCGTCTCCATCTCTCTCTTGTGCTTGGTCTGTCTTACCTCTATCTTTGTCACGATCTGCCTCCATCTCCAGTGTGATTGGCCTCCACTTCCGTCTCCAGTGTGATTGGCCTCTGCCTCCATCTCTGCCTCTGACTTAATCGCCTCCACCTCCGCCTCCGGCTTGATCCACCTTCATCTCTCTCTCTTTCACTCACTCGCTTGGTCGCCTTCGTCTCTCGCTCGATCTAAACGGCTCTTGTCCGTCTCGCTCGCCCAGATTTGCTCACCTTCCTCCTTCAAACCCATGTCAGATCCCGCTTATGGGTTCGTCCTCCTGAAGCCAAAACCTTAGCGTTGAGCCCGAACCCGAGCTTGGTTCAGGTACTTGAACAAGGAAGCGCTTGATCCCTTGATTCACTGGCCATGGTTCGTGGGTAAGAGATTGTGTTTTCGGACGCCCTTATTGTTTACGTTTTATCCGTTCTTCCTTTTAGTTTCCATGGGTAATGTTTAGTCTTGAGTTTCATTTCAGCTTGTTGTTGTTGCTGTTTGCTTAGCTTAGGGGAGGGAGCTTTTGGGATTTTGCCGAACATGAATTCTAAATGATTTTCATTATTGTTAGCTTATTTTAAAGCGGGATTTATTTGGCTGATTCTCAGTTTATATTTGGTTGTCATTCAATGCTTAAAATTGATGCACAACTGAGATGTGCTCAATCTTCTTATGTGCCTACAGTTGCTAGATGAAAGACAAAGTCTAAATGTTATGCACTTTCTTGAGGCCATGAATAGGTAAGTGGCAGAATAATAAACTAGTGCTCAATACATCTAAACATTATCTATATAGAACTACTGTATTTTTGGGTTTCAAGTAGCTGTGCTTATAGTTCATGTGACCAAAATTAAATGCACTTTAGATTAGAAGATTCTTGTCAAAACTGATAGCTTATGACAATGTCATTATTTGGATAAGAGCTTGTGTTAGATGTATAACTAGTGATTGATCTAGAATCCCTAATGACATGAAATTACCTAGAACAAACCATCAGTATATAACAAGTTGCTTCTAATCATGATGGTTAATCTTTTGGATACGATTGTATTTGCTTCTTTGGCAATCTGTATCTTTTAGTTTGCACCTTGTTTGTTGACCCAAAGCACCGTATAGTGCATAATCTAGATAAATGCTTGAAGAAACATAACGATGTGAATGAAAAATGAGCTATAAGTCACCATGTTTAGCAATTAGACTCAATTTACATGCCCCATCTTTGTCCCCATACTATGAGTCATAACAAGCCTGCTGTATTAATAACTTGGGCAAATTGATCGATCTATGGTTGCAATGTATCTTTGTACATGTGGAGTTGTGATGCCATGGGGCATTTCTAAATCAAGAAAATATTATTTTTCAGTGAGACCCATTATCTCTTATCCCCATGTCCGTTTTCAGGAGACATGATCTGACAAATAGCTTGAAGAATTTGCACTGCAAGACACTCATTTTTGTGGGTGAGAGCAGTTCATTCCATGGACAGGAAAGTCTGTGCTCTTGTTGAGGTAGTCTTCTCACATTGTTGCTTCTTAATATTTACTTTGTTGTTATCAAAGATTAACTATGGACTTTTAGATATGTTCAAAGCTTTTAGAAAGTTGGAAAATCATCATACCATATCTTAGTGAAGCACAGAAGTTAGACCAGCTGAGAGGAGCTGATTTGGAACTCTTGGTTTTCTTCTTTTGATGCTTAGATCATCTTTATACCAAGTGGTTGATTTTTTAGCCTAGTGTGTTTTTAGCCCAACCAATTTAATGAGGTTCCTCCCTCTTACATAAGTCGGAACCAAAAGATCCAAACTTGTTGCCAATTGATATTGATATTCTTGTCTCTATTATAGTTTTACACCACCTTATTGACAAGCTTCTTTGGAATATCATGTTGGTTTTCTCCATAGGAAAGGGTAGCTAAACCTTCATCATAGTCTTGTTAGCTGCTAATTTTGCTAAATGAATAGGCAATGGGGCTGAGTGTATTGAGATTGAAGAGGAAAAACAAAGCAAAAAGGTACTTGTTCCCTCAATTCTATTTTCTACTATTTGATGCGATCATGGGTTTTCTTATTTTTTATTCTCTTTTCTGATTAGCATAGTTAACTCTTTCAAGTAGTACTAACAAATCATGAGTTGTAATTAGGACCATGTAGTTCAGGATTATTAGTGTTTAGATAAATTGCTTTGTTTCCTGCTGATTTAATGGTGTCTTCCATAATGTTTTTCATTTGTTATTTGCACTTTCCATTTATGTATGAAAGTTGAAGTGTCTTCCATGATTTAGGCGAATCTTCCATATAGAAGGGAGTTGACAAATGTCTTCAATGAGTGAATCTAGTGGTATGAATAGAAGAAGGTTGAGATCTACTGCATGGGAACACTTTAAAAGGATAGAAAGCAGCCAAGATAAAGCTGTATGTATATATGGTGGCGTTGTTATTGGTTGTTCTAGTGGTCAAGGAATGAGTGGAATGCATAATCATTTAGGTAGGTGTAAAAAATATCCATATGCGAATGTCGAGAAAATGCAAAAAAGTGCCTCAAATGAACTTGTAGGGGTTGTTAGTTCTATTTCAGTTGGTCCATGAAAATTTGATCAAGAGACTAGTCGAAAAGACCTGACAGTGATGTTTATTATTGGTGAACTACCTTTTAAGTTTGTGAAACTTGAGGCATTTCGAAAATTTGTGTGTGGGATCCGGCCAAAGTTTTTAATCCCCTCAAGAGACACATTAAGGGAGGATTGTTATAAGTTATGCTTGGAGGAAAGAAGCAAATTAAAGAAATATTTTTGTGATACTTCTTGAAGGTTTTGTCTCACGACTGACACATAGACTTCTTGTCAAAATTTGAGTTTCACGTGTCTCACTGCTCACTTTGTAGATGTTGATTGGAAGTTGCAAAAGAAAATTTTGAATTTTTGTCAAATCTCAAGACATTCTACTAAGATTATAGAGAAATGGGTTGAGAAATGCTTAACTAGTTGGGTGATTAAAAGCATTTTTTCTATCACTATTGATAATGCTAGCTCCAATGACTTGGGAGTTCAATATTTGAAGAAAAGACTAAACTCTTGGAATGCTCTGTTATTATCAAGTGAGTTACTACATGTGGGATATTGTGCTCATATATTTAGTTTAATTGTGAGAAAGGGTTTGAAAGATTTAGATGATTCCATCGTTAGAATACACTTAGTTGTGCGTTTTGTGAGGTCTTCTTTCTCGAGGTTGCAACGATTTAAGGAGTCCATTAGGCTGGAAAATATTGAATCCAATAGTTTTGTATGTTTAGATGTGGAGACTCGTTGGAACTCAACATACTTGATACTGGAGCCTTGAAGTTTTGAGAGGCTTTTAACTCAATAGATATTCAGGATAGAAGATTTGTTGAAAAGCTTTTCAAGGTGAGAGGGTTGCCTACTAGTGATGATTGGAAATTGAGGTACGGACCTCTAGAGTGCCAAAAGTTGGCACGGATTGACACTTAAGTGCCAAAAGTTACAAAATGTACACTTAAGTGCCAAAATTGGAGCAAAATGGATCACTTAAGTGCCAATAGCGAAAAATTCCGGCCAAATTGCCACGTGTCCATTTTCCGGCGACTTTATTTGCTAACGGAGCATTTTTTTTCAAAATAAAAAATTCATGTGGCAATTTTTTTTTTAAAAAAATTGTCCACGTCAGATTTTTAAAAAATTAAAATTGATTTTATTAAAAAAAAAAGGGAGGAGGGGATCAGCGATGGCTGTGCAGCCTGCCACTACCGTCGCCGCCCCACCTCACCGGGAAGGGCCGGCGACAGTGGGTGAGGGTCGGCCGGGGTCGCCGGGCCCCGGTCAGTGGCCCGGCTTCTTTTGCTACTTTAGAAGCGCTTACATACTCTACCTCAGTGGTGCAATCAACAGTTATGCTTTGTTTGGAACTTTTCCAACTTAGTATGCCACCATTGAATGTAAAAACCAACCCAGACGTAGACTATAATCATTAGGATCCGATTAAAAATCAGAATCAGTATAAGCTACAACTTTAAACTCTTCTTCTCCATATATCAAGAATAAATCCTTAGTTCTTCACATGTACTTAAGAATATTCTTGACTACTATCCAGTTTTCTTCTTTTGGATCAGACTAATATCTACTAGTAATATTTACAGCATGCACAATATCGAGTCTAGTACATAGCATAGCATACATTATGTTTCTAATAGCGGACTTCGCCATCTGCTCTCTTTCATCAAGAGTGTTGGGGGCACATCTCCTTGGAAAGACGGATTTCATGCCAAAAAGGCAATAATCCTTTCTTGAAACATTGCATCATGTTAACACTTTGTCTATGTATGTAAACTATGAGAGGCCAATCAATCGTCTCGATCTATTTCTATAAATCTTGATACCTAAAATATAAGTAGCCTCTACTAAACCTTTATGGAGAATTTCTGCGACAAGAATAGTTTTTCCGATGATATCATTCCTAATCAAAAGTGTATCATCGACATACAAAACCAGAAATGCAATTGTGCTCTCACTGACCTTCTTGTATACACAAGGTTCATTTGGGTTTTTGATGAAGCTAGATGATTTGACTACCTCATCAAAACAAATGTTCCAACTTTTGGATTCAAAACCCCGTGGATGTTCCATATAAATGTTCTCTTCGAGAAAAAGCATTTAGAAAAGCCATTTTGACGTCCATATAGAAAATCTCATAATCAAGGTATGCAACTATAACCAACATACTTCGAATGGATTTTAGCATGGCCATAGGTGAGAAAGTTTCGTTATATTCGATTCTTTCTTTCTAACAATATCCTTTTGTCATCAGTCGTGCTTTGTAAGTTTCAACTTGACCTTTAGTGTTCATCTTTCTCTTGAAGATCCATTTATAGCCACTTGTTACAATACCATCAAGCAAGTCAACTAAGGTCCAAACATCGTTGAAATACATTAAATCCATTTAAGATTTCATGGCTTTGAGCTATTTACCAAAATTAATATCTGACATCACCTCCTCATAGGTTTTAGGATCACCAGGTTGACCACCATCATTCATAATGAATAGTGGTTCAATATGTTCAACCGGGTGTTTAAAACAAGCATGTGGGCAAGACGTTCTTGCACTTTTCCTAAGAGGTTGTGTATTAAAAGCTCCCACTAAATTAGAGATTGGTATTTGAACTTGGTTATTAGGTATTTCATTATTTTCTTCTTGTAAGACTATATTCCGCCCAGCACCACCTTCTTGGATGAACTGACTCTCTAAAAAAGAAGTGTGCCTACTTACCAAGATTCTTTGGTCTGAATGAAAATAGAAATAATGTTCGAGAGTCTCCTTTGGATATCTAATGAAGCGACCTTGTTCAGATCTTACCTCCAATTTTTCCATTTTTAGTTTTTTACAAAAGCTAGAGAACCCCGAATCTTAATATGATTAAGACTTGATTTCCTACTATGCCATACCTCATGAGGCATAGTTTTGTTTAGTATATATGTAGCTGTCTCAAGGGCATATCCCCAAGAGATATGGGAAAATCGATGTAACTCATTATAGATCGCACTCTATCTAATGAAGTGTGATTTTTTCATTCAAATACACCATTATGTTTTGGAGTTCCAAGAGGTGTCCATTGTGATAAAATACCAAACTCTTTAAGAAAGTCTAGGAATTCAATACTAAGGTATTCACCTTCTCAATCCGGTCGAAGAGCCTTAATATATTTTCTTATTTGTTTCTCAACTTCAACCTTAAATTTCTTGAAATTTTCAAAGGATTCGGATTTATATTTCATTAGGTATAAAAAACCATACCGTGATTGATCATTAGTGAACCACCTCTTGTAGTTTCATTAATTGGTCCATTTACATTTGTATGTATTAATCCCAATATATTAGCAACTTGCATGCCTCGTAAGTCGAGTACGACTCAAACATTGATAGATCAATATATCCATCATTTCTCAACTTGTTGATTTTGTCATCTCCAATACAACCTAATCGGAGGTGCCAAAAATACTTAGGATTTGGATTATCCCTAGGGCGTTTATTAGTTATGGCATTTATATCAATTCTATTTTACTTATTGATATAGGTAATCACATTACCAGACATTGTAATGGTATAAAGATTATTCGTTAATAAGCCAAAATCAATATATCTTCTATTATGATAAATAGAATATACATAATCGGCTAAAAAAATTCATAATTTTCTTTACCCAAACGAGGTATAAAGATGATGTTCTTATCAGCATTCTTATAATGCAAATAGTTTTTTAAAACCAATACATGCCCAAAAGGCAAACATAAACAAAAAGCCCTCATAACTAACGTAGCAACTCTTGCTTTATTGGCAAATGTTAAGACAATATCATTTTGCTCCAGCATTCTACTTATTTACAGATTTTGCAAAGACATACAAGTATGTGAAGTTGCAGCAAAATCTAGAACCCATAAGTTGGATTCAGCATTAATCATAAGATTAGTTTCAATAAGCATAGGAATCATACTTTGATAAGATTGGTCATTGGGCTTAACCTTTAAGCTCACGAGGTACTTCTTACAGTTCCTCTTTTAGTGCCCCTTGACACCATAGTAATGACATTTCCCTTTTTCAATCTTGGGTTTTGGTTGCACAACAGGTTTGATAGGTCTTTTTCATTTCTTTTTCTTCAAAACAGTTTTACTCTTTGAAGAAGAAGCCTTAGCCATAGTCACTACATTTGGCCTCATGTTATGCATTTTCTTCTCATAAACTACCAACATGCTATGTAACTCAGCGAGAGTTTTCTTCATCTTATGCATATAGAAGTTTTGGACAAAGCTAGAGAATGAATCGGGCAAAGATTGAAGGATCAAATCTATAGTTAACTCATTATCCATAACGAGATTTAGCCTAACCAATTCTTCAATATGTTAAATCATTTTCAAAGCATGATCATTAATTGATGATCCTTCAGTCATCCTCATATAGTACAATGCCTTAGATATCTCATATCTAGAGGTTCGACTATTCTAATCAAAGTATTCATTTAAGTGCAAAATGATTGACCTAGCATTTTCCATAGATTCATGCTTCTTCTGTAATTGATTATTCATCAAAGCAAGCATATATGACCTAACTTAAGTCATTGTTGTGCCACTTATCATAAGTGAGCTCTCCTCTTGGGTCCTATCCTCAAGAAAAGAGTTTGGTATATTTTCATCAAGTACATACCTAATTTTTTGAGAATTGAGAACAATTCTCAAATTCTTCACTCAATTAGTAAAATTGGGTCAAGTCAAACAATTTTTGTCAAATATAGAAGCGAGTGGGTTTGTGGTCACCATTTTCAAAGTAATAATATATATGTGCACAAAATAAATTATTAGGCGTCATATCTTTCAAAATGACTATTTCATTTTAGTCTTTAAATGAAATAGATCACTCCACTAAATTTATATTCGAATCTCATACTCCTTAAAATGGGAAGTAGCAATCTTTGTTAGGTAAGAATTACTAGTGGGATTAGAGTTCCACCAGCCCAAAGCTCATCTCACCTAACAATTATTGATGTTTTATGAACTTATTGAATGAATCAACTTGTTCAACACATCATATTCAAGTCCCAATCATAACTTCAGCCTTTAAACTATGAAAGCCTCACCTGACAGTTATTGGCATCATGATTAGAGTTAAGTCTAGCCCATAATCCCATGCAAGTATTGAAAGCACAAACAATTCCCTCACTTGACAGTTATTGAGAATCATTTGGCTCCAACCCCATAGCATCACATGCATAATGAGGTGATCTAATATTATGAATGATAATTAACCCCTATATATCCATAGCCAATCAATTAATGACTATAATATTATATCAAACCACGACGATGAAAGGCCATGAGTCCGAATTCATGTCGATTTAATATTATTAATAAGGAGATTTGTGTCGTTATTAATGGTCTCACTTTGCATATGTTAGGTTTAACATGCATAATAACATAAACACAATAAATAAATAGATATTACAAAATCATCTGTCCTACATGATAATCATGGAATTATGGCTCAATGAGTCTTGAGCCAATGAGACCCATTTAGCTATTTTAATGTTTTAATAATAGTGACCTGCTTTTCACTTTTTCTTGAATCCTTGGACTCTTCAAAGATCAGGCCCATATAGCTCTCCAGCTTAATGGGTTCTCATCTCTTGTAGCATTTACATCAACAATTGATATATTAAGCTATGCTAAAATTACATTTCATGAAAATACAAAAAGGAATGATGCAGTCTTCATTTATTAATTACAAATCCAAAAAAATACCTGTAATTATCACACGTTCATCCATACAACAATTATATTGATTAGGGGTTTTTCCATATTACCCTTCCTTGTGAGCTATAAATTCAAAATTAAAAGCATTGGAAGGCATAAACAAAATTTTGTATTTAATCAAATTTAAAGCCGAACAACGCAAGCCATGTCAAGAAATCAAAATTGATAAAACAAATTTCACAAGCATGATTCTGAACGAAAGTCGTGTTGTATTCACAATTGCGAATCATTTGTAGAATATAAACGCAAAATATAATAAGTTACGGATTTTTTTATTCAAAATTGATTTAGTTCCAATTTTTGCTTAGTTGATTAAATTTTTCACATAAAATTAATCAACTTCTATAGGCCACATAAGAGTAAGAGATTGTTTTAACATAAGTAAATTGGCCATTAGAATGCAAAAATATCTATGGACCATAAATCAATTAAACGCACAAAAATGCCTAAGGTTGGCTCTGATACCACTGTTGAGGTTTGATGAAACATGTATAGGCCAAATTAACATAAACGTAGTGGAAACAAATTTGAAATATTTCTATACATGTATCTCTAAGGGCGTCATTTGTGCATTTTAATAAAAAATCAGAATATAAAAAAGGTGTTAAATAGATTATCTCTCAAAGTGCACTTTAAACAAATTGGTTCAAATGTTCTTTAGTTCAAGCCCCACAAATGTCGGACCTCTAGTTCAGACACACCACCAACGGATGTCGAATGGAAGAGAAAGTTGCAGATAATCGCCACTATGATTATGCTAGCAATTCTTGAAGACAATTTCTGCACTCTTGAAATTTCAGTCGTGGCACCAATGAGAGGAAAAACTCTTTCTCTCTTCTCACACACACACCACAAAAATACACACTTTCCTCAATCAACAATTGTTGTCGATCACCCTATTTTAAGTGCGATCCGCAATGGTTGTTGATTACACAACATGCCCGTTCTACAACTACCGAATGTGCACATTGTGCCTTGTGTACAATGATCAGCAATGGTTGTTAATCGCGCTGATCACCACGATTGTGCATGTGGTCAGCAACGATTTCTAACCACCATGCACATTAAAGTTAAAAAAGAAAAAACAAAACGCATTTGCTGAACACGATCAGCAACTTGTTGATTGTGTGCACTTTTAATTAATTAAAAAAAAAAGCTCTCCCTTTCTATTTTAATTGTACAATTAAAAATAAAAGGGGCATGACCTTTATGTGTGCATTTTAGACACATTAACATGTGTCCACTTTGGGCATGCATGTATATCATATGCACGTATGCTCATGACAAAATATTAATTAAATTAAATATCATTTAATTTAATTTAAGCTTGATTCAATTTGATTGCTGTAATTGCAAACATATTTGCAACGTCATTTCTCTCTCATTCAATGTTATCATAATTAGTTATAGTGTGTGACATCTCTAAGTTCATCATTAAGCTGATAGTAAGACTTGTACTAGCTAAACATAAAGATAATAACCGATGGTTTTCAAAAGTGTTTTCAATGCATGGTCACACGATAAGTTCCATCACTGACAAGAGTTCAGGGTCAATGCCTAGGATAACCCAGAGGAATCATCACTCATGTATTTGAGGGGTGATGTCCAACGTTGTTTGGATGCCTAGTAGGATTATCAGAGGAACTGTCACCCCCATATTTGTCGTGGTGATGCCCAATGTTGTTTCGAATGCCTAGAGGTTCCGGATGAACTGTCGCCCATGTATTTGGGTTGGCGAAACACGAGTAAATACTCGGAAGAGTCAAAGGATTTCAACTAGTAATTAATGAAGGGTGCATGTGTGTGAATTATCGTGAAAGGATGGTATGAGATATTCTAGAGCGACTTTTCACAGGTGTGTGATTCTAATTTTTACTTGATGATTTTAATGCATATCTCATGTGAAAGTTTCATTGTGAATTTCATCTAATAATTCAAAGTGGTTTTTCATGTGTGAATTTTTAAAGTGAATTTTTATCAAAAAAGTGTGGTTTTCACACGTGTGGATTTTATGCAATTTTTGCAAACCGGTTTTGTTATCTAACTCTTTCTCATGCATTTGAGTTTCCTTGTAGACATAGCAAGGTTGGAACCAAACCCTTTGTTATTGATCTACCATTGGCAAGAAGATGAGACTTTTGGATAGTCATTAGTATGGCGGCGAGGCGTTTTCCTACGTAGGGTTTAACGAATTTACTTATTGGGATTTATTCTCACTCCCCTTCTTCCCATATTTTAGGATGTTAAGCCCTCTCCCGGTCCAATATGGAGTTCCCTCCAAGATCTAGTACAACACCATCGATAACACCATCGGGTTAGCCTATCAGAGATGCGTCTCTACCATGTGGGTGTACAACGGAAGTGCCGAGCCAGTTCCCTTCATAATCTTTGAAATGTGGTACCATTGGGTAAATGAGAGCCTCGAGGATCCTTATCATAGTCCACCTAGTCCGGAAGTTGATCCACCCCACGGTGAGGTGATTGACCCATAGGCTCCGATGTAGGTTGAAGAGGAGAGCCATGGTTGTTGGTTTGTGTTTAGAAGAGATGAGCTTACCCTGCCTTTATGTATGTCAAGCTTGGATGTTGTTTGTAATAAACTTGTAAGCGGACAAGGCTTGTAGGATAGGCTTGTAGAAGGCCCATGCAAGAAGGGCTTGTACGCTTGTTTTTGTTTTGTAAAATATAGTAGTTTTTGGCCCTATAAGTGTTGGGCTTGTATGTTGGAAGAACCTCTGTTGTTTAATATTAGTATGGTTGTGCTTCAACTCTTGTGTTATTGCTACGTTCCTCGCTATCCTTTACCATTATTTTGATTGGGAGTTTTGTTATTGCTCTTCCGCATGTGCACAATAATTAAAGATAAAAAAATTGTTAGGACGACGATACACCTAGGCTATTGCAAAATAAATTTTCCAAGGGGTAACGATCACCCAATGATGAGTCGGGGTGTTACAATAGGTACCCCATACCTAGGCTTGATAACATGCTCATGAGTTGCACAGATCAACAATGTTCTCAATGATCAATCTTAGGAGTGGCTACCACCAAATCTGCATTAAGGAAGGTGACGAATGGAAGACAGCTTTTCAAAACAAATGAGGCCTTTATGAGTGGCTAGTTATGCCATTTGATTTATTAAATACTCCCGGCACTTTTATGAGACTTATAAACGACATTCTTCGTTCTTTTATCGGTCGATTTGTTGTTGTATATATCAATGCAATTCTTGTTTATAGCAGGAGTGAAGAGGAGCTTGTATCTCATTTAAAACAAGTCTTTGAAGTTTTGAGGAAGCAGAAGCTATATGCAAAGATGAAGAAATATCAATTCTTTTTGACAAGCATCGTGCTCTTGGAATATGTAGTGTCGAAGGATGGAATCTCCATCGATTGGTCCAAGGTGGAGGCAATACTTAGCCCAAGCCAAAGTCAATCTCTGACGTGGGGAGTTTCCATGAGCTTGCATCCTTCTATCGACGACTCATGAAAAATTTCAGCACTGTCACCGGGCCTATTACGAAATGTGTGAAGAAGGGAACCTTTGAATAGATTAAGGTTGCCTACAATGTGTGATGTCCCTAGCCGTCACATGAATGCAACAGAAGTCTTTTATATAGGTTAGTATGCATGAAGAAGGGAATCTTCGCATATATTAAGGCTACCCACAATGTATGATGTCCTAATCCGTGACATGAATGCAATGCGCGCAAGAGAAAATGCCATAACACTTCTTACATTTCATTTCCTATGCAAAATACTTACATGGGGAAATAATTACATCTTGATAGTCATATTCACATCAAACAAACATCAAGATGATCGGTACAAAACACTTGTGAGAGGCCAAAAAGGTGCTTTACTCCTCTAACTAGTAATGTTCCTATCGATGCCAAAATGTCATCACCAAGGCACTCCACCTATCTAGGCGCCTACAACTGCATTCGCTGGCCCATTTCTACCGAAGCCCAACGGGCTGCACAACTCCCCATCCACTTTGAGAAACTAAGAGATGAAACGCGTGGGTGTTCATGCAAGGGGCCCTTCATCTATCCACAGGGTACACTCATATTGGGTGTAAGTCCGACCTGATTCCGAGTCTAGCACATCATGGAACACATCCACGATTCAAGTGGCTGCTCCATAATGCGCGATCGGGGGCACATCTATAGCTATCGATCTAATATATATATATAAGGAATGAGCAATTGCCTGGTAAAGGAAATAGCAAGGTCTTAAACCACATAATTTGAACGCCACTCGACAACAAGCTAGTCCAAAATAGCAGTTGAATGCATGCAATAGCAATTCAACGTGGGCAGCATGCATTTTCCACAAAATTCAACGTTCCAAGCATACAAAACATTCTAGTGACAGCCGAGATGTACTAGGGCATCCATGGTAGGGCGCACACAAGTCTACACATGCAATAGAGGCACACAATTTCAACCATGCACTCGTACTCGCATTCCCTGTAGATTAATTAAATGTGTGGTCACTTCTTTTCTGCACTCAAGTCTGATTTACATTGGGTCGCTGACTGATCCGCTTCAGTCACTTCCGTGGATCGCTAGTTATGGGCATCTCACTCCGAGACATTTGAATATCTAATGGTCGCTAGCCTTGAATTTAACCAAGGCATCCAAGACACACAACATGAGCATCTCACTTCGAGACATCCCGATTTATTAATTAAGGCATCCATGATCACACAGAATGGGTATCCCACTTCTTTGGGCATCATTGAGTTGTTGGCCGATGAACATTTCTTTAATTTAATTCATTTCACACATTTTCACACCACAATCTTGATTTTATGGCACAAGAACATCACAACCAGAACACATGTAATCTTCCACGTAGCATTTTCACGTGCCAATTGTATTAATTTTACCCATGCATCCAAATTGAACTCAGTACATGCCAACTGGCATATCTCGCACGCACGTGGATCACCATTCATGTTCAGTCAAGAATTTAAGCATTCACAGCATGTCAAGTCATCCACAACCATGAAATACACGGTTTCCAGCAAGAAAATCTCATAAATTCCATAAAACGCTAAACTTCAATACTGGGCAGAATCGAACTCATTTGCACAGTTTTGGAAATAAATTTGGAAACCTAATGGATTTGAAAAATTCTCAAATTTTATTATGTTGTAGGCAAGAATTAAATTAACATTTTTCACGAAGAGAATTAAGCCTGGTTCCTTCTATGTTAAGAGCAACAATTTGCACAAAGTGACTCACAAGCTGTCTTAAAAAGCAGAATACTTGACCCTAAAAATAAGATATTTCGACGTCCACAACTCCATCACTTGCTCCATAATTTATGTATGTTATACTTTAGGGTGCAGAATAACTTTTGTGAAGAAAACATTTTGAAAATCGAACAACAAAAATTTGTAAAAATTTGACAATCTCCTAAGGTCAATATTTTACGATTCTGGGCAGAACACTTCTTAAGGAAAAACAGGGTTCATACATTGCATATCCTAGTCCAGAAAATTCTAAATAAAATATATGTTGCAAATTATGATGTTTAGCCCTCCTTCTTCTTTTTTAATGAAGAAAGCCTCTGCAAATTTACACCAAAACTCAAGCTACAAGATTGACCTTTAGAGGTCCAGCGCGAACAGAATCTGGAAAAAAGTTCTCATTTCGTGTTTTCTCGCCTCATGCAAGTCTATCACCAAGGACACTCAAAAAATCACACATGCACGACTCACTAGCCACTCTATATCACATGCATGTCAAGTTTCTACACAAAATCATCACCTAAGGCCATGAACTAAGCTAATCCGAACCAATTGTCTTCAAGCAACGAGAGGATGATGCAGAAAAACACCTAACCGCTTCCCTCTCCTGGTTTTGGTGCCTAAAACCTCTTCTATGTGGATGTGTTTGAAGGTTGACGTTCTTAAGCTCACTGTCTTCTTGAGAGAACGAGAGAAAAAAAAGGAGAGGAAGGTGAGAGGTGTTTCAGGTGAGGGAGGAGAGGACCAAGGGGAAGAGAGGGAGGAAGAGTGAAAAGCTAGGCTAAAATGATGGGATTTGAAGAGTATTGTGCTAGCTTATTCGGCCATGCATGCTATGTGATTGGAGGATGGGGGAAATAGTGATGATGAGGCCTAGGGTTCAAAGGGGGCAGGGGAAATCGAAGGGACTCTTCCCTCTTATATGCAACATTTAGATTTTTATGTTGTATTTAACTAATGTGTCTTGAGGGGAAATTTAGTTTAAGTTAATTATAGGGTTTGTTTCCCATTTTTCCCCTAAAATTTTTGGTCATAAGGAAGGTCGGGGTGTCCAATTAGGTCAATTCAGTCTAGAGCTCTCGCTAATGTTACCAGTTAAGGCATATTAGCAATATATGTATCCCTACAAAATTCGGCTATTATAAAGAGTGAATTATTGCTTCTAATCTCCAAGAGTTATAAGACCACTAATGGTTCTATATGAAACATGAAAATGACGTTGCTAATCGAACCTTAAGAAATCAATTCCAAATATTCAAGACAATCAAAATTTGCACTAGCCTAAATCAGATACAAGTACAAGTAATTCAAAACCTACATGGACGAACTAGTACATTTTTTCATAACTATCAAATCATGAGAAACATCTAAGTCCCAAGGGAACCCTCTCTCTACAGTGAGAGCTCTCTCTACTTGAAGGGTAGCTTCCCCTACATCCAAAAACCCTAGACAGATTTCTACCCCAAAAACCAGCAATCGGCCATGGAAGAACCATTAACACATTACCCATTTCCCCCTTAACCCAAAAACTGCAAATCCCACTTTCAACAACACCCCCATTTTGGCGTATTTCCCACCTCCTTCAAGCTCCCGCCGCCCCTGTCTTCGTGGAGTAGAGTCCACTACCTCCAGCAATCATGGAACCCAAAAGTGATGAAGAGATCTACCTAGCTCTGCTCTGCAAACGATTGGGGAAGTTATGGTCAAATCAAGCTATCACCCCAGTGGATGATGTTATCTCAGCAACAAAGGTAAGAGAATGCCAGCAAACCCTAATTGGACACTTATACCAGAACCCTAAAATTAATTTCCAGGCTTTCCAGAATACCATGAGAAGAGTATGGAAGATTGAAACGGTAGAAATTAACCTGTTAGCTCCTGGAATATTTGCATTTCGTTTTACCTCATAAATAGATAAAGAGAGGGTCATGGCTATGGGGCCTTGGTCTTTTGCAAACCATCTTCTACTCTTGAAACCTTGGGAACTGAACACCCCCCCAGCGTGCTATAAGTTTGATTCCTGTAACTTATGGGTCCATATTCATGACTTACCGGCAGAATGGATTTTAGAAAATGTGGTGGAACGAGTTGCAGGAGACATTGGGGAAGTCTTAGAGGTGAAAATAGAAGCTAAAGGATATATGCCTTACATGATAGGGAAAGCTAGAGTCGCCATAGACATGTTGCCACCACTAAAACCAGGAGCTATATTTAGTAATAATGGCAAAAACATATGGCTGGATTTTAGGTACGAACGACTACCACACTATTGCTATTCATGTGGACGGTTGGGGCACTATGCACAACATTGCGACGACATTCCCTACCAAGAAAACCGGTTTCTAAATAAAAAAGACATGCTGTTTGGTCCCTGGATGAAGGCAGAAGCAAATGACTATAGCCCATTTTGGGAAGTTTATTATGGGACAACGAGGGAGGAATTGCTGAAGAACACTGACATGCCAGAATCTATAGTTACCCAAGGAGAGGTGGTTATATATGAAAAACAAAAAGGGCTCACACCAACCTGCAATGATCCTCTGCACAATGAAATTGACCAGGACGTTGTCCAAGAAGACATGTATTGGAACCAGATAGGTGAGGACCTTGTAATCCTAGTTGATGGACAGCAACCTTACAAATATAGCAACGAAATTAGCACAATGTCAGGAAATATGGCTGAAAGAAAAAGGAAAAGGGCTGAAACATACAGCTATGAAGAAATTGAAAAGGTACTCCCCATACAAGTTACAGGGGATGAGTAATCTAGCACTTGATGAAACAACTCTACTTGATACCCCTATCCTCACTGAGGAAGAAACGAGACAATGGGCTTTGGTGGCTAGCCCTAATAAGCCACCAACTCGCAAATGAAGATACTGAGCTGGAATTATCAGGGGTTGGGCACGCCCTTGACATTCCAAGCTATTAGAGCCCTAGTGGCTCAAGAGAGGCCCACTATTTTATTTCTAATGGAAACAAAAAACAAGGAGGATGTGTGCAAGAGACTGCAACGCATATTACAATTCCAACATAGCTTTATAGTTAATCCAAGAGGTATTGTAGGGGGTTTGGCAATTTTCTGGAATGCTGAAGTATCCATTACCATTAGTACAAGTTCTGCCCACATCATACACATGCTTTGCACATGTAGTGAGACAAATTACACTATGAGAGTGACCTTTATCTATGCGCCTACTGACTTCCAGGACAGGCTGAGTTTATGGGCTAACATAGCATCTACTAGACACCTACACAATTACCCCTGGGTGTGTCTTGGAGACTTCAATGAAGTGCTGTATGTGTGGGAAAAGGCGGGAAAGAGATTAGCTGGAAATTATAGAATGAAAGCATTTCAAGATTTTCTGGATACATGTGGCTTCAGGAATATAGAGAGCAAGGGTTGTGCATTCACTTGGTCAAATCATAGAGAAGGCGCTGAATTTGTAAAAGAAAAGTTGGACATGGCACTTTGTAATATGGATCGGAGGGTGGAGTTCCCATTGGCGGAGGTCTTTACACTATCTGCGGTTGGTTCAGACCACAGTCCCTTAGTGATGGATTTAAGTCCTCAACAAGAACAGAGAAAGAAGGACTTTAAGTTCGAACCGTTCTGGATTGAAGATGAGGAATATGAGCAGCTTATGTTTGACACTTGGACACAGCAAGCAAATGAGGCAGAAAGACTGTGTGGGAAACTACACAAACTCTCTCTGACGGTCCACTCATGGAGTAAAAAAAAAATCGGTAATTCCCACAAAGCCATTAACTCTTTAAAGGAGGAATTGCGACAGTTAATTAATTACCCAGCAGCAAACTATGACAAGGAAATAGTACAATGGCTGAAAGGCGAAATTGAACGATTATGGAATCAAGAGGAAATATATTGGGGAATGCGATCCCGTATTCAATGGTTGAGATGGGGGGATAGAAACACCAAATTCTTTCATGCCACAACAGTGCAAAGAAGGCAAATAAATAGAATCTCTATGCTGAGAAATCAGAATGATGACTGGATATGCGACCCGGGCCAGATTAAACAAATGACCACAGAATTTTTTAAAGATCTATATACCTCAGTGGGGGAGCGACATTTCCAGCCAGTCTTAGACCAGATTCCATGCTCGGTGACAAAGGAGATGAACCATATGCTAATAGGAGAAGTTACCCTAGAGGAAATCAAAGTTGCTACCTTCCAACTGGGAGCTTTAAAGGCTCCTGGACCAGACTGTCTCAATGGACAATTTTTCCAACACCACTGGCTTGGCATCAGCTCTGATATATACAAAGAAGTTAAACAGTTTTATGAGTCTGGTCGCCTTAACCCAGAGATGAACAAAACTCTAATTACCCTAGTCCCAAAGGTGCCAAACCCAGAAAAGTTGGACCAGTTAGACCAATCAGCTTGTGTAATTTTGCATACAAAATAATATCGAAGGTGCTAGCCAACAGATTGAAGAAAGTCCTCCCCCAGCTAATTACTATGGAACAAAGTGCCTTTGTCCAAGGAAGATTAATACAGGACAATGTACTACTTGTGCAAGAGGTTATTCATCACCTGAGAACACGAAGGAGAAGAAGGAAACTCCAAACAATTCTGAAAATTGATATGAAAAAGGCCTACGACTGAGTTGAATGGGATTTCCTTGAGGCTACTATGAAAAAATGGGCTTCAGCAATGTCTGGGTCTCTTGGGTAATGCAATGTGTCTCAACGGTGTCCTATAGTGTCAAAGTCAGTGGTCAACCCCTACCATATTTCCAGCAATCTAGAGGAAGCCAACAAGGTGACCCACTATCTCCCTACTTGTTCATAATCGTGGCAAACATCTTATCTAAGTTGCTGCACACTGCGGTAGAGAATGGTAGTATAAAAGGGATCAAACTAAATAGGGAGTGTCTTGTCCTATCTCACCTTATGTTTGCGGATGACTTAATCCTATTCATGGGCGGGAAACTAATAGAATGCCAGAATATGGCTGCTGTTTTAAACCAATACTGCTTTGTGTCTGAACAAGCAATAAACTTGAATAAATTAGGTATATTTTTTAGTAAAGACTGCCTATTAGCACTAAAACAGAGAATGGCCAATGAGTTGAGAGTACTTGAACTGGAAACAACAAGAAAGTATTTGGGCGCTCCCTCGGATTGGGGTAGATCGAAGAAGGAGATGTTTGCTTGGATTTTTAGCCAAAGTGAATGCTAAACTAGAGGGCTGGAAAGAGAAACTCATCTTTAAGGCAGGGAAAGAAGTGCTAATTAAATTAGTGGTGCAGGCTATCCCGCAATATGCCATGTTTGTTTTCAAAATCCCCTTATCAATATGTCGAGCCATTGAAAGAAAAATTGCTGACTTTTGGTGGAAGACAAATGACCAGCATAAAGGAGTCCATTGGCAAAGTTGGGAAGTACTGAAAAAACAAAAACAAAAAGGGGGATTGGGGTTAGGGATTTAATCTCCTTTAATGAAGCAATGCTCGGAAAGCAAGCGTGGCGATTGCTCCAGCAGCCTGAGACCCTATGGAGTCAAGTTTTTAAAGGACTATATTATCCACATGGTCAGCTATTACATGTAGCAAAAGGGAGTAACCCTTCCTGGGGATGGAAAAGCTTACTAATTGGAAAAAACCAACTAATACCTTCAGTCAGATGACTCATTGGAAATGGTAAACAAGTTAAAATCAGGGAGGACAAGTGGCTACCTAAAGGAATTCTTGGAGGGCTAGCCAATAGGGATGAGCCTCAGATGGTGTCGAAATTAGTTGATGAGGAAGAAATGACATGGAAAGCACAAAAAGTCAGGGAACTTTTCGACCAGCACACTGCAGAAGAAATTCTATCAACTCTTTTGAGCAGAACACAGCAACAAGACCAGATTATTTGGACACATACCACAACAGGCACATACATAGTTAAGAGTGCATATCATTGCACACAAGCAGCCTAGAACTAGACTCAACAAGGTGAGGCATCATCTTCCTACCAACTACCAACTACACTTTGGCATAGAATATGGCATGCTAACACACAACCAAAGATCAAGCACTTTCTATGGCAGCTTTGCAATAATGCACTCCCTACACGAGACAACCTTCAGCGAAGGAATATCATACCTAATGCTCAGTGTAGACCATGCCAAAATCACCCTAAAACAAGCGAGCATTTATTCCTTCTGTCCCTGGACCAAATTCGTGTGGGAGCACCCCAAGATTTAGATCCATATCCATCGACATTAAATTACACGTATAGAAGAATGGATCAATCAATTCCAGCACAACATGGTTCCCTTCAATCTACTTACCCAGCTATTGTGGTAGATTTGGCGAAACCGAAACAACTTTTTCTTCCGAAGTCAGAAGCCCCACCCGTCGGATCTCCTCAAATAAGCTATGAATACACATCAAAACCTCAGCAAAGAGGCCCTAAAATGCTGTACAGGAGTTGCGAAAGGGAGATGCTCACCTGATAAGTGGATTCCCCCAGCCTGCAGCGCCTGAAAATGGAATGTCAATGGGTCATTTATTAGCGAAACTGGCGAAGTTGCCATCGCCGGGGTTTGCCGAGACCATACGGGGCTACTGCTGGATGGGTTCGCCCGCTCGGTGTGTGTCCAATCGGCCATTCAAGCAGAAGTAGTAGCTATAGTGGAAACCTTAATTCGTTTGGCCAAGAGAGCCCTTGTAGAACACGAAGAAGAAGATGTGAGCTGGGAGATTGACTTTGACCAGTTGGAGTTAGTGGAGTTGATAAGTCAACCAACAGATCAGACTAAGTGGAGCACTCCGGGCATAGATCAATTGAACTGGCAAGTCAGAAGCTACATCAGTGAAGCCTAAGCCCTGTTAACTACACTCAGGCCCATAAAGATAGCCCATTGCAAGAGAGTCGCAAACAGAACCGCGGATTGGGTAGTAAAAGCCCATCGCAGCAACCGACTACCGGATAACTGGGTCCAATCCCCCTCATCAAATCTCTTGGATATTTTATGTTCGGATGTAACGCACTTGACTACGTTTTAATGAAATATGCGTATATTTCAACCAAAAAAAAAATTAGTACATTTTCACTTATGTCTGGGCCTCCCACACGCACACGGCCCACTCTCATCACAGCAGACCCAAATTTATGGTACGATACTCGGTCCACCAAGCCTACACTCATGGCTCATCATTTGGCCCAGTGGGCCCATCGTTCTTCCCAATTTCCAATCCTCCGAACCCATATTAGTCTATTTGTAATTCTAGGATCGGCAATTTTAGGATGTCACACAATGCTTTTGTAATTATAAAACAAAAGCTTTGTGAGTCACATATCATTTGCCTTCCTGATTTTAATCAAGTGTTCAAGGTTGAATGCAATGCGAGTGGAGTCAACATCGGAGCTGTTCTTACCAAGCTCATAAGCCTCTAGCATAATTTAGTGAAAAGCTCACGGAATCGAGGGAGAATTGTTCTACATATGATAAGGAGTTTTATGCAATTGTTGGGGCCCTCGATCATTGGAGTCATTATTTGAGAGCCAAACAAATTTGTTCTCCATTCCGACCATGAGGCACTAAAGTATATAAGCGGCTAGCACAAGCTTAACTTGATACATGCCAAATGGGTAGAGTTTTTTCAATCTTTTTCCTTTATCTCAAAGTACAAACCTAGAAAAACTAATGTTATAGCTAATGGTTTATCAAGAAGATACTTGATGCTTGTTGTTTTGGATTCAAGAAATTCTTGGTTTCTAATCAACGAAAGAACTCTATGTCGATGATCCTAACTTCTCATCATCATCCAAAACTACAAATGTGGAGTAGAAGGTGTTTATTCGATTCAAGATGGATTTCTCTTTATGGGGAATTGATTATGTGTGTCGAAGAGTTCCTTTAGGGAGTTATTGATTCGAGAAGCGCATGGCGGAGGAATAGCCAGTTACTTTGGAATTAACAAAACTCTTGAAATCCTTCAAGAACATTTTTACTGGCCAAAGATGTATGGAGATGTACATGCCATCATTTCCCAATGTGCAACGTGTCGAATGGCGAAAAGTCATTTTCATGAGGGGCTCTATACTCCTCTTCTAGTACACATACAACCTTTAGGAAGATGTTAGCATGAATTTTATTGTAGCACTTCCAAGAACTCAAAGCAACAAAGATGCTATCATGGTGGTTGTTGATCAATATTCTAAGATGGCACATTTTATTCCTTGTCACAAAACGAACGATGCCTCTCATGTTGCCAATTTATACTTCAAGGAGATTATTCATCTAACATGAGGTTCCCAAAACTATTGTGTCAAATCATGATTCCAAGTTCTTGAGTCACTTTTGGAGGATCTTATGGAAAAATATGGGCCCAAACTCTTATTTAGCACAACTTGTCATTCTTAAACTGATGGCCAAATGAAGGTAACCAATTGTACTCTTGCCACTCTTCTTCGTAGTATGGTGAGCAAGTCTTTGAAAGATGGGATTTGAAGCTTGTGCATGCTGAACTTATAATCAATCATCGAGTTGTACTACTAGTCTATCATCTTTTGAAGTTGTGTATGGAATCAATCCTCTCACCCCAATCGATCCGATTCCCATTCCATCCAACTCACAACTAAGTTTAGAAGACAAAAAAGGAGTTGAATTGATGAAGAAGGTCCACTAGCAAATTTGATCCAAGATCGAAAAGGCCAATGAATCTTACAATAAGAAAGCTAATTAGCATCGGAAGAGAACTCAATTTTAACTAGGTGATCTTGTATGGGTGCATTTAAGAAAAGAGAGATTCTTGGCTTGCTGAAAGAACAAGCTTTTGCCTAGAGCTGATGGCCCATTTAAAGTTCTCGAGAGAGTTGGCAACAATGCATACAAGGTTGATCTTCTTGGAGATTATGGCCTCTCAGCAACTTTCAATGTTAGAGACCTATCTCCTTATATTGAAGATGAAGAACTATCAAATTTGAAGGCACATCTCAAACAACCTAGGGAGTTTGATGTGGGAGCATTCAACTTAGCTCCATCTACGAACTTAGACTCATCAATGCTCATCCAAGCCACAATTAGATTTGGGCATAACATGATTCGATGGGTTGAGAGAGTGGAGTTACCAATAAAATGATGCTACTGAGAAGATGACTATTGGTGGGGTTACTAAGTGAAGAGTTATTGAGACTTATTATCGGTTCCATTATGCAATCATGCTGAATTATTGGTCGCAAGACTCCCAAACAGCAACCTAACAACTGGAGGCTATTTTGGCCCATTTCTACTACTGTTGGATGACCTTTTACGATGACTCTTTGGCTTCAAAGGCTGGTGCACGAATTTAGAGAGTCTTATTAAGTTTCAATGCATCTAATCTTCATTCACAGCTTTTATAGTATTTATTATGTTGTTTTTAAGAGTCATTGTTAAATGAGTTTCCCAAGAGTCTGTTCGGTTCAAGGAATTCAAAGAGTCTTTGCTTTTGTTAAGCATTGTCTCTATAAATAAAGGTGTAATGTCATCATAAAGGCAGACAACAATTTGATAATATGAATATATGAGATTTTCCTTAGTGTGAGTGATTACCTTTCGAGAGTGGATAATTCCTATTTTGGTTTCTTTATCCTTGGGGAGTGGATTACTTCTTGATGGTGAGCTAAGAAGCTCTTTATCCTCAACTGGTGGTTTGTCATTTACGTTTTGGTGGCGAGCTTCTCTTCCCCAAAGTCTTTTATCCTTGGCAGGTGATTTGTCCTTTAAGCCTTGATGGTAAACTTCGTTAATCCCAATTATCTTTTTTGGTTGCTGGTGCATATTTAAGGCCGTAGTGGTGATTGTATCTATCTTTTATTTCCACTTGTTTATCTACATCTATCACTCATACACTTTGATCTACCATATTTCTTTCGACATCACTCTAAACAATACTCGTTCACCCTCCGCAACAGCATCACTGGTCCATGGCCGAGCATAAGTGATTCATGGCCGATTATCGATTGTCATGTGATTGCATGGGATTGATCAATTCGTGACCGACACACAGTCGCTCGGGATCGATTCATGTCACCCGCGGTCGATACATGACCAAGCAAAATCACCCGCAACCAGAATATGATCGCATGAAATCGATTCATGATTGTCCATTGATCCGTGGTGATGCATGACTGTCCCATGACCAATACTTTTGGTTGAGTAGCTAATCTATGATCAAATATCTCGGGTCGACTTGCGTGATCAATGGATTGGTTCATTGTGGATCCTTCAATTGATCCATGGCCGATCCCTCAGTCACCCTTCCAATTGAGCTGATTGGTCCATGACCCATCCCTGGATGGAATCATGGCCAATTTCCCATTTTTGGCACACCAATTCCATGGCCATTTCTCATGGCCCGTAACCATAGATGTTACAATGCAACTAGCCGAGCTTTGTCTGGACTCAAGCACTCTAGCTTTTTGTTTCTCTTGGTGCCTTCTCAGCTGGCTCGTCCCACCTCCAGAAACGATAGATAATTCCCACAAATCATGCACACTGCCTTCTTACCAATGTGGACCTTGATTTTCAATTTCTTCCAAACACGTTCAAAGTTTGTTGATTGTTCGCATTCGGAATAGGGGTTTTGTGGAGGGGAGGGGAGGGGAGTTGCCGTCGTCTCAAGACGAGCAGCGATCCACCATTGGCTTGCATTTCTAAATAATTATCTTGTTGTTCTTTCTCGTAGTCTTTGCCGTGTAGTTTTTGTTATTGCTCAAGTGGGGCGAGCAATTAGGGAGTTTCCTATGTCTCCAAGGCAGTGAAGGATTTGTAGTTCCATTGCTAATGTACAGTTACTGACTTGAATTTTTTTTGTCAGTTCTATTACACCCAAACTCAAACTCTTATTTTTAAATTTTTATCTATTTTCTTATAGGACGTTAGAGTCAAAACTTACGCCTATAATTAAATTACCCTCATTCCAATTCTCGAAAAAGTAGGGATTCAACCCCTTACCTCATCTTTGTCATATGGAAAGAGAGGTTACTGGGATAAATCCCAATAGTTATGTCTAATTGATTAGGAAGTAGATTGGATGATTGTTGTGGTGCTTCGAAGGATCAAAATAGAGAGAGAATTGTGTATATAAACTATAGGGTCGGAATCTGCTAGAATGTAAGAATTCTTAAGAATTTAATAGAGAGGGATGAAAATAAAAGAGGGGAGCCAGCGACCTCTAATTTATAGGAAATTTTTAATCTATTTGTTGTTTCGACCAGAGCACGGTTAAATGTTCATTGCCTAGCTGCCCGAACCTTTGTGCCAGCAGCGCCTTTTGAGGCTCCATTTTAATTATTTTTTTTTGGACTCGAGGCCACATGGGCTCAATTAGTGGACTAAGCTTGACTAAAAAATATCGACCCTGGGTTAGCCCAAGCTCTCCCGGAGTAATGCTCAGGTAGTGGCCCTAGAGCAAAGGTGTTGCACTTAGCTTGCCCTCATTTTCCCATTAGGTTCGATTTGATACCTAATGGGTTTCTAGTTCCTGATTCTAAGTGTAGAACTATTGACTTATAAATATATATTTCGTTTTTAAGAAAAAATTTCAATAATAAAATGAAAATCCTAAAATCCTTAATTTCAATCTCAATATGCATTAACTAAGTGCTCATTTTGTCTTACTTTCATCTCATTAGAGTCGTCTCTCTATCTCTCACTGATGGCCTTGACTCTCAAACTCAACATCTATCGACTTACAATCTCAACTCTCAATTTTTAATATAAGTCCAATCATTTTATTAATCTTACAATTAAAAATAGAGAAATCTTTTTTTCTTTTAGTGTTACTTTGCCTTACTAGAAAATATTACACTAAGGTTAGTGGGAATCCACTCAAAAATCAGACCGAATCAACAGTTTGATTCCCAAGTGATTCATGAACCCAACAGGCCATTATTGATTCTAATTTTTCAAAACCGGTCCTTAACGAGCCATTCTCAATTTCAGAATGGGGCCTACCCGTCCGACCATGCTCACTCCTAACTCTATCAAACGAGAAACCGTCGCGCGTTAAAAGATGACTAAGGCATCTGCGGCGATGACGTCAGATTCAGGGGGCCGGAGATACATAATAATCCATCAACAGGCCTAAGCCTATCTTCGACGCGGTGGTTCCTCTTTGAGTTTCCCAGCTTCTTCAGCCACTCTCCAAGGAGCATTTCACCTTCCCTCCAGAGGTCCGTCTCTCTCTCTCTCTGTCTCTCTCTCTCTCTCTGGATCTGAGCACGCTTCTCCGTAGCCCTATTGCTCGCGCCGACGCCGATCCGACCGGATCCGGCGACGGATCGTCCTTTTCCTTGTCTCCGGCGGTGCCGGCGTCCCCGCGTTCGTCCGTTCCGGCCTTCTCGCCGCGCCGGAACCGAGCGTGATTTGATCGTCGCTGCTCTGACGTTTGCTTGCTGATGATCGTGATGCTCTCTGCTCTGAGTTCGGTTCTTGTTTCAGTTTGGGAATTAAGAGAATTACGGCGGATTTCTTTCAGGGACCGGGAATCGGAAGGTTTGAACCGGGTTGGTAAGCACCCTCCGAGAGGAGGCGGCGGCAGCAGCGGCTTCTTGGTTTATCGGAAGCAATGAATACCAGAAGGTTGGTGTTTGCTAGTTTGATTCGCTATTTGCTTTTGATCATGCTCCTCCCTGCAATCGCTATCGCAGCCTTTGATAACTCGAATGGACCGGCTTTGATTGGTTTTCTGCGTGGTGAATTGGAACCCATGGATTCCCTAGCTTGTTGGGGTTTGAGATGGTGCTTGACATGAACTACTGTTGCTTGCTTTGTCTAGTGCTGCCATCAGTTGTTGGGGCAATTTTTCGGGCGGGTTTTACTTAATGTCAATCCTTGTCGTTGTCTGGCTGATCTAAGGTAAAACTGAAAATTTCGAGTGTTTCATGAGACATTGGTTTCTTAGGCATAACATGTGGTTGATTGTTTGGAGCTGCTAGAGTAACGGCCTGCATTCTGTAGCTTTGTCAATGTAGTGGATAGATGTTAACCCAGATTCCCACAAGCAGGATCATCCAAAAAATTGATGACTTGAATCCTAATGGTAGGCCAACCAAATAATACTCCGGTCAACAATATGTAGAACTGAGTCTGGGCAATAATAGTTGGTATAAGAATGTAAGTTTTGCTGTTTGTAAGATTGGAACTTGCATTGATTGAATTTTGGGTGAGTTCAGTTCAAGCAATTGGAGTGAGTTGAGTGTAAGCTGGAAATACTTTTGCCTCTATGAATTTTTTTTTGGAATCATTTGAGACTGTTGTTGGTCTTGCAAATATCCTAGTCCTTAGACATGAAAGTGTTCTTTTTTGTTGGTGATGTCTTTTCATCATATCCTCATAGGGAGGAATTTTGTCAAGTACCACCTTTTCCCAGGAGAGCCACCTTTCATGGAGCACATATCCTCCCAAGCAAGGCTGTTCAAATTGCTTTCTGTTGTTTAAGTGAGATAAGGGTATGGCCAGTAAAATTGGATGGTGACATCGAAGCTCAAAATCTATATTGTACAAACTACTAAAGAAACAGCTTGAAACATGTCATCCCTATCATTTTGAAATAAGTTGTACGAAATTGTAACAAGCACTAAAACCAAAACATTTATATAAACCAAGTAAATGTAATAGGTAAAAAGAAAAGAAAAAGACAACAAAAATTTTCTCTTTCAACTTCATGTATAGAACAAACTCATTGGAGAGACAAGCGACGTAAGCTTTATAATCCATACTAATGATATTAAAAGCTCATAACAATAAGCACTATTTCATCATCGCAGCTGCTCCACCTTGTCACCCTTGTCATAAAGGAAACTCATGGAGCAGACTTTTGTTGGTGGCATAGAAATGTTTGTGTACAGAAGCCTAAATCTGTATTCAGCTACTATAGTTAGGATAAATATTACACAATTCATTTAGTCTTTTGATTTTCTTTTTTAAAAATTTCAATTGTGAACTCAACCTTTTTCAGTTCAATATTACCCTTTTTGGGACAAACTCTATAAAATGGACAAAGATGAAAGTTAGTACAACTTTACAATTTTGTTTGATTTTTACCATTTTTACAGTCTTGAATGCGGCCTTACCATGATCTTGTTTAAACCTAATTTTGGAAAAAGTTGAGATCTTAAAGCTAAATTAGAATTGTAAGATCATACCGTGACACAGTCAAAATCATGATTCTTACAAAAATACTCCATAGGCTTCTCCTTTAGAGGCTACAGTAGGATTTTTTCTATTATTTCTAGCTGTTAATTCTTGTTTTGGACCATAGGAGACCCAGCAAATGGAAAAGTATTGGTAAATAAATGATGTGTAACAAGCAAGAGTAAGTATTTCTTGCTGTGTTTTATCTCTTGTTACCTGCTTTTCTCTAGGTGATATAATGTTGGTGGATGAACTACAAGCAAGAGTAAATGATGAACTCGGAACTTTGGAGGGAAATGTTGGGTCCCAAGGATTTTTGTCAAAATCTGTCAAAGCTAGTATACTAGGAGTGTAAATCCAGCAAGTGAAGAAGTTCAGACAATACTCAATGACAATTGGAGATCAGAATTCCCAAAGAGTGAACAGGCTAAACATCTAGGATATATTTGGCGAGAGATGGATATATTGGCCATATATTGCAGAGTGGATGGATGAAGTGGGGAAAAGTGTTCAGTGTTTTGTGTGACTCTCAAATACTGCTTGAAAAATTCTGTAGGGTTGCAACAAGCCCAACAATGCTTCATTGCATGGGATACTAATTAAACGCAAACATGTTTGCAAAACGAGTCTAGCAGATATGAGAATGCCCTAGTGGATGTTTAGGCACATGAAAAGAAACAAAATTAGAAATGAATTGAATGCATCATATTTCAAAAGATGTTAGAAAAAAGGCTGCCAACGAGATGAAGTAATCGCGAGGGGTATGAAGAAAAGTATGGAGAAGCTCGTTTAAGATGATTTGGGATGTAGAACTAGACCTTTGGTGCTCCAATAAGGAGATATGTGGTTAATGTATGGAGAATTGAGTTAAAAGGGCAGGCTAAGCCCTAAAAATACGGAAAGGGAGACTATAAGAAGAGCACGAGGCAATTGGAGCTTATAAAAGACTATATTGAACAGAAGGCAATGGCAACAAAAGATTCATATTGTGGGGCCACTTAGTGGACTGATAGTTTTTGTTGTTGTCATTGCTGCTGGTGGTGCTGCTATGTGAAGAGGGGTGGATGATTTGTAACGTATTAAAGATTATGTTGCTAATGTGAAAATTGATCTCTGTTAAAATAGTTATTTTCAACTTTCTCTAGAATTTTTCTGTTGCCTTTATGTTCCTCTGGCATATGAATAGAAAGAATCCAGTTGAATGGTGAAATTCTCAAATGCATTCCTGACATGAGCGGAGAAAAGTATGAATGCTCGTCCTGATTGGAGTGTATGAATGATTGGTGCTGGTTATTTAAAAAAGTCTGAACTCTTGATTTACTGTCCATGCACTGCAAAGCTAATTCTATGAGATAACACTGTTGATTGATAAGAACTAAGAATATACTCTTCCATATCGTCACTGTCCTTGTCTCGTGTTTGCATAGAAGTGTTGCTGATACAGTTTCTGTGATAAATTTGTTATTTCTAATATCTATGAGGAAGTTTTGATGTTTGCAGTATCTCAAAATCATGTCTGCTTGCTTTGACATCTTATTAGAGTGACGTTTCCATCTGTATGATGCTTTCAGTGTAATTCTTCGTTTATTTAGTTGTGAACTCAGTTAATTATTGGTTTACTTGAACTCTATGAAATGAAGCCTCACCATTAGTTGTTCATGGCTCATATCGACCTGTTAAACTTGCTATGTTGAATAATACGTTTGACTGTAGGGACGTCCGTGGCAATAGAGCTGCTCTCTTTGATGGCATTGAAGAAGGTGGCATTAGGGCATCATCTTCTTACTCTTCTCATGAGATTGATGAGCATGAGAATGAAAGAGCAATGGATGGCTTGCAGGATAGAGTCAATCTGCTAAAGAGAGTGAGTGTTTGAAAGTCATTCTATTGTTGTGTGATCTTTTAATATGCATTAAACTGCTCAATGCCATATGAAGCTTCCTCTATAGTCATGCAGTTTTTGCTTCTTTACTGCTGAAGTATGGCACGACAAAGATTATATTTCACTAGCAATATAGGGATGGAATTCATATAGCGCATCCTTTTTGTCATGTTGTCCAAGATGCAGCACTGTCCTGAAGCGTGTCTTCTTGTGAATTTATCTTCCAATCCAGAGAGGAAATGGAAGTATTTTTTGAATGCTCTACTGTTTCTACCATTTCTATTTTTCAACACCAGTTATTGATGCATGTCACATCAACAGTTGTCTGGTGATATAAACGAAGAAGTGGAGACTCATAACCACATGTTGGATCGAATGGTATGAATCAGCACCCCGAGTCCTCTTTAGGTTTTTAATTCACTTAATGCTGGTTTTCAATTTCACACCAACGAACAAGTTCTTTGTATTGGCTTTGTAGTTTACTTAACAGGGATTTATATTTGCTCAGGGCAATGAGATGGATGCTTCCAGGGGAGTTCTATCGGGAACAATGGATCGTTTTAAAACGGTAAGCTTATTGTCAGTCTCCCTATCAATGAATTTTTTGCGCTGCGACTCCCCTCTGTAAAGGGGGTAATAGTTTCTTTTGGTTGGCTTTGCATCAGGTGTTTGAGACAAAATCAAGCCGGAGAATGATTTCTCTTGTTGCATCATTTGTGGTGATTTTCCTAGTTGTGTACTATCTCACTAGGTAATGGATCACAATAGGTTGAAGGCTGAAAGCTGCTAGAGATTAAAACTTTGGGGCGTTACTGTGAACTCCTTACTGTAAGTAAATACTGTTTCTGGCTTGTAAGTTCGCGGTCCTCTGTTTAAAGATCTCTGGATGTGTTTGAACTGTTGTCCAAGGCTTCGATGCCAAGTGATAATAATAGTAGTATAGTACCTGCCTAACTAATCCGCACCATCTTTTCCTTCGTAATCTATATATCAATATGTAAATGACTGTCTGTACATTGGTCTGGATGACTTGGGGTTTGCCATTTCCATCGAGTTCATGGCATCAGATTTAACTCAAATGTTTCAACTGCTTATCCTCATTCCAGCTGTAGATCAAAATATGGAAATAAATGAAACAAATGATTTCAAGAAATGATTAAGTACTTCTATCACGACTTTCAGCCTGCTTTGATGATGGTCGCTTTTCAAATCAAATTTTGAAAAGACAGCTAAATTTTCAAGCATGTCTGTAAGTCGTGGCATGGGAAGTATGTACTTGAGAGTGATTTTGTTTATAGAACAACTATCCATACATCCTTCAATCATCCTTCAATAATCCTTCTTGGGAGCAAGGAAGGACGGGGGCGAGGATTTTTGCTTTCTCGCACTAAACCCGTCTTAGGCAATAGCTCTTTTATCTGCCTTGCGTAATGCTGGTTGGTTCGATATAGGCCCTCCTGGGATCAAATGATTAGCGTGTGGAGTCCTCCTCAATGGCGGTAAGCCCCATGGCACATCGCCAGAGACTTTCTCCGCGAAATCCTACTAACTCTGCTAGACTTAAGATGACATTGGCAAACTTCTGGGGGCTGGTCGTTGCTCGCTACCTTGCCAATAAATGCATATACAACCCTAAACTTTCTGCCGATAACAACCTATTTACCTTGCTGCACATATACCGAATTAGTTGCTGCACCAGTAATGCAAAGCCTACTTTCTTTGTAATGACAGTCCATATCATGATCGCACAACCAAGGTTGGTTTAAATTAATATGACTAGCATCCATAGGCACAACTTCACATACGGCTTCATCATTTAGACCATTACCATAACTAAATTCACCATGCTCGATCGGGGTTTTGCTACTCTTCTTAATCGCCTAGTCTTGTACGGATTATAATGCTTCTCAATATGACATAGCTTCGACTTTTCAATGGAATTTTTAGAAATAAGGGTCTCCAGGCTCATCTTTGGCTGTCATAGTCATCACCCACCGAACCACAAATAAACTCTCCTCGGACAGCATGCATGCCAACTTCATCTTCCGCGGCCTCGTCGTCATCATTGACATGTTCTCCTTCATCGTCAACTTCTTCCTCGGTCTCACTCTCATATGTTGCCAAGGGCTGATTTCTTGCCCTATCGTGCACGTTGAAATGCTTTTCAATTAAGACTCTTTCGCAAGAAATGTGGCGTTTTTGAGAAATGATTTCTAAAAAATAATAATATTTTCTGGTGTTTGACTAAAATCTAAAAATGAAATAGAAAATACTTTTGTCGTTTGGTAAGAAAAATCTTGTCTTCCATGCACTTCTTTCAATAATTTTATTATTATTATATATTATATATTTATTATTTTTCCTTTCTTCTTCTTCTTCTTTTTTCGGCCAATTGCTGTGGTCAGCGATTGGCCATAGGTGAACTCGAGCCTCGCCATAGGCCAATTAGTGATGCTTTAGCTCGCTGACCTTTGGCGACCTCAGGTGGGACTCAAGCCTTGCCCAACTTGTTGGATCTAGTAAGGCCCGAGCTCGCCTAGTGGCCTTGAGCGAGCTTGGGTGAGGCAAGGTGGAGCCTTGCTAGATGCTAGTCGTCGACCGTTGTTATAGTCGGCAAATAGACAAAGAAGGAAAAAAAATAAATAAAAGGAAAAAGGAAAATAATTTTTTTTAAAATAATTTAACATTCAATTTTTTTTAAAAGAATTAAATATAAAAAGAAAAGGTGTTTGGTGAAAAAGTACTTGGCTTAAATGTAAAAGAAAGATGATGGAAAAGCGGAAAATATTTTTCACTATTTTAGAAAACTTTTTTTCTTTGATGGAAAATGTTTTCCTTGATTAGTTCATTTTCAATGAAACAAATACCCAAAAATCAGAAAAATATTTTCTTAAAAGTTGTTTTCTATGAAACAAATGAAGGCTAAGCTTCACAAACAGCACCTTTGATGGTTTTGACATCAGGCTGATCCTTATTTCAGCCACAATACAGCTAAGTTGCAGGATAAGTAGTGCAAAGGCTTTGCCAAAGTAACCTATTTAGAGTTAATCAGTTATGTATCTAGAAGTTTCTTTACGCGATCAGATTATATGAGAGCTTCATGGTAGTGGCTTGGGAGGACATTTTGGCAGGCATACAACCATGGAAAAAATGTACAAACACATCAAGAAATTGGTATCGGAGGCCCGTGTTAGGGTTCTTTCTATGTCAATTTGGGATTTGAGTGAAAAAGGTCCTAACATGCGATTAGGGTTTTCGTTTCGACACGATGGTTGGATGTGGAATGGGTCTTGGCAGATGCAATCAATCCAACAAATAGAGATGGTTGAGATGAGATCCATGATTTAAAACTTGTTGTGGGTTGTTACAAGTGTTGCGGCAATAGGAACCTGTGGAAGCCCAAATGGAGAACCCAAAAGGTGACGCAATCCCTCGGACATGCCGGAAGGCAGTCTTGAGGATGATAGTGACCATGAATACGACTTGAAGTCCTTTTCATGATGCTAGACCTTGAATAATGCAGGAGATGGATTGTGTGACACACCACACATTAAAAGGTAGGCAGGGTGGCCAAGATGGCAAGAAAGTCCACGTCAGCGAGCGACTGTGACCCAAAAGCCATTCTCATATCCTACATTGCTAAGGGAAGGAGTTTTGGGCTAGTTGATAAAGTTTTAGTTCCCTACTTTGTGTAATGGATTTGAAAGTCATGAGGGCCGAAGGCTTAAACCAGATAATATTATGCAATGGCAGTCCTTGGGTCCTTATAGGTGGTATAAGAGTTGACTTTCGACAGCATATGGGGCAACAACAAGGGTGTAGTGGTAGCCCTTGGGTCCTTACGAGTGGACCTAAGGGCCAGACCCTAACAATAGGTGGTGTGGTTGGGATAGAAGGGGAAGCTACGCCAGCAAACAAATGTGACCTAAAAGCGGTGCCGTAAGGGTGGAGAATGTGACGACCCAGACCTTGACAGTAGGTAGCATGGTAGGGATGGCAGGGGAGGCTGCACCGGGGGGCAATTAAGCGGGCCGAGATGGCAAGGGAAGTTGCATCGGTAGACGAATGTGACCCAAAAGCGGTGCCGTAAGGGTGGAGAATGTGACGACCCAAATCTTGAGGGTAGGCACAAGGCCAACTATAGACGAGATCGATGTTTGTTGGCCCAACCATTCTTCTTAGTTTTGATCTTTAATAAGGAGGCTACACCAGTAGGTGACTATGATCCAAAAACGAGCAAAGTTAAGCGCATGTTTCTCGTCCCACATTGCTAAGGGGGGAGTCTTGGCTTAATTGATAATGGTTGAGTTCTCTACCCTATGTAATGTGTTTTTAAAACCTAGAGGGTCAAAGGCTCAAAGTGAATAATATTACACAATGGTAGCCCCTGGGCAATTACCCCTCCTTATGAAGGGCTAAGCACATGTCCTCCATTCCACATTGCTAATGGGGAAGTTCTGAGTTAGTTGATAATGCTTCGGTGCTTTACTTTGTGTAATGCATTTCAAAACTAGACAATATTATATAGTGGTAACCCTTGGGTCCTTACAGCTTCTCATGAAGGGTATAACGAACATACATGATCTCCACATTGGATCAAGAATGGGATCAGAGGGATAAAAAACTGCTAATTCTTATAAAGCCACCAAACCAGCCCAACTAGCAACCAAAGTTTATCCAACTAGCAATCAAAGTTGTATGCATTATATGGACAAAAGGCAACTCTCATACCATTTGTAAGGACTCAAGGGCTTCATTGTGTAATATTATCCGTTTTGGACTAGTTTAGGACTCCTCTCTTAGTGATGTGGAATAGAAGATATGCACTTAGCCTTGTCCGCTTTTGGGTAAATGCTAATTCATATAGAGCCATCAAATTGGCCTGACCAACAACCAAAGCCAATCCAACTAGCAACCAAAGGTGTATGCATTATATGGACAAAAAGTAGCTCTCATACCATCTGTAAGGACTCGAGGGCTATTATTGTGTAATATTATCCGTTTTGGACTAGTCTAGGACTCTCTCCCTTAGCGATGTGGGATAGGAAATATGTGCTTACCTTTGCTCTCTTTTGGGTCACCTTCGTCGATAGCACAACCTCCCCTACCATCCTAGCCATGCTGCTCACTCGTAAGGTATGGTTCATCACAGATTTGAAGAGCAATTGTGTTATTCCTTAGATCTAATGAAGAGATCTATTCTTTTTTGAAGACTTTGCAAATGAAATAGGAAGAGTTAAGAGGGATTATGAGAAAGTTATGCAAATTGTTGTTTGGGATGACTATAATGATTAATAATAGGACTATCAAATGAGCGAGTTGCGTTGAATCGAATCTGATCGGATTGAGTCGAAAATGATCCAACCCAAATTGACCCATTTATATGCAGTAAAAATTTAGGCACCTACACTAGACTTGTATCACTAAATATTCTATATTTAATTTAATTTATGAAAATTTGTATCCATATAGTTAATTTACTTTAAGCTCTTCATGTGTATATGTTACTTGGATATAAACGTTATTTTGATTATAAGTTGCTAAAGAATTGGCTTTCAACAATGAATAGAATTTCCATTCTTTGTATTGATTCACAATTAAGGAAAAGAGAAAAATTGTGCTTGGCAATGAATTATAAAATGATAACAAAAAATAACGTGGAGGAATTAAAATTTTAAGTAAATGGAAATAAGATCTCGAATAAAATGATTTATTTTGATCATGGATTGCAATGACAAAAACTAAGATTAATATATTACATAAAAATAACAAAGCCAAATGTAACCAGGGAAAGGTATACTCCCATAAGTAATAGATGAAACTTACAAGCTTAATACATGAATAAAAAAATAATGGGAGAAAAAGAAGCCGTTTTGATATTTTTAATAAAGTTGAAGTCAGATGCATCTTGTGGGCCCACTCTTTGAACTTGGAGTAGTCCGAGGTACTCGTTATTTTCTCATAAAAGGAGAGGAGAGTTATAAATGTGGATTGGATTTGAGTATACTATGAAACTATTTAATTCCCATATTTTTTTAGGTTTTATCATTCCAAACTCATTCCTAATCCATTTACTGAAAATAATTAAGGTAGATAGTGAGTCAACCTATCATACAGGGAAAATTCCAAAATATGGCCCTAAGTCCTCTCATTTTCTCAAATAAGGGTCCAAAGTGAACCTTGTTTCAAATAAATGTCTAAAGTGGCATTTGCTATTTCAAATAAGGACTTAAAGTAGCCATGATTGTATCAAATAAGGGCTTGATCTTGCTGATCGCTAGCTGGCTAAATTTTTTGACTGGTTAAGGGCGTTTTCATCCAAATTTGCTTTTCTTTTTTAACCTTTTCTTCTTTCCTTTTTTCTTTTGGTCCTTCTTCTTCCTCTACGTTAGTGGCCAGCCAGCCATCAACGATGTAACATCCTCAATATCGACCATCTGAGAATTAGCCATAAGGTCTTGAATGAGTCGATCATGGGCCATTGGCCATGGATCAATTAGTTCGACCGGTAAGGAATCAATGATCGGCCATGGTCTAACCGATCGACTAGTCATGAACTGGTCGAGGTGGCGTCCATGAAGAGTTTACCAGCCATACCGATGGGATCGGATTACCAACTTATAGGATGGCTTTTGGATTATGAGAATTGGTCACTACATGATTTTGGATCGGTGGATGGTCATGGGTCGATCTAATCGGTCATAACGCTTGGCCACGAGTTCGTGTATCGGTGCATAGCAGGGCATAATCGCCCGTGGTCATGGGTCTGTGCATAGCCGCTGACCCAAAATCATCCGACTTGATCAAAAGTGATCGTCTTCTGACCAAAAATGCATTATTCCCTATTTAATTCTTAGTGATCAGAAATGAATATTGAATTGGTGATGTTCGATTGTGGATTGGTAATGTATCGACCATGAACCATATGGATGGATCGAGCACTAATCGGAATGAGCCCCAAGATGGACCCGACTATTCCATCGTAATTCTTAAGGTCCATAAGTGGTTTGGCTTAGTGCTAGACCATGAGTAGCCTTAAGATTGGCCTTGAACCGACTGGAGAACCAATGATCGAAATAAGAGGAAAAGTTGTGTCAGGCTCAACGACAGGCTCGAGGGCTAGTCTTGGACCTAATTGGGCCGACCATGCTAACCCCAAGGTTGGCCATTAAGCTGACCTAAAGGCTGACCAACCACCCAAGGGAGCAGCTTGGGCGAGTTAGGGGGTGTGGTGCCTGATCGTCGGGCATAGACGGGCATATGCGATTCGGTTTTTTGAGGTGTACCTAATGATCTATTTTCCGGCCTCAAAATTGACTTAGACGATGGAATTCTTCGGACCACCTACTTGAGGAAGAAAATGACAAAGCATAGAAGACTCTAGAACCCCTCATTAATGTAAAGGATAAGGCTTGTCTTCCATTTTTCAAAGGTTATGATGGTGGTTAAAAATATCTTTAGTGGCTATGAAAGAGATAACTCATACATGGCCCAATCGGAAGGCAACACCTGAACCTTCATTATGAGCCATAGGAATTTAGATGCCAAGTTGGCAAACTAGACCCCTTCATTGTCAAACTTCATTAAATGACCATAAGTGTGGGCATACAAATGGTCTAATAAGAAAGCGAAAAGTGGGCTGTCGTCGATGACATCTACTCACTAGACTGCCAAATAAGATTTTGTAGCCGTACCTAGTCATCCTTTAGGTTCAATTATTAGTTAAGTAGGCTTGCCACTTAAGGCGTGCCACTTGGAAAAAGAGGATTGGACCAGTTAGAAGTGCAATGATGAGCTTAGGTGCTATAAATAGGAGGAGCCTCTCCTTCTTCCTCACCATTTTGCACCCTTTTCCTCATTTCTCTCCCTTGGATGCCCTCCTCCTCCTTCACACCTTTCTCTTCTTCGGTCTGTAAGCAAAGCCACCCTTTTTCTCAAGTTAGTTACTCTAGTCTCATGGGGTTTGTCCAGGTAAGTAAAATCTCTTACTTCTCCTTAGTATTGTCATTTCTATCATGAAGTCTAGACAGTCTTCTCTTGACGAACCGTAATTTGTATGGAAGATTTTGTATATGTTGACTTGTACACGAATCTTATGCATATGCGTGATTCTCTCAAGATTGAAGTGATGTCATGGTTCATCGTTTGTGTTTTACGCAAGTCAGGAATGCCTAGGGCCATAAGGCTTGAGTCGGTAATGAAGTGTCGAAACTCAAGTTTTGCGAGGTACGAGGGTTGCCTAAAATCGCAAGGTCTTGGATCAACATCAAGGTATGCCGAATCTTAGTCTTGTTTGGTATGGGGATCGCTTAAGCTTATAAGGTCTTGGTTGGCATCAAAGTATGCCGAGCTTATGTCTTGGATTAGTGCAGGATCCTTGTTACTTGGTGGTTGAGCCAAACCTCGGACTTAGAGTCATTACGGTATCATTAGGTTTGGGTCATAGAAAGCACAACACACATGATTACGTATGAGCGTGATGTTGTTGTTGAGCCATGAATGAATCAACAAAAGGGAAGGTTAAGAACCGGCATAAGTTGAGAATGATGATGATGATACCCTACAACAGGATGCCCGGGTTACACCTGAAAGCCTTAGGAAGCTAGCCTTGAGAAGTCTTGGCATGAGTTGAGATGCCCTGGTTGAGCCAAGAAGCCCAGCAAGAAGCCGGAAGCCTCGGTTGAGCTGAGAGGGCCTGGTTGAGCTAGGAAGATGCTAAGTGGATACATGAATGTCGATTATGCTCAAGTATGGGTGAGATGTGTTTATGTATTAGCCGACGGGTGAGTAAGTGAGACCCTTGCATTAGTCATGGCAATATATATATGAGTTTGCAATTGATCTACCATCGACACCATTTGCATGAGTCGTTATGGTTAATCTTTGATGAAGAGATGTCACACTAACCAAGAGTAAGGGTTTTACTTATTGAGTTTGCCCAAAACTCACTCGTTTACCTTTACAGAGATGTAAGCATGGCTAGTCCTCCTTTTGTACATTTTGGTCTACCGATGAGGATAGAAGAGTTGACTAAAGATGTCATACATGTTGAAGTAGGAGTAACGTTCTGAAGATACACCTTTATCTATGGATTCATGAGGGATGTGTCGAGCTACTCCCTTACTATTACGAAGCTTGGTATGTTTGGTCAGATGAAAAATTTATTGGACCTATTTGTGATTTTAGAGGCTTGAGGAACCCAAGTGGTGAGTCAATGTCTGACGGGATGGACCCTAATCAGTAATACCGGCCTGTAACGGGAAGGATTCCCAATTTTGGAAGCCACAACGATAGCAAAGATATGGATACCCTGCCTCTTATTTCTTGTAAAATATAAAAGATAGTTTGTACATGAGCTACTAATGAAAATAGTAGTGTTACATGCTTACATCCCATGCTCTTCTAACGATATTTGTCGAGGTTGTTGTTGTTGTGTTTACGCTTCTACTTATGCATATAAAAAAGATGAAAAGAATTGGGTTGCCGACAAGCCTGGGATGTCGCAAAAATAACCCATAGCTTAGACCTTGAAAGGGGTCGTTACAGGTGATGCCCATAGAGGGCTAGGCAAGGGTCACTCTCGTTGGCCATAGGTGAGGGATGGCCTCACTTGAGCGAGGCGACCCTTGCCTTTGGGGAGGCCACCCCTCATGGCGATTCGTGAGGTTGACCCTCATTGACCCCAAACAAGGCCGAAACTTGCTAGATTTGGTGCAGGTGGCATCGCCAATGGCCAACGAGGGCTCAATGACCTTGTTGACTGTAGGTGAGGCCGCCTTTGCTAGATTTGGTGAGGTTCGACCTCGCCAATGGCCACGAAGGGCAGCCTCCCCCAGGGTGAGGATCACCTTGCCTAGGAGAGGTCGTCCCTTACTTGTGGCCACTGAGGGTGGCCCTCATTGGATTGGGCATCTCTCATAGGATCGGACAGAGGCGACCTTCGCCCAGCCTTTGTGGGCATTGCCGATGCCCAGCTGGCCATTGGCACAAAGGAAGAAGAAGGACCATAAAACAAAAAGGAAAGAAAAAAAATAAAAAAACAAGAAGAAAAGGGAAAATGGTAAATGATGAAAATGCCTTGGATCATTAGAAATCAACCCCTTATTTGGAAAAGATATAGTCATTTCAAGTTTTTATTTGAAAATAAGATTTACTTTAAGCCTTTATTTAAGAAAGTGATGACACTTCAGGCTCTTATTTAAAACAATATTTACTTTGAGCCCTTATTTGAGAAAACATAAGCACTTTGGGTCCTTTTTTGGAATTTTCCCTACCATATATTAGTTAAGAAATAGGTTTACGACCTATTTTGACATGCTTAACCAAAAAGATGAATTTGAAATATTTTCATTTGGAGGCGATGATAAAAATGCACTTCATTGAAGATTCAAGTGAAAGTAAAAGGATATTCTAGAACAGTTTCTTTACAAGACATCAACTAGCGTCTTGCTGAGGAGATGCTAACCAATTTAAAGTTGAAGGGAGTATTCTTCATGTCGAAAATAGATTGCGTTATTCAGAATAAATGGACGGTTTGATTGAAAGGTCGAATTAGCAAGCTTTCGTGAAGTAAAAAAATCTTCGATTGTTTGGTTGATGTGATCTAAATATTAATTAATTGAAAGAAGTTCGCTATATCTCATTATTCAACCCTTCAAAACTCGAGATCAGGTTTTCTCAAATCGACGTGAAACGGTTGGACAAATCGTGTATAAAAGCTACGTGGGTTTTTGGAGCGGAGACGAAGAAGATTGATTCAAAGATATTTCCCCAAGAAGTTGAAGTCTCCACATTGGTCAGGGTTTGCGCAACCTCAGGAGAGGCTGCCAACATCAGATCTGACCTCGTCGATGGCCTAAGAGCCCTTCGTCGGCGACATCACATGAGATGAGGACTTTTTCGGAATAATGAAAGTTTAGTGATTGCAAAGTTGTAAGAAAAAGATATTTATTATCATTCTGAAAATGATCAAAACTCAAAACACGTCTCGACTCGCCTTAATTTAATCGTCGGAAGAGATTTTTGGAATTCTCCCGAACTAAAATATCAATTGAGTTTAAGGACTGGGGATGCAATGCAGCTTGCGTTGAAATAGTTTCGCCTTTTCTATATCGCTACCAATTCTAAGTCACTATTTTGCACATGCTTCCAAATTACAATTTCCTTAAAGGTGATATTCCCCCCAACATAGTTGACAAAACCAACCATTTTTGCCTGGAGTTTGCGTATTTGTGAAGGTGAAGCATCTCGGTGTGACCCGTTTACACGAAATGTACTTAAGTGTGTTTAGATCGTGCTTAACTTTGTTTCTGTTATAAATGGATCAATTCGGTTCGCTCAACAAAATTAATTGCGTAGTTCGGAAGAACCATTTCTATTCATTATCACATGCTTAGACGTATTTACTAATAAATTAAACATGTTAACCCTATCTACATGACATGGTTATCAATATACAGATACATTAAAATGCATCCATACACATTTACTCCTTTGTACGTTAGATTATATCTCAAATGTGTCAAACATCAATGTAACCCTTTTAACAAACAGGTCATATGTATGGATTTCATAAACATGACTTGATTAATAAATATGTTGTGTACATATTAGACCTAAATTTAAAGAGCTACTCGATTTCTCATATGCTACGTTAGCGACGTCACATGTTTTAAAGTTTGTCGTGCAAAACAATCAAAGAATGAGGATCCTATTCCAAAATCGCAATAATAAAACCAGTCTAGTTTTTCCTGCAGGCCACTTATAATTGATTTGTCACAAAATATGTTAGATTAGACTCCAAACTATTGGGTTCGGGCCATTATGTCCTAGGTTAGACAGCTGGGGTCTCAAGCGTGGCCCTTGGGATCTTAGATCTGGATATCGGGGTTCTAGAGACATAGCTTATCATGGCGGTGATGGAGGTCATATAGGATTCCAAAAATTAAATTCATTTTCTACAAAATTGTGAACTGTATATTCAAAACTTAAGTGTACGATTTCGCTGATCAAGAGAATATTTTCCCTTTACTTATTACCTCAAATGATACCACAAATGATTGGACATAAAGTATCTATAGGTGACCTTTTAAGTCTATTGTCAAATCTTACGGCTCAACCCTAGACAGACGTCAGAAACCACCAAACTGTGGTATGGTAGGGGCAGAGGGGAAATTACCAGTGGAGCACTGAGATGCGTACCGCAACAAAAACGAGGAAAAGGGTTGTCAACAAAGATGGTTTTCTGCGTAATATGCTGCTGACTTTGAGGAGTTAAATTGAGACGGACCGAATTCTAGAATGTTGACTGAGTTAATCCTTGAAGAAGACAGGGTGCCAAACGTAATTATAACACTCATGAATGATATATAGACTGTGGAGTAGAGGGTTGACTATTGACCAAGCTGGTTCCAATCAAGAGAGAGAGAGAGAGACAGGGAGACAGATACTTAGCAGGCAGTGACATCGTTGTCATCTTTTGCTGGTCTAAGAAAATATTTTCTCCACCTTTTGCTTTTGGTCTTTCGTTCCGGATCGCATCCATCTGTCAAGCTGTCAGCAAAGCAGTCCCAACAAATCCGCAAAGATTATTGCCTTAATCTATTCCCATCACTCGTTGTATTCCCGCTTATTTAATTCTTGGTATTAACTTGGCTTACGCAGCATATGAATCTAATGTACTACGAATGCGACCACAAGAAACAAAGGCGATGTTAGCATATTTAATTCAGCATTATTATTGATAATATCGATCATGTCACCATCGGTGTCAACTCTACGTGCAAATTAAGGCAATAACTTTGTTAGTTCAGGAGATAATCAGTCAATTTCCAAACCCATGTTCGACTTTCGTGAATTTTGGACTAGAAAATAAAGAGTTCACGCAAAGTTTAATTAGGTAGAATAATCTTGCATCATTTTTGTATATATCGCGTTTAATTAGCATTATTTAGGCTTGAAGGTGTTTTTTTTTTTTGTTATATTTTAAGATTTATTTGCTTCGCCTGCTTTGTGGACTTTGGAGTTAGGGTTCTCTAACAAAAGCTTACACTTCATCATTGAATACTGACTCTTCCTCCTGAAATTCAAAGTATACGCCGGCTCGGTCACGATGTGCTTATGTATGAGTTTTGATCAAATTAAATTCGACAAATTGGATCGTTTAGGAGCTAATAATCACATCGGGTGTGCCTTTTATATATATATATAGATACCCTCGTTATATCTTTATAAAGCGTACTATCTCAAAAAATTACTACTATCTTGTGAAGGTGTCAAGTGATGCCATTTTGTGCTTTTTCGACATAGGATTGTAGACAAATCTCTCTTTGACATTAGTAAATATGTTTGGTCGTTTCCTGGTGGATTTCCATAGATTGACTTAATTGGTCTCATTTAGAAGATAATTCATAGTTTCCTCACTCTATTTGCTTGTTGAGTAGCCACTTATTATAATTACCAGGCTATTGGTATGTTAAGCTGATCTATAAGGAAAAATGGCCCTCATTCACATAATGTTTCCTTCATAAGACAATCGAAAAATTTATTAGAATAACTATTACATCATATCATGATTATTAGCTAAACTACTTAGATAAGTAGACAATATCTCCTATTTTTCCCTTGACATCAAATACATTAGGAGATACCAATAAGTTTGAAGCATCTAGATCGCCTTATTTTCTCAGACTAGATTTAGGACTATGAATCAGTGGGAAATTGTGAGAACTTATTTCTTTGATGGATAGAAATGTTAAAATCTTTTAAATAATAAAGCATGTTTCAATCTAATGGTTTTCAGGCAGAAAATCCACTTTTGATCTCCAAACTTACGCAAGTTTTTCCCTTGTATTTTCCATTTGTGTATTTGGGTCCTTGAGTTTATATAATATTCTAATCAAGTTCCTCAAATTCTAGATCTGATCAATTAAAGCAGACACTCTATCAAAGCCGGCAAGAATCTAACCCTGGAAAGCTTTTTGTCATTGTACCTGTGGACAATCAGCTAATGCGTAGGACTACAGCTCTCCAAGGAGGAAGATCACAATCATATGCACGATGAGATTTCTCGACATGAACCTTGCACTAGAGCTCTCCACATTGTACTACTGTCGGCTTGACAGACATGTCGGCTCCAACAAACTGAATTTGAAATCAAAGAGACTTGATTAGAATAGTTACACAGCACTTCAAGGATTTGATTAGATAAATTACAAGTTCAAGAACTTGATTGGAAGCATTTCGCAAGTTTAGGGTCCCGAAGTGCAGTTTTACCTTGTTTAAACTTTTATGTAAGTTGCCAATTATGTCAGAGTTGCCACATCAATAATTCCATAAAGTTCTTCCTGAGAAAAGTAGTTTCTTTCTAGTGAATTTACATAACATCAGTGAGATGCTGCTGAGGAATAAGGTGCACATAGTGGAGTGGTTAGAAGTTGGTCTTTGCAAAAGATATATCAAAAGGACTAGAAAGAGCCAAACTTATGAAATCTTCTGTTCAGCTGGAGGGGAAGTAAAGATAGATTATGAATCCTATTAAGTTCAAGGCTTTATTTAGATGAAAGAATATGGAGGACAGAAAACAGTGTCTATTATAGCTGAAATTGATTCAAAATGATACATCTCGCTTGTGGTTGTTAAACTATACTGGCATATGCAATCAAGAAACTGAACTTTGATCTCAATCACCCAAAGCATTAAGCTTTTACCTATATTAGTCGATGCACTTCGGATAGATTCGGATGAACTTTCAGGTGAACTACTAATGTGGCGATGATGTGACATCTTTAAAATTGGCGACGGGTGCAAAAGATCTACAGCTCATTGTAATATTGGCTGGAATCCAGCCAAGGAGCATAAATTGCAGAATAGCTAAAGTTAGTGCATTGGTCTCATTAAAATTAAAGTTTAGTGATCTCATTGTAAATTCTAGTAATGTTTAGTGACCACGTATTTGACATGGCACAACTATAAAATGCTCTTCATGGGGGAAAAGCCTAATTTGTTTTACTAATTAATCATGGATCAATTTGGCATGAGCATGTCAAAACAAAGATGGCTCGAAAGAATCGATATTTTGCAATTGTGGACAAATATTAGGACTTAAACATATAAAGTAAAACTCTGTTCAAAAACATATTTATTATTAAGTAAAATGCTAAACCGTTTGATTAACATTACATAAGGATAGATGCATTGTCCTAAAGCTGGAAAGTTGTCATTCTCTTTACTTTGGTTGGAAAGGTAGAGTGTTTCAACATGCATGGAGAGAGATGACACTTCTGAGACAACAATAGCTTCCATCTTAAAATTAAACTTACAATAGCAGCTACTTTCTGTGGAAAAATTCGATTGCTGGAAACACATACTAATCTCTACATAGAGTGAAACTTTACAAAAGCACATCTCAATCTTTTGTGACTCATCAAGCAAAATAAATTGAGATTGGAGGTCCTTGCCCGAATATAAAAATAAGATCAAAGAGATCTAAATCAAACGAGAGTAAACAAATAGAGAAACCAGTAAGATTATCAAGGTTCAAAACCAACACTTTCATATCCTCTAAGCAGATGTTTATCGAGATTCGATCCTAGAAAATATGGACATTAGTTCAGTCTAAAGGATTCGACAAATTGGAGAGTGAACAATATGTCTAAGCTATAGGATTCACAGCATTCCTATGATCAGCACAACTTACCCCTTAAATAATATATAAAGAAAGTGAACTTAATTCTTGCGTAGCTGAAAACTACATGTCCTCTGAGTTTTCAAAATCCAACCACTCAGTTTTGGTCTTGAAAATCCAAACAGTGTGCACTGACACAGCACCAGCACGCAAACAAAGCATCAAAAGCAGGTCTAGGATTCAATAAGCAGTCAACTAAACTTTGTGCTAACTTCTAATACCAATTCAATCCTTATAAATTTCTTCTTGCCCAAATTAGGAAATAAAATCATGCAATTAGCTAACATAATCAGTTCATTAACATGCATGCTTATGTTGATCTCTCTCTCTCTTTGTGCGTGCGTGCGTGTGGATAATGGCACTTTTGTCAATAGCCACCCAAGGTTCAAGGAAAGGCTATTATGTAAAGAAGTCATCTTTTATCAAGTTTATGGCTTGTTTTACTGTCTTCAAATTAAGTTATACATCTAAGCGCTTTTCTTTTCCCTAACATGTTTTCTGAACCACAAGTTCTAGCTAGACAACCAAATCCCAGGCTTCTATTCGCCACATCCGCGCTGCATTTTTTATAACTTTTCCTCCTAAGCTAGCTTCACATAGCATAGCAAGATAAAAGATATATGATCATTAGCTAAAATCCCAAATCATTGTACCAAACATGTATAGTGTTCCAAAAGACGAAAGTTAACAATCAATGTCTCAGGTAAATTAGTGAAAAGCTAATTCCTTGTGGATGAACCTAACCTCCATCAGATTTTAGTCCCACAAACATATCTTGGAGACTAATCAGATTTAAGACAAAAATTCTTTTTGGTGGCCCAACAAGGGAAAAATCAGCATATCTTAACTGAATTATATGCATAAACACAGTGAATTTCTGGTGGAATGTTGATTAATCGATGATCTTTGATGCTTCTAAAGTTTACTTGTTTGGTTTGTCAATTATAACCAAAACCCAATTGCCCAACTAAAAGGCAAAGTAAAAAAGTTTCACACAAACGATAATGGTTAAGTACTTGAGTTTGTTTATATTCTATCTAGCTAGTACATAACTGATTATTCCATCAAGCAAATTAGGGTTTTTCCATAAACTCAATGATATGTAACAGACGGATGAAATTTACAAGAAAAAGAAGAAGATATCAATTCCATTTGGAACATCATCTTGGAATTCACAAGCAATAGTAGGACAAAAAGTACTAGCAGGAAATTCTCAAGGGGGGTGCATAGCTGGTAGACAAAACAATCATACCTCTCTCAAGTAACTTCCCTGTGTCTGACAACACAGTTTATCGCCTCTCTGAAGCTTCTTCATCACAAAAAATTTTCTCTCCCACAAACACGTGTGATCATCAAATACTAGCTCATTGATACGGCGAAAGCAAAACGCCTCTTATTAATAACTTCATTCCAACTCCTCCTCTTACATAAGAAACAGCGAAAAGTTTTCGGGATGAATCCAAAAGCTGTGCAGAGTGAGGCAGTGAAATCATCGCAAAAGTTAGTATTTATACATACGTCTAATGTACTTAATTTTCTTTAGCGGTCATGACCGAGTCGAAGCTCCAAATCCAACCCATCGTCTTCGGCTCCGGCCCGTGATCTCTTCTCTTTGTTGTCATCTACCACATGTGAAGGGCCAACTTGCAAGCTCCGCCCCCACTGCCACTCCTCTCCATCATAAGTACTCTCTTCAGATGGATTGCTGGACACACAGAAGTGATTATTATCATTGTAATTTCGCCCATGTGGATCGGGCCTCGAGCTCCACATCAAAGCCGGCAAATACCCATGGTTGTGGACAGCAGATGGTTCTGGCACCCCGTAATAGTATGGAGGATAACTCGATGTAGGGAGGAACGATCTGAGGGGCGTGTAGCTCTCGTCGGGGTTTATGCTCAGGATGTTAGAGAAGCCTGAGTTGTTTGACGGCCTTGATTTGTTGACTCTATCTTTCCTGTGGATATTCATGTGCCCTCCTAAGGCCTGAGCGGTGGTGAAGCCTCGCTTGCAGAAGACACAGCCATAGGACCTCGCCGGGCTCCCCGTCTCGTCGTTGGTGGGGTCTAACCGCTCGGTGTCGTCGCTGGAGCTCTTCGAATCATCAAAGTGGCTGAATTCCATGGTGGGGGTTGAGATGAGAGATGATTTGAGAGTCGGTGGGCTTGAATTGAGATCAGTCTAAAAGAGTTTGCTTAGAAGGGTCTTCTTATAATGAGAAAAGAGACAAGTAAAGACATGGGAGGAGTGCTTGTGTGAAGGAAGGGAAGGGAAGGGTTCTTGTGTATCGTTTGATTTGAAGAAGAAAAGTCAGAGAGAGAGAGAGAGAGAGAGAGAGAGATTAAGATTCTAGATTTAGTTCGCCGGCTGCAATTGATGCCCTTTTTACCCCTAGCAGACAGTTATTTCATATATCTAATTATTCTTATCGACTTTTTCAATCCCAAAGTTTCTCTGTCCATTTACAACCAGGGTTTTTTCCTTAACGCGGTCTTCTTTTTGTCCTCTCTCTCTCTCTCTCTCTCTCTCTCTCTCTCTCTCTCTCTCACTCTGTCAATTTATCTACAATCTAAACACACATGAAAATGACTTTCCTAAATTTGAATATGTTCTGAAAGTTGAACGTGTTGGGAACGTATTCATATTGTGGGTGCGTGTATCTTCTGCTATACTTTGCCTTTCCGCCAATGAACAGAGAAGTTCACTGTTCTCCAGCTAAGTTGAAAACAGAACCCTTTTCTTTTCTGAGCATTGTATTCTTAACATGCAAACTCATTTAATAAGACTTTATTATATCATTTAGTCTCTAGGTTTCAATTGGACCACAAGCATTATTTTTTCTCACTCCTATTTCCCATTTCCACAAGCATCTTCAAATATTCAGGAAACATGTTCATTTCTTTATAAATTCATATACAATTTATGCTCTAATTATCTTGACATGGTTATTTGTTAGACTCTGAAGACTCTATCTTTCTCCTCTCCATATTATATCCTCTTCAACCCAGCCTCCCCTTTTTAGTTAAATATTGCCGGCCTAATTATATATATTATTGACCTTAAACTAGATATATAATGATTAGTTTTAGGGGTACCACAATAATTAATTATATATTTGTTACTAAATTAATGATATGGAAAGGTAACACGTTCTAGGGTAATTGATCAGCCTTTTTAATTTTGTGCTAACATAAGATATATGACCATACACTCGAAGATGGGCTAGAGTAGAGAATACTCATTTAAATTGAAACCAGTAACAAAACGTAACCTTTAAGTGTTAAAATTCTTATACCTGCAACATTATCATGCTATTAAGAAGTACATACAACCAAAAGGAAAAGAAACAACACCCTTAATTACATGTAATTCTCTCTCTCTAAAGACTTTCCATTTTTTTCATTGGACTTATTTTGGGTCCACCATTGATGTAAATAATTATGATATAAGTAATTACTTACACACATCATCGGATGTTTAACACATAGAATACACTTATACAATTAAGTTCAAACACACACCATTCATCTAACAGTGTATGTCTCAGTGTTTTATTTCATCGACAATGAATCTAATAGTAACCCTTACTTAAAAGAGGGCCACACTTAAACATTTTTTAACGGTTCAATTAGTTAGATCCAAATATTTATAGTATCAAACTTAATATGGCAAAGATTCTTTATCACCTTAAGGTGTACCCTATTGATGCTCTAATAATCTCAACCTTTTGATGTAGTCATTCAAAATTTTATTTTTTATTTTTATAATTTAGGGGCATGAGCATGTGAAGCTAACCTTGATTTAGAAAGTTCATGGACCATATTGGCTCATGGAACACCTTGCAAGCTCATGAACTAGTTGAGTTCCAAGGATTAGCATGTGTAGGTGGCCTTGATCTAGAGAGCCTGCACACAAATGATGGGATTTGAATAAGTGATCGCTACTTATTGAGTTGGTAACCTCTTCAAATCAACTATGTCAATCCTAAAGGGTTTCAATCACAAATTTCAAAAGAAAACATATTCATGTTAATGGACGGTTGAGATGATTGGAATGCCGTACCAGGATCGGATAGTGGTAGACGATTCCCATCTCTTCAATGAGATGTCATCTTTAGACATCTCAAGTTCGATTCTTTCTACTTTTGTTCTCACCTGTTGATTGGGTTTTGTTCTATAAACATGGTGTTTGTCTCCATATATTAACTTCAACCTTGTCAGATTAGTTGAATGCTTCATTCTTTCTTTATTTTATCAATATTTAAGCTCAATTTTAACTTACCTATATGGAATGTACCGACATGAGTCTTCTCCAAGTCATTAAAATGTTTTAAAAAGAATCATTTTTCACCTAGGAGGGTTGTGGTTCTCTTTTTTGTCAGCTAGGTTCGTATTGAAAATGATAAGTGCTATTTCTACATCTAACTCCAACCTCGAACACCGGGTTAAAATGCTCCATGCTTTCATTTCCCATCAATATTTACGTTACTCAGGAGAAAAGTAACTTTTCTTTTCCCCTTTTAACTCAGGTGGCTTATCGCTGTCTATTCCGTGCGCATGATCATATCGAAGTACGACCAAATTTAGTGACCACAGGCGCCAATCATGATTACCATATGAAGCTCCCAAAAGTGCTTTAAATTACATTCACTGAAGATGATTGGAACATTGCACGAGGATCAAACAAGGTAGAGGATCCTCAAGTAACTCGGCGCTTCCTTCCATAGGCATCCTATTCCAACAACTTGTTTCTAACACCGTATCGGGTTAAAACGCTTCCCACTTTCGTTTCTCCTATCAATGTTTAGGATGGATGGTTACGAGCTTAATCTTAATTAACCTAGATCTACCGATCTGGGTCTCCTCCGGTTGGCGGTCTTTTCGATGGGCAAGTTCTGTTGAGATTAGGGTCAAATACGGTAAGCCACAAGGTGTTAGTTTCCGCTCCCGTTTGGAAGCTCCCAATCAAAGTGCTTCATTTATAAAGCGTGAAAAAAAAAAAAAAAACCTAAATAGCCGGTCGTCTCGTCATGATGACTCAAGGACATGGGTGCGGAAGAGCTCCAAATTGAATTAGCTGGAGAGCTTTCTCATCAAACAATTATATAATTTTGATTTGAGGAAAGGTGGAGGAACCTTCCTTGACGACACAAAACGAGGGGGAACAGTGCGTTTGTGTTTGGAGTTTGCATTTGTCCTCACGTACAATGACCCCTTTCGCATGATGCATGCGTGTCAATCTCCAATCGAGACACACACATATCACGAGTGGCAAGAGTTGTGAGGTGCTTTTTTGGTGATGAATTCATTGACATGATGTGACGATTGTTCCCACGCCCATCGTTCTTGGTTTTCATTCCCTTTTACTCATTAGTTGTACGATAATCCTTCCAAGCTCTCTTCATCTTATTCCTTATTAAGAAAAAATTTCCATAAATTTGTATATTATTTAAATTTTAAACCATGTACTCTTTTAATAACTCAAAGTTTTAAAATAATTGACAATAGCCGTACAAATTTCTATGGAATCAAAGTAGCGGATTCCAAGTTCAAATTATTCTAGCCCCTTTACCTCTCTTGTTGTATTTATGCTTTCATACGTGCATATAAACAAGATAAAATGAACTAGGTCGGCGAGAAGCCTAAGTGCCAACTTCAACGAGAGTGGTTAGAAATGCAACATGGCATTTTTTTTAATAACAAAAGTGGTTTCCGTGGTTCGCTGGAATGTCTACTCAATATTCAATGTGCAAAATGACGTCATTTTGCTCCGAATTTGATTTTTAATATAAATATTAATAAAAGTAAATTGTAAAAACTAAATAAAAATAAAAATACAAAGAAGAATAGTAGCACATTCGGCGAGGGTGAGGGCTGTGGAGGCCCTTGCCACCATTGCCCCACCATTGCCGAACTCTTCCTAGGGCTTGGCAACCCTAGCCAATCCTCGCCTAACCGTTGCTGGCCCTTTCAAGTGATGGTGGGATGGCGGCAATGAGGGTGTGGAGGCCCTCACAAAATGTGCCGATGTCCTTTTTTTTAATAAAAAAATTAATTTTTAAATTAATTTTTTTAATATTTATATGAAAAATCAAATGTGGGGCAAAATAATGTCGTTTTGGACTTTGTTACGTGCATAATTTTTTTTTAAAGAATTGCCATGTGGATAATTTTTTTTAAAAGAATTGCCACATCAGTAAAAAAAAGAGTCACTAGAAAATGTCACATTAGCAGTTTGGCCGGAATTTCTCGTCATTGACACTTAAATGTTTCATTATTCTCCAATTTTGGTACTTAAGTGTATATTTTGGAACTTTTGGTATTTAAATGTCTATCCGTGCCAATTATTGACATTTGCGGTGTCTAGCACTCATTTAAATAGTGTACTACAATAAAAGTTACATGTTGATTATTAAAAAATATTTATTTCAAATTGGGATATAATAATCCATGTCATCATAATAGGATGAGCATCTTAACACCCTAATCTCCTTTTTTCCTTTTTCTAAAGTAGGTCGATAAAAAGTAGACATGTTGATTCATCATTTTAAAAAATCCAACTCGACGTCTAAAATCAACATCACAAAAACAAATCCGATTTGTCATCGAAGCAAACGGAGGACTGCATTGAACATTTACCAATAATTCAAGGATCAAATTGAAGAAAGTAAAAATCCAAGGACGACAATACACATTGAGCTAAATTCAAGAACCATTTATATAAATCTCTCTATCTATCAGCTCATTTTCATGTGCTTTTACAATTTTATGTAAGCAGAAGTACCTATTTATCACACGTCATTGATTTATATTATGGTCATATTTTCCTCCTTCAAAAAGAAATTTCCCTTAATCAGTCTTCTAGTCGGTAGGTTATAAACATGGATATTATCTATATTTATACTTAGTCAAATTTGCATATATGTGATTTTCGTTAACCATAACTTCCAACCCACTAATTAGAAGTATCGCTGGAGAAAAAAATAGTCCGTCCCATTGTCTCCGCAAGGAAAAATCCTCGCATCGGCTGCGTGCATGGTAAATAATTATTTTGCTCCATGTCAATCACTCGTAGGTGATTTAAGTGTATACGTTGTGATCACCTATCTTATTGTCATTCATTTGTTATATGGAAATAATTTTTAACTAGATTGATTATACTCACAATTATACTGACAAATAATAAGTTCCTATTTTTGGCAATACTCACAATCAATCCTGTTTATGTAAAAAGAAGAACTTTTGAATAGAAGATATGACACCGCAAGGTGTGCACCAAGAGAGGAGCTGGCACGAGAGCGATTGTTTATTTGCTTATGTGGGAGTAGGTTAATTTAAGTGTATTAGGAAGTTCAAACGTGGCTAAGAATCATAATCACGCCCTTAAATTTAGTTTATATCCCCTAATCATGCTGATTCACCTTCGACCTAATAACCAACACATGCTACATAATTAATAAGGGGAAAACAAGAAGCAAAATAATTGAATTGATTTTAGACAAAATGGCATTTTATTGCATGTCCCTAGTCTCCTAATGGTCCGAGGAGAAGGGAAGACATGACCCCTTTTGATTTAAATTTTTTTCATGGTTTTATTTCTGCTGAAGATATTGTCTCGAGGGGTGAAGTTTCATCCGTTGATTGCTTGGTGATGTGTGCAATGATGGGTTCGAGTTTTCATGTCATTTAGCGTTGATTTTGACCGATTCAAAAGCGTTGTGGAGAAATAAATGAAAAGAAAAGAGAACAAAAATTGGCTACTCATGATAAAGCATGGTTAAGAGATGGAAGAGAGGGGGAGAGAGAGAGAGAGCAAGCGGCAGCAGCAGCATATGCACGACAACAACGTAAGTGCTTGCGAGCTTGTTGCTCGTCTCTACCGAATCACTCGTCCTCTACTTGGATCTCTCCTTAACCTTATTCATGGCGTGATTTCATCAACTTTGTTGTCTTTCTAACTAATAAAGTTCTGCTGTCCAGTCGAAATGGATCTGCCCATGAGGCACGAGCAACTTGATGTAAGATGATGATGATTGTGGCTAATTAAATCCTCTAGCGATGCCGGCTTCGGAACAAGAAAATCTTCAAATCTAGAAAAGCATCCGTATAATAAGTTTCGGACTTTGGATTGTTGCGGCAATAGAGAAATGCCTAGCTAAGCTAATACTGTTGTTGGTTGATAGCTAGGGAAATGAAAGAAGAGAAAAGGTTTGTTTTAGTTGACGTAGATTGTGAATGTCCATGAATTCTCATGTAATTACATGAAATGAGAAAGATATGATTGATCCCCATGGATTGATGACGAAGAGAGTGATAAGAACGTGTGAAATCTCTATAGTCAATTAAGTTTTATATCTAGAGGCATTTTGATTGGACATCCAAGACCTCATTGGACTTTCAAAGATGTAGTTAAAAATTGTGATGAAAAAAAGAAAAATGTAATATTATGTACATCATCACTAAATAAAGAATACAAGATCTCATTGTTTTGTTCAAGAGATGTCTCTTGCATGAAATGTAGTGACGATAATGAAATGGATGAGAGTTTTTTCGCAAATGATTACATAATTATAGCATCACCAGCAATCAACCTTGATCTCTTTCAAAGGAATTGTCTTATCTTGAACTTTTCATGAAATTCAAGATGAGTTCATAAGAAAATCACAGGTATGTTGCTTCTTTCGTGATTTTGTTGCTTTGCTGTATCCTATAATTGACTTTGCCTTAATATGGAAGCAACACACAGCAGGGGCAAACGTCACTTTTAAGAAATGTGATTACACGCCTAAAAGTCACGATTATCGTTCACCCTCACTTTTCGTGATCCCTATGATTGTTTGACGGTGTTTGGGAGGGATTGCTAAGAAAGAAAAAAAGGGAAATAAAATCAACTAGATGTCCATCTAAATCGTCCTATTTTCGAAGGGATTCAATCTGATTAGCAATTAACTCCGAGGATTATGGGGAGATTCAGGAGGAAACTTCTAATTCTTTCTATTTAGCAACGTGATGTTTGTGCACGCGGAAGGGGCCCAAAAGAGATGAACATGGGCCTAAACTTGGAAGAAAAGCGCTGAGAAAGGCCGAATGGGTACTGAAATAGGCCTAAAGTGAGATGTACAGCTGCATTGTGCAGCTCATACGGCAAGCTGGACCGACCCAGCGCCCGGCTAGTGCGGCCACGCACTAGGCCACGGCGAGATTGACTCTGGACCGGACACATGGTCTGGCCCTAGGTAGGCTGGCTGCCACCTGGCACAGTTTTTTTTTTTTTTTTTTCTCTCTCAAAATATGCACTGTCTTTCAAAAATTAGTTAAACTTTGACCGGCATAACTTTTTTGACCATAGTCCATTTGACCCGATTTGCCCCTATAGAAAGCTTGTGACCCGAAAATTCTTAAAGTGCAGGCCGCTTTGTTGAGGATCACGGATTTGTAAGAATGGGGTCTGATGGACGCCATGGCGGAAGCTCACCGTATTTTCTTTGTCTTAAGCCCGATTAATGTAATTGTTGCAGCATCAGAAAACTTGTGACTTGATGTTTTTATTGATATAAAGATTAAGTCCATTTCACAAATTGCCTCGTACGTTCAAGATCGGACAATTAAAAAGCATGTCATCTTAAGATCCGACCATCAAAAACATGACAAAGTCTATACTTTCAAAAATCTCTTGGTGAATACTACCCAATTACACCATACGATTGAATTTTTAACAAAGTTTTATTTTTCATCCATTTTGGTCAAGTTTTTTGAAAATGTTATGTCATTTTTTCATCCATTTTGGTCAAGTTTTTTGAAAATGTTATGTCAAAGTTTGAGGGGTCAACAATTGCCACCCTTGAGGGAGAGAGAGGGACTTTTTTCTCTATTTCTCCCTCTTCCCTCTTCTGAAGCCTCTCTATCTTTTTTTTTTTCTTGTTTCTCTCTTGATCTATTTTGGAAGTTGTCTGTGTGAATAAATTTTTCTAGCTGATTTTGGTTGAACATGGAGATCAATTCAACCATTCGTTCAATTAATAGCCATTGAGAAGGATGTTCATAATGTGGCTCCACAATCCCTTCATGATTAGGCCGCTCTCCTCTCCTGATGTATATTTTGGTCAAGTTTTGGGAGTTTTACTTCTCTCAAACTAGATCTAGATATAGATTTGGGAGCTTCTTATAAGTATTTGGTCTGTGTTCTTTTAACATTTGTATGTTGGTGTCTTTGTGTGACGATGGTGATGAGGATATTGCACCTAGATGTGCACCGCAAGTCATTGTGAATGGAGTGGAAAATCTTGGTGTGTGCTTATCAATAAATTTAGTGATTAGATGCCAATCGTTTATGATCTCAGATATGTTCTTTGGGGATGAGAATGTGCTTTAATTGTAGATTATGCTTTGTTATTTGCTTTCTAATTTTTTCTTTGTTCTACAGTTACTTGAGATTTGCTAGGCTTGAAATCACTTTATGTACCTTTTTAGTTTTATTATGATATATGAATGTTATCTTTATTTCAACAAAAATAAATTGTTTTATGGAAAAACAACACAAATGGCCTTTCAACTTTGACTTAATGAGTAATGTGGTTCATAAAATTTTATTTAATTCAATATGGTTCCCAAACTTTAACTTAATGTGCAATGTCCTTTTTGAATTTTTAATTTATTTAATATGATCCATGAACTACATAAAAATGTGCAATGCTGTCCTTGAATAAGAATAGACAAGATTTTGAACTAATCTAGTTAGAATGAAATAGGATACATTTGGGAAAATAAACTTCCATTGAAGAGAAGCAATGAAAGGCTTTCAAAAAAATTCTCCAGGTGATGACCCATGCACTTGGACCACTTGGACTAGAACGATCTATACATATATCTTTAATTCTTATTATTGCAAAACTAAAAGCCCTAATTACTAACTGCCCATTCTTCACAATTCGTTTTAGTCACGCGGAAAGGTGAAAACCTTTAATTGCCTCTTTCTTCACTCACACCTTTCTCTTGATCACAACACTCACTCTTAGACTCTTAGTCATGCCTCTTGCACCCTCTCTCATAACACTTTTCACTTACTCTCAATCATGCATGTCCCGGTCATAATCTCACTCATGATGCTCACTCTCAATCATACCTCTCGATCGCAATGGTGACGCTCACTCTCAATCCAATGAGTCATGCCTCTCACAATTCCCTCCTCACTTTCCTAATTCCATTGGCTTGCGGCTCAATGCCACCCTCTATCCCTCTCGCTCATTTAATGAAAACCTTAGATTATTCTAACTCTATACAAATTATATGCATTATTCTAAATATGAAGGCCTAAACTATGGATGCACCTAAGTTCTAATTATGCAAATGACATTTGACGTGAGAAATGCATGAGGATTAATACATTTTAATGACATTTTAAAGTTCATGTTATATTTGTAATTCAAGTACATCAACCAATAACATGTTTTTCAACATGAGATAATACTAGGGGTCTAACCTTTAGTTTCAAATGTTAAGACCCCAACATATCTTTATTAATGCAATGAGATATGGGCAAACCTTGATATATTTGAGTTGATTTTGGCCTGGATCTTGATTATCATTTTAAGGATGGAACAAAAGATGAATGCATCCATAAAACATGCTAAATTCTACTTAAAATGGTCAGTCCATCTTATTTGTTTTTCACTCTCTCTCATTGGTAAAATCTTTTGCTGATATTAATACTTATAAATTGATAATATTGAGATGATTGATCATGATATGTATGGATGATAATAATTATATGCTGATAATGGTTTTTATTAATATGATAGCACTTAGATAGGGAGGGCAACTTTAGTTTTATCAAAAATTTATATCAATTTTCAATGTGTTATCTCTCAATACTTGTAGTTAAATAGAATTATACAATGCTTTTATTATCCATCTTTTTGGCATCATCATGAATTTTGATTGTCTTAGTTATTCTTTAAAGATTATCATGTCTAGAGGTAATAACATCTACTCATATTCTAACCATTAAATGATCTAAGCAGATATTTATATCCCCTAAACAAGATAATTCTTTTTTGTTTGTTTGAAATATAAGTATTATTTATATGATGACATACAAGAGCTTAGGAGCATGCCTTATCATTACAAAGATAACTAAGAACTCAAAAAAATGGAGTGAAGGAGTCTCCATATAGTAGCCACAATTACATTTGTTTAGGAATGTTTAAAATTTTTGTAAAATGATGCTCGGCCTCTGACAAGCTTACGAATTTTAGCCACAATGATGGAAACATCATTTGACTTATTTTGGAAACGTCTATAGTTACGTTCCATCCAAATGCAGTATATGATTGCTAAAAAAGTTACTTTGAGAAGCCTTACTACCAAATTCTTGCCTTTGATAGCCCTGATCATCCATTGGATTTTATCATTCCATCTTCCAGAGTTACAACGAATTCTGTATTGTGCAAGGATAATACGCCATATGCTTCCCATCCATGTGCACTGAAAGAATAAATGATCTCGATTTTCTAGATTATTCAAACAAAAACTATAATGGATTGCTATTGTAGGTATCTAACATGATATGATATATGTCGTTGGAAGTTTATCTCTACAAACTAGCCATCGATAAAATTGTATTTGCTAACCCCACCTATCCATATCAATTGGTACCATCCCACAACCAGTCCCATATTCTAGAGTTCATCAAATAACTCTTTGCAACAATATCTTTGTCTAAATAGGGCTATAGATAAGGTTGGCTTTAGTTTAAGAATACCGCGCCAACTCCATGCTATACTACCTTTAATTTCAAGCTGCATAATTGGAATGCTTCTACATTTGGTTCTATGAACTCACTTACTCCATAAGGAAGACGATGGACAATTTATGAGCCTCCATAGCATATATCTCAATAAAACTTTGTTCTACAGATTTAGATTGAGCAATCCTAGTCCTCCCTCCCTTTTTGGCAAACAAACAATTTCCCAAGCAACTTTATATGATCGATGGCCTTCCATACTTTCACTCCATAAAAATTGTCTAATCTTCTTCTCCACTTCGTATATGGTTTGCTTTAGAAGTAAAAATATTTGCATCCAATAAGTATAGATGGAAATAAGTACAAATTTGGCCAATTGAAGATGACCAGCATAGTTGATATTAGGGGTGTGCAAAAGAATCGAGACTTATCCAAACCGTCCAGACCTAGACCGGACCGGCCTGGAACCGGTGGTTCCTAAAGGGACCAGTCCAGTTCCCGATTCAATGGGCGGATCTACCCGCTCGCTCAGCCGGACCAGATCGGTATTATAATAATAATATACATATTAATTTTTATTATAAAAAATAATTTTTTTTTGTTGAAAAAAATTAAAATTTTGAAGCCCTATGTTTAGAATTCTTATTGTTCTATTTGGAGCCCTAATTTCCTATTTGCCAAATAGCACTTGCAATTCTTATTGTTGAAATCTTGAAGAGGACAACAAAGATCAAGAAACAAGCGGCTTGCATAGCATCTCTTAGTTTCATCTTCTCCGTCCAACTCTTCACGACTTCGACAAACTTGTGCGTAGCTGATTGGTTGGTCTGAAAGAATCAGAAGTGAAGCTACAACACTTTGTTGCTTAGCCCAACATAGATGCCACATCAATTTGATCTTTTGTTGCAAGTTTCTTTGACATTAAAATCAATTTGGTAATGCAAGAGACTTCATCATTTTAGTTCTAATCTCATATCATTCTTTTTCCATCTTATTGTCAAGAATTCAATACGAGGTGACTATAAAAACATGTTGAACTTCAAAAGTTCTAAATGTTATGTGCTTATGAATGTAATTACAATCAAATTTGGTCCATCAATGCATATTGAGTAGTCATGATCGTTTGTAAGATCGGTTCCATGGATCCACTCGAAAATTGGACCAGACTGGCGATTCGGTTCTCGAGTGGATTCATGGAACCAATGGGTAGTTCCTAGATCCAATGTTTTGGAATCAATCCTTAGTGGGTGGATCTCGGTTCTAGGGTGGGAACCGCCCACTTGGACCATGCACACCCTTAACTAATATGTTACATTCCCCAACTTTCTATTTTTTTGAAGATTTTGTCGATCAAACTTTTGCAATCTGCATGCGTGAGTCATCTAGTGACAAGAGGAACACCGAGGTATCTAATTGGAAGGGTGCCTATAGGGAAATGCGTGTGATCCAATATAATACCCTTTTCTACCTCGGTCAATCCAAAGAAAAAGATTTGGCATTTATCTGGGTCAAAATGTAGTTTAGTGAGATTTGCAAAATCATCTAAGGAGAGAGTGGGTCACCTTGTCGTAGTCCATTGGTGCCAGCAAAGTAGCCAATGTGTTTGCCGTTAAGGTTTATCGAAAACCTTGGTGTAGTTATGCATTGGGCTATCATATCAATCAATTGTGGTGGTGAGTTACTAACTTTCAAAACCCCAAGTACAACATCCCATTTTACCTTGTCAAAAGCTTTCATGAAGTCAATTTTTATTGCCACACGTTTACCTTTGTCACCCTTATGGTAGTTGTGGAGGAGTTCCTAGCAAAGCAAAATATTCTTCAAGATCTGTTGACCTGAGATGAAAGCAGTTTGGTTGAGGCCAACAATCGAAGAAAGGAAATAGTTGACTCTTTCTGTAAGTAGCTTTGATATGATCTTATAAAGAACATTGCAGCATGAGATGGGTCTGAAATCTGTTACGCGGGATGGATTCTGGACCTTCGGCACAAGGGATATGACTTTTTGACTATCTTGACCTTCAAACACAAGTCACCAAACTGAGACTTATTCAAGAGATTGAGTCATTATTTCAATACTTTGAGCTTCTTTACCAAAATAAACAATTTTGATCCTCTAATATCCTGTTGCCAACAAGCATGGACTATCGGTAGAAAATTGTAGCTTTCGGTCCAAAAGTTGAAGAATTTGATAAATGACTTCCTTCTCCTAGCAGTAGCATGAAGACATACCAAGCAAGGGGAATGATCCGAAACACCTGGTAGTAGAAATTTTATTGAATAATGAGAGTACCTGTGTTGCCAATTTGCATTAATGAAGACCTTGTCAATCTTGCTCGCTCTAAGATAATGATTGGACCTTTTATTTGTCCAAGCAAAAAAAGGACCTATGGAATGAGGCTCAATGAGTGCAAGCTTCTCAATCATAGTGTTTAGCTCATCCATTTCAGAAGTCCAACGGACGGTAGATCCAATCCGTTCATTTGTATCTTTTGTTTCATTAAAATCACCCATTAGTAGCCAAGGCACATTTTCTGCATTACGTGCAGAGAATGAGTTAATGTTTAGCCATAAAGATCTTCGTTCAACTTCAGTATTACATCCATAGACTGCAGAAAGGATAAATGGGTCATCTCTCGGATTCTCAACAAGGCAATGAATGACTTGGTTGGATTCTATCATAGTTAGGCTTATAATGGATGGTTTCCACAATACCCATATTCTATTGAGACTATTGCTTTTATAGTTATGAATGCATTTCCAACCTCGAAACTTGTTTTTGATGACAAAGTTAGCATTTACCTCTTTTATTTTATATTCAATCAAAATAAGGATGTGAGGATCTTGAGACAAAGCAAAATCTACAAGCTCTTTTTGTTTGGGGCTACTATTAAGACCCAATACATTCCAAGAAAGGAGATTCATTGGCAAGAGATTTAGCCCCACTCCTTGCATCCTCAAGTAAGACAAGGGGGCAACTTGAGATAACAAAATGATCGCCCTATCCTAATACTGCAAATCTATTTCCTAAGATAGTCGAAGAATTGAGAGTAGCTACACTTTTATTGTGGGAGCCTTTCTTCTTACTTCCAACTTGCTTGACATCTATAGAGGATGAACTCAATTGGGAAGTGGCAAAGACAAGAGTCTTTGGCTGAGCAACCATGGAATTACCAACCCCAGTAATAGGAACATTCGATTGAGGAGTCGATGAATTGACATTTGGCAACATTGTAGAGACTCTTTCAGATGGGATGGGAATAATAGAATCAATATTAACAGGTGCTCTCACAATTGGTTGGGTTTTAGGAACCCAAACTACCTTGTTCTGAATAGCACAATCCTTATGAATGAAGCAATTACATTTTTTGCACTTTAATGGTATCCAACTATAGTCAATAGTAATCCCAAAGGTTTCCTTGTTCCCCATTTTAAGTTCAAAATTTTACAGGAATGAACTATCAAAATCCATGAGAATGCATATGTGAGCATAAGTTAGTCAACGTTTTTCTTCGGTAGCCTTATCCAAGTACAAAGGTCTACCAAGAAAACTGCATAAATAGCTTAAACCGGGTTTAGTCCAAAGGACATGAGGTACGTTATAGAGATGCACCCAAATTGGCACTGAAGTAATCCTTGCCTTTTCCAATCTGATTAGAGGATGCTATTTTTGTAAAAACAATGGTTCGCCAGCTATTTCCCATACCCCCACCTCCATAACTTCAACTAGCTTTTGAACATTAGAGAATCGGAAAAAGAAAAATCCATCCTCCGTAGCCGAAACATCTAAAAGGTTTTCTTTCCCCCATAGTTTTTCAACGATACCTCTCACCCAATAAAATGAGATAATTCTTTTCATTATGATGAAAATGGAGGTTACTTGATACATATATTTGTTGACTCATGGGATGTTTGATCCACTGAACACGAGCTTTATTGTACATTTTTTGTTGTTGGCCTAAGCATGTCAAACATGTATATGGAAATTGTATTTTATGCCTAATATTTGCAATGAAGATTGTGTAAAAATGAACTAAATTGCATGTACATTATTAGCGTCTTACTTATTCTGACAAAAAAGGGGAGAGATTAAATAAAATATGCATTTATGTTTAGAGGAATATTAGTTCACATGATAAATGTTCTTTCCTATTTGAAACTCACATGACTAAGTGACTTGTGTTAAAACATAAGCTATTGATGATTTATATTGTTTTGCTCAAAATATTTCTACTTGCTATCTCCCAAATATATTTATTGAATATCTTGATATTTGGAAATTGCATTATGTGCTGATGCTTTGAACTAAATTCATATTTTTGGCAATATAAGCAAATTTGTTTCATTTTCACTCATTCAAAATTGTGTTTTTTTACCGCATATTAAGATATTTGCATATTCAGAGATTGTTTAGTTATCATAAAAAATGGAGATATTTTGCAAAAATCTCATATGTTGTTTTGATGATGATAAAAACAACCAAATATTACTAGTGTGTCTATTGGTTGACTATTATTGGATGATATATATCCAAGCACTATGTAGATGTTGTCCTATTATGTGTGATCCTAATTTGAAGAGTACTTTGTTACTATCGAAAATGCTTTGCCAATGTAGAAGGATCATTGCCGATATTTGAGGTGAAAAAAATATTAGGAGTCTAGATGTCTAAAAGCTAGTTAGATCTTTATAAAGTGAACAAGTTGAGGGACCTTGATCGTGGGTGAACAAGTGGAGAGTCCAGAGACGTTCATATGGCTTGAAAGGATTAAGATAAGGTGAATAGTTAGATGGATGTTGGTGATAGTGAACAAGTCTAGAACTATAATGTTCATTGAAGTTTGGAAGGACTGCACTTGTGAACAAGTCTAGAATAGGGATGTTCCTTAGAGATTAGAAGGACTATGCGGATGTATAGTTGTAGAGTCATAATTGCCAACATGTTTGAAAATACTAGAGGGTTTGATTACGATGAGGAGCAGTGGTATAGATTTTCAGAGTAGCATATTGCTAGCAATAGTAGTTCTTTTCATGATGTGGGAAGATTGTGACAATATTAATAATCTTGATGAGTTCAATGAAGGTGAGAAATCCGTGAGGATGTTGATGTCCTTGGAAGTCTTTGAATGCTGATTTTGTCAATTAGCAAAAAGATGAAACTGAAGAGATGTTGATATTCTTGGAAGTCTTTGGAAGTTGATGAAGTCAATAGGATCATTAGATTTTCCATTTCATTCCACATGATTTTATTTATGGGTGGTATCAACAAATTACTGTTAATCTACAATCTTGATTATGGTTAAGGGATAATGTAGATATTGAGCTCTGGAAAGTGGTGTTTACATGGAACGGTAATAACACCAATATAGCCATTACAAATGCTTGGAATTTGCATAAGAAACACCGAAGTTGATTTGGAGCAATTCTAACAATACTAAGTAGAAAATGGCTCTGACTAGTTTGGGAAAACTACCACTATTAGAGAGAGTTGTTTTGACGCTAGAGAACAACAAAGAGACGTTCTACTACTAAACTAATGATGGTAGAACCAATGCCTACATCATGGAATTGAGTTGAAAAGGATCATATAAAATTTGATGGCTATATATTTGGTTCGAGAGAAGTAGTGGGGTTAGTTGGAAATAAATAAATCTAACATATTGCTTTGAGTGTTCTTCTTTGATTTATTTTTATAGATGGTGACTATGTTGTTGATAATATCTTTGTGAGGTGATATTGAATTGTGATTGTGATAAAGTCAAGTGTAAATGGAAGAGCAATAGTTGTGTCCTAATAGTGTAATTTATTAATTGATAGAAGCAACACTTGCTAATTGTAACTTGTTTTGAAGATTGCTAATGAATTTCAACCTTGTTGTGTCTATTAGTTGTGCAGAGTGAATATAGGCTTAGGGATAAAAATTGAACTACTTTAAATCTCTGTGTGCTACCTTATATCTCTTCAATATCAACATTATTATTAGTAGCTATTTATCAGCATTGCACTTGATTATATTCTCATTCAACTTATTCACTTCCCTCTAGGTTGTATTGTTAGCTCCACCATATTAATCCTCCTTTATATAGAAATCTTCAATCTTCTTATTAGCGATGGTCTCAAGGAGTAAATAACCGTTGAGAGTAATTAGAAGTTGTTTGTCCAAAAACGGATCACCCATACAATCTTTTACCTTGGAATCAGCATGGATTTCCCAAAATGGAGTCTGCTAATTTTGTCACATTATCAAGTACTTCAATAGTCTAACAAAAGTTATCAATCTCTCTCTAACGATTTTTGGTTCTCCTACTGTGGTGTTTCTAACTGCCAATAGTTGTAATCTTTGTCTCTAACGATCATCTTTCGATGTATGTATGAATGACACCACTAGCGACTCGGTATCAACACACATCCATGCTCATGAATAGCACTTGCACTTTATCACTGGTATCTTGATGTTGTCTATGTATTAACTGTAATAGTAACTTCCAATTCTCCTTCCAATACTTCTAAGCATATCAATTTCTAAAGACTTGATAGAGGTATCATGGTCCTTCCAAGTTGTCATAAACACATTCTCATGTCTAACTTGTTTACCTCATATTGAAATCTACATCCTTGTAGCTAGTCTTTGTTGAGCTATTCAAGCACTTATAAAAATATCATTACAGTCTTTCAAATATCACCATGAACATCTACATATACCCTACTAGATATAATGCAATGATAGTTTTGGAATCATCAAAATTCCATGGGAATATTTTACAATACAACATGTAGTTAAGCAATTCTATAAGTGCTTACTACATATTGTAGTTATGTAGTCTTTCAGCATGTACTAGGATGGAGGTGGAACTATTGATTCCCATGCTTCATGTGATAGTAATGTTGATTGCCTAATTTATGCTGTGGGTAGTACTATGCTTGATCTATCACATGTGGTTAAGAGAATGTATATGATTATCCTAAGTTCATATTATAATGTTGTGAAGTGGATCCTCTTGGTTTTGTTAGGGAGGATAGATGTTAGGTTATGTTTTAGAGAATGCAATTTAAGTAGTGTGGTGACATTTGGGTTTGAGAATCCGAATCATGCAAGAAACCTAAAGGGTGGTCAAATTTTAAGTAATGGGGTCTTTACTTCTATTAGTTGTGCTATAAATTGAAAGGTGTCATTAGGAGTTACATCGGTTTTGTCGATGTCACTTGGCTAGTGATTTTGACATGGTACATTGGGTTGGTGTGGCATTCGATGAAAGTCAGAGATATCATTGGAGAATTGAGTTCATTTGTGTATGATATTATTATGTTATTAGCATGTCAAGAGAGGATGTGATCTTGAAGAAACTTTTCGCAGTAGATAATTCTACGAACATGTAGACTGAGTTCTCTAGACAAGCCTAACCTTGACTTGGGCTTGAAATGTTTGTGATGGTTGAGCTCTTGGAGTGTTGGGAGAGCTAAAATAAATTAAAAGCACTATAACTTGGCTCAAGCATCGAGCCAATTGGAGATTATTGAGAGTATGTCTCAAGTTTGAATACATTTCCTAAAAGGGTTTTCCTATTTTGGATTGAAATATTATGTATATAAAAGATAAAGGGAAAATTCCAAATAACGGTCTAAAGTACTTTTATTTCTCAAATAAGGATTTGAAGTGAACATTGTTTCAAATAAAAGTTTAAAGTGCCTTTATTTTCTCAAATAAGGACTTGAAATGGACATTATTTAAAACAAGAGCTTGAGATGCCCTTAGTTTCTCAAATAAAGGTTTGAAGTGCCCATATCAATCTCAAAAAAGGGCTAGAACTCACCAGTTGCAAAGGGAAATTTTGTCTTTTTAAAGTTTTAAATTTTTCATCTTTTTTCTTTCTTTTTTTATTTTTTATTTTCATAAAAAGCTAAAAAAAAGAAAATAAAAAAGGAAAACACAGTGGTTGCTGCCTCATCATTGATGGGGTGGTGGTGAAGGCTGGTGAGGTCGCTAGTGCTTGGAGGAGGGCCAGCGACCCTCACTGACTAGAGGCGAGGGTCGATGGCCATGTGTTTTCCATTTCCTTTTTTTTTTTTAATAATTTAATTTCATTCTAAATTGTATTTGAAATGGCCATTTCCTTTTTTTTAAATACTCCTAATCGATTAGAAATTTTTGCCCGCTAGCGAACTGGTGAGGCTAAACCCTTATTTGAAATGGTCATAACTACTTCAGGCCCTTTTTTTGAGACTAACATAGGCACTTCAAGCTTTTATTAAAAATAAGGTCCACTTTAAGCCTTTATTTGAGAAAATGAGAACACTTTGGGCCCTTATTTGGAATTTTTCCAAAGATAAATTCTACTCTAATATACAACAGAGCAAACAAGAGGAGTATTAAGATTTTTTCTCTATGAGTTCTCTGAGTAGGTTCTTTATAAGAGATTATGAAATAATAATTGTGAATTTTTTTGGATGTAATCTAAGCTTGGGAAACAATTGAGTGATTAAGAGATTGTAAATTGTATATCTTTGAATTTAAAGTGAAATTCTTGCGATTGGCTCTTCTTGTGGAGTAAATAGCAATACTCAAATTGAGCCATATAAGTTTCTAGTGCTCTTTATTTTCCTCATTAATTTCTCTGGCAATTTTCTCCTTCTCACGTTAAGCATATATTCAAATGTTTACTTTGCTTCAAGATAAGTAATTCCTTTATTTCCTTGTAATTTTTTTAATACTTTGATTATTGGGTGTTGTATTAATGTTTGCATAGCCATATGTTCACCTTACATGATAATGACTAAGTTAAAATCAATTCAAACTACCTGTAAACATTTTATGAAGTAAAAAAAAGGTACCGAAATGGTGTTAGTATAATCTAGCATAATCAAGTTCTTGAATCTATAATCTCTGATTTGTAGGAGTAAAGTAATTATCCCGATACTTTACACACAAAAAATTGATTATTGGTGATTCCTAGATAAAAATTGATTTGCATGTTAATAACTTAGGATCATAAATCATGAATTGGTATGGACTTGAAAGGATATGGTCTCGATATGCACTCTTGACCATTACAAGCCATGGACTTACAAGAAATATTAATGGCACTTTTGTGAAGCTAGATACATCAAGTAATGCTCTAGACAAGTGCATCTTGAATGACTTTTTGGTAATGTCTTTTCTACTTAATTTGATGTAGCCACATGTTGCAAAAGATATTTGCTTCTTGATATTACAGCACAGATTTGGTCGACACAAGGGATACTTGTGGTTTACTTTGGAATGATGCACATGTTTATGAACTTTGAAGAAAGGTTCATGACACCATTTAGAAAAAGATGACTATATCTCAATATTATGTTGTGCTTTGAAGCTCATGGCAAGAGCTAGAGCATTATGCCAATTATCATCTAACCAATTTGCGAACACCGTTGCATACAAGAGGCATGTCGACAAGATCAAAGTTATGATTTCTTAGTAGGATTAAATGTTGAATATGATTAGATATGTGTTCAAGTCCTTAGTCAGTCTCCATCCCCTACTCTAGAATGGTCATATGCACCAATTCACTCTGAAGAAAGTCGTCGGGTAGCAATGCTCCATCCAACTATTGTAGATCAATCCAATCTACAAACTAGTATTGGCATTGTTATCATATCTTATTCAACTACTGTCACGACCTTCTCGAAGGTGAATCACCATGGGAAAACTAATGGATTACTAAGTCCGAGGACTTAGTGTGGACTCTTTTAAATCTTACCAACCGCAACTTGGTACTCAAAATTTGTCTTATTTAAACATGAAATTTTATTCAATTAGGAGCCACCACTAATCAATTAGGGTTGATTAGAAACCCAAGTAAAGTATGGGAGAATACTTTACTTCTGCGAACCAAAGATTTAATAAGTTCGGAGACATGATTACGCTAGCGCCTTTTCGGTACCATTTCTCTTTAAGTCTCAATTTTTTTTTTTTTTTTTGAAAGCAGTGTTGGTTGATTTTAACCTAAGCTACTAACATGGAAATGAGTGGTCATGCGGATCACAATTAATAACATTCAATAAGTCCAAAGGGATAAATGTAAGAATCATGATCAACCTTAAAGCAAAACAAGCTACAACTAAAATGCATGCTCTAAACATAATTTCTAAATGAGATGACATCTATTTTTTTTTAAATTTCTTTTTGTAAAATTAATTATATATAACTCTAGTCTAGAATTAATATGCATGATTTTTTACTCTAACGACATATGACATGCAATTCAAATGACCTAACTCTAATGACATGTGTCAATTGAAAACTATTGTAACATATATGTAATCTATTTTACATGACTCTAAATATGCATGTGCTACGTGATGTAAGATGAATGATGTAATAATACTATAAGCATACGCATGTTCTTTTTACATTTTTTTTACGTTTTCATTTTTTTTATTAAAATAAAACACAAAACCAAACTGAGTCTAAATAAAAAATTTCATCTAAAAATGTTAAATATATCTAAGATGCAACATAGATACCACACTATCATGCAATTAAATTACCATGTGATGCAATGTGAAATTTTTTTGTATTTTTTATTAATGAGAAAATTTACTGATATAAAACCAACACAAACGACGAACACAACTACATAAACATATAACTCATCACAACCAAATACTTACGATAATCAAAAATCTAATCCAATGTCTCTTGTCTCAATATTTTTTATTATTATGACCCTCGACACGAAAATATTCTTAATCAGATAATGCCTAACAAAATCAACATCCAAAATCAACATCAAAGAACTGCAAATTAAGTAACAAATTACTAAATTAAATTCAGAAAGTATATTTTTGAACCATGAAGCTAGCAAAAAGGATGCGAAGATGATGATGAACTCGTGGATGGATGATCGTTGGGAGATTACTGGCATACAATGCTTCTATCCATAGCGCCAACTCAGTTGGCAACAACAAACATGGACACCTGCAGATTGTTATTCATCGAGATGTTGCTAACCACTTCAAATCCTGCAAAAAGGTTAACAAAATGGTCTTCCAAAATGTGTTAAGTTGCTCGTTGGCAGTTGGAGAAGCCCACCGAATTGCTAAAGACTCACTAGACAAATAATTGCTACTAAAGTTATCCTTCCGGTGACGAACTTTCTGGAATACTTCGAATGAAGGATGGCGATGCTTGATCGAGAACGAGCGATGGCTGAACGCTGCCGTTCATGATGTCAGTAAAGCTGTGGGGATTGCTGGAAATCGTGGTGGAAAAGGAACACCGAGGATGATGACAGACTCATCTGGTGAGGCAAAGCTCCACAATTGGCTGGTCTTACTGATGAAGGAGGTGGGGTGTTGAGAAATGTGAGAGTTAACTGAAAAACTAGAGGACAGCATTGAGTGATCCGAGCTCTCCCTCTCTCCTTTTGCTTGGTCAACATTTTTTCTCTGTTTTTTTTCTTTTTCCGCGAGCAGCAACTCAGTCTCCCTAATGGGGACGGACTCTCGCCTCTTTCGCAAGCGGCAACTCAATTCCCCTAATGGGGACGAACTCTTGCCTCTTTCTTACTTTTTTTTTTTTTTTTTTTTTTTCACTTTTCCCTGAATCCCCCTTTCACTGCTCTCCGTCCCCCTATTTTTTTCGAGTTATTTAAGCCTCCTCACGTCCCACTCATTTTTTTTTTCAGCCTTTCTTCTCTCGACAATTCCTCACCTTTGACCCCATTTTCGTCCTCTAGCCTCTATTTATAAAGGAAAAAAGGATTTGTTATTTAGCAAATATTTCCCTCGATTGTAGCATATGTTCACTCAACAAATGATGATCTTTTGAAATCACTCAACTGAAAAATGATTTGTTATTCAGCAAATATTTCCCTCGATTGTAGCATATATTCACTCAACAAATGACGATCTTTCGCAAATAAAGGAAACTGTTCAACCAAAAATGGCTCCAAAATTTAAAATCCTTTTCAAAGATCAAAATTTAAAACCTTTTAAACCTCCCTCTACAATTGGATTGTTCTCTAATTATGATATTTTTTCCTATGTTTGTTTTTAAATCTAAATGTAATGAAATGCTTAATATATATGTAATGAATAATCTAAATTTAGGTATTAACAATTGCCCCTCTTTGAAGGTGAGCTCGTAGAGATTTCCTTCAAAGATAAATAACACCTAAATTTAGACCATGCGATGAATGCATAATGAATATGCAAATGCTCACATGGTAACCTTTATCAGGAATGGATTCCCACTTTTGAAATGTAGGGTCATGCCATAAGGAAATGCAATGCAGGTGCAATGATCTTAATAAGAATGGTGGTCACAATGCATTTGTAAATAAATACATACCTATCGTCACTTACCTTGAGATTTGGAAAAGCATACTTGGGTACGAGATGATTTCCATGAGACTTGCAAAACATTTGAAGATTTTTTGTTTTTGTTTTTGGGAAGGACTTCAAGAATCTGGAATTCTCATCAGATCATATAAGATGCCTTAACATATACAATTCATATCAAGTACTTAAAGGTTCAAATATCTGGAATTTGCATCAAATATTTGAAGACATTTACTAAACACTTGGAAATCATGTCAGGTATTTATGGGTTCAAGTATCTGGAATTCACATCAGATATTTGAAAATATTTACTAAACACCTGGAAATCACATTAGATATTTAAAGGTTCGAACATCTAGAATTTACATAAGACATTTGAAAATATTCACTAAACACCTAGAAATCACATCAGGTATTTTGAAGATTTAACAGTATTTGGACAAATTCAAGGCTTCAAAGAGGAGCTCTTTGGTCTCTGAATAAACCCACCTGTCAAACATGATTAGAGCAAGTGTGCATTCAATAGTAAAGTAAAGAATTAAAGCCATTCTTGGACATTAAAACTCAAGGAGACCCATGCATATTTTTTCATGTTTTCATCCCCACATTCCACTAGTTAGAATTATCATCAAGACAATTTTCACTCGTAGTGTGGACTTCTTGAAAATGCCAGTTTAGAGACTTTTAGTTTGAAATGGCTTTTCACTCACTCTCATTTAAGATGGCAATTTGTCCCAACCATTAATGCGGGAATATCTGAATCACTTGATCTTACCATCATCTTGTCAATGAGGATTCAAGTTTTATCGCAAGCGGTACGATTTTACCAATCTGAGAGGCCTTTACTAGGACTGTAATATGAGCTTGGTCAATGGCTCAACAAAGGAAAATTTGATGGCTATTGAAGAATTATTTTTCAATTATCATCTTCGGGTCTGCAAGTCAAGAATCCTGTGAAACAAGATAGAAACAACCTTGTTCGTACTTCTTCGAGTGGAGCTATTAACATATGAATCCCTACATTAATTCAAGTGCCCTAATCTGAAGAGACTTTATGAAGGACATAACGTAGGTTGGGTTTATGGGTTGAGAAAAGAAAGAACATGTTAGGCTCAAAGATGTCTGTAATGGGATAAGAGTTGGTGATCATTCAAACGTTATCATTGGCTTTCTTCTTAGCCATGGATTGTCTTCTTGACAAATGCCCTCCGTTGGCCTCAAGTGTCTGCCACTTGACTCCTTGTTATGACTACTCTACTGAGGATATCATATTTTTTCTCCTTTATGAAGGTTCTACACTTTCCCCCCTTTTTATTGGTTTATTTCTTGATGGGCATCGACCTTGCTTTTACCAGGCACACTGCTTTTTTAATGCCCCCAGTTCATCAGTCACCCCCCCCTTTTTGTTACAGACTCTCATGGGCATTCTGTATTAGGAGGTCTTCATTCTCAATTGGCACTCTAGATCAACTGCTCAAACGGTCACCTTGCCACGGTGTAGGGGTGGTTACCAATTGGTTTCATATGAAAAATGGGATTGTAGGCTCAAGTGGGTGATGCAATGGACATAAGTGTATAGGATAGAGAAATTGCTTTTCATCATCCTAAGGCACTTAAATTTCGTATGAGTTCATTTGAAATAAGAACATCCAAAGTTTGATGCAAATGAGAGTAAGAATATTTTTATCTATTTTTCTCACCTTTAACATCAGCTTACCTCTATTTGCTTCAATATGGGGCAGTTCTTAATAGGGGTAATATGAAAGAAATTCTCTGAGTGTTTAGGTCAAAAGGGTTAAACAAAGGTTTACTTGCAGTGTTTAGGATAGAGAAATAAACTGCCTCTCGTCATTTTAGTTGTCGTCCATTTCGCGAGAAAACCCTTTACCTTGTTGACATGGATTTTTTCACACTCATCTCACAATGTATATACAAGGGATTGTGTATAGGATAAGGCTTGCCTTTCATCATTCTAGCAAATTCAAACATTTTCACACCGTTCATTAAATTGTCTATTTTGACAATTCTTGAGTGAAATTGACGAATTAAACAAGCAAACTATCATGTGAAAATGCTTCACGATGATAAAACAACTAGGCTCTATTCTTGCAAGCAACAAACATCGAATTCCGAAGTCAGAGCTAAGAGGTGTCTATGTCTTGCCCCTCTTTGTAAGGGAGGTTGAAGGGGTTCCTTGCAAAGATAAAGGACACCATCCATCTTTTGCCCCTGCAAAAGTAAAACATGCATGATTATACACTTGAGGCTTCATCTTCATTAAAGCAGATGGGTGAAGGATCATGCCCGAGACAAAAAGTAAACAATCAAAAAGACAAACAGGGTGAACAAGATGCATGCTAAAAAAATCTTTTTATTTTGGAAATTTTTGAGAGAACATGAAGAAGCCTAGCCTTCAGAATTAGCTCCATGCCATTTTCTTTTTTGTAGGATTTCAACATAGGGCTAGTTTAGTGTACTTCAACATGCCCTCAAAACATGAAAATCTTCATGTATTTTATTGGATGAAAAGTAAATTACATTACTGGAATGAGAGAAATCCTAACATGCAAACTAGGAAAGCGTAAAAACTCCTGCGCAGAGGAGTATGTAGACAATTAAAATTCTCCTACTCTCGAGCTTCAACAATGGCGAACACTAAATTCTCCTCGAACAATTCAATCATTCCTTCGACCTCATCATCTTCTGCACTGGATTGATTGTGGAAATATCACTTGGATAATTGAATTTACTGCTTAACTGCCTTAGAGTACTGATTGCCCCTTCTTCCTCATGCAACATTGTCGTAGGACCAAGGAACGTGGACCTAATGTGGGGTATAGTGAGGCCAAATCGTCCTCAACTTCTTCATTTTCCTTGGTGGGATTGTCCACCCCTGCCACGATAGCCCAATCCAGTTGTGTATGAGTTTTGCCCCACTTCAATTAATTGTTGGGTGCCTTGACCATGTTGGCCTAAGCCATCACTAGGGGCAAAGCTACTTCCCACCATGATCTTGCCCTACCATGATCACAGATTTGGATACTTCTGGGGTTGGTGGAGTAGTGCCTTGAGAAATATGAATAGTTGAAACCAACTCTAATAACTCATAACTAGATTATGCTTTATGATCTAGTTCGATATAGGGGATAACTATCTCATGGTAGATTTTGAAGTCATCTTCTCCTTAGATTGTAATAATCTTCCCTTGCACCACAAACTTCACTTTCTGGTGAAGGCTTGAAGGAACTGCACCTGCTGCTTGTATCCATGGACGACCTAACAAGAAATTGAACATAGTATGTATATCCAAAACTTGGAAAACCACATTGAATAGCACTGGCCTTATTTGCACGTTTAAATGAACTTCTCCAACTACTTCTTTTCTAGTCCTATCAAATGCTCAAACAGAGGTCCTAGCTGCACGAATTTTCTCCAAATCATACCCAAGGCATTTTAGAGTTGCTAGAGGGCAAAGTATTTCGACACTTGACTAAGATATAAATGGCCTTGTTATGTCCTCTTTCTTCACCTGGGAACTCCTCGTCCGAGAAGGCAATTTGATCTTTTAACAAAATAAAACCCCACGAATTCCTCTAACTTCTCATGATCAATGGATTCTAGAATGTGTACCTCACTAAGAACCTTCATCAAGGACTTTTGATGCTTATATGATGTTCGGAGCAACTCTAACAGGGAGATTTGTGTGCGCATATTGCAAAGCTAGTCTACTACATGATACTCACTTGCCTTAATTATAGCTAAGAATTCTTTAGCATCCTCATTAGTGACTAGCTTGACAGGTTGTGAGTTGGCTTGAGCATAGGTGCGTGCTGACCGAGTGACCACATCTATCTTTGCATCATAACACCACTACTTTGTCACTTATATACACATAGGGTTGTATAACATCAAGAATTAACTCTTCATCATCCAATAGTGGTGTGTCGATAATGATCAATCCATCATTGTCCAACGCATCTTCCAATGGAGGCATGTCAAGAGGTAGGAGATCAATCTCATAAGCTTTAATGTTCCAGTCAACAAACTCATCCCCTTGATCGGTAAAATCCTCCTCCAGATCAATAATGATTAGAGTGATGGTTGAAATTATACCAGTATGGTTGGCATATGCAATCATGCATTGGTTGGACATCGCCTTAACTCTTTGTTTCTTTTGAGACATTGTAGGTTTTTCTATCTCTGAATAATACCTAGCACGAACTAAACTATTATAAACGTAATTTACATGTAATTTCAAGTTCTCTTCCTACCAGCATCAAAACTAAAGATGGCTTTTATACCTTCTGCGTGGTCAAGGAGTAGGTTATTCTAGACATTTGGTTGTGTATCATAGAAGGAGACCACCTTAGCATTCAAAAGATTCTGGACTTTGTGTCTCAGCATATAGCAATCATCAACCGAATGCCCTACTTCCCCCATATGAAAATCACATGTCTTGGATGAGTCGTAGTTGGGGAAACACTTAGGATTGGTTTGCTTGGGTTCTTTGGCTAGTAACCCTTTCTTTTGGAGGATCGGCAAAATCTTGGACAAACATTTAGGAAGTAGTGTGAACTAATGCCTAGAAGAGTTTCTTTGTTGGCCATAAAATGGTTGCGCTCCTCCTTGCTAGGTGTTCTGGGTGGAGCGAGGCGGTTGGACATAAGCTACATTAACCTTTGCTACGGGTTCTTTATCTTTCTTGGCTGAGAATCTTTTATACGAGTTGGTTTGATCGGACGCCCATCCATCATGTAGGGCCATTTCAATTCGTTCACCAATAGGGATTAGCTGATTGAATGACTAGCAATTGAATCGAGTATCTGATTTCGATATTCAGGCGGGAGTGTTTTCATAAACAAATCCATCAACTCTTTCTCTGTCGATTTGGGACTAATTTGAGAAGCCTCGGCTCGCCATCTCATGACATATGCCTTGAAAGATTCCGTTTTCTTCTTTTCTGTACGAATCAAATCCTCTTGGGACAGAGTAACATCTATATTATACTTATATTGCCTAAAGAAAGCATCAGTGAAATCCTCTCAAGTCTCTAAGCGATTAATTCTCTTCATGATGTACCATCGCAATGCCGACCCTATCAAACTCACTTGGAACGACTGAATCATCAGGGGTACATTGTCAACATATTGGGTCATCCTGACTAGATAAGTATGTAGATGGATCTTTGGGCAAGAGGTGCCATCAACTTTTCAAATTCAGGCATCTTGAACTCCTTCAGCACTTTGATTTTTGCATAAAGAGACAAGTCTGTTGGGCTTTGGTATTTTGAACCTTGTAGTTGCTTAAGCTTTACCCCAATTTTCGTCAAGCATTTTTCTTGCTCGGTTTTCGGTACGACCGGGTGCATCACTTATACCTCATCATCAACAACAATTTGAGGCATGTCAATGATTTTGATTGTAGAAGCATCACCAGAATTTGACGGGCTAATTGCAATCGTATTCTTGCCCTTATCTCTTGAATCACCAATGGGAGGGTGTTGAGGTAACACCACTTCAACTTGCGGAGCTAATGGGACAATGTTCGATTTGAGGGAATCGATTTGTTTAGATAGCTGCTCAAGAACATTCAGAACTTGCTTCATTTTCATTTCAAGGGTAGCGACACGAGCTTGTTCAATAATACGCGCTTGTTTAGTGTTATCAGCCATTGTTACTCTAGAATGGGTACGAATAGGTGATCTCGAACAAGCTGTGTTGTATCAATGTTACCTAATTTAAAAAGCGCAGTAAGCATCATGACAAATGAAATTGGTCCATGACAATGATCGATCACGCATTTTATTAAGTGAAATTGAATTTCAAAGACATTAATGTAAGAAATGAAAATGACTCCCTAGGGAATTAAATTCATAAAACATCAATTTGAGAAATTGAAATAACACTCTAAAGTTGAAATTGAACTCCTAAATATGAACATAAAAATAATCTAGTGACTCTCTCTATATACAATTGGGAGATCACTGTCTTTCGAAACTTTTTGCTTTGTCAAACCAACTCAGAGATGTGAGCCTCTTTTGCTTCCATCGTTTCTTTAAGATGCTCAATTTGCGCTTTACAAGTGAGTTGCACTGTAACCTCAGGTATTATAGGGAGTAGAGCTATAGGAATTTTGTGGTGGTGGATATAATAGTCCGAGGCATGATAAATCTTCTCTTCTCCCTTCAACCTTTTGGCACCACTATCTTTTCTTGTTGGCATTCCTTCCATGCACTTTCAAAATGATTGATCTCTTCCAAGTATTTATGATCTTTATGCGTGAAGAGAGTTCAAAATAGGTCCACCTGAAGAGGAGGTGGAATATCTTTGAACACACGGTATTGGTGGGCTAACCTATAAGGGTAGTAAGATATTGCACCAGTGATTCCCAACAAGGGAACCATATCATCTTTCTTATGACAAATATGAGCCTCACCAACATGAAACCATTTAGCATACCACAAGAAGCCCTTGGGATTTGGATCCTTTAGAAAAAGTTATCCAACTTGAATATGACTTCCTAGTATACTTTTTCTCTAAGATTGAAAACCTCTTTATTAGATGATTAGAACCTTCTATTTCACCTTGACGCATGAAATGACCAAACTCCCTCATGTGTGAAAAAAAATCAAATTTGTAAAAGTTTGGGAGATGCGTTCATGATTTTTCCTCCATTTTGTTTAAAACGGTTGAGGGATAGAAATGTCTAAACTAAAATCATGTTTATAAAATTCATGCCAGTGCATGTTGGCCTAACCACCCATGCACTCAAAGCATTAATAGCATTTTTTCTATGAGGAAAAATTATATATTCAAAGAATGCTAAAATGAATATCCTACCTTTTTGGCACATTGAAGATTGATTTGAAAAATGAATAGCCAAAAATGAGAAAGGGCATGCGTTACAATTAGCTTTCAAAATTTTCTTAACCTCATCAGTTTTGATTCTTAAAAATTGAGACAAAATTGATGTGGGCTCTAAACCAAGAGGTGACCTAACAAGTTCAATCCCAAGGGGCATTCTAATGATAACACTATATTCTTCAAGTGTTGGAGTTAGCTTATTCTTACCAAAGATGAAGGTAGCAGTCTCAAGGCACCAGAAGTGGGATATTGCTTGTAGGACACCACTATGGACTCCAATATCCAGAAGGGGTATGAGCTGACCAAGTATTGACCCCACATAATCTTAGCCTTCCTTATTTAAATTATTCCACCACTCCTTGAGCTTGATCTTGGGAGTTGGAATGAATTGAACATCGGATCTCCCTATTGTATATAGATTAAGACTCGCAATTGACCTTTTGTCATGGACCAAAAAAAATGATAAAGTAAATAGATTGCATAGTGTAAGGTAAGAATGCTTACTTTATGAAGGAAAAATGGCAATCACATAGGCATACACATGTGATGTGAGGTTTGACACCTAAACTACAGGGCTTAGCAAATTAGAGCCAAGATGAATGATCCGACCAGTCATAGTCTCGCATACAAAGGTCGAGTCTTTTTAGCTCCGGCTTGGTCAAAGAAAATCCTATAGTCATGTGATTTTGCAGACAAGGATAAACATTTTGACACTGAGAAAAAAATTCGGAGTTGAGAAAGGCAACCTCTACATTGCAATCTCACATTCAAGGTTGGATCATTTCTCAACACCATCCTAATATCTTTAATTGCGGTCTAGGTTCGACGGCAGGTAGTTTGTGCCATTTAAAAATCATGCACAACAATTAATAAGGCAAACATCGATTCAATATGAGCAAAAAACATTCAACCTCAACACCTTCCTACAAAACAAAAGGTTAGCAAACACTACACCCATTAAAACTCCTTTTTGCAAAAACATTTAACACTTCATATTATGAGCGTACCTAGTCTCCATGCTGCCAAACAAAAAAATATTTTTGAAAAGAGAAAAAATCAGGCCTATGTCCACTATGAGTTTTAACTCATGTCCCTAGTGGAGTTGCCAAGTTGTCGCGACTTTTTTGAAGGTGAATCACCATGGGAAGACTAATGGATTACTAAGTCATCGGACTTAGTATAGACTCTCCCAAATCCTACCAACCACAACTTGGTACTCAAAATTTGTCCTATTTAAACATGTAATTCTATTCAATTAGGAGCCAGCACTAATCAATTAGGGTTGATTAGAAACCTAAGTAAAGTATGGGAGAATACTTTACTTTTGTGAACCAGAGTTTTAATAAGTTCGAGGACATGGTTACGCTAAGTTCAACTAGCGCCATTTCGGTATCATTTTCTCTTTAAGTCTCAAAAATATTTTTTTTGAAAGCAGTCTCGGTTGATTTTAACCTAAGCCATTAACATGGAAATGAGTGGTCACGCGAATCACAATCAATAACATTCAATAAGTCCAAAGGGATAAATGTAAGAATCATGATCAACCTTAAAGCAAAACAAGTTATAACTAAAATGCATGCTCTAAACATAAGTTCTAAATGGGATGACATCTATTTTTTTGAATTTTTTTTTGTAAAATTAATTATATATAACTCTAGTCTAGAATTAATATGCATGATTTTTAACTCTAACGACATATGACATGCAATTCAAATGACCTAACTCTAATGACGTGTTAATTGAAAACTATTGTAACATATATGTAATTTATTTTAAATGACCCTAAATATGCATGTGCTACGTGATGTAAGATGAATGATGTAATAATGCTATAAGCATATGCATGTTCTTTTTACATTTTCATTTTTTTTATTTTTATTAAAATAAAACACAAAACCAAGCTGAGTCTAATTAGAAAATTTCATCTAAAAATGTTATATAAATCTAAGATGCAACATAGATACCACACTACCATGCAATTAAATTACCATGCGATGCAATGTGAAATTTTTTTTGTATTTTTTATTAATGAGAAAATTTACTAATATAAAACCAACACAAATGATGAACACAACTATATAAACATATAACTCATCACGACCAAATACTTACGATAATCAGAAATCTAATCCAATGTCTCTCGTCTCAATATTTTTTATTATTATGACTCTCGACATGAAAATATTCTTAATTAGATAATGCCTAACAAAATCAACACCCACAATCAACATCAAAGAATTGCAAATTAAGTAACAAATTAACTAAGTTAAATTTAGTTAAAGAAATTAACTAGAAAATATATTTTTGAACCATGAAGCTAGCAAAAAGGATGTGAGGATAATGATGAACTCACAGACGGACGATCGTTGGGAGATTATTGGCGTGCAATGCTTCTATCCATAGCACCAACTCAGTTGGCGACAACAAACATGGACACCTGCGGATTGTTGCTCACCGGGATGTTGCTAACCACTTCAAATCCTGCAAAAAGGTTAACAAAAATGGTCTTCCAAAATTTGTTAAGTTGCTCGTTGGCGGTTGGAGAAGCCCACCGAATTGCTGGTAACTCACTAGACATATAATTGCTACTAAAGTTATCCTTCCAATGGCGAAATTTTTGGGATACCTCGAATAAAGGATGGTGATGCTTGATCGAGAACGAGCGATGGCTGAACGCTGCCATCCGTGATGTTAGTAAAGCTGTAGGGATCGCTGGAAATGGTGGCGGAAAAGGAACACCGAGGATGATGACAGACTCATCTGGTGAGGCGAAGCTCCACAATTGGCTGGTCTTATTGATGAAGGAGGTGGGGTGTTGCGAAATGTGAGAGTTGACTAAAAAACTAGAGGACAACACTGAATGATCTGAGCTATCTCTCCCCCTCTCTCCTTTTGCTTGGTCAACATTTTTTCTCTCTGTTTTTTTTTTTCTGCAAGCGGCAACTCAGTCCCCCTAATGGGGACGAACTCTCGCCTCTTTCGCAAGCGGCAACTCAATCCCCGTAATGGGAATGAACTCTCGCCTCTTTCTTACCCTTTTTTTTTCACTTTTCCCCGAATCCCCCTTTCATTGCTCTCCCTCCACCTCTTTTTTTCGAGGTCTTTCAGCCTCCTCACGTCCCACTCATTTTTTTTTTCAGCCTTTCTTCTCTCAACGATTCCTCACCTTTGACCCCATTTTCGTCCTCTAGCCTCTATTTATAGAGGAAAAAAGGATTTGTTATTCAGCAAATATTTCCCTCAATTGTAGCATATATTCACTCAATAAATGACGATATTCTGAAACCGCTCAAACAAAAATGATTTGTTATTCAGCAAATATTTCCCTTGATTGTAGCATATATTCACTTAACAAATGACGATCTTCTGCAAATGAAGGAAACCGCTCAACCGAAAATGGCTCCAAAATTTAAAACCTTTTAAACCTCCCACCACAATCGGATTATTCTCTAATTCTGATTTTTTTTCTATTTTTTTAAAATCTAAATGCAATGAAATGCTTAATATATATGTGATGAATAATCTAAATTTAGGTGTTAACAACAACTCAAGCTTGCGATAACTCTAAAGAGGTTGTCAAGTATGCACATTGTCATAAGCCATATCATATGGAGGCTACGTATTGGAAGTTACATGGAAAACCTATAGATTTTGAGGCAAACAAGGTACAAAGAAAGACAAAAAACAAGGCAAACCATATTGAAACTATTGCTCTTGCACCTATTGCTGAGATTGATTTATCCTAGGAAGAACTTTAGGCATTTCGATGTCTATTGAAAGCTTTTGCTAGTGCTACCTTCATTATGATTAGCAATTCGCCTTTTCCTTATGCTTCAAACCTAGCCATTTCAAGCATCTTCTTTGAGGGTTTTAATACATCAGTTGTTTCCAACCTAAGGATCATTAATACAGGCTAGGTTCTTCTAGTCTCTTCCATAAATACACCCCTACTTTTGGCAGAGACAAATTCATGTAGTTTATGGGACCCTTTCTTCTATTGCTAAAAAAGGTTCCATCAATTGTTCCTCCACTCTTCCCTAATCTTCAATTTTATATATCCCATCATTCTCTATTGATCTCCTTTATGTTAGTAATCTAACTCGAGACTTAAATTGTAAAGTAATATTTTTTCCCTTTTCATTGTGTTCTTCAAGATATGGTAACGGAGAAGGAGATTGGATTTGGTAAATTGAATGGTGGTCTTTATTTGCTTGAGGGTAGTGGGGTTTCTACTTCAACTTTTCCTTCTATGTCTCATCAAGTTAATTCAACATTAACGGATCTCCACCAATGGCATTGTAGATTAGGTCATCTCCCTTTAGGAACTTTAAATTTTTTTTTCCTAGTCTCGTTTCAGCGGCATAAGTATAGCCCAAGTGCCAAAACTTGGCACGAGAGGATACTTAAGTGCCAAAAGTTACAAAAGGTACACTTAAATGCCATTTTTCAAAACAAATGGATCACTTCAGTGCTAAGTCCTTGTAACCCTACCGGAAATCATACGTGTCAATTTTTTATTAATTTTTTTGCTTACGTGGCTTGTCGGAAACTGAGTCGGCAAAAAATCAGCCAAAATGACGTCATTTTGTGTTGATGTGGATTTTACAAATTATTAATTAAATAATATAAAATAATTATAAAAATATATTATTATAAAATTGATTAATTAAAAAAAAAAAAGAGAGGAAAGGGATCGGCAAGGGCTACACTTTGTGCTACCACCCAACCATCGCCAGGAAGGGTCGGCGTCGGTGGGCGGGGGTCGGCTGGGGTTGCCAAGCCCTGGCTAGTGGCTGGCAACCTCAGCCAGCCTACAGCGAGGGCCTGCAGGCCCTCGCCCAAGCCGGTCTAAGCGGCCAGCGGCCCTTGGCCGGATTGGGCAAGGGTTGGTGACCCTCGCCAAATCTAGGAAATGGTTGCGACCCTCGTCCCAGATCTAGGCGAGGGCTTGTGGGCCCTTGCTGTAGGTTGGCCAGGGTCGCCGGCCCTTCCCGGTGATGGTGGGGCGATACTGGTGAGGGTTGCACAACCCTCTCCGGATCCCCCTTCCTCTCTCTCTCTCTTTTTAATTAATCAATTTTATAATAATATATATTTTAATTATTTAATATTAATTAACTAATAATTTTTAAAATCCACGTCAGCATAAAACGACGTCATTTTGGTTATTTTTTGTAGACTCAGTTTCCGGTGAGTCACATAGGCAAGAAAATTAATAAAAAATTGCCACGTAGGATTTCTAGGAGGGGTCCGATGACTTGGCATTGAAGTGATCCATTTGTTTTGAAAAATGGCACTTAAGTATACCTTTTGTAACTTTTGGCATTTAAGTGTCCCATCGTTCCAAGTTTTGACACTTGGGTTGTACTTATGCCAATAAAAGTCATTTCCCTTTTTAGGTGATTCATATGAATTTGCGAAGTCCTTCCTATCGTACTTCTAATTCTAGTTATCAATGGTTTCTTACTTTTATCAATTGTCATTCTCATACAACTTTGGTTTATTTGTTAAAACAACATTATTCACTATTTTCAAATATTTTACAAAATAATTCAAACTCAGTTTGACGCTATTGTGAATATTTTTCACAATAACAATGGTACTGAGTACAATGAGGGTCAATTTCAACAGTATCTCTCTAATCATGTCATTATTCATTAAACTAGTTGCGTTGATACCCTAGCACAAAATGGTGTTACCAAAAGAAAGCAATGACATTTGTTAGAGATCATTAAGTCTCTTATGTTTGCCCATCATGTCCCAGCTCAATATTGGAGTGATATTATTTTTAACTGCCGCTTATTTAATCAATTAGATGCTGACTAAAATTCTTCCCCCCAAAAATTTTTGGTTTCATTTTTTATGCTTGTAACACCACCTCTAATAGTAAGGTGGAACCCCTTGGTCTTCGTTGCATTTTTCCTAGGCATTTAGCTACTCAACAAGGTTATACATGTTATTATCCTCATTCTGGGCGCACCATTGTATATATGGATGTAATTTTCATGGGTCTAATTCCTATTATTCTACTCCACCTCTTTAGGAGAAGTGCCCTAGTATAGAGGTGTTGTCCATTCTAAATGTTCTTGAAGATACTACTTATCTTCCTCCTCTAATAGTCACTAATAGTTCTCCTCTTTCTCAAGAGGTGAACAATATAACACAAGAAGAGGATAATATAGTATTTCAGTAGGAGATAATAAAACAACCACTTCAGGGGGAGACGTTGAAGATATAAAGTTGTAGGGATCCCACTACCAACACTCTAGTTAAGACCAATGATACATTGCCCATTTGATCATCATCAATGGAGCCGAATTCTACTACTCCTTTTGGTGAGGTTTCTCCTTCTCATCTTTTTATTTCACTTCAAAAGGATAGTAGAACTTATACTCAACACCTTATATCCCATGTTGTCTCATATGGTGCTTTGTCTATTCCTATTGTATTTTGTGTCTTCTCTATATTTTGTCTCTATTCCTTGGAATTGGCAGGAAGATTTTGTAGATGAGAAGTGGAAGGCAGCAATGGTGGAAGAGATGCATGCTTTGAAAAAAAAAAAAAAATGGCATATGGAATATTGTTTTCTTTTCTCTTGGAAAGCAACTAGTAGGATGTAAGTAGGTGTTTGTAGTCAAACATAAGATGAATGGTACTGTGGATAGATGTAAAGCATAGTTGGTAGTAAAGGAATTTACACTAACTTATGGAATTGACTCTTCAAAAACCTTTACTTTTGTCACTAAGTTGAGTACTATTTGAGTTATACTTTCTTGTGTTGTTAACTAGGGATGGGATCTTTAGCGATTAGATGTGAAGAATGAATTTATTTATGGAGAGTTAGAAAAAAAAGTGTATATAGAGATTTCTCTAGATTTTTCTTTTGACAAAAATCAAGGTAAAGCGTGTAAGTTGAAATGTGCACTTTATGGTTTAAAGGAATCACCTCGAGCTTGATTTGGTAGGTTTCAAAAAGTTATGGTTTCTATTGGATATAAATGGAGTAATGATGATCATACTTTGTTTGTGACGAGATCATGTGCTAAAGTCACTACATTTGTTGTCTATGTAGACGATATTGTTATCACAAGAAATGATAGTGATGAGATCAATAGGTTGAAAAAGTTTCTTGGAAAAGAGTTCGAGATAAAGGATCTTGGAAAGTTTTGATACTTTCTTGGGATTGAAGTTGTCAGATTTTCAAATGTAATCTTTCTATTTCAAAGAAAGTATGACCGTAATCTTTTGGCAGAAGTTGAATTATTGAGATGTTGTCTCTTTGATACAACTATTGAGACCAATACTGCATTCGAGAAAATGATGGTGATCTAGTGGATAAGGGTTGTTATTATCAATTAGTGGACAAGTTGATTTATTTGTCTCATACCCAACATGATATCGCTTTTGCCATGAGCCTACAGAGTCAATTTATGCATAATCCGTACTCTACTTATATGGATGCCATTCTTTAGATCCTTTGGTCTTTGAAGTCTGATCCTAGGAAAGGGATTCTTTTGTCTATTTATGATGGTTTGAAAGTTGAAGCCCATATAGATGTTGATTGGGCTAGATCCCCTGATCAAAAGTCTATTTCTGGGTATTATACTTTCTTAGGAAGGAATCTTATGACTTGGCATAGTAAAAAGCAGAATATAATTGCTCGATCTAGTGCTAAAGCATAGTTTCGCTCAATAGCACAGGGACTTTGTGAGTTGTTATGGCTTAAAGATTTACTTGAAGATTTGGGTGTATTTGTTCATGTTCTCGTGATGCTATATTGTGATAAAACGGCTGCAATTAATATTGCTCACAATCCTATATAGCATGATTGTACAAAACATGTGGATATGAACATGCACTTTATCAAGGAGAAGTTAGAGAGTGGTTTAATTTGTACGCCCTTTGTTCAATTCAGTGATCAACTCATTGATGTGTTCATTAAAGGACTAATGGTTAAATCGTTTCATCCTGTTTTAGTCAAGTTGGACATGTATAATATATATGCTCCAACTTGAGGGATAGTGTTGTTGAGAGTATTTTGCTGATAGGGATATATTTGTAACCTACGAGGCACTGACACTCCAAGAGCCTTCGTGTCGTTGTCATGTTTGACACAATGACACGCTCCAACAAATGGTCAACTCTTCCAACACATGAGTCTGAAATTTCGACAAGTGATTCCGACATACACGAGGTCAATTTTAAAAATTTTCAATAAATGAGGGTCAAAATATAAATATGTAAAATAATAATAATAATAATAATAATAATAATAATAATAATAATAATAATAATAAAGATGGAAAGAAGAAAAACCTAGTATTTTCTTCTCTTCTAACTTTGACTTTTGTGACCCACAATTCCCTCCAAGATTTTTTTTCTCTTCTCTTCCAACACGCAATTTTAGAATGTGAGTTGCTTGGCTTCTTTTCCTCCAAGTTTATGGATTATAGGAATGGAACGTAGTTGAATTTATTAAATTGAAACAACGAATGATATTAACAAATAATGAATTAATATTTTTAGTATAAATTCATTCTATACTCTTTTTTAATTAATTAATTATTTAAAATTTTGAACCAAATTAATTTGATTAAAATAACAATAAAAGTGATCATTTTGTATGTATATATAAAAATGTACATTTAATATATGATGTGTCTCAACGTGTGGAAATTCTTTATTTTTCTAAAAATGATGTGTCGGCATATTATGTCACATGTCATTGCTACTTAGTTTGTAATGACCCAAATTCATCCTGAGGTCGCATTTATCAGGGGTTATCAATGGGACGTCCCAGGCGTGTTGCATCCCATCTCCTTTCATCTTTTTATTATGAGCATGCGAAAGTGTGTTTAACATCAATCTCCGAAACAACATAACAACTGATAGCTAGGAAAGCACAACACAAAACACACTACTTCTACATAACATCAATACATTTACAAGCCCTTTCTCTATGGACCCTTTCCTTTTTACATCATTCTTATATATTCGTATAGGCCAAGAGACTTCTATGCCTACAAAGTCTAAAAAAACAAGGAGTGAATCATGGACTTAATAAGTAAACTCACTAATACTCGAATAGGAAGATGTTTCACTGTTGAACAAAGCATGTGAACATTACCACTCAAATGTCGATGGTAGATTAATAGCAAAAATATTCTAGCAACTTGACTATGTGCATGAGAAGAGTTCGGCCTACCTTTGGTGCACGAACCACCCAAAAACCATCAATATAACACATGGAAACATGCACATTGAAGTTCATTCATTATCTTAGCCATTCACATGGTTCATCTAGAATCCACTAGGCATTTGAAATCCATTGGGCATTTGGAATCTACCAAGTATTTGGAATACACCTAGCATGGAAAATCTATCGGACATCTCGTCGTTTGGAATAGAGGCATGCTCTTGGACCATCCCTTATCCCAATTCGATAATATCTTCTATGAGGCTCTTGTAACATCCCCCTCAATGATTTTCCCTTGGCGTAGCCAAGATTTGTTTACGACATTTATTTTTCCTTTATATGACCACACGTTGTACATTACAAAATCCAGTTCATTTTCTTTTGCCTTAGCCGTTGCAAACACGACCCAAGGGTGTGAATTATGTAAGTGTGTATCATGCCTTACAAAATCAAAATCCTTCATCATGCCAGGCATGGTACAATGTTTGTGGCCCCTAATTGGCTCAACTAAGTGCCATCCTAACATCAAGCAAGTTTTGGATTGATATGCCTCAATATCGACCCAAGGCCAAGTGAGGTTCATTCCAATACTTTATGATGCCAATACGAAACCAAGTGACACCTATCCCTGGTCGGGGCCAAGCTTCCATTCATGGATCCACACGCATGAGCAAACCATACAAAACACACATGAGCATCTGTCAACATAAACATACATATAAGCATGGTTAAGAATACAACTTGCTCAACCAGCGTTTAGGGAATCTACTTACAACACTTCAAAGTGGCCTAGTGGTGGTTGAACGGCAAGTGGACGAATGAGCGGGAAAGAGATATGAGTGAGAGAGTGAGGCTGAGAGAGAGGGGCAACGGTAAGGGAGAGAGGAAGGAATGAGTGGAGGGTGCATCTATTTATAGGTCAACCCTCCACCATATTCCCTTCCAAGTGGTTTGTGGCAATCCTAGGAGGAAGATGTGGTAAGGCTAAGGGGATAGTGGCAAGCCTAAATCCTAAGGGAGACACTTGCTTTCTTTCTCATTGGGCTACCTAGGAGTTGAGTCACCTTACCATGTCGAATTGTAATGATTGACAATCATTCATGGGACACCTAAGCATAATGACTCTTCTTCTCTTATCTAATATTAGATTTGTGTCATCATGAAGTTTAGATTTCGTATTATCTCAAACTTGCTCTTATAAGTCTCATATTTGCCACCTAAGGGGTGATTCATCCCTCTACATTTAATACCAAATATTTTAGAACCTTCCCTTTTATCTTCTTTTAAGGAACATAGCAAACATGGAATAAGGCCATTGGAAACGCTAACGGGTTGAGCGAGAGCTTTTCATATACATCCACGATTGACTATACTAATCGAGCTAAGGTTCGTAGTCGAATTACCATTGTGTGAGACTAGTCGTGACAAAACTAACTTGGTGTGGTTAAGTCAGTGGCCCATCTTGTGGGCTTCATGGCTAGCCTCATGGCCAACTCTAGCCTAATTAACCAAGCTCGTGACTAGCTCTAAGTCGGCGTAGTGTTGGGCTCTGAGCCTAGCTCATGGCCTAGTAGTAGAGCCTAAGGCTTGGTACATGACTAGCTCTTGGCCTGGTACAAGACCAGGATCATGGCTTTGCACATGGCTTAATAGCAAGGTCGTCGAGCTAATTCGTGACCAATCCATGATCAGTCTGTGACCCATCACAATTGGTCTATAGCCAATTCATGATCAGTCCATGACTGAGTATAATAGGTTCGTGGCTGACTCTAGGTTGTCATGTGATTGTGTGAGATCAGTCGTTCCATGATCGACACTATCACATGAGTCAATCCATAATCGCCTACGGTTGGTACATGACCGAGCAAAATCATCTGCGATTGGAACATGACTATGTGGGATCGATTTATGATTGTCCATCGATCCACGGTGGTACGTGACCATCTCACGACTAACTCTTATGGTCGAGCAACCAATCCACGGCAAATACTCAAGTCGACTTGCATGATCATTGGATTCGTTTATTGTTGATCCCTCGATCAATCTAGGGCCGAATCTTCGGTCAGGCCATGGCTAATCCCTCAATCATCCTTTCGGTCAGGCTGATCAGTCCATGACCATTCCTTGGATTGGTCCATGACTGATCCCAGCCATCACACTTCGATTTCATGGCCATTTTTCATGGGCCAAAACTGTGATTATTACAATATTAGTCTATTTCCTTTGTTATTTTATGTATGGGGCAATAAGGGTTTGGCTTCATTATAAATAGAGAGGTTGGGATTAGAATGACCTAACCAAGCATTTAGTTCAATTTTTGTCTTTCAACAGTAGGCTTCAAGAATTTCCTTATTTGAGGCTAATTTCATGAGTAGTCCGTTGGATATTGGAAGTTCATCAATTAGTGTAGAGTTTCAGTTTCTTTATATTGAATGAGTGCTTTATCAATTTATGATTTCTCAAGGAATATGGGTTTGCATTGTTTGTAGTCTGGTTTAGAATATGAGTTTGCAATGTTTGTAGTTTATTCCTCAATCAATTGCATATAATAACATTATTCCTAAATCAGTTGTATATAATGGCTGTAATCTGGTTTAGGTGATGATTTTGCCATTATATTTTTCATTCTATTGCGGTACACTAATGATATGAGGTTACAATGAATATTATACATATATATTTGTTTTTGCTTTTTTGCAATCACATTTACTTGCACTATATATTAAATTTATAGTTCTTATAATTGTATTTTTTTTTTTTTGTAGAATGACTTCAAGCATAGATATTAGCATTTTTAGTACACGACCACCTACTTCTAGCAATGGAGACTTAAATAAACCACTATGGAGATATATGACTAAGTTAGCAACTCATAACAATGCAAGGGGAGGGGGGAATTTGTCTTGGAAATGTAAATTTTTGTCAAAAAAAGATTTTAAGAGTTCATACTCGAGCATTATGGCCCATTTGTTGATGATAAGTGGAAAAGGAATTGGAAAATGAGGAAAAATAGGTAAAAAAAAGGATCTTTTGGAGATGGAAAAAGTAGATGAAGAAATTAATACTAGAGTAATGCGCCTAAAAATGTATCTTTGCCCTTTCTAGTTTTTCAATTAGTGGTGGTGGTAGTGGCAGAATGTATTCACCCTTTGATTCCAAAAAAAGGAATATTGGAAGTAAGAGTGGAATATCAATTGAGAAGGCATTCAACATGACTCAATAGAAATGTTTAGATTATGAGATTCCTTGAATGTTCTATTGGGGGGCTTACTATTTAACTTAGTAAAGAATCCTTATTTTCAATTTGCTTTTACTTATGCCACTAATCATAATATTGCAAGGTATATACCCCCAAAATATTATTCGTTAATGAATACTTTGTTACAAAAAAAGAAGGTAAATATTGATATGTTGTGTGCACCTATTAGAAACATGTTGATGGAGAATAATGTAAGTATTGTTAGTAATGGATGGAGTGACTCACAAAGAAGACCACTTATTAATTTTATGGCGGTGTTGGATGGAGAACCTAAGTTTATGAAATTAGTTCATTGTTCGGGTGAAATAAATGATACGCATTTCATTTTTTTATTAAAAGAAGTAATTAATGAGATTGGGCATGAGAATGTAGTACAAGTAATTACAAATAATGATTCAAAATGTAAGGACACAAGACAACTTATTGAGCAAGAATTTTATCCATTTTTTGGACACCTTGTATAGTATACACCCTTAATCTAACTTTGAAGAACATTTATGCCACAAAGAATGCGGAGACCAATTAAGTAGTTTATGGGAATGTAGTTGGATTTCAGAGATTGTTGGGGAAGTTATGCACATTAAACTCTTCATCATGAACCATTCCATTAGATTAGTAATATACAATGAATTTGTTAACTTGAAATTGCTTTTCAAAGCAAATACACGTTTTCCTTTGATGATCGTGATGCTTATGAGGTTTAAGTTAATAAAAAGTGATATTCAAAGTGTGGTTATTTGCAACAAATAGAATACCTATCAAGATGATAATCAAGGGGTTAAGTTTGTCCAGGACAAGGTGTTAGATGCTTTTTGGTGGGATTCAATTGACTATATACCTTCTTTTACGACTCATATTTATGACGTGCTTAGAATTTGTAACATCAACAAGCCTTCTCTTCACTTAGTTTATGGCATGTGAGATTCAATGATTGAAAAAGTGAAAGAAAGCTATATATACACATGAAGTGAAAAAGGCTATATGAGGAGTCTACATTTTATGAGGTGGCTCATATAATTTTTGTGGATCGTTGGACTAGGAACAACACTTCACTTTATTTTATAAGGTTCCTAGGTAATCTAAGACTGTATAAGATAGTTACTTTATTGGTTATTCTTTTTTTGACATGATAATATAATACTACTTTTACTCATTATGATTTCCTATTTTTATTTTATTTTATCAAAATGAAGTACTATAATGATTAATGGCTCAATGAAGATCTTACTTGAATTTCTCCATACAAGGATAAGGAGATCAACTAAGAAAGACTAAAATGCCTTAGGAAATACTTTCTTAACTTAAATGAACATAACAAGGTAAATTAGGAGTATGTAGATTTTGCGATAAAAAATGGGGATTTTGGTGAAGTTGATACCATTCAGTATTCTATATGGGTTTTAATACTTTGTGGATTAATCGTAGTGCATGTGCACCTGTGCTTCAAAATATAGTCTTAAAGCTTCTTACACAAGATTTTTCCTCATCATGTACCAAGAGGAATTGGAGTACTTACTCCTTAGTGCACTTTGGTCAGAAGAAATAAGATAACCTCAAAACGTGTAGAAGATTTGATTTTCATTCACAGCAACCTTCGTCTCCTATAATGCAAAAGCTCACAGTGTAGGATGAGTGATTAAGATGTGAGATATCGGCGGAGATCCATTAGAAACGTTTGATTGTGAGTCTTTTACTTGATAAGCCAAAGATGGAGTTTGTTATTTTTCATAAGGAGTGGATAATGTAAATGAATAATTTCTTATTATATTTGATGGTGAGATGTGGGTTTTTTTTTTCGATTTATAGTTAAATGTTAAATTTAATGGTAGAATGTGGATTGTTTATTTTTCAAAAAAATTTATGGATTATTGCAATGCAACGTAGTTCAACTCGTCAAGTTGAAATAATGAACGATATTAAGAAAATGGTGGATTGATGTTTGTAGATTCATTCTAGACTCTTTTATTATTATTTATTTATTTGTGGATTTGAATCAAATTAATTCAATTAAAAAATCACAAAATTGATAATTTATCATGTACATATTAAATATACATTTAATAAATAATGTATTCCAACGTGTCGAAATTCTCTATTTTTTTAGAAATAATTTGTTGGTGTGTTGTGTCGCATGTCAATATCGATGCTATTTGAGTGGCTAGCAACTAGCTTGGAACCAGCACGACTACGGTAAAACTTGACGCGTTGGTGCGTATTAAAGAATATTCTTAGCATGTATCCTTCACTGCCCCATCTCAAATTACACGTGGCCAAGAAAAGGTTCAACTTTACATTCCTTCCCTTTTAGCCAAAAGAAATCTTTTCAAGTCTAGCTACCTCCCTTAGCCACGACTTCCAAAAGAAATCTTCTCTGGAATGAAACAATGGTGGATATTGTGTGAGACCTATATTAGCGATGCTGAAGATTTTCTATTCCGCATGGGCTCAATTTCCTCATTCATTATCGCTCTGAAAATTAATGGATCTAATTGAATTATGTATGCATTTGGGCTTAGTTCAATTACTTCCATTCAACCTAGAACCACTCACCGCATGCAATGCCATGGGCAATTTAAAGTAAACTAACATTTTTGTTAGGGACCAGGGTCGGTCCCTAATTTTTTGTGTATATAATTCTAAATAGTTAACCAAAATTTAGGTAACAAAGCATGTAAATATTTAGAGTTGAATTGACAAGAATGTAATGGGTTTATGATTTTTTAAATAATTATCCCCAAGAATTTATAATTTGGTACGTTTACGGTATTTTGGACATCTTGGTTATTTTCATTCGTGCAATGCTTATGTGATTGTGCTGTTATTCACTTAAATGCAACGGTGCATTATCAACCACAATATGCTGATAGACTTTTGAAGCTGTTTTTATAAACTTTCTCATTTCTTATAATTATTTCTTTAAAATATAAGGGCGAAAAGTTGTTGACGATGTGGCGTTCTAGTGACTGGGGCCATACTCAGTACTGCTAGGGGTGTAAACGGTTCGGTTCGGTTCAGTTTTTTGAAAAAACCGAACAGAACCGAACCGATAAGAGACCGTCCCGAACCGAACCGAAAATGCGGTTCGATTCGGGACGGTTTTTCGGTTTTTCTATTTTTACTTTGTTTATTAGAATTTAAGTAAAGAAGAGATAATAAAGAAGAGAGATTATTCAATTTTTATTAAGAATTTCAATTCGGTTCGGTTAACTGAACCGAACCGAACCGAAAAGGTTAACGGTTATTTTTCGGTTAACCGAACCGAAAACATACGAAATTTCGATTCGATTTTATATTTCGGTTCGGTTTTCGGTTCGGTTTTTGACACCCCTACTGCTCCTATGTCCCTTCTTCCCCCCATTTTTCTTCTTCCTCTTGTTGATGTATTTTATCTTGCAACAGTAAAAGTTAAAACGAGAACTTCTCATTGTCTAACTAAATTAAATTCATTTACAGCTCCTTTCTTTCAATTGTCCTGAAGGGGTACATAGATTATTTCAAATGCCTTAACTTCCTGTTTGCGCAATTGGTTAGAGCGTCTGGAATTTTCAAAACTTAAAGATCACTTGTTCAAATTCCACCAACTATTCATAAATTATTCTAGATCAAAGTCACTTGTACCTTCCATGAATCTCAACTTAATGGTTAATAGGACCATTAGGGTATTCCGTGACCTCCAGATAGTTAGGATAATCCTTTAGATTATAAATAAAATGCCTCATTTTAGCTACTCTTAAACATTTTTAAAAAACTATCTTATGGCTAAATCACTGGTAATTAAAAATACTTAATAATGTAAGATCTCGTGAAAGAGTGAGTGTTTTCGTAAGTTGAAAATCCAAATTAGAAAAAGTTCAGAAAAGTCGAGCAAAGGAAAAGAGACATCCTTATTAGTTATTAGTGCCAATTTTATGAAAGATTCATTATGAATAACCCGTGAATCCCAAAATTCTACATATGAACATGGGCGTGTTGGTTTCTTCTTTACATGTTTCCCCGATTCCCACTTACGGATAAGTTAGGGATAAGTTAGGTTGTCAATGAATTTGGTCAGGCTTCGATGTTGCCTGATCCGACTAAAATCATAAGGGTCGTGTGCTCTGACCTAACCCGACTTGAGATGCATAAGACAAGAAGCAAAACCCGGGTCCAGTCATGTCTAGGGAAAAAGTCCACTCTATGCTGAAGCTTTCTGGATCCAAACCTGAACAAAAGGATACAAGAAACAAGCAGCCCAAATATCTCAATCTTCTTGATAACACACTGGAGCTTTCTGGATTTGGCCTTCTCTGAAAGAAAATTACATAAAATCAGGAGATGAGCTCACTCTATGCTGTGAATCAAACCTGCGCCCATGAAAATTACCAAGAAGATGAAATTCAAGCTGAAAAGCTTAAAGGGTGAAGAGTTCTCTTCACATAGCCACTATGAACGGGCAAATTTAAGGATTAAGTATTTATGAAACTGCCTTTCAGAAAGCTTACCCATATACCAAAAGAGGAAAATTAGAACGAAAAAGCCAACATTTATCGTATCAATCTTAATCTGAACAGCTCAGACCCAAATAACACATTTAAACCATATAAGTAGTAATAAACAACTCCAATAATTAAAGCAAAACATTTAATTCTTCACCACTCTCTTATTTCCCCTGAATCATGCATCTTAATCAGAACCAAAGTCTCTACCGATCTCTTCCTTCACAACGCTCCAACCAAAAAGTCAATATATACTATACCTATATATACAAGCCCTAAACATGCTTAGGGTCTTCAACAAGAAATTACCACACAAAAGTTTATTCAGTTGTGTAATACAGTGAAGAGTATAGCAAGATCTTCCCCTTGAAAAGGTTGAAGTAGACATGAACGACAGTGTGAAGAGCACCATAATATCAAATGATTCGCCCACTCTATTCGTTCCCGGAGCTTTTGCGGAGCCCTCCTAGCTCCGCGGAACTTCATGTAATAGATCAGGCAATGATCGACTACAGTTCTCTCGAGCTCAAACCCAAAAAGTATCCAATTTTTTTTTTCTTTTTTTTTAGAATAAAAATAAGAATAAAAATCCATTTAGTAACGTTGGTTAATGATTTTTTTTTTTCCTATAATAGAAAATTATTTCAAAGAATAAAATTAAAACAGAAATAAGAAGTAAAGTAACCTCTTGTTTCCAAGAACAATTTATAGAATAATTTTTTTTTTCCTCTTTTCTTCTTCTTGCTCTTCTAATCGGTCACTAGACTCACCACCTATTGTTGCCTGCCACCAGCCACCTCCATTGCCGCCTGAAAGAAGAAGAAAGGAAAATAAAGAAAAATCTCAAAAAATCATTAAAAATTAAAAGAAATTTTACGTCACAAAAAATTTGTAGGTCATAAACATATTCCTATTCTTCTTTATTCTAGAAATAGAAATTTTGTTCAGTTACCAAATGTGTTCTATTACTAAAATATTGTTTTAGGGAATAGAAATAGAAAAGAAATTGTTTATGAGAATAAAAATATTATCAAACGCACCCTTAATATATCATTATATTATCAATTGATATATTGACCAAGGAAGCGGTCTCTTGTGAAAGAGCAGAAGCATCCATGTAAGAACCCACGGTCCATACTAGAATCGATCCCTTCTAAGTTTATGCACTCAAAACAGCCTGCAAATTTATCGAAGACACGCTTTTAATGTAACTTCCTAATTACTCCAACATGTTAAAGTTTTACTGGCTGAACACCTTATTACTGTAGTCCCAATAAGATGTTCACAATGTTGCCAAACTATGATAAGAAAGCACTATAATTTTGGAATAACACCCCATAATGTAAATAAAGGCAGAGGTTCGTACAAACATGCATTAATGAGTTTTTCTAGCTTTTTTCTTATCGAACTAGAGTGGGACAATCTACACAAATGGAATTTCATGGAAATACAATACAAAAGAATTTCTCTCTCTCTCTCTCTCTCTCTCTCTACTTAACCTAGCTACTTAAGATCGACAACTTATATCTCCAAAAAAAACGAAAATGGCTATCACACTCATCATCAACCCTCATTAGTTTTTGTCAAAAGAAATCATCAAATGCACGTTCCTTTTCAGTCTCTGACTTTTCAAGTCCTGCACAGATTAACAAATCGAGTTATAAGCTAAGAGATTCTAAACACAGTGACTCTCTTGACTTAGGGCTTGATAAACTAAGATGTCGAAACTAACCGAGATCTTCACCAGTTGATATATCTTGAACCATTAATTGGAGTCCATCAGTGTATTGGAAGGAATCTGAAGTTGAGATCGGAGCTGGAAAAGTGAAGTCTGAATCGCTCGATGAAGTCTCCATAAGATCAATAGCATCGTTATCTTGATGATCTCTAGTTATAGAAGTGTGAGTCGAACTTGATGAGCACAAGAAGGATTTCAACTCCGAGACATGGTCCGAGACACTTGACATCATCCTGAGGCACACTAAATCAGATATAGAATGAATCGATCACACATGGGTCTAAAACATTATCTATTAGCAAATTTAGAGATAAAAGGGTTTACAATACATTATGTTCTATTATTTTATGCATTTAGCACATCCAAACATGGGACAAAGTCAACAAAACACAAGGTTTTACAATATTCATCCCACACCAGGAGATGCAAAGAAAACAAATCTTGATTTTCCTCTTCAACAGCATTGATGTTTGAATTCAAAATCAATATCTTTTTAAAATAGTATGCGCAAGTGCTACGTACCTGTTCAGGTATACTTGTAACTGATCAACTCTTCCTTGAGTTTCTAACAACTTCTTGTTCTGTTCCTCACTTGATTCTTGAGCCTTCATATATAAACTTTCAAAATCATCAGCTCTTTCTCTTTCTCTCCACAGCAAGACCTGAACATAACAAAGGTTGCAGCATATTAGTTTAAGAACTCTTAACAGTGTGTGTGTGTGTTACCAGTAACAATTGGTCACGTTGATTAACACGAAAATAAGTTTGATATACTAATAAATCTAGGGACTTTATCAATAATAGAAGTTAAATAATTCTTATAAGAGATATAAGTACCTTAAGATTTTCCACTTCAGTGGTGAGAATCTGAATTTTTTCAGCATTTTGAACAGAATCTCTGACGGGAGTCATCAGTTGGCGAGCATCTTGAATTATATTTTGAGCAATTTCTCGTTCATTATACAATAAAGCAGTTGCTTCATCAACTTTTGCTCTCATAGCATTTAAAGAATGGTGCAATCTTTCTACGTCTTGGGCCTTTTCTTCTTCCAATTTAGTCTGCATATATCATTTGCAAAAACATACATTAGAATCAATCATGTCATGCAAATTACTCTTGCATATCTTTATTAGAGCTACATCGCAGTTATATATATAAGAAAATATAAAAGATAGAATAAAAGTGATTGCTTTCATATTTACCCGAGCCATTTTCTCCGTTTGCAAAGATAACGTGAGTTCCTCCACTTGCTTCTCGAGCTTTTCTTTTTCATTTGTCTCTCTTCTTATCTGATAACTCAGCCAACACATAAGAGATACACAATGAAGAAGATGAATGCTATACTTTAGATATATGGGAACTCAGGACATTAATAGCTTGGAGAAATATTAAAAGATCAATATTAAGAATACTGGTAGAGTATATATGATTTTAATAGTAAAAATAGTAGAAAAGCATTACCATCTCTCTCTTTTCATGCTCTGCTATGTTTACTTTTTTCCTTCGTTTGCCTTGTAGAAGAATTGATGCCTTTTTCAGTTGCCTATAATGCAATCGATCTCTATGACACCGCCAGTTGCACTGGAGAAAGAAACAGATGATATCATTCATCAACATTTAAGAGTATAGCCTATGATTTGAAATATCAAACCTGAATTGTAGTTGCTGCTTTGGTTTGTTTTCTATGCTCAAATTCATTACAGGCAACCGTTGCTCGTATAAGAGCTTGCACGGTAATTGCGATGACTTTCATCTTGCTATATGCATTTCTACTTGAGTATCCACGAAATACGGTTTGTACTTTGGTAGCTGCATTTTCCCTTTTCATATGTTCATACAATTTGCCAGCTAATTTTCCTGCAAGAAATATGATAATGCTTTGTCAAAAATTTTCAGTTGTCACTAACATAGAACAATACAGAGGTTAATGAAATTTTCTTTAAACTCGTGTAATAAATCATGCGGAATTAGCAACCTTTATTAGCATAATGCGAACAAACAATAAATATTCCTAAAATACCAACCTCTCCAAAAGGACTGTATGTGGATTGAACTCTTTCGCAAAGAGATGTATTGTCTGCGAGCAATGTTAGTTCTCATCTGTCGTTGAATAATCTTTGCAGAGCTACCAAGCGCTTGTAATCGCAATGAATCTAGCTCAGCCATTTGCCCAGCTCTTAAGAAGACTTGTGTCTTTCCAATCTGCCAATGCATTGATAAATTTATTGCAATGTAGAACCTTCAAAAGCAATGCTAATTAACTTTGAATCAACAAATATATTGAAAGATTGAGTAACAGTTGTACCCTGAAACCTCGAAGAGCTAATTTTTCAAGCATCATTATACAAGCATCTCTATCATCACACCTACATCAAAGGAATTTGTAAGAAAATGGAACTTATATTCTTAGGATATGAACTTTGCTGGATGAAAATGGACATATCGATTATCATGCGAATTTAACTTACTCTTGCTTTAATACATCTGGTGCAAGTATACGAAAGCGCTTTATAAATTCTGCAAAGGTCTTGTGAGTAGGATATCCAGCGCATTTAATTCTGATTGCTTCGAGAACACCCTATAATTTTCACTTATCATGTCACTCTGATATAATGGAGAATTATAAAAATAAATATGCAGCTCTATATTACACTTACACCAGAACGTAATTGCTGCATCACACTCATATTCTCAAAAACGAAAGGTCTTAGCTTGCTGTTTGGCTTCAGGCATCTGATATAATGAGGTTCTGTAGAATTTAGGGTATCCATCAGTTGTTGGAGTTGTAGCTGCAATCAGTATATCCAAGGTATCATACCAGTATTTGCCAACATGTTGTTGAACCACACATATAACTATGACGTTAAGTTGGAAAATGGCAACTATAATTGATGCAATTGTTATTTACCGTTTGATTCTTAGGTCAACAAAATTGACATGCAAGGCTTCGACATTAGCGATTTCCAGTGAAAATTGGCTGGAATGACTATAATAGAATTTCATATAAAGTTTTGAGACTCAATTAGTAAAATTGAAAAATTTAGAATTGAATTAGTATCCATACAATAGGTCTAAGACTAGTTGGACAATTTCCCTAAAGAGGTGATATTGGGGTTGGTTTTCCAAAAGTTTATCATAATGAAAGTAAAGTTTCCTTGTTGCACTATGCATCTTCCAATATCAAATCATGCACTATGAGTCCAAAAGTTTCAAAACATTGTCATTTACATTTTACCAATCAATCACTTTCCCAAAATATATCTAGCTGTGTTAGACACCTGTGCATAAAGTTCTTTTTCAAAAGAAAAATTGAAGATGCAAAGTCAACGATGGGCTTTATCTTTTTTCTTTATAAGATTTAATTTGAAATTGAATTTTCCTTTTTTAGAGTAGCTAGGTTACACATTTATCCTCACACATTGACTATATAGTTCAGTGTAAAGCATACTTGAGATTGAGAGAGAGAGAGAGAGAGAGCTAATTACTTAAAATGTATTCTCTGTGTAATTTACTAAATAAATGTCAGTGCCATTTTTTTTCAATAAATAGTAGACATATGTCTGGAAAGAAAATGGTATGCATCAATTTAGTGCTTTTGATTGCAACGTAAGACGTGAAACAATTTCCACAATTGCAACAAATTCTACCAAACGAAATTGATAATATGTTGTTTTCAATAGTTCTCATGGAAAAAAAATAGGATTTGATGAACTTATGTTTAGTCGATAATAGATTCTTTACTAAGCAATTATAGCCTTATTACTTCGTTGAGGAGGAGAAATATTTTATGGAATCTGTCAACTGGACATATTCTAAACTGGATATTAGAGAGAATAAAATATTATTCACACAATTCCAAAAGTTTAGAACTAATATACAACAGTAAGCTCTCGCCACAGAAAGTACTATATACAGATATTACTATTACACTCCTATAAACATACCTACATATTCCCTTTTTCATTTTAATACCTATATAGGGTGAGCATTCATTTGAATTTTATCTGGTCAATTTAAGATAGTCTAAGGACCTACTATTCCTAAAGTATCCATTTATGTGCAACTTTGTTTGTATATTCTATGACCTATGATTGTCTATGATTAAAATTTATTTAATTGTGATTTTAACACCATCGCAAATTTAAAAATCTGGCTAGCTGGTGAGCATGCATAAAAAATTCTGTCTATTTAATAAATTCATTGGAAAAAGACAGTTTGTACATATATTATAATTATTAAAAAAAATAAAAATCAGTACGGACTTCAATGAAGGTAGAGCCGATCAGTAACCTGTGGAACTACTATCCACGTGTTCCAATGTGCTTTGAAGAGGTAGAGTAGGATTTGGTTTCCAAAAGGTAAGCAAAGCAGTGGACATGGAGGCAACTGCTACCTAAAATATTCTTTAATGACAGAGAGCGTTATGCATTTGCCGAAGCCTCAAAATAATTACTCAAGTGTAACCATTCATACAACGAGATTTGAGACTGGCTGTGGACTTTATTTTGGTCTTTGAATAAAGTTTATTAAAGCCGGTGGTTTTTTAAATTCTAGTTTTGAGAATACTTGTGATCTTTAGACCTCTTAATTATTTTTCATTTATATAAGGTTTATTGGGCTAATGATTTGAATTATTTAATTTTCAATACAAAGTCTTGGTCCTTTATTTTATGGAGGGCAACCATTAGTTCCCTACAATCTAGTGTGATAAATTTGTATTAGAGAATAACCCTAGTCCGAACTGCAGGAATATTCTACTTGCCAAGTTTGAATCTGGGCTTAATGCAATGGCATGACAAGTACATCGATGTTTTAAGTGGAGAAGAGTGAATGAATTCGTAATTCCTTGTAATTATTCTTTTAAAGAAATAGGAAATTTAATCATTTTTTTAAAAAATTTGGTTGAAGAAAGTAAATGAAGAGGAATAATCATACCTTGAACCGAGACCCAAGAGATGAAAATTTCGCTGACTTTGCCAAGTCTTCTGAAAGCCGAGGGAAAAGGCTTGCTATGAAAGAGCATCTGGAGGTGCTCAGTAAGTCTTGATGTTCTGGAACAACATAGTCTTTATTCTTATCTAAAAATTGATCAGATTGGTATTGAACCTGGAAAAAAGCTCACCTAATTCAATTTAACCAAGTTTAGTTGGCAGTGATATAAAGCTGATAACAATGGCAATAATATCTCCAGGCTTACCTCTCCAGCATAATGAATAATCGTGAAGTCGGAACGCGTTAACTTTGGCTTGATGAAATGCTTGTGGAACTTGAATGACTGGTAAAGCTTTTCAGAGAACGTTTCACCAGTTGATCTAGGGAACATACTGAAAATTCAAACCTCTATCAGTGGAATGATCAAGTGAAGGGCACAACCAACATACAAAGTTAAGAAGTCGGATGTACCAAGCTTCGTCGAGCAAAGCGATGATTCCACCCGGTTTCTACATTATCAAATAGATTGGAAAGTGTTAATTCGATAAAAAGTGTGGAAACCCTAATGTTAAAAGAGAAACGGATTAACCTACATATGAGATATTAATGTGTTATTTTTCATATGTGCGATATCAATGTGGCATTCAAAGGTTATCTTGCTTTACAGGTTATTATCAAGTTATCTACAATTTCAGAAAAAAGAAATGGGTATAATCAAGATTTTGTAACTGCAGTTATAATGTTGTACTTTGTATCTAAATTTGTTTCAAAATCAGACTTAACTGACAGAAATTCTTATGCATTTTTTGTGAAAATAATTATGAAAAGAAAAAAAACATGTCCAAACTTCATGAATAGAACATACGAATAACACTATTAACTCGCAATTGAGGTAAAAAGCGAAATCTATTATAATTTACAGAAGCATACCTTTTCAATTAGATCCAAGATGTCTTGATTATCAATAAAATCCACATAGCTCCATTCTATGTCTTCGTTCTTGTACTCTTCTTGCTCCATTTTGAAAACATGCTGAATGATAATCACTGTAGTTAAGTTATAAGTGGGAAAGTTATGATAACTAGATATTAGGGTAAATTATCTGAGAAACCCCTATAATTTGAGATTTTGACCAGATGACCCTTTAATAAGGGATCATTTTTTAAAATTTGGAAATAGAATGGGTCAATGGATGAAAATCTCAAAGAGTAGGGTTTTTACAGGGAATTTACCCTTGAGAATATGTAAAGTATGGTTGACTTGATACCTGATTGAAATGTTGTTGTAATTTTTCATTTGTATAATTTATGCAAAATTGCTCAAAGCTGCACATAGTAAGACATCAATTAGAAAAAAACTACGAAATAAAAATAATTGAATGATGGGTAAAACTTTTAAAGATTATGACAATTCCAAATTCTATCACCATACAAAAATATAATCATACGGCTCTTCACTTTTTGTACATAGTTAATTATGATGGATATGCTCGTTTCTACTTCAAAATATTCTTTTTAACTTTTGTTCTCCACTCGAAATTTAAACATGGATAAAAAGTTTTCAAATTTATTTATTTATGGACTAACTATACATCATTCTACATAATAATAATAAAAAAAACACTTGTATATCTTGGAAGAATTCAGGTACTTCGCATAAGATAAATGCAAAATCTGAGAGTGGTATGGCAAGACAAAAACGTATATTTTTTTTTAAAATTAACGGATATTTCCTTTTTTTCTATATGTCACTACATTAATGTATCTTAAATCATTCGTAATTAATTTACTCTTGCTTTTCAGGAAAACATTCTCGTGAAAAATGGAGTAAATAATTAGTGATAATCATTTCACAAACACAAATAAAACCCTGAATCATTACCTATTAGATTCGAAACTTTCAAACCCATAAATGTCGAGAACTCCTATGTGGTACTTTGAATCGGGGTCTTGTCCGATGGCGATATTTATCTTGTCAACCAACCTAAAAATTCTCAACATGAATAAATATTATATGACCAGCATAATCAAGAAATAATAAAAAAAAGAATATTTTAATAAACTAATAATGCGTGCTGGAATCTCACCAATCAAATAGGCGTGAGTATATTGTTTTGGCTAAGCCATCTCTGCTAACTGCTGCACCAAGGGGATCCAGGCTTCTCTGGATTATTTCTTCAGGAGTGACCATTAAACGCTTGCACAGAGCATCTTCTAATACACGAACATCGCACCTAATAATAATAATAATAATTAGCTATAAGAAATTATAAAAGGAGTCTCATGAAAAGAAAGGAGGGGAAGAACTAAACAACGGGATGATAATTTATCACTTTAGAAGTTGGGCAGTCATTTCGAGATGAAATTTGGACTTCTCGTCTGTCACGACCGAGGAGTCCGTCTCTTCACCCTTCGAAAAGTTGATATTTCCGAGGTGGAGAATTGCGGCCACGACGCGGAATATCGAATTCTACGAAAAAAAAAACCGACAATCACATTTATTTTTCCTGATGAGAACTAGGTGACACGATTGATTATTGTGAAGTCACATAGAAAAAATATATATGTTAAACCTGTTCATCCTCACTTATTCCAACTACGTTCATAGCTCTCCTGATGGCAAGGTACTCCTCTGCATCATTCACGCCATCCAATTGATAGCAATTGGACTGGTTGAGATAGTGAAACGACTCGGGATTTCCCAGCTTGTATTTCTCGATTTCCTACATTAATGTAATACATGATAAATTACTAAGCATACGGGAAAAAAAATCATTTTCAAATGATCTAATTTACTTATAATCACGTTCATATTCAATTTAAAAGTGTAAGAAAAGAAAGAACCTCTTGTGGAGCTGCGCAAAGATGGTAAAAACTATGGTAATTACGTTCCGGATCTGAAATTTGACAAACGCGAGATCTCTCTAGGAGGTATGTTCGTATTGCTGCCCCGGATATCCTTCCACGGTTGTCAAATTGGATTTCGACGAATTTCCCAAATCGACTGCGAAATTATTTTCGAAACAAAACATTACATAAAGATCTATCAAGTAGCATCTAATCAACATTGTCAATTTTATGTTTTCAAGCATATATTTCCATATTAAACTTGTCAATATTCTTTGGTGCGTCTTAGAGAAAGTTTAGTGATGTCAATATAAACATACTAAAGTTCAGTCTCAGTTAATTTACACTTTATTAATAAATAGATTATTACATAATCAAATCTATTCTGGAATGAATATGGATAGACACTTTATGGCAAAATTATAAAGTGTGACGACAAGATTGCTATAAAGAAATTGACTAGAGAGCCTCATATATTGAATTACCTGGAATTATCGTTTCTGACGGTCTTTGCATTGCCAAAAGCTTCGAGCACTGGGTTAGACTGCAAGAAGTAACAAACCATACGTGAGCATAAGAGCTTTTCTAAATGATTAAGCAATAACTCAATTTAAATATGAAAGGAATAAACATTTGACCATTTTTCCCACCCGCATAAATTTTTTTGTTGAACACTAATGTCATTTTCTTTTTTGCTTTTCTGTAAATATTTTTACTATCAAATATTATATATACTTCTCTTAAGAACTCCATCACAATAGCGATTAGAGAGAAAATATGTATACCTTAATATGGTCATCTCTAATTAACACAAATAAGAAGAAAACCTTCAAAATAGTTACGTTTTAGTTTAAGTGAAATTATTAGTAATATAATTTTGGTGTCTATAAAAAGTATGAATTTTCATAAGTAAACTTAACATACACCACTTACTGTGATCATTTCAATGCTACTCTTTAGTATATTTATTTCGGTCCAAAACAAATTTTCTACTGATTTATCACGCGGTGTTCTTTCTAGCATGTATTAATAACAAAGATTTAATTAAATATAAACGCAAGTAAATTCAACATTTCGCCCCCTTCCCTCTAGGATTCAGGCTCCATCATTGTATGCATATGTATGACTGTATTGTGGAGAATATATATTTTATAAGTCCCTTTTTCAACAAAGAAATCACTACTGAGATTGCATTTCTTTCAGGAAAATCTAAGGAATTGATAAATAGTTTTTCCAAAAAATGACCACTTGTACCTATATAAAAGTGAATGAATGCGAAATATTTTTATCACCCACAAAAATAATTAAGCATAAATTATTGTTGATAGTTAAAACATTTTTCATTGACTAATTTTTTAAAAGATATACTCAATCATTTTCGAAAATATATTTCCAAACTTTGAGTTTTTCATGAAACAAATGCACTCTAGATGCCCTTAAATCCTCAAGAATAATCCCTATCGCTAAGAAAAGCAAGAATAAGTACCTAACTTACTTCTAGTATTTGCTGTTCGACTGTTCGTCGTCCTTCAACGAAAATATGTCCTCCCAAAAATGCAAGATAACGCATGATCATCTTGGTAGTTTCGGTCTTGCCAGCCCCGCTTTCACCGCTCACAAGTATCGATATGTTCTTTCTCTCATCGATCATCCCCCTGTTCCATTCAATTTCAATAGCTCAATAGGCATAAAATGGCCTTGAATGTATGCGAAAAAGATAGATGTAATGCAGCTGAGTCGAACGATAACAACCTATATGAAGCATCTGCGATGGCAAACACATGCGGGCTCATGTCTCCTAGCAGCCTGCCTTTGTACTTCTCCATGACGCTGGCGTTGTATAAATCCTCGAGGCTTTGAAAAGGGTTGATGGCGATGAGGATGTTTCCTGTGAAAGTCTGCCATGATTTTTGTCACTAAATTATAATAGAGTCCTTCCACAGCTGCATTTAATTAGTTTAAACTCCTTTCACTAAAATGGAAACTTATTGAATATGCGGAGACATGAGTTTTAAAGTTAAGAGACTTTACGTAGACTTTGTTTAAGGCGAATCTAGTGGCTAAGTTATGCAGCACTCCTGGTTCGTGGAAGTAAGACAGTTTGGTCATGTCGTCAAGTCCATCTTCAGGGACGTCCATGTCCTTTGCATGAAGCTTCGACAAGTTGGTGACGACCTGGCCAATGTCAGATGGGATGAAGTGAGTTTATAAAAGGAGAAGATAGTATCAATTGAAAGATTTGTTTGTGCTTATAAAGGTTGTATTTCAGGAGGAAGAGCTGGTTACCATTTTGCCTGCTGATGTTTGAATTTCAGCATCTTGTCCCCTGATATCCAAGACCTCACCATCTATCCAAGCGAGAGCCGGGTCTTCAACCCAAACATGTGAACCTACGACGATGTTCATGGTTGTGCTCTGCAACAATTGCAAACTATAAAGATTATATACTTAGAAACATGTCTACGTTCTTTATATGATATCTACTGAGGGAATAAGAAATATGTAATGTTTAAAATGGTACTAGACATGTAAAAGTAACAGCTAACAAGTGAAGTTATGTTACATCTCAGGTCGTAGTTCTTAACGTCTGTTTTGAAAAAGATTGATGTGCAACAGTTATCTACTTTCTGGAGGTCTCTATACATTCGTATCTAAGCGGATTTAGATGAATTACATGTACCATAAAGTGTGTTCATCTTGAAATGTAGTCAATATATCGACACCGATGAAATGTGGTATTATGATTAAGAAAAAACACCTACAAGCTCTATTGAATGTCCCACTTGTCCACAAAAAAATTCTGCAGCCCTGGCAGTCGGTAGGCTGACTATGGAATCTGCGTGGAACTAGCTAATTTGGTTTTAGGATTGGCCGATTTGGTTCCCAGTTCCAAAAATGAGAAACTGACTCTGACATGGTGGATTACGAGTTATTGATATGGAATCTACCTACCCTCCAACTGATCATCTCTATCATAAAGTAGGTTTTGAAAGTACGTAATATCAACGTGAGACTTTGTAGATGTGCAAATATGATCAAAAGCCCTTTTTTTTTTTTTTTGTCTCCTTCCAATGACTGTTTTTATCACTCGCCTGTCCAAATTACTACAGCAGGTTGCAATGCCAAGAACTGCAATGACCACAATGCTACAGAAAGGACAATTCTCGACCTCTTTTTATTGTTATCGAATCATATACATAATTTGTTTCAGCACCACTTATTACATAAATCATGTCTATAGATAATTGACAGCATCTGATACAATCCAAGGGAGAAAAGCCAGGGGTCATGATCATCAAGAATGGAAAACAGAAAATCAAGGGAAACATATACGAGTATCGAAGAAAGAATTGCCCATATGAAATTTACGTACCATCTATAAGAATAAGAAGACGTGCAACCTGTTCTTCATTCAACGAACCAGAGAAACCGCCAACGATCAATAATCCCATTTCCGGCCATTCCTAAGGAAAAGAAAGATCTCCAAAAGGGAAAGAAAAAGTATACCATTCGAGGTGATTAGGATCTGAAACTTGAGTTTACATGGTCATGGTTAAGTGTTTCTAAGCAAAGATCAATCGATGGCAGCTTATGTATAACCAACAATGTCGCCGTTCTTTTTGATGTTCTTGTGGCTCTCTCTCTCCCCCCTCTCTCTCTCTCCACATGGTGGTTAGGTTACGAGAGTTGTTTCTGTTTAACACCACTTATGCTGATTAAACCTATCATAGTAATTATGTTTCTCTTTTTTTTTTTCATAAGCCTATCATTAGACATAACTCTCTAAACATGATAATTTGAGTCTAACCAGGCCAACCTTAACATTACTAATAAAGTATACTATCATAGTAAATGTTGTTTTAGCAAGTCGTATAAGAATTTCAATGATTAACGTCATGAGTAATCACAGAATCAGAGAAAATCTGGGACTCTTTCGTGATCTTACGGGGAGAAAATACATGATTTTTGCCCTTAGTACCCTCTCGAAACAAGTCTTACATAGGATTGATGCTAGTGTTCCATTTTCACATTCTAATCTTCGTGGGAAACTCATCAACCAGAACAGGCCAAAGGAATGTTCAGAAATACAATTGCATAAATTTATCGTACCGCCAAAACTTGCCTTTATCAACACCCAGGTAGGACAAAATTTGTACTTCTAATCAATTCGATCATGTTGGCATATGATTTGACACATCAAAAGCCAGGCCTCACAAGTACACAGATAGAGAGAGGGACCCCCTGGCCCCCCGGGGGGTTGGGACACCAATTGATTGATCAAAAACTTAATTGGTTGTACTTAAAGAGTATGACAAAGAAGTCTAACAAGTTATAAGCTCATGAACTCCAGTGAGCATTAATATTCTTATTAATGATCTTTTTAGAGAATGAAGTTCGTGGAGCAAGAGGGTCTTTTGGTACTGGTCACCCTTCTTTACAAATAACCATGAAATCATACTATGTTAAAAAAATTAATTTTCGTAAGTCTGACCCTATAATATCCTTCTCTGTTGCTATGATCAACTCAAGTTGCATGTCTCATCCAGCTTGTGAATGCGTATTGATAGATGTAAATTGCTTTTCACTGTTGTTCGCAACATGCGCACATCATTTTTTTTGTTGGAATATTATTTCTCATGTCATCAAGTTAAAGATGAAGAATAACCCAAATGGATTTCAAAACATAATACATTCAAGAGCGGTTGGGGAGGGACTAAAAACCCAGTTCAAAGGGAGAGACTCATGAATTTGAGCTTTGACGACCTAGTTTGTGATTTATTTCGATCTCTATGTGAACCACCTGAAGATATGATAAAAGAGAGAACAAGGCTTTGCCCTCCTTAATAAGTGCTTCCACATCCCACGGTGCATAATCAGTACTCAACAAAGATGAAACTGCTCTTAAGTTGTCTAACTCAAGCTGTTGGATTTGAACTCTCTATCCTCTCCTATTCCCTCACGAAATTCATCCCTTCTACAATGGCTAAGGTTTCAGCGAGAGCTATCGATTGGACCCTTACTGTGCGAGCAAAGCCCCCTATTACCACCCCCGTCACATCCTTGCAAATGCCGGCCACTGCATAATGGTTGAGCCAACGACAAAGGAGCCATTGTCATTCAATTTGAGGGAGCCCAAGATCGGTGGAACCTACTTGTCTGATAAGTTGCTATCTTTCAGATCTGGTTGTTTCCCTCAAAAAATTGCTTCATTTCTAGCTCTCCAAGTACTCTAGAGTGCAATTGTGATCATATCGAAGGAAGTTGCGTCAAGTAACTCACTTTAGTAAGATAACAGCCACTGGTCTATGCTTGTGAGTCCTCTTTCCTTGATTTGGATCCGTAGAGATGGATCTGACTAGACTTTGTATGTCCATATACAAAGAAGGAGTGGGTGTTTGGTCATTTCTAAGCTCAAATTGTACTACGGGCACAATAAATCAAGTAAAATTCTTCGTTTGCAAGTGTTCTCTTTTGTAGACAAGGCATTTCGACATAGATTCCACACAAATAACCTAAATTTTGGTATTGTGTGCCGATTCCATACTTTTTATGCATAAAAATCTAGGCTTTTGGTATGGGGATGACACCTGCCGCTGATTGATGTTTTGTTCATTCTTCCTCAGCTGATTATACCCACTTTTAACTCAATAAGTACCTGACTTAGTTGTTGTCCGCACAAGCTTATCCTTTTCACCTATAGTTGGGGGAGGGAGGAATTGCCAAAATTTTCATTTACAATCTTGTCGTCAAACAAGTTTGAAGACTTTATTCTCCCTAGAAGTTGCTATGCCTATCAATTAACTCAGTAACAAGTTGAGTGTCATATCTATTTGCTAGTCTAGCAATTGTGCCAAATTTAACCACTTATCTTTATGTACTATGATCGACTCCCCATTGCCTACTAACCAAAAAGTTCTACCATCCCGATGATGATCATTGACCTTGCTTTATATGCCAAAAGTCAGTCTTATGGAAGCGGTCCCTTTAAGAGATTACTCCAAATTGATTGATTAAAAGACTTCATTTGTTCTACTAAAAGAGTGTGATGAAGAAATCTAACAAGATTTAAGCTCGTGAACTCCAATGAGCATTAATATTCTTATTAATGATCATTTTAGAGAGCAAAGTTGATGGAGCAAGGGGTTCTTCTCGTACTGGTCACCCTTTTTTTTCAAATAACCATGAAATCATACTACATCAAAAAATTCATCTTAGTAAGTTGGACCTATAATATCCATCTCTTTTGCTACGATCCACTCAATTGCATTTCTTGTTTGGCTTGTGGATGTGTATTGATAAATGTAATTACTTTTCATTGTTGTCCGCAACATGCAAACATAATAACCCAAATGGATTTCAGAACATAATGCATTCAAGAGGGGTTGGGGGGACTAAAAACCCAGTTCAAAGGGAGAGATTCATGAATTTGGGCTTTGATGACCCAACTTGTGGTTTATTTAGGTTTCCATAGCAGTGTACCATCCTAAAGATACGATAAAAGAGAGCAAATCTCAACCCTCCTTAATAAGTACTTCTACAACCCATGGTGCATGATCGGTACTCAACAAAGATGAATTTGAACTTAAATTGTCTAACTCTAGCTGTTAGATTTGAACTCTCTCTTGCCTCCCATTTCCTCATGAACTTCATCCCTTCTACAATGGTTAGCATTTCGACGTGAGCTACCAATTAGACCCTCACTATGCGAGCGAAGCCCCCTATTACCACCCTTGTCACATCCCTACAAATGTTGGCCACTGCACAATGGTTGAGCCAGCGACAAAGGAGCCATCGCCATTTAGTTTGAGGAAGTCGAAGACCGGTGGAACCCACTTATCTAGTAAGTCGTTGTCTTTCCTAGGAAAATATTTCTTGTTAGGAAATAATAATAAGGGTAAAATAGTCAATAGTTAATCTTGTGTTGAGAGGGTTACTCATATATATATTATATGTATTCTTGTAATCTTTTTTTTCTAATTAAGAGAATACAATATGTAGAATACTCTCTCTGTTAACATGGTATCAGAGTAGGGTTAAAAAAAAAAGAAAAAACCTTCAATCCCACCACTACCATAGCTGGTGGCGAAGGCTGTCGCTAGATCTAGATCCTCCACCACCGCCGCCGCCACAACATGCTTCTCTTCTAGACAGCAAATCCGAGAGAATGCCCACATCGTCATTCAGTCATTATCATTGAGCGATTTGCTGAAGTTTCACCAAGATCCAGATCCAGATCTGTCCATCAGTTACATTTTTTTAGGATTAGCCATACTATAGTACTCAAACAATCTCTATAGTGCCTCCCGACAATGATGAGTGTGTCTTACCGATTCCTCCAGTATTGTCAACAGGATTTCAATTTGCTGATCACACTTACCATAGATGAGGAACAACTCCCATTATAGGTGTATGGCCATCAACCGATTCATCTGATCCCTCACTGGTTGCTGTGCCATCCCCCGATCCTGATCCTAATACTAATCCCGTTCTTAATCCTGATCAACCCATTGCTATTCGAAAAGGTACACGATCTTGTGTTGGGTGTCTTATGGATCGTTATACACTTTATTCTGGTTTGTCTGATTGTCTTTGTACTCGTCATCCTATTAGCAACTTTTTGTCTTATGATCGTTTGTCTCCTACTTTCTTTACTTTTGTCTTGTCCTTGTACTCTATTTCTGTACCTAGTAATGTTACTGAAGCTTTTGTTCATCCTGGTTGGAGACAAGCCATGAGGATGAAATGAAAGCACTTATTGAAAATCGCACTTGGAAGCTTACTACCCTTCCTTTGGGAAAGCAACCTATTGGTAGTCGTTGGGTTTTCACGGTTAAGGTCCAACTTGATGGCACCATAGATCGATTGAAGGCACGGTTGGTTGCCAAAAGATGTACTCAAACATATGGTGTTGATTATGATGACACCTTTTTCTCTTGTAGCAAAAGTAGCAAAAATTATATAGGTTCGTGTCTTTATTTCTCTAGCAGCGTGTTTTGGATGGTTTCTTCATCAACTAAACATCAAAAATGCGTTCTTATATGGTGATTTGGCAGAAGAGGTGTATATGGAGCAACCGCCTGGATTTGTTGCTCAGGGGGAGAATCTAGTATGTCATTTACATAAAGCATTGTATGGACTCAAGCAATCTCTTCGTGCTTGGTTTGGTAAGTTTAGTGATGCTGTTATCAAGTTTGGATTAAAGTGTTGTCAAGTAGACCATTCAGTCTTCAATTATGTCTCCTCAACTGGTTGTATTTTTTTGGTGGTATTGTGGATGATATTATCATTACTGGCAGTGATTCAGATGGTATTCAACGACTCAAACAATTTCTACATACACAGTTTAGTACTAAGGATATGGGACGCTTACGGTATTTCCTAGGTATTGAGGTTGCTTACTCGCATACAGGTATAAATTTAACTCAGAGAAAATATGTTCTTGACATTCTTGATGAGGTTGGACTTATTGGAGCAAAACCGGTTGATACTCTTTTGGAACCCAATGTGAAACTTGGTGCAGAAGATGGAGAATTATTACATGACCCAAAGAAATATCGGAGAATTGTTGGTAAGTTGAATTATCTTACCGTCACGAGACCTGATATATCTTTTTTCATTAGTTTTGTAAGCCAATTCATGGGTTCTCCTCAAACTGCTCACTGGGATGCTATGCTTCGAATAATCAAATACTTGAAAGGAGCACCAGGTAAAGGACTAATTTTTAAGAATTATAGCCACCTGAATACCACAGGCTTTTCTGATGCGGATTGGGCTGGATGTTCTACTAGTAGAAGATCTACATCGGGTTATTGTGTATTTCTTGGAGGTAATTTAGTTGCCTGGAAGAGCAAGAAACAACATGTGATTTCTCGATCAAGTGCAAAAGCATAATATAGAGCAATGGCCCATGTGACTGGTGAATTGCTCTGATTGAGGATGTTATTGTCAGAAATTGGGATGTCAACATTAGAACCATCGATATTATATTGTGACAATCAATCAGCTATTCATATTGCAAACAATCCTGTCTTCCATGAGCGAACCAAGCACATTGAGGCTGATTGTCACTTTATACGAGAAAAAGTTCAGAAAGGAGAGATCACTCTTCAACATACAAGATCGGATGATTAGTTTGCAGATATTTTTACCAAGTCTTTATGAGGAAATAGATTGAATTTTTTATGTAACAAGTTGGGATTGTTTGATATCTACATCCCAACTTGAGGAGGAGTGTTAGGAAATAATAATAAGGGTAAAATAGTCAATAGTTAATCTTGTGTTGAGAGGGTTACTCATATATATATTATATATATTCTTGTCTTTTTTTTTTTCAGATTAAGAGAATACAATATGTAGAATACTCTCTCTGTTAACATTTCTGATATGTGTTCTAAACTCTAAATTTTTTGTTCAATGTAGTAGCTTTAGCTACCACACCTTTCGAATCTAGTTGTTTCCCTCAAAATATTGCCCCATTTCTCACTTTCCAAATACTATAGAGTATGGCTGTGACCATATGGAAGGATGGTGAGTCTAGTAACTTGCTTTTGTAATATTACACCCATTGATTTATGGTTGTGAGTCCTCTTTCCTGAATTTTGATATGTAGGGATGGGTTTGACTATACTTTGTTTGTCCATGTACAGAGAAGGAATAGGTGTTCAGTTGTTGTTGGGCTCGAATTGCTCAACAAGCATAATAGATTAGGTGAGATTCTTTGTTTGCACAATTCTTCTTTGTAGGTAGGACATTTTGACATAAATTCCACACGAATAGCCTAATTTTTGTATTGTGTGTGAATTCCATACTTTGCTTCATAAATCTCTAGACTTTTGGTATGAGGATGAGACCTCCTGTTAAAAGATATTTTATTCATTCTTCCTATATTGATTATACCCACTTTTAACTGAATAAGTACTTGACTTAGTTGTTGTTTACATAAGCTTATCTCTTTCACCTATATTGGGGAAGCAAACTGCTAAAATTCCATTTATAATCTTGTCTTCAAATAAGTTTGAAAACTATCTTTTCTCTAGGAGGTGTTATGCCTCCCAATTAACTTAGCGACAAGCTGAAGGTCTTTGCTGGTCCAACAATTGTGTCCAACTTTAACCACTTATCTTCACATGTTATGATTGATTGTCCACTGTCTACTAACCAAAGTACCGAATTTGATATCACATCTCTACTAACCAGCAAGTTTTGCCATCCCCATAATGTATGCAAAAAATCAATTTTAAGGAAGTAAAATCCCTTAATGTAACGACCCCATTGAGGGTTCAAGCTGCATGTTATTTTTGTGACACCTGAAGCTTGTTCCTATCCCGATTAATTTTATCTTGCTTATAGGCACATGCGGAAACATGAACATATTATCCTCTAACAAAAATTACTGGAAGAACGTGGATAGACATCATACAAAGTACATTATATATTACATTGATAGTTCTACATACAAGTTAACTTTCTGATTTGACCAATTTTACATGATTACAAAAGACTAGGGTATCCCTATAACTACTATAGTTGCGGCTTCCAAAATTGGAAGTCTTTTCGTTTTTACGAGGAGACAAAAATGCTCAAGTGATAGACCGGCCATACTTTCGGTTAGTATTAGGACTCAATAAGTAAAACTCCTAACTTTCGGCTAGTAAAGTATTTTGTGATTAAAAAGATTGCCAAAATCACATGCAAATAGTGTTGATGGTACGCAAAACTATCATGCAATATTGACTTGATTCACATCATAATAACTCACCCATGCATAACTAGCATTCATATAGGTTTCATTTAACATCATCCTAGCTCGATCAAGCCCTCTCAGCTCGACCGAGGCTTCCAACTTCAAGTTGGACTTTTTGGCTCAACTAGGGCATCCTATTGGTGTGGGGCATCTTGGGGGCTATTACTCAAAACATCTGGGCTCCAACCCAAGCATTCTGTTAACATAGAGGCATCTCGTTCTTATTAATAAGGCATCATGTTTGTGTGGAGACATTGTCGTTACTTCAAGTGATGACAGTTCTTATTGTTCTTTAAGTGATCACACATAATGCATCATACAAGCTTGTTTTTATTTTCTTTCTTTAGCTGACTCATACATAGCCCACTACCATGCTTATTCAAGAGTGTATGCCATTAACTTCAATATCACACTATATAACATGTCGGGTACAATTTTTGGCTTGTGGCTTGAACCAAATGCCTAGAGCAATCCCCATACCAAACAAGACTTAGAATCGGTATGCCTCAATGTCACAACAAGACTTTGTGGGTTTGAGTGATCCCCGAACCAAATGAGACTAGGAATTTGGCACACCTCAATCCCAATCCAAAGCCTCATAGCCTTGGGCAATTCCCGTGCCGTACAAGACTTGAGTTCGACATATCCCAATACCAATTTCAAAGCCTCTTAGCTTAGGCCATCACATCTTGACGTTGATTTCAAGTCAAGTGAATCTTAACATCGCCTTGGGTGTGAGCACATACAAGCACACATCCAAAGCAACACACAAAGACTTGATTTTATAATATACCATGAATAATCCTAAGTTTCAGGCTTTGCTCAATCGCAAGTATCAAAGTCTCCATACCAATTCAAGATATGAATTCGGTATGCCTCAATATCAAATCACATCTTATGGCTCTAGGGGAATTCTCGTCTTGTGTTGAACACAAACAATGAACCTTAGCATCATTTCAATCATGCAAGGCTCAAGCACATATTTAAGACCTTCAAGCGAGCAAAGCCAAAATGACTTGGTAGATGTGTGGCGGTGTAAAGCCAAGAGAGAGAGGAGAGGGGGCAAGAGAGAGAGAGAGAGACAGAGACAGAGAGAGACGCCTAAAGAGATGAGGGAGGAGGAGAGGAGAGCCAAAATGGTGAGAATAAAGGAGAGGTTTTCTCTATTTATAGGCCTCAACTTTATCACGACAAGTCCAAATGGGCCAATTACCTTTCTTTAAGTGTCGTGCCTACTTTGTCAAGGTGGCCTAAATTAGAAAGATCATATGCTTAAGGCTCCAAGAGAACACTTGCCTTCTTTTTATTGGACCACCTATACCAAGCCATCATAACTTGGCCTACTTATTTTCCATGGAAAATCTAAGTGTAACAATAACCAGATCTAACGGGGGATACCTAAGCTAGTGACTCATCCTCTTCATTAATGCTTGTCATCATTAAGCTTAGATATTTGTCTAGTAAACTTGTTCTCCAAGCTCACTTATGAGAGGAAAATTTTTAGAGACCATGTGATGTTATCCATTAATGATGGCATGTAATAATTATGTGGACACCTAAGCTTCATGATTCACCTCCTTCATTTAATGTCTAGATTTAGTAATCATTGACTTTGGATTTATTCTTATCCTTACCTTACTCACCAAGGCAAATTAAGTCTTTAGAATCTTCTCTTTTGTCTATTTATGCCATAATTCACCAATTTGCTACCCAAGGCATATCTTAAGCCTAAATGGATTAATTGGAAGCTTACTTATTTCCTCACCATTGGTTCACTTAAGCTTGCCTTCATTGAATGGTATTTAATGCTTTCTTGGTGAGGTGGTGCCTATGTAGGCCAATGTGGCACTTAAGTCCATAGGCTTTTCAAGTAAGTCTCTAGAACCTTGTCTTGATTGGTCCACCTGTGCTACAACTCACCACCTTGATTTTCAAGGAAAATCTCAAGCCATCATGATAAAACCTCTATTTGGACAACTCACATAGTGACTCACCATAGTCATTTAATGATTTAGAATTCTAGAGAATTCTATCACATCCTCAAGAATAAGGCTAACATGAGAAGTCGATCATTTAAAATGCTTTTAGGGCTGAACGAGAGATCCTTAGGTACACCGAAGATTAACAATTATGACAGTCTGAGGTTCAGGACCAAGTGCCTTAAGTGAGCAAAACTACTCACTCGACTAGGTCAGCCATTTGGCAATCAGTCTTTGGGTCGGTACAATAGTTGGCCTATTGGTTAGCTCTCTGGTCGAAATGGCTAGGTCGCATGGTCCAAGACTGGGCCCTTGGCCAGTTGCTAGGCTTGTCGTCAGGCCTACTCACGATTGAGTCCCCTAACATAGTTTGTAATCTATCAGTCGGTTCAAAGACTAGTTCCAGGTTGTCCATAGCCTAGGACATGGCTTAGCAACAATTGATCCCTTGACTTAGTGTCAGGATCGCCAAATCAATCCAAGACTCATTCCGATTGGGCCCTCAATCTATCACAAGGGCTCATGGTCGATTCATGACCGATTCATGATCAAACATGCTCGACTCTCAATCATCAAGGAATTACATAGAATCAATTGATTCATGACCCATACACAATTGCATCGAATCAACTCATGATCGTCTACTACCGATACATGACCAAGTGGAATTACTTGCAATCGGGACATAACCAATCGAGATCGATCCTTGATCGTCCATCGATTCGTGATGGCACATGACTATTCCGTGATCAATCCTCATGGTCGAGTAACCATGCCATGGTTGAATGGCTTGGTTCCAATTGCATTGTTGTGGGTTGATGGATGGTCAATCCCTTAATTAGTCCATGACCAATTCATTGGTTACCATTCCGATCAAGCTGATCAATACCATAACCGATCTTTAGAATGGTCCATAGTCGATCCTTACCATTGACACACCAAACTCTATAGCCATTCTTCATGGAGTTAGAATCGTGGATGTTACACTTTAAGAGCTGACTCCATAGAGTTGTAACTATTGGCCTCGCTTAGTTCGACTTTGGGAAGGGGCTTTTGCACTCTAAGGAACCTTAGCCAAATGCAAACTCATTCAGTTTAATTTTTTAGAGGACATTGGCCATATGTAATTGCATCTCCAAAGGGCTCTAAAAGCCTTTAGCCCAAAGTAGATCCAGATCTTTTGAATATTCAGAATTCAAGTTAGTTCATTATTCATGAGTACTATTCATCTTATCCGGAGAAGTCAGATGTTGACGACCACCAGCCAAAGGGTCACCCACACTAGCAACCACTACTTAAGGTCGCGCGACCTCAAGCATTGCTTGGGTTGGAGATCATGCAATCTTAGGCGAGGCTATCTAGCACCCAAATGGCTGCTTGTGGCTAACTATATATATAACTTTTTTATAAAAAAAAAATTAGCAAAAGTTTTTGCAAAATGTAGGTTTTACCAAACAACATCTAAGCCAAAGTTGTTTCACAATACACTTTAAAATTACAATTTATCATACACTATTTGCATTTTGAAAAATCTTTTTAAGCTAAAGATGTTTGCATTTTCTCAAGAACATTTGCCCAAAGCCAAACCAAACAGAGCTAGTCTCCATGCTTGCTTTTCTAGCATCGCTCTGTTGAAAGTGATAAGATCTTTGAAAGCAATTCCTCCATCATCCTTCCTCAATTTTAAAACATGCCAATTTTTTCCATGTATCCCGGCTTTCTTCTCTTCATTATTCTTCTACAAAAAGGAGGCAATTTTCTTTTCAATGGCTTAACAAATGGATAAAGGTGTTTTGAAAATTGACATTGCTAATTATGATAATGCATGAATTATCACTTTCAAAAGAATTTCCTTCCTTGCCTTTGATGATAGTTTTTCCTTACAACTTCCTAATTTCGTGTTTATCTTGACCGGTATCTATACAAAAATCTCATTTTTTAAGCTCCCCAATTCAATTGTATATCCAAATACTTCCCCATTTTAGCTATTTCTAGGACTCGTAACTCTTGGTCATGTTTCTTCTAATGTTTTGAGGGCAGCCTACACCAAAGAAAATCCCTGATTTATTTAGATTTATTGCTTGACTAGTAGTAAAATAATATTGATTTAGAATATTAGCATGGTTTAGGCATTCACTTACCTTTCCATCCAAAAAGAAGATAGAATCATCCACAAACAACAAATGGGAAATATTTGGGCAATGTCTATTCAATTTAATTCCTTTCACTTTACCTTGCTTTTTTTTTTTATCATGAGTGACAAAACGTCGGCAATGAGTATGAATAGGTAAGAAGACAGGGGGTCACTTTATCAGATTCCTCTTGAAGGTTGGAAGGAAGTAAGGTAAGTGTTCTCCATGGAACTTCACACTAAAGGAAATGGTAGTCACACATTCCATAATCCATAAGAGTCATTCACTGTTGAAGCCCATTTTCAACATGCAAGACTTCAAGAAATCCCATTCAATTCTATTGTAAGCCTTCTATATGTCTAACTTCAATACTGCTTGGAATGTTTCCTTTCTTTTTTTGATTTGCAAATGATGGAGCACCTCTTGCATAATCAAAATGTCATCTTGGATTTGTCTTCTGCTCTCAAAGGCACTTAGTACAATTTCTATCAAGTTGGGTAGCCAGGAATTCAAGCGATGAGCCAACACTTTGTGATAATCTTATATGTAAAATTATAAAGGCTTATGGGACGATATTGGTTCAATCTTTTCAAGTTTGGAGCTTTTGGAAAGAGTGAAATTAGGGTTTTATTCATATTCAGGTCTAATTTACTAGATTGCGTAAAATCAGTTACCAATTTCTAAATATCCATGTGAATTTCCAAACAGTCATGTTAAAAAAAGGCCCATTATTTCCATCCGATCTAATCCTTTCATTTGTCCTAATTGGAAAAAATTTTCTTTCACCTCTTGTAAGGTGACTTTTGTTATTAAAGCATTATTCATTCCCTCTCCCACCAAGCAAGGTCATTGATCAATAATGGGTTGGAAATTTCAATGGCCAGCCAACTATACAACTTAGCAAAATGGTTTACTATCTCTTTTTTAAATCTTTCAAAATCCCTACTCCATTCTCCATATGAAATCTACAACATACAGATTCTATTCCTCATCCTTCTTTGAATTGTCATAGCATAAAAATATTTGGCATTCCTATCTCCCCATTTTGTCCAGCTAATTCTTGACCTCATGTCTAATACATTTTTTCCTATCTTCATAATGTCTCTATCTTTTCCTTGATTTATTTGTCTTTTTCTTTGCCATGCTCCATCTCATTGCCATTCATGATGGTTTAGGGTTCATGTTTTAGGGATTGTATCCTTCTTTGAGCATTGGAAAATTTTGTACTCCAAAAAACAAGAGTTCCTATGCCTTTTTGAAGTTTTAGCCACTCTAGTTTGCCATACTTGGATTAGTTAAAGTCGATTTTACAATGCCTTCGCATTCGTCATCTTCTGGATAAAAAGCTTCAAATTGAATTCATTTTTCCTTTCCTCATTTCGGTCGAGAAAGCCAAGATAAGTCGGATGTGATTCAAGCCCATTGCAGGTAAAGCACAAGCTACAATTTCTAGGAAATATACCTTTCATTCCACATTGCACAAAACCCCATCCAATATTCCTTTTACAAAAGCTTCTCCCTTTCTGTTGGAAATATGGTCGAAGATCTCGAGATCGATTCCGATTGTAATTGATTTAGTCAATCGCTAACTAGTACAGTAAATAGGAAAATAGCAATGCATATATTTTATTTTCCTTTTCTATTTTTCCACTCTTACACTATAAATTCATTGATGTACTTGTAAGCATATATACAAGAAAAACCATTCTCTCTCTTTCTTCCAATTGCTCTTGTGACATGGTATTAGAGCGACGTTCCTGAAATAGCTTCCGCAAATCCTCATAATTGCCTTTGTTTTCTTTTCTAGCTTTTTTTTTCCTTTGCAAGTCTTCATCTTGCAAGCCAAGTCAGCAAACCATTTAGGAATTCTGAAATTTTATCTTGGAAGAAAGTGGGAATAACCAAACTACACCACCAGCAAGAATTTCAACCGAAGAGGAGCAACCTTTTGCTCAACCTCCTACTTCGGGCCAGCCTTTTGCTTCGGGCCAGATTCTAGGCCCAACTATCCAGTGGGCTTCAACAGTCCCACCGATCCAGTGGTACCCAATGCAGGGCCAATGGATGGTTGGGCCGGGATAAGCATGGGCCCCATATGCATCTTCAGATCAGCCCAATGATAGAGGGGCCGACCCGAATGATGATTCGGGTCAGACGAATCCGAGTTACAGACCCGGATCCATACCGGGTCAGGGAATGGATCCCTACCTGGTCTTCCAACCCGAACTCACGTTGCAATTTTTTCTAGTCGCCGGCAGCGGCCGCCCCAAACTTGGAGATCCGCTCTTCACTTTGCCGGCGAACGGTCCAAAAATTCGCCTAATCAACCAGCAGCTTACCGGATCGGACAACTATGCCTCTTGGGCACGAGATCTCCGGCGAGCTCTTGTCACGAAGGACAATGAGGGCTTCATTGATGGCGTTGTCTCGATTCCGACGGACGAGCGACTGTAGAGGCATTAGCGACGGTTCAACTAACTGGTTCGCACCTGGATCGGGAATTGCTTGACGCCCGAAGTTGCAGCCGGCTTACCTCCAATAGAAGACTCGAAAACATTTTGGGATAATATATGGGAAATGTATGGAAAATTAGATCGAGCTCATTTATTCACACTAACTCAAGCCTTGTCAAATCTAAAATAGGGCAACCTCTCAGTCACTACATGCTATAATCGGCTCTTGGCCTTGTCGAATGAAATCAAAGCAGCCAAAGAAAAATTGGAAGGACTAAAGGTAACCCTTTGACAATACCGTGCTATAAAGGAGAGAGAAAAGGCCACTAGATTCTTGCTTACCCTCAATGAGACCTACTCGGTGTTCCGATCTCAGATTTTGGCGATGGACCCCTAACCACCGCCCGGGCGAATCTTCCAACTTGCTGTACAGGAAGAGAATCAGTGAGTTGCCACGATGGAGCAAGCTCGAATAGGTGAAGGGATGAGCCTCGCGACGTTTTCCTCTATTTTCGGCTCAACGGACACGGTGGCCGGAGCTGGTGGAGGCATCGGAGCTACTAGAGCCGTGAGAGGGAAGAAGGTTGTGGCTGGGGCAAGAAGAAGGAATGAAGACAACCCTAGGTCTTCAAGATTGGACGGCTGGGATCAAAGATCAGGATCAAATGGCTGGAATAAAAACCCTGGATCCGACGGTTGAGGAAAGAGCGCTGGATCGGACGATCCAGATCAGATCGGAGAAATGAATGGCTGGGATCTATGTCCTAAATCCGACGGCCCACGGGCGTCCACCTTTTTAGCCGAATCGGACGGCCACCATCGTGCCACATTAGCACCAACTTATAGGGCATCGTATGACCCACGAAATGCCACGTCAACAGGAAAGGTTAGTGGACAAAATTTCAAAAATAAAAATAAATATTGCGAATATTGCAAACATCCACACCATACAGTTGATACATGTTGGAAATTACATGGGAGAAGAAATGATAAAAAAGGTAGGGAATCCACAGTTTATCAGGTCTCTACACAGAAAATGGGTGGAGCACCCAATCAAATGATCACCAAAGAACAATATGAAAATATTGTTCAAGTATTGAGCCAGCTCAAGACTAGTGATGAAGGTGCAGCAGGATTCTCAAGTACCATTTTATATGAAAAGAATTCACCTTCAGTTGATGCATGGATTGTCGATATAGGTATTAGTGACCACATAATATGTAATGATTATTTATTCTCTCATGTTCATAAAAACATACAATCCCCTGTTATGGTACGTCTTCCTAATGGAAACATTACTCACGTTACCAAAATCGTTACCGTACATCTTGGTCAGAACTTTATCCTAAAAAATGTCTTGTATATTCCAGATTTTGAGTTTAATCTCCTTTCTATCTCAAGAGTATGTATGGACAATTCTTGTCATGCCATATTCAATTCCGAAAGTTGTGTCTTGCATGTGTGTGGTGGCTAACACATGTGACTAAAAAAAAAAAAAAAGACAATTACTGTCATGCCATATTCAATTTATTCGACCCGGGAAAGTGATGGGCTTGGGTAATATGGCACAAGGACTTTATTTCTAGATCAATTCTCCAGGAGATTTAGAGTTATTGAATAAAAGCATTTCATGTAATGCAATTAGTACAAATAAAAATCTCCTGCTTCATCAATGACTTGGCCACAATGCACGATTTCCATATTCAAAATGTCTAGTCTGTCCTTTAGCTAAACAGTCTTGAGCATCATTTCCAATTAGCACATCTTGAGCAAAAAATCCTTTCTCTTTACTTCACATAGACATTTGGGGTCCATACCATACCACACATTGGGATGGATCTCGTTTCTTCCTTACAATTGTTGATGACTATACTCGTGCCACTTGGCTACATCTTATGCAGTCAAAAGGTCAAACATTCACTCATATATCAAATTTTCTTTCCTTAATTAGGAATCAATTTGGAAAATCTGTACAACGAATTCGTATAGATAATGGTCGTGAATTCTTCACTTCTGAGTGCACAAAATTGTTATCTACTCTTGGAATACTCTATGAAAGTTCTTGCACTTACATTCCACAACAAAATGGAGTTGTTGAGCGCAAACATAGACATCTCTTAAAGGTAGCTCGGGCACTAAAATACCAAGCTTCTATTCCTGATAAATTTTGGGGAGATTGTGTGGTCACAACAGCTTATTTGATTAATCGCATGCCAACTCGAATTCTTAATGGGAAATCTCCATTTGAAATGCTCTACAATAAACAACCAGATAATGATCATCGTAGAGTGTTTGGTTGTTTGTGTTATGCAACAAATGTGGGTCCTCGGGATAAGATGATCCCCGTGCAACCAAATGTGTTTTCATGGGATATCCTCCTCTTCTAAAGGAGATGACATCTACTTTTTTTGGATTTTTCTAAAATTAATTATATAAATAAAGGGATATCGAGTTATGGAGATTTCAACTATATGCATATGCATGATGTTTTATTTTTTATTTAAAAAAAAAAAAAACTATTTAACTAAGGGAATCATTTTTTACAATCGACATGAAATGCATTAATCTACCCTATTATGGGATGTCATATTCAACACATATAATGCAACTAATCATGTAAAGCACACAATTTAGCCCCGACCCAAGATAGAAAATCAAAACAATCAAAAACCCGATCCGACATCTCGCAGCTCAATATTTTTTATTATTGAGATTTTTTAATACGACACAACGACCTTACTTAATTGGAATTCAATCAAGCATGCAATACTTTAAACGAGAAAACAAAATATTCAAGAATTAATTTAGAAGATGTATTTCCATTTGAGAGACGTTTTTTCTCTCTCTCTTTCTCTCTCTATTGCGTTGCCTCTCCTTTTCTCTCAATTGTGGATGTATTTTTTGTGTCTGTCTTTTCGGTGTTTGTGGCCCTTTTTTTTTTATAGGTGAGAGGACTATGTTATTTAAGGAAATATGATGTCTTCATCACAAGAGGGTCCATCAGAAAACAATTAGACTTTTTTATCTGATCAATATTTATATATGGAACCAGGATTTCTTGTTGCATCAGGACCACCTTTGACATCGGACCCTTTAATGTTGGCACCAATGGAATCTTCATATCGTGAGGTAGAATCGCCTATTTTATCTGAAGATATTTCATCTTCTTCTTCAATGAATACGTCAGGGATTGATTCTGAACCACCAATAGTTCCTGATATAAATGAACAACCTCTATGTTTTGAACGACAGACTCGTCCACCTACATGGACAAAGGATTATATATGTTCTACTGCAAGTTCCTTAGGTACTTTGTATCTTGTTTCTTCATATGTTTCCTTTAGCAAATTATTGCCACAACATATGTGATGTATCAGTCGCATATCAGAAGAACATGAACCATCCTCGTTTGTTGAGGCAGTAAAAGATCCTAGGTGGAGACATGCAATGGAGAAAGAACTTATTGCACTCACGGAGAATCATACTTGGGACATTGTCTCACTACCTCCATATCGAAAACCGATCGGATGCAAATGAGTCTACAAGATCAAGTTTAAGGCAGATGGTTCCATTGAGCGATATAAGGCTTGATTAGTAGCTAAAGGGTTTACTCAAAAAGAAGGCTTTGATTACCATAAGACGTTTTCTCCAGTAGCAAAGGAAGTCACAGTACGTTCCTTTTTATCTATCGCTACTATACAAAATTGGTCTTTGCATAAGATGGATGTGAACAATGCATTTCTCCATGGTGATCTGGATGAAGAAATTTACATGGACTTACCTCAAGGACTTCACAGACAGGGGGAGTATCGGGTATGTCGTCTTCGTAAGTCCTTGTATGGATTAAAGCAGGCACCAAGACATTGGTATGCCAAATTCACCATTGCATTAACCAATGCAGGTTTTCAGCATTCAAAGCATGATTATGCCTTGTTCACACGAACCACAGGGAGTTCGTCGATTTATTTGTTGATATATGTTGATGACATACTGGTTATGGGAAATAATGATTCTGACGTTGCAAGATTCAAAGAATATCTGCATTTCAATTTTCACATCAAAGATTTGGGACCTCCCAAATATTTTCTCGGCATTGAGATTGCTCGATCTAATAAAGGAATCTCTCTTAGTCAGAGGAAATTTATCTTGGAAATCATTTCCGAAGTAGGTTTATCAGGTTGCAAACCGTCAGTAATCCTGATTGAACAAAATGTCAAATTAACGACATATGAGTATGATGTGAATTCCTCTTCACCTAGCAAGGATGCATTGCTTAGAGATCCGTCAGGATATTAGCGACTTGTTGGAAATTTGATATATCTTACCATGACAAGACCCGACATAAGTTATGTAGTGCAAATACTTAGCTATGCCCATGCCAAAACAGTCGCATATGGATACAACCTTGAAAGTTGTGAAATATTTGAAAGGATGTCCAGGACTCAGTATTTTTCTATCTCATGAATGCAATATGAAGATGATAGCATTTTGTGATACAGATTATGCTACTTGCCCAATGACTAGAAGATCAATTACTGGGTTTTGTATAAAATTGGGAAAATCATTGATTTCTTGGAAGACAAAGAAGTAGTCCACTATGTCATTATCATCAGTTGAATCAGAATATCGAGCCATGGCGAAAACTACTTGCGAAATTGTCTGGATACGAGGATAACTCTCGAACATCGGAATACAGGTCAATGGACCAAGTGAATTGTTCTGTGACAATGACGCTGCACTAAAATTGGCAGCAAGCCTAGTTTTTCATGAAAGGACAAAACACATAGAAGTTGACTGTTATTTCACTCGTGACAAGATCAAAGAAGGAGTCTTAGTGACAAAGGGAATCGGAACAGTGGAACAACCTGCAGACATTTTTACTAAGCCATTGTGCCAGAGACAACGCAAGTATCTACTAAGCAAGCTAGGTGTCCTCGACATATATAGGCCACTAGCTTGAGGGGGAGTGTTGGAAATATGGTCGAAGATCTCGAGACCGATTCCGATTGTAATTGATTTAGTCAATCGCTAACTAGTACAGTAAATAGGAAAATAGCGATGAATATATTTTATTTTCCTTTTCTATTTTTCCACTCTTACACTATAAATTCACCGATGTACTTGTAAGCATATATACAAGAAAAACCATTCTCTCTTTCTTCCAATTGCTCTTGTGACACTTTCAGTTATATGCCCACCTGAAAGCACATCGTCTGGACTCTGAATCCATTAAAGAGCAGTAACCTTTAACACTCCGCTGTTATCCTTCCTGCCTTCTCCCAATAGTAAAGGATCTCATTGAAGTCTCGTATGCAAATCCATGGAAGGGTGCTGTGCAAGCTTATGCCCCTCAATTCATCCCACAATGTGATCCTTTTTTAAAACATATGCGACACATGCACGAAAGTAATTCACATCATTGACTTTGGTTTCCTCAACTCTACAAATGGCATTAACGTAAGCCATATTGAAAGAGTATAGAGATCGAGACTTTATCATCCACGGACAACCAGCCTCCCAGTAGTCCCAATCAATCAAAGAGCACATACTATTACAACTATCCAACTAGAAATAGATGCCTCACTTTATTCTAAGAGAAACAATTCACGAATTTACCTTTCAATGGGTTAAGACTTAATTAAAAAAAAGATTTGAAGGTCAAAACTCTATCGATTTATTTCAATTGGCAATGGAAGTGCCTAATATGAACAATTGCCTAAAGAAAGAGCTAAGAAGCCACCTCATAGAGATTCCAAACAAAATGTGACTTTAATTTATAATTATGAATTTGATGAAGATGAAAACATAAAAGTAGTTGTGGCAAAAATAATAATTGACAAGCTTTACTTTTGTTGAGCGCAAGGCTGTTAGATTAATGAACTTGAAGCTTAAGCAACCATGGTTTGGAGCTTAGGAGAATATATTCCGTGGTTTGATACCACCATGACAACATCCTATGTGGCATATATCTTTTTTACTCATATCCAATGATATCTCAACATGTATTCACATGATCAAGTGAGTAATTCACGTTGAATTCAAGTAAAAATGTTCTCTCTTCCTCCTCCATCCATGGCCATTGACCTCCACTCCTCCTTGATCATCGCCACAAGTCGTTGCCATGATCGGGCCAACCATCGCTGCATTCAAGCCGAGCATGGCCGGCTTCCTCTGTTTTCTCCATCTCATCTTTCTCTGGATCTCGAGATCTGACCTGTCCATGGCCGAAATTCAAGCAGAGCTTCATGGTCATGATTGAGAGCTTAGATATGGCGACCATGGCCACGAGTGAGAAGAGAGAAGGGCCATCGGTGTCATCGAATCAGCATTCGATGAAGGAGCGGTCGCAGGTGATGCTAGTTCGAAGGTACACAGACCACTTCAGAATGTTGAGGGAGATTGGGCACTGGAACTGGCTCGGCACGGTTGCAGAACAAAGAAGAAAAAGAGAAATAAAAATAAGGAAAATATTGCAAGAAAACAAAAAGAAAAAGAAAAAGAAAAATCATAAACACTAAATTATGCCCATTAGATACATTTACCCCAAAATTTTTCATTACATTAAAAATCCTAAATTTATACCTAGGTGACATATTTAACGTCCATTAGGGTTTCATCAATGAGCAATGTTAATAATTTGCCTAAATAGACAACATAATGCAAATTGTATTAACATGATATCCATGTGATTTGAGTAAAAGAAAGATGACGTCATTTTGGTTGAAAAATCATTTGATGAAACCTCAACAGAGTGGAAATGTGTCATACAAATACAAATTTAGAGTCTTTTTGTTTCACAATAAAAAGTTCATATTAAATGTGTTGCAGTGAGAGCCTGGGGATTTTGATATCACAAAAAAATTCATAATAAATATGTTATATTTGACATATTTTAGAATTTTTGATAATTTTTCCCAAAAAAATTGCCCAAAAATGAAAATGGTCTTAGCCATGGCTTGGAAAGTAGCCTAAGATGTATGCGCCAACTAGAGAAGATTTGGTCAAACAATGTGTTGGGATGTGTTTCGAGACTAAATGCACTTTAGAATTCTATTTGACATAAAACTTACTCTAAAAACTTTTTTGAGAAAATAACCTCACTTCAAAATCCTATTTGAAAAATTTTCTAAAATTTATTAATAACTCATCTTTTATCTTATTGCTCCGTGTTCGCTAAAATTCTCTATAATTTTCTAAAATTTAGTGGTCCGCTGGGCAAGCTTCACACGTCTTCCCTCTCAGCCAATAATTTTCAGGATTAAAACGAAGCTTAGTAAATAAACAAAGTCGAATTGGGTACGAGCCGAGCCCATGTCGGACCAAGAATAGATCGCTATGAACATATCATAAAGAGAATAAATAGATATGAGTTAGTTAATTTGGGTGGGATATCCGGACAGTGTGCACAAACGAAGGTTCATGGGAACAAAAAAAAAGGTTTGTGACTTCGGGCTTCATGCACCGGAAAAGTCGCACGCGAACGGCACACGGTCTTATCGAAAATTCGGGGCGACTCCTGCCGCGACGCCACGTGTGGGTTTGACTCCGGGAAGTGCCCTTTCCTTTCGCTCTCTGTCCTTGCTTGGTTTACCTGGAAGAAATTGCCAACGAGTCTCCCCCTCTCTTTCCTTCGTTAACCTTCACCGCTCCCCTCCCCCCACCGTCGCCGGAAGCTTCGGGCGTCGCCGGGAAAAAGGGAAGAATCGGGAGCTTCCGCTGCATGTGCTCCGGGGATCGGGGCTCCGTTCCGTCGAGAATCGTGGGCAGAGTGTCGATCGAAGTGTTGTGGCCGCTCTGGGTATTGAGGTACGACCGTTTCGAGGCGCGGAAATGGTGCGGTCTTCGTCGTCGACGCCGCCGGCGACGCAGGAAGCCGCGACCCTTTTGCCCGGCCTCCCCGACGACGTCGGAGCCCTGGTGCTGTCGTTCGTTCCGTACCCAAATCAGGGCCGGCTCAAGGCCACCTGCAAGTCCTGGCGGGTCTTCTTCTCGTCCAGGGCCTTGATTTCGCTTCGCCGCCGGAACCCTAAGGCCCTCTCTCACCTCCTCTGCATCTTCCCTCAGGACCCTTCGATCGCCTCTCCTTACCTCTTCGACCCGCACTCCCTGGCCTGGTGCCCTCTGCCTCCTCTCCCACCCAACCCTCATGTCTATGGTCTGTGCAATTTTACTTCCGTTTCCATTGGCCCCCACTTGTACGTGCTCGGCGGGTCGCATTTCGATGCCCGGTCCTTCCCCCTCGATCGCCCTCTGCCGTCTTCCTCAACGTTCCGGTTTAATTTCTTCACCAACAGGTGGGAGAGGCTCGCCCCAATGATTTCCCCGCGCGGGAGCTTCGCTTGCGCGCCTGTTCCCAACTCGGACCAGATTTTGGTCGCCGGAGGTGGGTCTCGGCACAACATGTTTGGGGCGGCGGGGAGTAGAATGAGTTCGGTGGAGAGGTACGATATTGAGAAGGATGAGTGGGTCGCATTGGACGGGCTTCCTAGATTCAGGGCGGGTTGTGTGGGTTTTCTGGTGGGGAGCAGTGAACATAGGGAGTTCTGGGTAATGGGTGGGTATGGCCGATCCAGGACCATCTCGGGTGTGTTTCCAGTTGATGAGTATTATAGGGATGCTGTGGTGCTTGAGTTGAATGATGGGGGTTATGATTGCGGGAAGTGGAGGGAGGTGGGGGATATGTGGGAAGAAGGTGAGAGAAGGAGATTGGGAAAGATTGTTGTTCTTGATGATGATGAACGGGGCATGCCTGGCATATTTATGCTTGATGAGAATGATATCTTCAGGTACCTTAATTTACTCGAACAATCTAGCTGGTCCATTTCATTTATTTATGTAGTCTATTTCTTTTGTGTATTCTATCTGTGGGCTTCCACTTTTGGAACTAGGGCTGTAGGTTTTTGTATAGGAATGTGTATCGTTACCTTTATGATTTCATTGATGCGACACGTGTTCAATCCAACTATGACATTAAAATGCTACACTTGATTTTACAAAAAAATTGGACAAATGGTACTGAAGCTGAATTTGCTAATTATATGGGCTTGAGTATGATCCTTATGTTCTAGGTTAGTTATTATTGCCAGTGCTCTCACTGTATTTGTAAAACCAAAGTCTTAACAAGTGAGCTAGATCTATTGGGCAATTTTTTTTTTTTTTTTTTTGGGGGGTGGGGGTCAGAATCTTTGAAGCATTTAAGTTGTTTAGATATTTCATTTAATCAGAATTTCAGAGGGATCGATTTTGAGTGGAGATAATATGTTCCAGTTTGATTCATAATGATGAGTTCTCATCTCTTAACACCTTTGCATATGCGATGCCTGAATAGATTGCTTGAGAAAGAGCTATATACATTATACCTTTTTGAAAACTGGTACAACTATCTGAACTGATGGTAATTTTTTTTCATCTTTACTTTTTTGAGCATTCATAACGAAATCTTTGATCAAGGATATGTGATATACCTTTTTTCTTTCCTTTCTTTTTCTAAGTGAAAACACTTAGCCTGTTTGTTTATACTTTTAAATATCAAAAAGCAATTTTTTGCTTTCCCACATAATTGATAATGTTATCCAAATTTCAAGAAATGATGAAAAAATTGAGTGTAAATTACATGCCAAAATTTATATGTTGTGCAAGTTTCAGGGGTTTCATGTTATAAAGAAGTCAAAGTGTGTCAGTTGCAAGATTTAGAATAAGAAATGAGCAAATGTAAAAGTCTACCCAGACGCACATTGACTTGCTTGCTAAGCTCTGTTGCTTACTGGTTTCGAATGGCAAATAAATCTTGAGTATGTATTTTCTGCATCTTCTTGTATTTTTTGCCGACCATGGTGTGTCCTCAGATTGCCTTTTTTCCCTAACTTTTGGATATTAAGCCTTACTCTATTCAATGTACTTGCTTATGGATGTTAGACTTGCTTATGGATGTTAGTTGGATACTATCTGATAGATTAAATGCTTATGAAGGAAAACACACAGGTTTGCAAAATTAAATGATGATCATGCCAAGTAGTCTATCATAATTGGATCTGCGTCATTGATTTGGTAATTGGATTGAATTGAGGTCCATATTCTTTTTCCTGCATATTTTGGTTGGGAAACTAGATTTGACCAGGTTCAACAGGTATAACAATCAACTTGGTTTTGACCTTTTTGTTTAGTAGCATGAAAGTAACATGTGCTATGAGGGAAACTGAAACACCTTGCTCCTGGAGCTAAGCTTGGTGTTTTGCCTGTCTATCGCACTCATCTTTGTATGAATAGCAACAGGATCAGTCCCAGTCAAATGACAAACCCCAGCTGTACTTAAGAACATCAATAGGATGTGAGAATGATCGGAACCCTGGTCTACAAGGATAAATGCGAGGCCCCACCATCTCAACTTGGCATTGCCTTTGCATGACAGTCTCGTTATTACTCTTGACCACGACTTCTCAAATTTTTATTCCACGTGTCCCATCACATCCTAGTAGTGCAGAACTTTATAATAGTGGATACTTTAAAATCACCCCTTATATCCCATCATTGCCAAACAAAACACAAGCGTATAAAATGGCTTTTCTTTTTGTTGAATTTTCATATTTTATTGGTCGGAGCTACTTTCAAATGCCACTTAAGTTGCAGAAAATACTATGGGAAGGCAATGAGATCAGCTATGCTTTATGGCACAGAATACTAGGCAATTAAACTTCAACATGCACACAAAATGAGTATGGCAGAGATGAGAATGCTTCATGGGATATGTGCACATGCAGGGAAAATGACTTCATCTAGAAAAAAAGTAGGTATTGCCCCGATCACAATAACAAAGGAGAAGGTTCTTGGGGGTGGTCTGGTCATATTGATGATATGTGAGCGATGGATGGAAAGATTGGTTATATGAAGCAAGAAAAACCTGAGCGGACATGAGAGGGAGACAGTAAGGAAACGTCTGGACTTCCAGAGGATCTAAGACAGGATTGAGCTTAATGGTGTAATAACTCAGCCTCCTAGGAGTAGGCTTGGTTTATTTGTTGTTGTTGTATCCAGTTAAGATTTAAATCCTCCTGTTGCACTATGGATACAGGTTTATTCAAATTTATCTCGTCCATAGCGCATTGTCTAACCTTGGATAGCATTGTCTCTCTTGGGTTATATACAAGTTATCAAATGTCCCTCAGATGTGATGCTAAAAGTTTACTCATTTTAAGTTATTGCTCGCTGAGATTTTTCTTCAAGTTCCGTATCTGGATTTGTTACTTTGGAATCTTGTCTGCCATAGCTGACCTTTTAAAACTGATGCATGAAAGATTGCTTCAAATGGTTGGGCCTGATTTGATAGAGAATTTGAACAGAAATATGTGTATGTTCGTTGGGGCGGTTAAAGTGTTTTAAGTATCAGGCTTAAATTCTTTTTTGAGCTTCACACTCAAAAAACTGCATCACATAATTCAAAACAAAGCGTGTTAAAGTTAAGAATCTCCTTAACTATTAAATAGAAAGAATTAAAAGGGTATATAAGAGCTGTTCAGAAATAGGAAAAGCACACGAAAAAGATAGATTTTTCAACAAAGAGAGAGGAAGCACGATATATTATATTCCAAATGCAAAAGGAAGTTTATTGAATTTGATAGATGAAACTACTAATTCAATGAGAATCAGAATACAGTTAAACCTCCTTTAGTTGTGAAAGGATGCAATCTGCTTCTACAGCAAAGTTAGGTGAAAACATTCTTATGTTAAGAAGAATAAATTTGTTAGAACATCAAATGATGTTGTGGTAAAAAAATTGTTGATAGCAGGAAATGAAATTTCCTCTTGGTGTACTGCTGCTAAATTTGCACGAAGAAGTTCTTGATCTTCTTGCTGATTTTCTGCTTTCTGAGCCTGTCGATCAGTTGGATTCTGATCATTTGGCTTCTACTATTGCATTAGATCCTCATTAAGACAAGGATGTGTTATATAATTTAGAAGATTTTGAGGCTGATTTGTGTGATTTGCTGTGGAACTATTTTGGGAAGTCATTGAATGCAGTTGATGGGTTTGTTGCTGTTTGCCTATATGTGACTCAATCTGCTATGCATAAATCAAACGGCAAGAAATTGCCTGATGTAAATGATTGCGAGCGAGATTCCTATTTGCCCTAACATAGAGAATTTGTGCAAGCAAGCATTTTTGGGGAACTCTGAATTATAAAATCTCTCTTGAGCCTGAGATGCTTAATGGCAAATTGGCTTGAAGCCTTTGAGAGAAGTACTTGATGAGGGGGTTAGAACATGGTGTTACAGTCTTGTTGGTCAAGTTGTTGGAAAGCAATTGGATGTGAAATTGATCTATAACATTGTTGCGAATTGATTGTGGGGACGTAATGGTGAGATTGAGGTGTTTAAGAGTGATTTCAGGCTGCATATTTTTCACTGCCCAAATTCTAGGGTCTCTGATTGGATTGGAAGTCATGGCCCTTGGCATATTTTGATCAGCCATTATTGTTGTGTTAATGGGAACCAAACCTATCTGTTCTGGAGATTGATGAAGCTAAGAAGCCTGTTTTGTTAGAATTGAGGAAAGTGCCTATGAGTGTGATGACTCCTAAAGGTTGCACCTGCAAAATGTTTATATAGAGCATCGGAGAAAAAAGAGTCTGAATTCTGCTAATTTGGGTGAAAATTAATGTGATTTCTCCTTGTGAAACTTTTATACCTGTCATGTTGTCTGATGCTGAGATGGTGGAAGTGGAAGTCACTTATGTATGTGGTATTGATGCGGAAGTTGCAGATTCCTGGAAAGTAGTGGAAGGAAAGAAGAAATGGGTTCTTAAGAAATAGATTCAATTTGAGGAAGAAATTCATGCAGATAGTACTGATTCTAGACCTTGTCCTGTTGCTGTGGAGAAGGGATCAGTGGTACACAATTGCTATGAGCACTAAACTCTTCGGAAGAAGAGCCTGTTGCTGAGTCTTCTGTCGGTCATGAGGTTGCTCAAGAGGTGCTGAGACATAAATCCTGCCCAGAGACGATTGAAGATATTAATCATAGTTTAGGAAGAAGCCTAGGGCAGCTGTTGTTGCTAGTGAAAATCTTAGGCTGTTATTTCTTAGGCTAGAAGATATGGGAAGTCCATGGTGAGATCTCATTCTGGAGCTTTGGCTCCTTATCTGGGTAGTTTTTCATGACCAATAAACTAATATGGCATGTTGGAGGTCTAAATTGGTCTCACAGGCAGATTGAAATAAAAGAGGTAGTCCTGGGAAATAAAGTAAGTGTTCTCTGTTTAGAAGAAGTGAAAGTTGGTGGTTCTAATGTGGGAGATTTTGTTGCTGAAATCTACACTTACAAAGTGAATAGTTGTCATTTATCAATTTGATACTGTGGTTATTGCTTGATTCTTTGCATTTGCTCTTTAAAGAATGTTTTGGCCTCTGTAGATGAAATTTGTTGCTTGCTAAGTTCATTCCAGGAGTTCTGTTGCCATTAAGAATGGTTGAGGACTTCATTAATACTGGAGGATATTAACTTATCCTGTGTCATATGTTCTTCTTTTATTGCTTTGGAGGCTCTATTTTCATTGGTCTTGCTTTGACTTATTAAACATTACTATTTCTGGGAGATTAGGTAGGAGACACAAGAGAGTTGAAAATTAATGCTTATAGGCTTATCTTTAATTCTTTAATATGCTTAAATTTATGTTTCCGGATGAGCTTATGGGTTGAACAAGAACCTTTTCTGGCTTTTGAAACTTGGGGTGGCATTGCATCTACTGTTGTTGTGATATGTAGATAAACTTGGCTATGCATGTTAGTATATTAAGTATATATATATCTTGTGGTTTTCATGTGAAAGTGGGAACTGTATCTCTGCTGATATCTCTATTGGTTTTCTTTGAACTTGCACGCATGTACAGATATTGCATGGTGGCAAATCATTGGCGAAAAGAGTCCAGCGTCCCGACAAAGGCTCCATGCAACTGTTCATTTGGATTTGTTGCGCTGGATGGGGAATTGTATGTTATGACTCTTCTGAATGGAAATGATTTAGCAGAAAGCCGACGGTCGCGATTCTCCAGGAGGGGAGGAGCTCTGTTTGTTCAGGTTTATTGTCCAAGGAAGAAGACATGGCGAACTCTCGTCGCGAAGTCGCCATTGCTTTGCCCTTTGGATTTTAGGACTGCAGTTATGTGCACCATTCATCTGTAGAGTAAAAGTATAGTCTGTATTTTCTACAAAGTCATTCGTCGTACATAAGCTGCTGCGATGGTAGCTCACTGTATATGATTATGTATATGCTGTTGTACAGATTTTATCTGGAGAGGACTAGAGACTCTGAATAACTCGCTTTGGAAATCCCAACCGCAGATGTATAAATTGTTAAGTCTTTCGAACGGACCAAAAGCTGCAACGATGCTCCATGAAGCATCATTGGGTTCGCGGAAGTGCGTTCTCCAAAGTTCTTTCCATAATGCAACTAGAGCTTTATGTCATACGGCGAGCTTCGGTTCGACTTCATCTTTGCGCTGAACTTGTTGCCAAGAGCAAGACGTGTGAAGCTGGGTTCAAATTTGCAATGCCCATTGGAACGGACGTGTGGAAGGAGATGATGAGATTTTTTCTGATTCGTGAGAGATCAATCCAGATGTCGCCTTGGGGACATTTTCAAAGACATAACTAAGCATATTTGTCGTATTAAGGTTATGAAATAGGTTATAGAAAAATATTTTTTGGATTTCTTGATGTTTGCTTCACAGAAAATAAATTAATCAAAGAAAACATTTTTTGTCGATGGAAAAACACCATCAAAAGTGGAGAAGATGTTTTTCACTTTTTAAAAATAGAAAACATTTTACCAACTCTTTATTTCACCACATTTTTTATTATTTTTATTTTTATTTTCTTTTATTTAAAAAATCGAATTTTTTATTATTTTATTATTTTTCTTCTTTTTCGGCTGGTTACTTGGTCATGTCCTATGGCTGGCCAAGCTCATGCAGATCAACGATGCTAAAGGCAGGATTAGCCTCTCATGCACAAGTTGGTCGAGAGCTAATACCGCTCTTTTGATGAAGCCATGGTAGATTGAAACTAATTATCGAGCTTAAAGTGATTTATTATTTCACTCGATGGACTAAATGCCCAAATTAAATTGGGCATGGTGTGATTTTATATAAGAAATCTAATTGTCATATTGTTTTTTGGACCAACTATAGAAGGAAGAGTGGCTTGGTGTATATTGCTTGTTTGGCGCTGCATGAGTTATTCTGTGGCCAAGGAACTGTCAGTCCGTGACACACGTGGTGGTGTAGGAGGGATTGTAGCATCATGGTGAGTTTGGTGAAGATGGAGAGATGGTGGACGGTGAATCAATTATGACCTCATAGTTAAAAAAAAGAAGAAATGAAAACAGAAGAAAGAGCTAAATTGAAAGAAGAAAATAAGAAAAAATAAACAAAAGAGAATGGATCTCAAGTGTCAACGGTTAAAATTAATTACATGTGGATGTGTCATTTCTCAAGAGAGTAAATTTAAGAAGTACATGTGTATTACTAAATTTAGAGAATTTCAATTCATATGAATCCCATCCTAAATGCGAGGGGCTTACTCCCATGGTCATCTTTGCTTCCATCAAACAGAAGATTGGACTCACCATTTTCACATTTTGCATTCACTTTTTTTGAAAAATGTCACCAAAACGTTAATCTCTCCTTCCCTGAGTTCTGGTTGACTTGTGATCGGAATGGAAAATGGCTATAGGTTTTATAGCCAGCTGACACGATGCCTAGAAGCCTTCAATGCAATGGCCCACTAACATTTTCAATCTCCTTCATCGCTCCATCGCCCGATGTAAAAATTGGTTATCGGAATTGCCCAATCTCTCTTGCTCTTAACCCTAAATTGATAGGGTTCCATTGACTTAGATAGAGAGGTCAAATTGAGGTTATCGTAATCAATGAAGAGATATATGTGTGACAAAATAATTATCCAAAAAGTTTCAAACTTAATATATAAAGATCAATTCAATCCTAAATATTTTACTTATGCTAATTTGGTTCTAAATCTTTTGACAATTTTCCAACTTAATCCTAAACTTATTATATGGATATTTGGCTCAAATGAGCAAATTGGCAAATTATCAAAATGTATATGACTAAATTGGTATGATTGAAAAGTAAAAAACTAAGTTGACCTTTGACAATAGATTTAGGACTCTCTAGACAATTTTTCCTATGCGCGACTTTGTGAAATTGAAGGGATATGCGTGACAATGTTGGCAACGAAACGCAGGGGAGTTGAGAGATAAGATTTCTGAATGAGCATTGAATTAATATGTGGTGCAGATCCAGCATTATGTGGATGTCGAGACATGAAAGGATATATAGGAGGTAGCTAGCAACATGCCCTCTCCATCCGCACTGTCCTCATCCAAATGAAGTGAGAAGTTTATCAAAGTTGTTTATTTCACTCATAATTGGAATTGGAATTTTCTTTGGATAATATAAGGCATGGTCAGATGTAGTTTTGCATGGAATTGATGGGATTCAAAAGATGATTTTCAGTTTCTAAGTTAGAAAGTCCTGAGGCCCAAAACAAATACGCCAGTTCTAGGGGTTTTGATGAAAAGGGATTATGATGTGTTTTGCTCATGTGGCTCAAGCTGTGCATCAAAAAGTCCCGAGCATGACAACATTCTTTTGTGAGTGCTGGATTTTCGGTGGTTACGAGACCACCTAATTTTTTTTTTTGTCTCAAGTGGACAAGCTGTTAATGAAGTTTTCCAAGATGTGACTATAGTCAAAGTTCCAAGTGAGGAGATTACTTTTCAAATGACATGTAGGTTATTCATGAGTTATAGCTATGAGATTTTTGTGGAACTATTTTAAAAG